>CM043704.1:8496038-9096038 GCA_023935145.1 Bretschneidera sinensis
TAGGATTACCACAATAGTTGTAGTTTCGATTGTTGATGTATTGAACTTGTTCTTGACTTGATTCATTACTTGGAACTGTCATACTTGGGGCTGTAACATATTCAGCACTTTGCGGTATTCCTTGTGTTGTCAAAGCTAAAATTTGATGAGATAGAGAAACAACTTGAGCTGAAAGGGCTGCTAACAGATCCAGTTCATGAATTCTAGCAACTTTCCTAACCATAGTTCTTTCAGTTGGCCATTGATAGTTATTTGCGGCAGTTATTTGCGGCCATTTCTTCCAAAAGAGAAGTAGTGCCTTCAGTTGTCTTTGACATCAAAGTTCCACCAGGTGCAGCATCAACTATGGTCCGAGGTTGCCCATTTAACCCATTGTAGAACGTTTGAACTTGCAACCAGTCCGGTAATCCGTGTTGAGGACAACATCGAATCAAACCTTTTTACCTTTCCCATGCTTCATAGAGTGACTCGAAATCATTTTTCTTGAATTAACCAATCTCACTCCCGAGTTGAGGTCTTTTTGCAGGCAGGAAGAATTTAGCAAGAAACTTTTCAGCCATTTCCTGCCAGCTAGTGATATTTCCTGGTTGTAAACCTTGTAGCCAACCTATTCCCTTGTCCCTTGAGGAAAAAGGAAACAATCTCAGTCTAATGGTGTCTTTAGTAACACCATTAATCTTTACAATGTTGCAAATCTCTAAGAATATCGCCAAATGAATATTGGGATTATCTAGTGGCGATCCACTAAATTGGGCTTGTTGCACCATGCTAATTAAGGCCGATTTGAGCTCAAAATTGTTGGCATGAATGGGTTGACGTCTTATACCCGAGTAGTTATCATTCACAACTAGTCGTACATAATCCTTCAATGTGCGCGATTGTGCATCATGTTGTTCTTCAGCCATGGCTAGTACTTGATTTTTTCTTCGTGATCTAAAGGCTCTTTCAATCTCCCAATCAAAAGGGGTAATGTCACGATATCTAGCACAACGCATGCAACATCAAAAACACACTTGTAGAACAAAATAATAATAATAATAACAATAATAATAATAATAAAATTCTAAATTAAAACCAAGATTGCTTTGTATCGATATTGGCAAAAATAAGAAGATATCAATCCCTGGCAACAACTCCAAAAATTTGTTCGGTGCAAAACTTCAAGTGCACAGTATTGTAGTTTTATAGTAAAGTGATAAGAAGAGTATCATCCTCAAGGATTGGTAACTTTACTTCTAACAAATACCGAAATTATACTAATCTCGATTTTATTTAGAAAAATCTCTTTTTGTTGTTTGCAATTGCAATATGAAATAAAATCAATTTAAAGGAAATAATTAAAAGAAAAAAAAAGTTGTTTTTCGAATATCAAATTAATAAGAGAAAGAACTTCTAGGAAACCAGTTTCACTTAATTCCTTACTATGCTTAACTCATCTAACTAATTAAAATTAATCCTCTCTGTTTGTTAGCGAAATCTCTAACTTATCTAAAAGCCTCTTTTGATAGTCAATTGGAAATATTCTTGTTCATCATTCTACACGAGTATGCAAATTAATAAAACAAGAAAGTGTTAAAACCAACGATTTTTTTTTAGATTGCACAAGTTCATATAAGTCTTTCGATTCTTATATTTACCTATGCTGAAATATCCAAGTTCTGTCATGTAATTCCTTCTTTCAATAGCAAATGACAAGATCAAGATCATCTAATTAATGGCCAGTCAATTAGAAGCAATATGTTCAAAATAAATCAGCCAAACATAGAAGATAATTACTGCAAATCAACATAGAAAAGCATGCATAGTTTGAAATTAAATTACGTCTTTTTCCTAGAATAAAAAAAGTTTAGTTCATACTGAAAATTAAATTTAACAGCAACGAATTCACTATAATTCTGTAAACTAGTGTGCATTTAGTTGCTGCTGCTATGGAGGGCTGTTGTACGATCAGCGCTGGATACCGAGCAGGGGGCAAGGTAGGTGCTAGCTATGAGGAAGCAGCTGCTGGAGGCAGTAGCTACTGGTGCAAGATTAGGACAACTGCTACTGCCGGATGAGGAGGACTAGTGGTTGCGGGCTGCTACTGCTGGATGAGGAGGAGAGGGATGCCAGCTATCTCTCTAGGGCTGTGTCTCCAGGGCTGCAGGCTGTCTCCTTTAATTAAGGTTTCTCCCTTTCCTTTATATAGGCTCCAAAGTCTTCAATTAAAATTTCTTTTTTTAAATAAGAGAAAGAGTCCCTTGACAATAGGACACTAAAATTTAGATCTTTCCCTTCTTCTAAACCTCAAATAAATTAAATGACGACAATGAAGCCTAAAACCAACAAAAATTAATAAAATTGGATTAAAGTTAAAATTTAAGACGTGATAAAAATAGGAAATTATGCATAGTATCAGTAAAACAATATTTGATATGCATGATTTTTACAACTTCAAAATTAGTAGGTAATTGATTTAGTGAACTTAGAGTTTTTTAATCAATGAACTCACGTGTTGATGTCGAAAATCTGCTGCTAAGCTAGAAAACTGAAATTTCGATGTCTGCACAGAAAGAGAGTGATGAACTAAAGAGCCACTGAAGAAAGAGGGGGTGGCGCTTTCGAGGACTCTCTGATGCCTTTATTAGTGTGAGGTTTTCTTGAGAGAAAATGGAGAGGATTGTGGTGGTAGTAGTGTTTTGTCATGAATGAATGAACGCTGAAATACGTGTACCTTGGGCCTTTTTATAGCAGTTAGGGAAATAAGTTTGTCACGTGCCCAGGACGACGTGATCCTTGAAATCCTACTTCCTTTTTTGGCGTGTGAGAAGTCTTGTTACATGTTCAAGGATGATGCAATCCCTGAAATTCCATTTCCATTTTTGCATGTGAGAAGCTTATGAGTGATTACAGCTTTAGCATTTTCTCTGCTACGTGCCCATCATCATTGCACCCATGTATCATCAGGCTATTGGAGGGAGAGTTATCCACGTGTCATCAAGCTATTGGAGGGAAGATTTTCCATGTGTCACTAGACTATTGGAGAGACAATTATCTACTGCATCAGAGGGCCCCCACTTCCTTAAGAATATTTATGTGCTTGAGGAAGTATAATGGAGCTTTGTGCCGTCGGTTGCGTGCTTTGGCCTATGAGACATAGGACCGAGTATATGAGGCTTAATTAAAATGCTAGGCCTTTTAAACATGGGACCGAGCATATCGGGCTTAATCAAAATGCTCGGCCTTGGAAACATGAGACCGAGCATATGAAGTTTAGTCAAAATTCTGGACCTGCGAGACGTGGGATCGAGCATATGAGACTTAGTCAAAATGCTCGGCCTTGGAGACATGGGACCGAGCATATGAAGCTTAGTCAAAATGCTTGGCCTTGGAGACATGGGACCGAGTATATGAAGCTTAGTCAAAATGCTTGGCCTTAGAGACATGGGACCGAGCATATGAAGCTTAGTCAAAATGTTCATCCTTGGAGACGTGGGATTGAGCATATGAAGCTTAGTCAAAATGCTCGGACTTGGAGACATGGGACAAAGTATATGAAACTTAGTCAAAATGCTCGGCCTTGGAGACGTGGGACCGAGTATATGAGGCTTAGTCAAAATGCATGGCCTTGAAGATGTGGGACCGAGCATATGAAGCTTAGTAAAAATGCTCGACCTTGGATACATAGGACCGAGCATATAAAGCCTAGTCAAAATGCTCGGCTTTGGACATATGGGACCGAGCATATGAAGCTTAGTCAAAATGCTCGGCCTTGGAGATATGGGATCGAGTATATGAAGTGTTGTGAGTTTTAAATTACTCGCAAGTGCACGAGTCGTTTGCAGTATAGCGTTGTGCAAGTGCGAGGTCGAATCCACAGGGAATTGCGTTGTGAAAATATAATTTTTAATCTAAACTAACTCTATCTTAACCTAGTTTCGAATTTTGAATGATAATTTGTAAAATAAATTAAAACTAAATTAAATTAAATTGATTTTAAAACTAATAATAAAAAGCACTAAGGTTTCCGAATCCACCCCACCGAAGTTAAGCATATATGTTCTAAAAATATAGCCTATCAAAACATTCAATGAATCCAACTATAAGACAAAAAAACAAAGAATATCCCAACTAAACCAAAAGCACCCAATGTATCCGCTCTTAACAAATCACAAAGGGAATCCAATTTAATCGAAAAGCATTCAATGTATCCATCAGATGAAACACAAAGAAAATCTAACAGACAATTTAAACTCAATCAATTATAAGATTAACTCAAATAATTGACAGAACATTTATACTAAAAATTGTCAGATTTGTACAAGCAAATCTGAACTACTACGCCAAACAACGGCGGGGCTTCATCTTCAACCTTAGCTGAAGAGTCTAGCCACTCATAACTATAAAACTATAATAACAAGTGCTAAACATTTAAACTAAAACAACTGAATATAAAGAAATAAATAAACAACTTTACATGGGAGAAATTCCACTCGCTGACGGGCGGCGCTTCCCCTCGTGGTAGCAATGCCTTTGGGATCCACCAGAATGCTAGCGGACGTCCACCGGTAAACACCAAAGTGGCTCAGGAATTGTACATTGGATTATGAAGCCAAATGGTGTTTATATAGGGGGAGACCCGGAGTAAAACAGGTTGCAGAAACGATGTGGGATACAGGCCCGTGTGCGCTCGATCGAAGTGTGGTGCGATCGATCGCAGGTACGATCGATCGCATGTCTTGTGCGCACGATCTCATGTGCGCTCGATCGCATGTCTGCTGCGATCGATCGCAAATGCACTGAACTTCAATTATTTCGATGTGGGATGTTGATCATGCGCTCGTTCAAAGGCAGGTGCGCTCGAGCGCTGGTGCGCTCGATCGCATATCTGTTGCGATCGAGCGCAATGTCTCCAGAAGCTTCAAATCAACCTGAAATGCTGCACTTTCTCCACAAAGCTATAAAAACACACAAAACACAAGAAAAACGTAAAATAAAGTAAAATAATACTAACTAAGAGCATAACAAATATAAGTTAAGGGTCTAAAATATGCAATATTTAAGACTCATCAAATACCCCCAAACTTATATTTTGCTAGTCCCTTAGCAAAACAAAATAAAAGACTCAATGAAAAACAAAGAACATAAAGATAAAGTCATCACTCATGGTATCCAAAAATTTAAGGAGCACACATCACTATGATATTCATTCATAAGCAAGCTTAAAAAGGTAAACCCATCTTCGCAATGAATAGAAATATTAAAATCTAATTACTTACAAAAGGCAGGATAAGGCATCACAAGCTTGAATCAGTGTAAGGTGAATTAGCATATAAAAATGAAGCTTCCAAGTAACTCTAATGTGTAAGGTCTCCATGTCTCAAGATACACTGAATTTCCCATCAAAAATGAACGACAAAGGCATAGTATTTTTTTTTTATTATTTTTTTTAATAAGGCACGGCTATGTTTAGTTCCCTTAAGCTTTCTAATTGACCCATGTAGCGAGTGTTAAGTCAATGACTCCCAAACCAGGTGGTTTTAGGGCATTAGGTGTAAAGACACCCCTAAGGACTTACTAACTCGAGTCAAAAAGGCTACGAAATTAAACCGACCTTAATATTACCAAGCAAAATTCCACCTTTTGACGTGAACACTCACTGCTTACTGAGGCAAGAGGTCCAGTTACTCAGCGAAAAGTTTATTGATAATTTTTTTTTTTTTTTATATTTTCCTATGCCCAAGAGTTCATCCAACAAGTCATCTAGTTTCAGTTAAGATAAGGAAAAATACACATTAAAATCACATGTCATACCTCACATAATTTGTGCTAATGTGCTCGTGTTAGATTAGATCAAACATGTGAATTCTCAAAATGCCTAAAGTAAGTAACTAAATTTTAAAAATTTATCACCAGATCATGTGTTCAAAATGTTAAGCTCACCAATGACATCACATCACAGAAAATGTTTAGATCAACTAAAATTTCACGATAACATGAGCATGCATTTATCTCTATGACGAAAAGATAACAAATTAGGACAAAGTGTGTGATGTGTCTCCCATACCCCCAAACTTAAATTACACATTGACCCCAATGTGTGACTAATATGGAAAGAGCTGACCTGAGATATGGAGAACTATCTGGACTGGTATGGCTCATAGCATACCCCCAAACTTGAACTGAAGTACGCTTTGTCCCTGAAAAATAAAAACTGGAAAACAAAAAATACTGGAAACAAACATTAATCATAAAAATGCAAAATAATAAATAAACAAAAGAAAAGATAAGCTGTGGGGTGCCTCCCATGAGCGCTAAGTTTAACGTCTTCAGCCAGACCCAACATTAGTAAACATGCCCAACTAAACGCTCCACCATCTGATCTATAAATGGGAATGGAAAATGATCAGGCCTAGTGGCAGCATTCAATTTATGGTAGTCTAGACACTTTCTCCATCTTGACTGTACTCGAGTTGGAACCAACTCGTTGTCTTTATTTACTACCGTAAATTCAGCACATTTAGGCACGACTGGAATCTGGCTCACCCATTTGCTCTCAGAGATGGGATAAATGATCCCTGCCTCTAACAGCTTAATATCTTTCGCCCTCACAACCTCTTGCAAAGTAGGGTGGAGCCTTCTTTGTGGCTCCCTCGATGGCTTGGCATTCTTCTCTAACTGTATCATGTGTATCACCAACGAGGGGTTGATTCCTTTGACATCCTCAATAGTCCAGCCTATAGCTTCCTGATGCTCTCTTAAGATGTCCAATAATTTCTCCTCTGGAGCATCACCCAAATCTAAAGCTATAATTATAGGCAAAGAATCTGCTGGACCTGGGAACTTATACTCAAGATTATCCAGTAAAGGCTTAAGTTCCTTCTTGTGAGGTTCAGGTGTTGTGGTTTCCTCCGTCTCACTGCTTTCTCGAGGATCAGACTCCAAAATGATATTTACTTCATCGAGTAACTTATCTATGCCCAAGTCCTCTCCAAAGTGAGCAAAGCATGCCTCCAAGGGATCCTCAATACGGGATTCATCCATAGTCTCCTCTGTCCTACTACTCTCCCGAGGAGTAGACTCCACGATAGTATTTGCTTGCTCAAGTAACTTATCTAAATCCAAATCCTCTTCAAACTGAGCAAAGCATGCCTCCATAATGTCCTCGGACTTCCCTTCTTTCTTGGGCACTTGTAGTCTCTCAGGGTAAGGTGCTTTAGGTAAAAACGACCTAGAGAGATCCTTAATAATACGAGTGGCTGTAGATGGCTCAGCATCTCTCTTCTCATTGTTGCCACTCTCTTGCCCTTGGTGCATAGCAGGGTTCTCTTCCACTTGATTGTCCACTTGTCTCCCAGACAAGTATGGGACAGTTGATTGCACTTGTTCCTGCCAATGCATTGGAGTTGAAGAATTTCCCACTGCAAACTGTTCCTTTGGGTTAGGCTCAGTTTGACTGGGGAACGTTCCTTCCTCTCTTTCACCCACATAACTTGCGATTTGATCAATTTGACTCTCTAGTGTGGCAATCACTTGGGTGTTTTCTATTGTTGCACTCATCACTTCACTCATAGATTGGCTAGTCGTTTTCATGAAATCATTGAGAGCGTCCTCCAATGATTGTGAAACCGACGCTGGCGCTTGAATGGGAGCTTGGTAAGCGGGTGATGGTGCTGGATAAGCTGAGTGACCATAATTTGGAATTGGTGGAGGAAATTCGGGAGTGTAAGGGGCTCCTCCCTGATTCATCAGTTGGTTTTGCTCCCATAAAAAATTAGAGTGGTCCCACCACCTTGGATTGTATGTTTCGGAGCAAGATCCATTTGATTGCCAACAACAGTCATTGAAAGCATTCATTTGTTCCATAGGATACTCGGCATAAGCCGGCATTGATGGGCAATTCTGTGCTAGATGCATGGGACTAGCACAGATGGAACAACTTTCAACATTGAAAGTGTTGGCAGCATTGAGGGACGGGCCGGTCATTTTAATGAAATCCTTGAGGGCGTCCTCTAAAGACTGTGAAACCGGCGCTGGATTCATCCACATGATTTTTTTTTAATTAAATTAATTTTTTTTTAATTTTTAAATTGATAACTAACTAGTAGAAAAATAAAATCAATTCAGACCAAAAATTTTCACAAACAAAACAATTCCCCGGCAACGGCGCCAAAAACTTGTTGTGAGTTTTAAATTACTCGCAAGTGCACGAGTCGTTTGCAGTATAGCGTTGTGCAAGTGCGAGGTCGAATCCACAGGGAATTGCGTTGTGAAAATATAATTTTTAATCTAAACTAACTCTATCTTAACCTAGTTCCGAATTTTGAATGATAATTTGTAAAATAAATTAAAACTAAATTAAATTAAATTGATTTTAAAACTAATAATAAAAAGCACTAAGGTTTCCGAATCCACCCCACCGAAGTTAAGCATATATGTTCTAAAAATATAGCCTATCAAAACATTCAATGAATCCAACTATAAGACAAAAAAACAAAGAATATCCCAACTAAACCAAAAGCACCCGATGTATCCGCTCTTAACAAATCACAAAGGGAATCCAATTTAATCGAAAAGCATTCAATGTATCCATCAGATGAAACACAAAGAAAATCTAACAGACAATTTAAACTCAATCAATTATAAGATTAACTCAAATAATTGACAGAACATTTATACTAAAAATTGTCAGATTTGTACAAGCAAATCTGAACTACTACGCCAAACAACGGCGGGGCTTCATCTTCAACCTTAGTTGAAGAGTCTAGCCACTCATAACTATAAAACTATAATAACAAGTGCTAAACATTTAAACTAAAACAACTGAATATAAAGAAATAAATAAACAACTTTACATGGGAGAAATTCCACTCGCTGACGGGCGGCGCTTCCCCTCGTGGTAGCAATGCCTTCGGGATCCACCAGAATGCTAGCGGACGTCCACCGGTAAACACCAAAGTGGCTCAGGAATTGTACATTGGATTATGAAGCCAAATGGTGTTTATATAGGGGGAGACCCGGAGTAAAACAGGTTGCAGAAACGATGTGGGATACAGGCCCGTGTGCGCTCGATCGCAGTGTGGTGCGATCGATCGCAGGTACGATCGATCGCATGTCTTGTGCGCACGATCTCATGTGCGCTCGATCGCATGTCTGCTGCGATCGATCGCAAATGCACTGAACTTCAATTATTTCGATGTGGGATGTTGATCATGCACTCGTTCAAAGGCAGGTGCGCTCGAGCGCTGGTGCGCTCGATCGCATATCTGTTGCGATCGAGCGCAATGTCTCCAGAAGCTTCAAATCAACCTGAAATGCTGCACTTTCTCCACAAAGCTGTAAAAACACACAAAACACAAGAAAAACGTAAAATAAAGTAAAATAATACTAACTAAGAGCATAACAAATATAAGTTAAGGGTCTAAAATATGCAATATTTAAGACTCATCATGAAGCTTAGTTAAAATGCTTGACTTTGGAGACGTATGACCGAGCATATGAAGCTTAGTTAAAATGCTCGATCTTGGAGACATGGGAACGAGCATATGAAGCTTAGTCAAAATCCTCGGCCTTGGAGATTTTTGACGGGGAGTGGGCCTGTATAGTTTATTAGGCTGTCTTTCTTTCGTTTGAGCTCATAGAAGATTTTTGGGCTCCTCTTTTTGTTTTGGGCCTATATGGGGCCTTTGGAAAATTTATTTTGATTCGAGTCCATCAAAATTTTTTGGGTTGTTCCAGAATACTCTATAGAGACATTCAATGTTGGAGCATGTGCTGTAGTTTTAGGGAGTGTAGTAAAGGCAACGCATGCACTTAACAGTATTCCTTCAGCCACCTTAGGGAATGAAACAGTGGTATTTTTCCTTGATTATTCCAAACATTGTGTCTTTATAGCTAGGGGTGGAGTTCATTTCCCTTGTTAATCACGCCCGGACTTCTATATAAGAGAGAAGTTCCCTCTCATTTCTTCACTTCATTTCATTTGTATTCAAAGAGAAAATTTTGGGAGCCCTCAGAACCTATCAAAGTTTGAAAGCCCTCGGAGTCTGCTTAGAGTTTGAAATCCTTTGGTCATGTGGAGGAGGATCGAGGTGCAGAACTTGCTTGGAGTTGGATTTAAAGTGCTCGGAGTTACTTCTGTGGTGATCTACATTGTTAGTGAGTTCTTCATCCTCTCACTTTTACAATGTCTTCCATAGGTAGTTATCATGATAGTGGTAGTAGTAGTGAGGACAGTCAGGCACTGTCTAGAGAGCTGAACCAGGCTATAGGTTAGGACCAAGCCTCTAGTGAGGGTGAGGCCTCAGGGGGTGATGATGCTCGGGAGGGCCTATTGGCAATGGTTCCCTATGAGGGAGAGGAAGAGGAGAAGAAGGAACCTCTTCCTCTAAGGATGAGGAAGATAATGTCCTTGCTGAGCTTAGGGGTGACATTAGGGTGGAAGAAAAGGTACAATGGTCATATGGGGCAAATTTTGTGCTAAATAAGCTTGAAGTAGAAGAGCTTGAGGTTATTAGGCATGAATACTGGATTCCAGAAGAGTATGTTTTGAGGAATGCTGGTAGGGGAGAGAGTTTGTGATGTCTTCCCCAGCCAAAAACCCTTTGAGATATACATTTATGCTAAACACTTGAAAGTTGAGCTCAGATTCCCTCTTCACCCTTTCTTTTGCTCGATTCTAAGGTATTTTGACATAGTGTTATGTCAATTAGTGCTCAAATTTGTGTGTTTAATTAAGACGTTCATTTACATTTGCGCGGAGGTGAAGGAGCTGACGAACATAAACGTTTTCAAAGCTCACTTCCAAATCAGCAAGAATGGCCAGCACGGGTGGGTCGTGATTAGTTCTGGAGCCAAGAAGGGGCTGTTGAAGAAGAAGCCCACATCTATCAAGCAGTGGAAGAAAACCTTCTTCTATATTCAGAGTGAAAAGAGTTTTGGAGTTCCACTAACTTTGAGTTTGGACCGCGTGGGGAAGTATAAGAAACCACACCTTCAGCACCATGAACAAGAAATGTTGAAAGCCATGGTGTCCACACCTATTGATGTCAGCATCTTATATGACAAAAAAGAGATCGTGAAGCGCCATCTCTGCCCTCGATGTCCTGAAAGAACTTTGGAGAGTGGTATACACTTAAAACCCTTGTATACTCTTATTGCTTCTTGTCACTTATAATTATATTTTTCTTTACTGAACAGAAATGGAAACTATAGTTAAGGCCAGGGAATGAGTGAGGAAGATGGCCCTGGAGAGGAAGAAGGCCATTCAGGTTGATAAACAGCCTATGCAAGGCAAGGGGTCGAAGAAACGACCTCCGACTCCTTCCACTATACCAATTCACATGGATAACTCGAGTCCTTCCGAGCCTTCTACCGAACCAAAGGATATTTCTCCTACATCTCTACCCGAGTACCCACGCCCCTTGTCCTCATCCCAAGGGATCCCTTCAAAGGCTAGGGTCTTTACGCCCAACTAGGGCATAAAGATGAATGACTCCGTGTTTGCACATGCTCGGGTCGCAATGGAGCACCTCGTTCTGGGCATTCCTCGATGAGATGTGATCAAGCTCAGGAGAAAGCCCATTGAGAGCCTTTGCTCTGTGTCCGAGGTCTTGGCCTCCCTGGTGAATGTTTTTACCTTGGCTTGTCTTTTCTTTCAATCATTTATGCTTTGTAGTAGCTTAACATGATCCTTTGCTTTTTCATCTCAATTTGGCATTGTGAGTTGGATGCTGTCCCATCGTTACTTAGACTTGAACGACAAGTTATGCAAGTGTCAGTGCAAGTTGGATGACAGTTATGGACTCATCCAGCAGCTGTATAGCTCCCTAGAGAGGGTTCGTTTCTAGGAGAGAAGTAAACACCGCTAAGGCTTCAAAGTAGAGGCTGAGAGGAGAGATGGAGGCGACCATCAATAGAACCGTGGAGGAGAGTATGGCTAACTTGAAGAACTCTCATTCCTTCCAAGAGGCTGTGGAGAGGGTGGGCTCCTATACCTTGAGGGGTTCATGAAAGCCAAGAATAAGGCCAAGATGCTTTACCCCTTGGTCAATTTCTCGGACCTCGAGCTTGCTACCTTAGGGGAAGAAGATGGCACCGTGGTGGACAAGTCCCGAGCTGTCAAGGAAGAGGAGGTGCAGGTCCAACTGAGAGGCGTTGTAGAGGAGGCCGCATCTGATGGGGAGGTTGATCCTTGAGGAGTTGGTATTTTTTCTTTTTCTCTTCTGTATTTTAAGGCCGCTAGTGCCTTCCTTGATTTCTTAATGAAATTCTATCTTTTTAGTTTGTCACTCTTTGCAAACTCTCTATTTCTTTGTTCTTTTACTAGTGGAGAAAACCAAAGATAAATAACTTGGAAAACAAAATGTAGTGAAAAGAAAAGGTTTTTTCATTCATAACTAAGGCATTCACAAGTTACACTGTTGAGACGTGGAGAGCATGAAACTCAAAGGGAATACACTATTGATAGAACTTGTGGAGATTCTCTACATTCCAAGTCCGAGGGATGGCCTTTCCATTCAACTCCTCAAGCTCAAACGTGCCGGCTCAGCAAACCCTCCTGATGCGATAAGGACCCTCCCAGTTAGGGATGAGCTTTACCAATTCTTGAGGATGGGATACTTCATTTTTTCGTAGAATGAGATCATGTAGCTTGAAGCTTCTCTCTCGGACTCAAGAGTTATAGTACCTAACCACTCTTTGTTGATAAGCGGCTAGCCGAATTTGAGCTTTGTCTCGGGCTTCGTCTATAAGGTCAGCATTCACCTGTAGGGCTTCTTCGTTGTGGGCCTGCTCAAAACTCTATACTCGTAATGAGGGCACCCCGATCTCCAAAGAGATGAATGCTTCGAAACCATATGCCATTAAAAAAGAAGTTTCTCTAGTGGGAGTCTGAGCAGTAATTCGATAAGTCCAAAGCACGTTTCGAAGATGGTCGATCTATTGCTTGTCAGCCTCATCTAATTTTCTCTTTATGCCATGTAGGAGTGTTCTGTTGGTCACTTTGGCTTGCCTATTAGCCTGCGGATACCCTACAAAAGAGAATTAATACTCGATACGAGCTCTTCATAGAATGCCTTAAACCGAGCGTTGTCAAACTATTTACCGTTATCAGAGACCAATACCCAAGGTATACCGAATTGACACACTATAGACTTCCAGACAAAATCTCGAGCTTGATGATCTGTTATACTGGCGAGCGGTTCTACTTCTACCCACTTGCTGAAATAATCTATCGCCACGATAAGGTGTTTTTTCTAACCGGGTGCTACAATGAAAGGATCAAGGAGATTCATTCCCCACATAGCAAAAAGAAGTGGGCTGGTGATCGAGGTAAGAGGATTTGCCGGTGTTTGAGGCATAGAGGAGTAATGCTTACAGCTTATGCATTTATTGACCAATTCCATGGCATCTTTCTACATTTTAGGCCAGTAGTATCCTTGATGAAGTACTTTGAAGGCCAATGCCTGGCTTCCCAGGTCATTCCCGTAAATCGTTTCGTGAATCATCAGAAGAGCATAATTGGCCTCAGTAGGCCTGAGACACTTCAAATAAGGTGTCATGAGACCTTTTATGTGCAACTATTCATCTATAACCGCGTATCGGGAAGCGTGAGAGAAAAGTTTCTAGCTTCACTCTTCTACTTAGGAAGCTGACCATCACATAGATATCAGAGGATCGAGTCTGCTCACGTTTCTCCTTTGATCACTAACAGTACATGTACTTCATCAATTCTCAGGGTGGAGAGAGTCTCAAGGTAGACAGCTTAGGTTACCTGGGTCTACGAGAGGAGGCGAGTCGGACAAGAGCATCAACTTTCGAATTCTCTTCTCGAGGAACCTGAGTTATCCGGAATACTCTGAATGTAGTGGTAAGTTCTTTAGCCTTCTTAAGATGCCGATTAATCTTTTCACCCTAAGCTTCAGATTCACCATTCATCTGATTTAATACCAATTGCGAGTTATTATATGTGTTAGTGCTTCAGTGACCATTGCTTTGATTAGTTTCATCTCGACAAGTAATGCCTCATACTCTGCTTCATTGTTGGAAGTTTTGAACTCAAACCTTAAAGCATATTCGATGATGAACCCTTATGGACTGCAAAGGATTAGCCTTGCTCCACTCCCAGTATTGTTCAAGGAGCCACCTATATGAAAAGTCCATTGCAAAATTTGTTCGGCTATTTCTCATTCTAGTGCTTTGCTCGGATCTACCTGGAGCGTTGTTTCCACAATGAAGTCCGCAAGAGCCTAAGCCTTGATCACTTTTCGAGGGTTGTACCAGATATCGAACTCTCCGAGCTCTATCGACCACTTGACCATTCTCCCCGAAATGTTCAACTTATGAAGCACTTGTCTCAGCAGTTAATCTGTCAAGAGGACGATGGTGTGTGCCTGGAAATACGACCGAAGCTTCCGTGCTGTATTAAAAGGGCATACGCCATCTTTTCTATCGGGAGGTACCATACTTTGGCATTGTGAAAGACTTTGCTAACATAGTACACAGGTTTCTAGATGCCCATATCTTCCCGAATCAAAATAGATGCCACCATGTCTTTCCCAATCGACAGATATAAGTAGAGTTCCTCTCCTACAACAGGCTTGGTCAGAAGTGGGGGAGAACTCAAATACTCTTTTAGCTCTTTAAAGGCTTTCTGACAGTCTTCAGTTCAGATAAAGTTCTTTACTTTCCTAATGACTATGAATAATGGGATACACTTCTTTGTAGATTTCAACATGAAACCCCTATACTTCCTTTATTATTCGAGGAGGGGTCATATTGAGGATAGCCTCGATCTTCTCTGGTTTAGCTTCTATTCCTCTTTGGGTGACCATAAAACTGAGGAACTTCCCTCCAATGACTCTAAATGTGATGAGAATACAAAATATCATATTTTTCTCCCTTAATATTTAGTTTTTTATACTCATTTAGTGCCTAAATGCACTCATTATTCTTATATTTTGATTTAAGATGCAAATGGAGGCGTTAAGTGCAAAACGAAACTAATTGGGCGATTTCAGATAGTTTTGACATCGCTTTGCAATCTAGACATAACTCTCTCATCTGAGCTCCGATTGAGATGATTCAAGATGTTACAGAACACCAAGAAATAGCTATACAACTTTCACGTTTTAAGTTTTGAGAGATACTAGCTACATCAAGGTTGAAACCGGGCTTGGAGTTACTGCACCTGCACTATTGCAGTTCTGGAAAGTCCTTTAGCCTGCAATTCTAATACATTGATTTGACGCAATTTATTTTCGAAAGTTTCCAGATCTGGTGCACAAAAATTCATGCTGAAAACACCAGTTTCTTAGTTATATTAGGACTTTATTTTATTTTTAATATTTTCCTTAAATTAGTCAGATTTGGATATTGCTATTTTAGGATAATATTTAGAATATTTTTAGGAGACCTTGTAGGTTTCCAATACTGAAAATAACGTGTATAAGAGGGGAGAAATCATCAGACTTCAGGGACACCTCTCTCTTCCCTCTTCTCTAACTTCTCCTTCGAGTTTTCATCATGGCCCTGCATGGCTAAACTTTTATAATTGGTCGAAGGAAATGGAAGCCTCGGAATCAATAAAATTGTGAGATCTATTCTATTTTTATTGTTCAATTTATGCTTTGAGTATCGGATGTTTTTCTGTCCCTATTTTCATGATTGTCTCATTTAATTACTAGAAGGCCTACTAGTTTATTATTCATTGCAATCTATTGCTAGGTTAGATATCAAATCCGTAATTGTTTGATCCCTCTAATTTGTGAAGCAACTAAGATTTAATGATTTGTTGCGTCAGAAATTATTAGATCTTAGGAAGAACGCTCAACTAAATTAAATGCAACCGCTTGTGCTTATGTTGTTTAGCTTTATTGATCTCTCTAATTCTTAAGGCTGCTACTAGATTAAACCTTTAGCGCTTGTCTTAGGTTGTTTAGTAGTTAGGGTTAATTAGATCACATGTTTTCTAATTAATTGCGACTAAGGAGAGATAGGAAAATAATTCCAACGATGAATATTCAAACTGTGAATTGACATATACTTGCATCGATGATCAGTTGTAAAATTTCGATGGTGGATGTTGACTTAGACCAAGGTTTGTTCTTTCGATTGATTTCGATACTCCAATTTGAATTCTTCATTAGTTGTTTTTCTTAAAATTGTTTTCGTTATACTCAAATCCCCCCCCCCCCCAATCCTTGTTCACGTAGCATAAAACTAGGCTAGATACTCTCCGTGGGAGCAATCCTTACTCACATTACTACATGTATTTTTAGGAGTATAGGTTTTACTTTTGGTGCCATTGTCGGGGAGTGATTCTAGTTGATTTTTGTGCTTCTTGTGATCGTTATTTCGTTCTTGAAATTTTTTAAGAAAAAAAAATTCACCTTGATTGTTTGTGTTTTAGCATAGAATTTTTATTTATTTTCATTACTTTAGATTTTTTCTGATTTGTTTTTCATAGTTTATTAGAGTTTCCTTGATTGTTTATGACTGTAACTCGATCTTCTAATCAAGGTGATTTGCAATGCGATTCAGAAATTGAGAGAACTTTGCACAGGTTAAGGAGGGAAGCTCGGAGAAATTCTGAAGAGAACGATCTAGCTCTTGATCTCCTATTTGCTAGTGATTTTGATTTGGAAGAGGAGGAAGTCATGGTTGGAAATCGAACTTTGAAAGAGCTTGCTGCCCCTGATTTAAATCAACAACCCTTATGCATAAAGTTCCCAACTTTAGATACTACCACTACTTTTGAATTAAAATCTGGACTAATACATCTTTTGCCCACTTTTCATGGCCTTACAGGTGAAGATCCTCACAAGCATCTAAAGGAGATTCATATGATATGCACGAGTATGAAATCCACAGGGGTGACTGAAGAGCAAATTAAATTAAGAGCTTTTCTGCTTTCTTTGAAGGATTCGGCTAAGGATTGGCTATATTATCTACCCTCCGGGAGTATTACCACATGGAACGAGATGAAGAGGTTGTTTTTGGAGAAATATTTCCTAGCTTTAGGGGCGGCCAACATTCGAAAAGAAATTTGTGGTGTAAGGCAGCACAACGGAGAGTCCCTACATGAATATTGGGAGCGTTTCAAGAAATTATGTGCAAGCTGCCCCCATCATCAAATTAGTGAGCAGCTATTTATTCAGTATTTCTATGAGGGCCTTCTACCCACTGATAAGAGCATGATTGATGCTGTTAGTGGAAGAGCTTTGGTGAATAAAACTTCCGAGGCCGCGAGAAACTTGATTGAAAATATGGCGGCCAATTCTCAACAATTTGGCATTAGGCTTGATCCTCCATCAAAGCATGTTAATGAGGTAAATATTTCCTCCCTTGAACAACAACTTGCGACTCTAACTTCTCTTGTTCGTCAAATGGCTGTAGGTAATATGTAAACGGCGAAGGCTTGTGGGATTTGTTCGGTGGTAGGGCATCCAATCGGTATGTGCCTAACTCTTCAAGAGGAGCCTATTGAGCAAGTGAATGCGGCGAGTGGTTTTCCTAGACAACCGTAAAGGAAGTATGATCCCTATTCGAGCATGTATAACCTGGGATAGAGAGATCACCCCCATCTTAGCTATGGCCATCCACAAGTAAATAAGCCCATGACTCAAAACCGCAAAAGTTGCTCACAATATAAGCAGCCATACCCCTCTAGACAACAACCGGGCCAAACTTCTAATTCTGGTATGTCTTTAGAAGATAATATTAAGTCTCTTGCCACTAATGCTTTGCAATTTCAACAAGAGACGAAACAATTTCAATAAGAAGCGAGGGCCAGTATTCAAAGTTTGGACAATCAGATGAGCCAGATGGCAACCGCAATTAATCAGCTAGAGGCACAAAGTTCGGGGAAATTTTCCTCTGAAACGGTAGTAAATCCAAGAGAAAAAACAAGTGTGATCATTTTGAGAAGTGGTAAAGAGGTTGAGATTCCAGTAAAGGCAGCCCCTGCACCGTCAAAGCAAGAGAAGGAGAAAAACGTCGTTGCAGACAGGAACGTTCCCAATGACGATGACGTACCTAAGCATAAGTTTCTGCCTCTTTCTGATTATAAACCAATACCTTCTTTTCCTCAAGCTTTAGTAGAATCTAGAAAAGATGAGCAAAATAAAGATTTATATGAGACTTTTTTTAGATGCGAGATAAATATTCCACTTTTAGATGCTATTAAACAAGTACCCTCGTTATGATAAATTCCTGAAAGAACTGTGTACAATTAAGAAGAAACAGAAACTTAAAGGATGTGAGAAGGTGAGAGTAGAGGAGAATGTTTCTGCAGTTATTCAAAGAAAACTCCCTACGAAGTACAAAGATCCAGGTATGTTTACTATCCCTTGTATGATAGGTAACACTAGATTTGAGAAGGCCATGCTAGATTTAGGAGCTTTTATCAATTTCATGCCATATTCTGTACATGCTTCTTTGAAACTTGGACCTTTGAATAAAACTGGTGTTGTGATTCAATTGGTTGATAGATCTAATGCCTATCCTAAGGGTGTAGTTGAGGATGCTCTTATGCAAGTTAATGATTTGGATTTCTCTGCTGATTTCTATGTGCTTTATATGGAGGGTGGTGATCAAACTCCTCCTATTTTGTTAGGAAGACCATTCTTAAAGACATCCAAGACTAAGATAGATGTTCATAGTGGCACACTTACCATGGAATTTGATGGTGAAATTATTAAGTTTAATATTTATGAAGCCATGAAATATCTTGGTGATGATAATCCTGTTGATTCTATTGATGTGATTGATTATTTAGCATAGGAAGTTTTTGAACTTGATGGAAACGATGGCTTGGAAGTTGCCATTAGTAAGCATCTTGAGAAAGAGAATGAAGAGTTAGCCTTGAGTACTGATTTACAAGAAACTGTTGCAGTGTTGAATGATTTTTCGAAGTTACAGCAGTCAAGTAACATCCCTTGTATTACATTACCAGTTTCTAACGAGAGACCTTTACCCACTATTTTGCAGGCCCCTATTCCAAATTTGAAGCCTCTCCCCGGTCACCTCAAGTATGTGTTCCTTGGAGACGGAGGAACGTTACCAGTGATTATCTCCAGTAAACTTAGTGCACCGTGAGAAGAAAAGCTTGTGCAGGTCCTTAAGGATCATAAGACGATTATTGGTTGGACAATTGTAGATATTAAAAAAATTAGCCCGTCTACATGCATGCATCGTATCTTAATTGAAGAGGAAGCAAAACCCACCCGTCAACCACAAAGAAGATTGAACCTGCCCATGATGGATATAGTGATGAAGGAGATCCTCAAACTTCTTGAAGCTGGAGTGATTTATCCTATTTTGGATAGTAATTGGGTTAGCCCGGTTCAAGTGGTTCCTAAAAAGACTGGAATAACTGTTGTGAAAAATTAGAATGATGAGTTAGTTCCCACTCGTGTTCAGAATGGGTGGCAGGTTTGTATAGATTATAGAAAATTAAATGTTGTAACCCACAAGGACCACTTCCCTTTACCTTTTATTGATCAAATGCTTGAAAGGTTAGCTGGTCATTCTTACTATTATTTCCTTGATGGTTATTCAGGTTATTTTCGTATTGCAATTGCTCCAGAAGATCAAGAAAAGACAACTTTTACATGCCCATTCGGGACTTTTGCATATCGTCGCATGCCCTTTGGCCTTTGCAACACCCCAGCCACTTTCCAAAGGTGTATAGTTAGCATATTTCTATATTATATTTAGCATATCATAGAAGTCTTTATGGATGATTTCACAGTTTATGGAGATTCCTTTGATAATTGTTTGCATAACTACACTTGTTCTTCAAATATGCATAGAAACTGACCTTGTATTAAATTCTGAAAAATATCATTTTATGGTTGAACAAGGTATAGTTTTGGGTTATGTTGATATTATTCAATCTTTACCTTATCTCACTAGTGTGTGGGAATTCGTTCTTTTCTTGGACATGTAGGTTTTTATCGAAGATTCATCAAGGACTTCTCCAAGATTGCATTACCCCTATGCAAGTTGCTACAAAAGAATGTGGCTTTTGAGTTCAATGATAAAAAGGTGTTTGATAAGCTGAAGGAACTGTTGACTTCTACCCCAGTTATCCAACCTCCTGACTGGAACATTCCTTTCGAGATAATGTGTGATGCAAGTGATTATATAGTAGGCGTTGTTTTGGGTCAAAGAATTGGAAAAACATCTCATGCCATTTATTATGCTTCAAGGACTTTGAATGATGCCCAGAGAAACTATTCTACTACTGAAAAAAAAAAATTTAGCTATTGTTTTTACTTTAGAAGAATTTTGATCTTATTTGCTCGGTACTAAAATCATTATTTACTCTGATCATGCAACTTTTTGCTATTTGATGACGAAGAAAGAGGCAAAACCAAGATTAATAAGATGGATACTTCTCTTAAGTGAATTTGATTTGGAGATCAAAGACAAAAGAGAGACAAAAAATCATGTTGCAGATCGTTTGAGTCGTTTAGTTCATGTGGAGGATGAACATCATCTGTAGGAAACGTTCCCTGACGAGCAATTGTTCTTCGCGAGTGTGACATTACCTTGGTATGCGAATATTGTAAATTATTTGGTTACTAATATGTTACCTCCTGGTTTGTCTAAGGCTTAAAGAGATAAGATCAAGAATGATGCCAAATACTATGTGTGGGATGACCCATACTTATGGAAGCATTGTGCAGATCAAGTGATAAGAAGGTGCGTTCCTAAAAACCTGAAAACGAAATAATTTCTATTCTCACCTTTTGTCATTCTTATGCTTATGGAGGTCACTTTGGAGCTAGGAGGACGACGAGAAAAGTTCTAGAATATGGTTTCTATTGGCCATCTTTATTCCAAGATTCATATTCTATTTGTAAGTCATACGATCATTGTCAAAAGACAGGTAATATATCCCAAAGGAATGAGATGCCACAAACCCCCATACTATTTTGCGAAATTTATGATGTTTGGGGAATTGATTTCATGGGACCGTTCCCTGTATCTTTCAGTTATGTTTAAATTTTGCTTGCTATTGATTATGTCTCGAAATGGGTGGAAGCTAAAGCTACCAAGACTGATGATTCTAAAGCTATTACAGATTTTATCAAATCTAACATTTTCTCCAGGTTTGGAATTCCAAGAGCTCTAATAAGTGATAGATGCACTCACTTTTGCAATAGAACTGTGGAGACTTTTCTAAGAAAGTACCATGTGACCCATAAGGTGTCAACTGCCTATCATCCACAAACTAGTGGACAAGTGAAAGTGTCAAATCAAGAGATCAAGTCCATCATTGAAAAGATGGTCAATCCAAGTAGAAAAGATTGGAGTTTGCGCTTGGATGATGCCTTGTGGGCGTATAGGACTGCATATAAGATGCCCATTGGTATGTCACCTTATTGATTGGTGTTTAGGAAACCATTCCACCTTCTAGTTGAGTTAGAACACAAGGCTTATTGGGCTATCAAGAGTTTCAACATGAAGATAGATGAAAGTGGAGAACATAGGAAGTTGCAACTACAAGAGTTAGAGGAAATTCGCAATGATGCCTATGAGAGTGCAAGGATTTACAAGGAAAAGACAAAGGATTTTGTTGTGCATTTATCTACTTAAATTATTAAGCAAATAATCAAACTTTTTTTACTTGCAAGTGCACAAGGTCAACAGTAGCAAGTGTGCAAAATGCGAGATCATCTCCACAGGGATTGGTAAATTTTGTTTTAGAATTAATTTCACAATGTAAAAATTGATAGAAATAAATATTGAGTCTAGATTAATAATGATAAGAACATAAGGCTTTGATATCCACCACTAATCATACTTTCCTAATAAGTAATGTGCCAATGCTATAGCCCTACCATGAATACTTAATGGTTGTCAACCTAAGGGCTTTGTCCACTCCTTAGGCTATGGATTTCCCTATGTAATGAGTTAAGCATGGTGTATACTCTAACTCTTTTCTCTCTTAAGGGATTCAGCATGGCATATACTGAGTTGTTCTTTAAGAGAGCATAAGGTCTGTGGAAATCGACAACCACACAAGACCTAGGGCATGTTGTATACTCTCGATTTTCCATGTTGATTAACCTAAGAATCCGATGTGGAATTCTTTTGTTACTATTGCTAGACCCATGACTCAGTCATCCAAATTGATCTAACTAACTAATCCATACCACATGCATATGTTGATCAGACACACACATATGAGGAATTCAATAAAGCAAGCATTAATCAATTAAAGCATCGTAACATGGCTATTTGCAAAGGCAACAATACTTATATATAGAAAAGCATAATTAGGGCTTCAATCAAGCCCTATTAAGAGTTTATTTACACATGTTAAGTAAACTAAACATCATGAACTAAAATAGAAAAATAAAACCCGAAGAATACTATGGAGATGAGTCGTCAATTCCTCTTCAAAGCTTACAACTTCAAGCAAAATCCAAAGGTATGTTTGATGTGTTCTACAAGTCTATATATAGGGCTCTAAGGGTGCCCTAAAACCCTAATTTTCAATTTAAGATCCAGAGACTTCTTTCCAAAACTGGCTTTGCCACCTCTCTGTGTGTGTGCACTCGATCACATGGGTCTGCACTTGAGCGCATGAGTGCGCTCGAGCCTTCTAAGTGTGCGCATGAGTGCCTGTGCATTCGATCATAAGAGAGGTGCACTCGAGCACACCCTGCTAGTTTGCAGATCTTCACTTTTTATTCCTTAGAGCTCCAAAATGTCTTCTTTTCTTCGAAGACCTATGAAAAACACATAAAACACAAAAAAGAAGTAGCATCTACTAAAATAGATAGACAAAAAGCCTAACAAGTGTAAATTAAGGGGCTTAAATATGACTATTTAAGCACTTATCACACCCCCAAACTTACATATTGCTAGTCCCTTAGCAATACAAAACGAAAGACTATATGAAAACAAAATCAAAGATAAATTCATTCTTTATGATATCCAAAATTTAGGTTGCACATAAAACAATGATGATTGTTCATGATTAAGCTTATAATAAAAACACATTTTTGTAGTGAATAAGGATTTTAAAAGTTCATGTTACTTACCCAAGTTTGGTTTAAGGCATCGCAAGTTTGATTTGGTGTGTAGTGAATTAGCACATAGAAGATAGAGCATCCAAATAATTCTAATGTATAGTGTTTCGGTGTCCAAACCTTTATCGAATTCCTTATTAGACAGAACAATAATGGCATAGTTTTAACTTCTTTTCTTTTTTTTTCTTTCACCATGATATTTTTGCCATGTTGAGCTCCATTAAGCGTTCTAATTGACCCTTGTAGCGAGTGTTTAGCCAATGACTCCCAAACCAGATGGTTTTAGGGCATTAGGTGTAAAGATACCCTTAAGGACTTACTAACTCAAGTAAAAAAGGCTACGAAACTAGCAGGTCTTAATGCTGCCAAGTGAAATTCCCACCTTTTGACGTGAACACTCACTACTTACTGAGGCAAGAGGTCCAGTTACTCAATGGAATTTTATTTAATAATCATTAGGAGCATTTTATTTTCTCTTTTTGCATGATGGCCATTTTTATTTATTTTTCTATGCCAAAGTGTTCATCTAACAAGTTATTTTATTACAATTAGGTCATGGAAACATATACATAAGAATTATATGTCATACCTCACACAATTGGGTGCTAATGTGCTCGTGTCAGATCTAGATCAAACTCGTGAATTCTTAAGTGCCTTGAGGTAGGTAATTAAACTTTTTAAAATTCTTATTACTAGGCTATGTGCTCTAGATTTTAAGCTTACTATTGAAGTTTTATCATACTTGTTTTAAATCAACCAAAATTTTCAAAACAAAATGAACATGCATTTAAAGAAAAAACTGGGACATAGTGTGTGCATGTGTTTTCCCCTACCCCGAAACTTAATATGCACATTGTCCCTAATGTGTGAGTGACATGGAAAGATCTGACCTGGGGGATGGAGAACTAGGTGGCTGACATGGCTCGTAGCAAGCCCCTAAACTTGAGCTTGATGTATGCACTATGTTCCTAAAAAAGAAAAAACAAACGTTGTGCTGGAAAACAAGAAATATGAATAATAAACAGTTAAATAAAAATAAATATGAACAATAAAAGAAAATACTATAATGAAAAGGATATGTTGTGGGGTGCCTCCCATGAGTGCTAAGTTTTATGTCTTCAGCCAGACGGGGTATCCTCTCATGGGGTATCCTCTCATTGCTGGTCGTCGGGAATTGTAAACTACTCGTTTAGGCATTGTGGTGTAGCTTCTGGTGTAAATGCGCTCGATCACAAGTTTGTGTGCGCTCGATCACACTGAGTGATGTGCGCTTGATCACAAGAATCTTGCGCTCGATCGCAATGGTTCAGGAAATGAGGTTATGTACGATAGAAGCTGGAAGCTCAAGTGATTTAGGTGCCCTTGGATTAGCTGCATATTGAACAGTTTGAAGTGCCAAGTCCTCGAATCTAGGAGGCATGTTGAGATCAAGGTATGGTTTGACTCGGTGTCCATTGACTGTAAATGTCTGATTGCCATTTAAACCATGAATCTCCAAAGCACCATGAGAAAAGACCTTGGTGACCACATACGGACCAGACCATCGGGACTTTAGTTTGCCTGGGAACAATCTTAATCTTGAGTTGTAGAGTAACACCCTTTGTCCCATATGAAACTCTTTCCTCACTAGTTGTTTGTCATGATAGGCTTTGGTCCTTTCTTTGTAAAGCTTGGCATTCTCATACGCATCATACCTTAATTCTTCTAACCCATTTAAGTGCAGCTTCCTCTTCTCACCTGCTTGTTTCATATCAAAATTGAATTGTTTAATGGCCCAATATGCTCGATGTTCTAGCTCTACCGGCAGATGGCATGCTTTCCTAAAGACTAAGCGGTATGGGGACATTCCAATTGGGGTCGTGTAAGCTGTCCTATATGCCTATAGAGTATCATTTAGTCGCAAAGACCAATCCTTCCGATTAGGATTCACGGTCCTCTCTAGGATGCTTTTGATTTCACGGTTACTTATCTCCACTTGGCCACTAGTCTGAGGGTGATATGGAGTGCCAACCTTATTGGTGATCCCATATTTTCTGATGAGTACCGCAAAAGAATGATGATGAAAGTGGCTACTACCACTGATGATCGCTCTTGGAGTTCCAAACCGGGTAAATATATTATCCTGTAGAAACTTCACAACCACTTTATGATCATTAGTCTTTGAGGGGACAGCCTCGACCCATTTGGACACATAATCCACACCCACAAGAATATATAAATAACCAAAAGAATTGGGGAATGGACCCATGAAATCAATGCTCCATACATCAAAAAGTTATATTATATGAATATTTTGTAGGGGCATCTGATTTCGGGATGAGATGTTACCTGTCCGCTGGCATCTATCACATAAGCTGCAGAATGAGAAGGCATCTTTAAATATTCTTGGCCCCAAAATGTCCTCCGCAAGCAAACTGATGGAAATGTTGTAATAAGCTCAAATGCTCCTCTTCAGAGACACACCTTCTGATGATTTGTTCTGGACAGAATTTGAAAAGGTAAAGGTCATCCCAATGGCAGTGTCGAGACATAGATATCAGTGTTGCACTTTTATCTACCTAAATTTATAAGTAAATAACCGTACAGTTTTACTTGCAAGTGCACAAAGTCAGTGATAGCATAGTGTGCGAGTGCGAGATCATTTCCACAGGGATTGGTGAATTTCGTTTTAGAATCAATTTCTTAATAAAAGATGGCATGCCTTTACAAAGACTAGGTGGTAGGGAGACATGCCAATTGGAGTCTTATAAGCTGTCCGATATGCCCATAGGACATCATTTAGGTGTAGAGACCAATCCTTCCGATTAGGCTTCACTGTCCTCTCTAAGATTCCTTTGATTTCTCGGTTGCTAATCTCCACTTGGCCACTGGTTTGAGGATGATATAGAGTGCCAATGTTATGAGTAATCCCATATTTCTGGAGTAGTTCAGCAAAAGAGCAATGATGAAAGTGGCTGCCCCCATCACTGATAATTGCTCTTGGAGTCCCAAATCGCGTAAAGATGTAAGCCTGTAAGAACTTTACAACTACTTTGTGATCATTAGTTTTTAAGGGGACAGCCTTGACCCATTTGGACACATAATCCACACCCACAAGAATGTATAAATAACCAAAGGAGTTAGGAAATGGACCCATGAAATCAATACCCCATACATCAAAAAGTTCTACTACATGAATATTCTGTAGGAGCATCTGATTTCGGGAAGAGATATTACCTGTCCGTTGGAATCTATCACATGAGCTGTAAAAGAAGAAAGCATCTTTAAATAGTTAGGCCAATAAAAACCAGATTGTAGTACCTTAAGAGCTGTTTGTTTTGCCCCAAAATGTCCTCCACAAGCAAATTGATGGCAATGTTGTAATAAGCTTAAGTGCTCCTCTTTTGGAATACATCGTTTGATGATTTGATTAGGGCAGAATTTGAAGAGGTAAGGATCATCCCAATGGTAGTGTCTTGATAGAGATATCGGTCGCTTCTTTTCTTGTGTGGTCATACCTGGGGGAAAAACCTTAGCAGTTAAATAATTTACAATATCAACATACCATGGAAGTTTTACCTCTAGAGTGAATAATTGTTCATCAGGGAAGTTCTCATTCAGAGGTAATTCATTATCATCATTCTCATAGGGTAGCCTTGATAAATGATCTGCAACTACATTCTCACTGCCTTTCTTGTCTTTGATCTCCAAATCAAATTCTTGTAATATGAGTACCTATCTGATTAGCCTAGGCTTTGCATCTTTCTTAGAAAACAAATATCTCAAAGCAGCATGGTCAATGAATACAATAACTTTAGAACCAATAAGATATGATCTAAACTTCTCTAAAGAAAAAATAACAGCTAACAATTCTTTTTCAGTAGTAGAATAGTTAAGCTGAGCATTATTTAAAGTTCTAGAAGCATAGTAAATAGCATGAGGTACCTTATTGATTCTTTGACCTAAGATAGCTCCCAAGGTGAAGTCACTAGCATCACACATTAATTCGAAAGGAAGATTCCAATCCGGTGCCATCATTATCGGGGCAAAGGTGAGAACATCTTTCAATGTGTTGAAAGCTTGTATACAGTCATTATTCCATTCAAACTTGGTATCTTTAGCCAACAATGCACAAAGAGGTCTCGAGATTTTAAAGAAATCTTTGATGAATCTTCTATAGAACCCGGCATGTCCAACGAAACTTCTAATGCCCTTGACTGCGAGAGGGGGAGGTAGCTTTGAAATGATGTCTATTTTAGCCTTGTCTACCTCAATACCTTTGTTTGAGATGGAGTAACCCAACACAATACCTTGCTGAACCATGAAGTGACATTTCTCCCAATTTAGCACTGAGTTACTTTCTTCATATCTCTTTAGGACACTCTCCAAATGACTTAGGCGTTCATCAAAAGTGGAACCAAAGACACTAAAATCATCCATGAATACCTCAATGTATTTCTCCACCATATCAGAAAAAATGCTCATCATACATCTTTGAAAAGTGGCTAGTGCATTGCATAAACCGAATGGCATTCTTCGATAAGCAAATGTACCAAAGGGACATGTGAAGGTAGTCTTTTCTTGATCCTCGGGTGCTATGGCAATTTGGTTGTACCCACTGTACCCATCCAAGAAGCAGTAATAACTATGACCAGCTAATCGCTCTAACATCTGATCAATGAATGGCAGGGGGAAATGATCTTTTCTGGTTACATTGTTCAATTTCTGGTAATCAATACATACCCTCCAACTCGTTGTTTTTCTTGTAGGTATGAGCTCCTCATTTTCATTTTTTACAACGATAATCCCACTTTTTTTAGGAACAACTTGGACCGGACTCACCCATTTACTGTCCGATATAGGGTAGATAATGCCAACATCTAGTAGCTTCAATACCTCGGCCTTTACTACCTCTTTCATGTGTGGGTTAAGTCTTCTATGAGAATCTCGAGTGGGCCTTGTTTCTTCTTCTAGGTAGATACTATGCATGCATTTGGCTGGACTTATCCTTTTAATGTCAGCAATGGTCCATCCAATGGCAGATTTATGCTCCCTAAGAACTCTTAATAGCTTCTCTTCTTCTCCACTACTCAAATTAGCAGCTATGATTACAGGTAAAGTCTTCTTTTCTCCCAAATAGGCATACGTTAAATGCTTGGGCAGCTGCTTTAATTCCAATGTTGGTGCCTAGATAATGGACAGAAGAAGAGTAGTATTAGTAGGTAAGAGAGATTCAAATGGATAAGCATACTTACTTGAGTGTTTTGGAGAAGTCTCAAGGAGGTGCACAGTTTCAATGATGTTATTAGTCACATCTTCAAGTTCTTGCTTAATATCCTCTTTTGTGAAGCCATGGGTGAGAGTGGTCTCCAATGGATCAATGTGTTGGACCTGAAAAGCTTGCTCGACAAAATTTTGTATCATTCATACATTAAAGCATTCCAAATCATCTCGAGGCAGTTTTATTGCATCAAATATTTTAAATTCTATTTTCTCACCATTGATTTTAATACTCACTATACCATTTTTCACACAAATCTTAGTGTCGGCAGTTCTCATGAAGGGTCTCCCTAATATGATGGGCAGGGGTAATGGCATAGGGCATTCCTCCATATCTAGCACAATGAAATCAGCAGGTAAAATGAACTTACCAACCTTTACTAGAACATCCTCTAGAATACCCCTAGGTCTTTTAATACTCCTATCTGCTAACTGTAAGGTAATGGAAGTCGGTTGTAGCTCCTCCAAACCTAGGGTTTCGAATACCATGTATGGTAATAAGTTTACACCCGCTCCCAAATCTAATAATGCTCTTTCGAACAACTGATCACTTATTCTACAGGAAATAGTGAAACTACCCGGATCTTTTACTTTTGGTGGGAGTTTTCTTAGTAGTACGACACTTACTTCTTCAGTTAATGCTACTGTTTAATGCTCTTAAAACTTTCTCTTATGAGTACAACAATCTTTTAGGAACTTAGCATAGGTAGGTATTTGGTGAATTGCATCTAATAAAGGAATGTTAATTTCAACTTTTCGCAAGGTTTCAAAAATATCAGTCAGTTTATTGTCTTTCTTTTGTTTTACTAACCTTTGCGGGAAGGATGGTGCATTCACCTTCTCCGTCTCACTTACTTTTGCTGCCGATGGTTTTTCTACAGATGCTCTTTCAGATTCATCGAACCCTATCACTTTGCCATTTCTCAAGGTTGTGATAGCTTTCAATTGTTGATGCCCCCCTGGGTTGGGTAGTGTTTGAGCTGAAAGCTCACCTTGCTTTTTGCCACTTAGCCCTTTCGCCAGTTGTCCCATTTTTACCTCTAGTCATTGGATGGCTTGTTCATGTTTTGTTGTGGTTTGTCTAAGTTCAGTCCGGAATTATCTTTCATCTGCCATGAACTGATCTTGTGAGGTCATTAATTGTTGCTGCTAAGTGGCCAATTGTCTCACAAGACTTTCAAGGTCATTCTTCATTGGTTCGGGAGTAGTATGGGCTATTGGTTGGGAGTTTCGTTGCTGCCCTTGCTGGTTAAGGGTATTTTGATTGTTGTTCCAAGAGAAGTTTGGGTGGTTTCGCCATCCAGGGTGGTAAGTGTTTGCATATGGGTTGTTCTTCGGTGGATAGTTGTTAGGTCCCACGTAATTTGCTTGTTTTAGATCTGCAGGTGAATATAAGGGGCAAGTATCAGTATTATGATCGAATTGGGAATAGATCGCGCATACCTGGAATGGTGTAGCTGGTAGGCTAAATGAGGCATTTTGAGTAGCCATGGCTTTTACCAACAGATCTAGTTTCTTTTCCACAGCAGCTATTTGAGGAGAAGATCCTCCATTTAGATTTACCTCGTACACATCCTTACTTCTGGTTACATGTCTTCCTCGAGAGGAGAACTGCTGAGTGTGTTCACTTAGGGTTTTGAAAAGTTTCATTGCTTCTTAACTGCTTTTCTCCATCAACACTCCTCTATAACCTGAATCAGCAATACTCTTGTTAGTATCACTCAAACCTTCATAAAAAGCTTGTACCAGTTCGTCTTGAGGTAGGTTGTGATGTGGGCATTTGAGTAGCAGCTCGTTGAAGTGTCCCCACGCTTTGAAGAAGAGGTCCCCTTCCTTTTTGTTGGAAGGACTGAATCTCCTTCTTCATTTGTCGTGTCTTTTAGGCTAGGAAAAACTTCCTTAGGAATTTGCTAGCCAACTCCTCCCAAGTGTGGATAGAAACTGCAGGCAAAGAATTATATCATTATTTAGCATTATTTTTTAAGGAAAAAGGGAAAAGAATTAACCTTATTCCTTCTTGGTCTAAGCCTTGGATGTGCTGGAACTTGCAAAGATCAAAAAATTCTCGAAGGTGTAAGTGTGGATCCTCATTAGGAGTACCCCTAAAGTAAGTCAAAGCATTCAATATTTGCGGAGATATGTAATAGTTTCCTGCCACCTCAGGTTGATATGCAATACATGATGGCTGATCAATGTTCCGTGGGATGAAAGATTGCTTCATCAGTACTCGTGCAGGTGGTTGCTGGTTTTTGAGCTGTTCTGCCAATGGTGCTTCGTTCTCGAATTCTTCTTTGTTCTCCTCGAAGTTGTTCCTAAGCCTTTGTCGGATGGTCCGCTCAAGCTTGGGATCGAGGGGAAAAAATGTTGGATGTCGGGATCGAAGTTCATGCATAAATCAGGTAAACCAACTTCAGTGCAGCAGCTCAACTCTGCTGCTCGGGTAACTCTCTGCCTAATTGCGCTCGATCGCATAGAAGGATGCGATCGATTGCAGGTATCACAGAAAGTGCGATCAGGGTTTGATGTGCCTGAAACAGAAAGGAATTTGGTTAGGGTTTGATGAAAATAAAAATAAAGGTGAAAAACATAAACTAAAAATTTTTATAAAAATTAAAGTAAAATAGAATAATGATGATTAAATTAAACAAAAGTAATTTTAAAAGGAAATTTAGCGCAATCCCCGACAACAGTGCCAAAAACTTGTTGCGCGTTTATCTACCTAAATTAATAAGTAAATAACCGTACAGATTTACTTGCAAGTGCACAAGGTCAGTGGTAGCATAGTCTGCAAGTGCGAGATCATTTCCACAGGGATTGGTGAATTTCGTTTTAGAATCAGTTTCTTAATAAAAGAAGGTCAAAATAACTGTTGAATGTGAATTAATAATAATGAGACATAAGGCTTTGATATTCACCACTAGTCATACTTTCCCAATGAGTAATAGGTCAATGCACTAGCCTTCCTATGAATACCTAATGGTTGTCAACCTAAGGGCATGGTATCTACTCCTTAAGCTATTGACTTCCCTAAGCACCGAGTTAGGCATGTTATCTACTCTAACTCTTTTCTTTCTTAAAGGATTCAGCATGGTATCTACTGAGTTGTTCCTTAAGAAAGCATAAGATTTATTGAAATCGACAACCACATGAGACCTAGGGTATGGTATCTACTCTTGGTTTCCCATGTTGATTAATCCAAGAATCCAGTGTGGATATCTTTTGTTACTATTGTTAGGCCCAGGACTCGGTCATCCAAATTGGTCTAACTAACTAATCCATACCACATGCATATATTGATCAGACATACACATATGAGGAATTTAAATAAACACAGGCATTAATCAAGTTAAGCATCATAATCAAGGCTATTGCAAAGATAATCAATGAATATATATATATATATATATATGGGAAAGCATAACTAGGGCTTCAATCGAGCCCTATAAAGAGTTAGTTACACATGCTGTCTAAGATAAACATCATAGTATAAACTAAACATAAACTATAAAACTCGAAGAATACTATGGAGATGGGTTGCCAATCGTCTCCAAAGCTTACAATTCCGAGTTAAGCAAAAGATAAAAGAAGTCATGTTTTTGTGTGTGTTTTACAGGTGTATTTATACGGGTTGAATAACCCTAAAAGACTCAAGAAACCCTAAACTTTCTAAAACATAAAACATCCTCTATTTCCAAAACTGGTTCTGCTGTTTTACTGTTCACACTCGTACATGTGCCCTCGATCACATGCGTTTTGCGCTCGATCGCAAGGCTGCGCTCAATCCTTCTTGTGTGCGCACGAGCGCTAATGCGCTCGATCGCACCCAATAGTGCGATCGATCGCACTTTTGCTAGTAGCTACTCCAGGATTTCCAGATTTCTTCATTTAGGTGCCAAAAATGCTTCTTTTTATCCAAAACCTTATAAAAACATGTGAAACACATAAATGAAGTAAAATGGACTAAATTATCATAACTAAGGACTTAACAAATGTAAATAAGGGGGCTTAAATATGAATATTTAAGCACCTATCAATCAGCCGCTTCTTTCTTTGATTGGTCGTACTTGGAGGAAAAACTTTAGTAGTTAGATAATTAACAATATCAGTATACCACGGAAGTGTTACCTCTAGTGCGAATAATTGTTCATCAAGGAAGTTCTCATTCAAAGGCAGCTCATTGTTGTCATTCTCATAGGGTAGCTTTGATAAATGATCTGCAACCATATTCTCACTGTCTTTCTTGTCTTTGATTTCCAAATCAAATTCCTACAATAGGAGTACCCTAGGCTTTGCATCTTTCTTAGGAAACAGATATCTCAAAGTAGCATGATTAGTAAATACAATAACCTTAGTGCCAATCAGATATGATCTAAACTTCTCTAAAGCAAAAATAACAGCTAACAATTCTTTTTCAGTCGTAGAATAGTTAAGTTGAGCATCATTTAAGGTTCCAGAAGCATAGTAAATAGCATGAGGTACCTGATTACGCCCAAAACATAACGCGGTAGTTGTAGTATAGTTTTGGGGTGTCGATTCCACAGGGAAACAAGTTAATTACAAAAAAATGTGTAAACTTGAACACAAATGATAAAAGATTGATTAAAAGAATCTGAATTGTTGATTGTTTGAGAATTGTGTACATAATTGATGGATATAAATAAGAAACAACAAGGTTCCGGAAATCCTTCCTAGGTTCGTTGCCCTAATCCTAACTTGATTCAGTTGTTTTTATCTTGATTGCAAGTTTCATATCCCAAACAGGCAATCAGAAAATATTCAATTAAAGCGCATTTATAAATCCTAATGTAATTGTTATGAAATTTTCTTTACTTTCAAGAACACACGACCTAACTTATAAATTATCAGGAGACGACGATATATCTAAACGACAATACCGCAGCAATGGACAAATCTATAAAAGAGATCTACCAGACTCAACCACATCCAAACAGGTACACATAAGAAAAGCATGACTGAACTTATATGGAAAAGAAGAATGCAATCACCAAAGTAATAATAAATCTACTAATTAAATTAAGAATAAAACATAACAATGTTTAACGAAAATAATTCCACTACAACTAAATCAAATAAAGAAAATTAAGAACAACTACACCTAGGGATTCATCCTTTCTCCTTGCTTGGAGACTAGCCAGCCATGGAGCTCATGCTTCCTTGAGTTGCCTCCAGCCTCTCAACGATCATCCTCAGCGTGCCCTCCAAATTTATACTTCTGGTTCCTCCTAAAGGCCCTCTAGATTGCTCCTAAAGGCCCTCTGGATTCATCCTCGATTGATTGATCAAAGCTAAAGTGGAGTGGGTCTTATATAGGTAAATACCAAGAGTGCAATGTGTCTCCTATCCGATGTGGGATATAGAAATGCATTTTCCAACCGATGTGGGATGTGGGATTTAAGCCCAAAATCACGCTGAAATCCCGCACAGCCCGCACAGCCTGACCTTTGTCTACTAAAACTGCCATACCTTTCTCTAGAAAAATCCTTTTGACGAACCGTAAAATTCTTCAGAAAATAGACTTTCGGATCTTTCTAACCATATATAGGTCATCTCCTGGTTCTTCTTGTATCAATACAGTTTAATTTTCAAAGATGATTGATCTGTACGGGTAATTCTCGCAATTTAGTGAAACTCCTTTCCAATGCGAGCAGCAGCTATTGCTCTTTTAAGCCCTCATTCTTGTCTTTCTAAAAGTATTCCTGCACTCCAGTATGCCTCGAGTCTTTGTACTTCAAGCAATGATAACTTTTCCTCCTCTTTTGAGCTTAAAGTACCTGAAAATGCACCGAAATAAGTCAACGATTCAAGAATAACACTATAGAGTTATTAAGGTATAAAAGTGTAATTCCAACCTCGATCAACCCTAAAATACTAACAATTAAGTACTGTTTAGATGCATTTTATAACTCTCATCAGTACCTTATTGATTCTCTAACCTAAGACAACTCCTAAGGCGAAGTCATTGGCATCGCACATCAGCTCGAATGGAAGATTCCAATCTTGTGCCATAATTATTGGTGCGGAGGTGAGCACATCTTTTAATGTGTTGAAAGCTTTCATATAGTAATTAGTCAACTCATACTTAGTATCTTTAGCTAATAATGCACATAGAGGTCTAGAGATTTTGGAGAAATCCTTGATGAATCGTCTATAGAATCCAACATGTCCAAGGAAAATTCTGACTCCCTTGACTGTTAAGGGAGGGGGCAACTTTGAAATGATGTTTATTTTGGCTTTCTCTACCTCAATACCTTTGTTGGAGATGGAATGACCCAACACAATGCCTTGTTGAACCATAAAGTGACATTTCTCCCAATTCAGCACTAAGTTGCTCTCTTCACATCTCTTTAGGACACTCTCTAGATGATTTAGGCATTCATCAAAATTGGAACTAAAAACACTGAAATCATCCATGAATACCTCAATGAATTTCTCCACCATGTCAAAAAATATGCTCATCATACATTTTTGAAAAGTGGCTAGTGCGTTGCATAAACCGAATGGCATCCTTCGATAAGCAAATGTACCGAAAGGACATATGAAGGTAGTCTTTTCTTGATCCATAGGTGTTATGGCAATCTGGTTGTACTCACTATACCCATCCAAGAAGCAATAATAGCTATGGCCAACTAATCTCTCTAACATCTGATCAATGAATGGCAAGGGGAAGTGATCTTTTCTGGTCACCTTGTTTAATCTTTGGTAATCAATAGATACCCTCCAACCAGTTGTTTTTCTTGTAGGCATGAGCTCCTCATCCTCATTCTTCACCACTGTGATCCCACTCTTTTTAGGAACAACTTGACCGGACTTACCCATTTACTGTCTGAGATGGGGTAGATAATGCCAACATCTAATAGTTTTAATACCTCGAACTTTACTACCTTTTTCATGTGTGGGTTAAGTCTTCTTTGAGCGTCTCGAGTGGGTTTTGCTTTATTCTCAAGGTAGATATGATGCATGCACTTAGCTGGACTTATCCCCTTAATGTCAGCAATGGTCCATCCAATGGCAGATCTATGCTCCCTAAGAACTCTTAATAGTTTCTCTTCTTCTTCAATACTCAAATTAGTAGCCATGATCACAGGTAATATCTTCTTCTCTCCCAAATAGGCATAAGTTAGACGTTTTGGTAGCTGCTTCAATTCTAAGGTTGGTGCTTGGACAATAGCAGGGAGAAGAGTAGTATTAATAGGTATGAGAGTTTCAAATGGAGAAGCATACTTACTTGGGTGTTTTGGAGAAGCTTCAAGGAGGTGCACAGCTGTAATGATGTCATCAGTAACATCTTCAGGTTCTTGCTCAATATTCACTTTTGTAAAACCACGGGTAAGAGTAGTCTCCAATGGATCAATGTGATGGACCTGAAAAGCTTGCTCAACAAAACTTTGTATCATACATACATTAAAGCATTCCATATCATCTTGGACCTCTTGCCTCAGTAAGCAGTGAGTGTTCACGTCAAAAGGTGGAAATTTTACTTGGTAGTATTAAGGCCAGTTTAATTTTGTAGCCTTTTTTACTCGAGTTAGTAAGTTCTTAGGGGTGTCTTTACACCTAATGCCATAAAACCATCTGGTTTGAGAGTCATTGACTCAACACTCGCTACATGGGTCAATTAGAAAGCTTAAGGGAACTAAACATAGCAAAGCCTTATAATAAAAATAAAAAAAATAAAACTATGTCATCGCTGTTCATTCTGATGAGAAATTCTGTGAATCTTGAGACATGGATATATTGTACATTGAAATTATTTGGAAACCTCATCTGTATATGCTAATTCACTTTACACTGATTCAAGCTTGTGATGTCTTAGCCTGCCTCTTGTAAGTAATTAGGTTTTAAAATTTCTATTCATTGCGAAGATGGGTTATATTTTTTAAGTTTGCTCATGAATGAATATCATGGTTTTGAGTGCTCCTTAAATTTTTGGATACCATGAGTGATGAACTTATCTTTATGTTCTTTGTTTTCCATTTAGTTTTTTTTATTATTATTTTGTTTTGCTAAGGAACTAGCAAAATGTAAGTTTTGGGGTATTTGATGAGTGAAAAATATTACATATTTTGGCCACTTAATTTACATTTGTTAGCGTAAGAATTTGTTACTTTGAGTTGTTTTCGTTGTTTTTCAGTTTACAAGCACTGGGAAAGGAGTTTCACTAAAATTGCTAGAATTGCCTATACAGATCAATCATTTTTGTGGATTTTACTGTATTAATTTAGGAAGAACCAGGAGATGAGTCATATATGCTTGGAAAGATCCGGAAGTCTATTTTCTGAGGGATTTTATGGCTTGTAAAAATGACTTTTCTAGAGAAAGTTATGGCAGTTTTAGTAGACAAGGGTCAAGCTAAAGATGTCTAGTGCGCTCGATCGCACCAGACTTGCAATCGATCGCAAGTGCGCACTCTCACATCCCACATCGGTTAAAAATGCTTTGTAGTGCGCCAGTATGCACTCAAGCGCACCAGATTGCGATCAATCGTACTCGGGCAGTATCCCACATCGAATTTGAAACATATTGTACTATGGGAATTCCCCTATAAAAGCCTCATCTCCCTTCATCATTCGGGGTGCAATCCGGAGGACTTCTGCTAGCATTTTGGTGGATCTCGAAGGCTTTGCTACCACAAGGGGAAACTCCACCCAACAACGAGTGGAATTTCTCCCATGTATAGTCAGTTTTAATTTACTGTTTTTTTTTGTTAGTTTAATGTATAGCATTGTTATTGTGAACTTTAGTTTCATGATTATGAGTGGCTAAAATCTTCAACTAAGGTTGAAGATGAAGCCTTGCCGTTGTTTGGCATAAGATTTCATATTTGTTTATACAATTCTAATGTTTTTCTAAGTATAAATGTTTAGGTCAATTGTTTGAGTAAATTCTTACGATTGATAGTTTTTTAAATTGTTCTGTTAGATATTCCATGTGTTTCATCTGATGGATACATTGAACCGTTTTTTATTAAACTGGATATCCTTTGTGATTTGTTAAAAGTGGATACATTGAATTATTTTGGTTTAATTGGGATATTTGTTGTGATTTGTTTAAAGTTGGATTCATGGAATGTTTTGATAGATTATTTTTATAGAACATGAAAATATATGCTTTACTTTGGTGGGGTGGATTTAGAAACCTTAGTGTTTTTATCATTAGTTTTTAAATCAATTTAGTTTAGTTTATATTTGTTTTGCAAAATATAATTCGTAATTCAGAACTAGGTTAAGATAAGGTTAGTTTAGATTAAATTACATTTTCACAATGCAATTCCATGTGGATTCGACCTCGCACTTGCACAACACTATATTGCAAATGACTCGTGCACTTGCGAGTAATTTAAAACTCACAACAAGTTTTTGAAAGAAAAAAAAACCAGAAGATGAGCCATATATGCTTTGAAAGATCCGGAAGTCTATTTGTTGTGAAGGATTGTTCCCTGTTGCAAACGAAAAGTGTTCATTTGAACAATCTCTTTTTCAATGCAAGAGTTTTACATGATTTAAATGTTTTAAAGCCAAATTGAAGAAGCTGCTGAATGGAGTGATTGGTTTTACATGTCTTATATATTCGAGCTTGAGTTGATTCATTTTTGCTCTACTAGTTTCGATGGCTTTTGAGCTAAATTACCAAATATTTCCCACCTTGATCCTAAACCCCGTTACAACCCTTGAAAAGTTCTTATGATTCGTGTTATGCATGTGATCCCAGTGGTGGAGAATGAGAAGATATGCAAGCCTATGGTAGATCATTTCCATTGGAATGAATTTGAGCGAAACACATACCCTTCAAACACATAAGAGCCGAGTGTTTATTTTCGTGAGGGTCTGCATATTTAGTTTACTCCATCTTCGAGTGAAAATGCTTACCAAGTAATTTTAAGTTGTTTAAGAATGTCTGTTCATGATATGTTATGAGTTTTGAAGAGTCTGGTTGTTCTTTGTTGATGGCGTTGCAACCTTGGTGTTTTTGGGAAAGTGAATTTGAGTTTTTGCCCGAGGACGAGCAAAAGTTAAGTGTGGGGGAATTTGATGAGAATGCAAAATATCATATTTTTCTCCCTTAATTTTTAGCTTTTTTATACTCATTTGGTGCCTAAATGTACTAATTATTCTTATATTTTGATTTAGGATGCAAATGGAGGTGTTAAGTGCAAAACGAAACTAATTGGGCGATTTCAGAAAGTTTTGACATTGCTTTGTAATCTAGGCATAACTCTCTCATATGAGCTCCGATTGAGATGATTCAAGATGCTACAGAACGCCAAGAAAACTCTCTACAACTTTAATTTTTTGAGTTTTGAGAGATACTGCCTGAATTAAGGTCGAAACCGGGCTTGGAGTTGCTGTACCTGCACTGTTGCAGTTATGGAAAGTCCCTTAGCCTGCAATTCTAATACGTTGATTTTACGCAGTTTATTTTCGAAAGTTTCTAGATCTGGTGCATGAAAAATTCATGCTGAAAACACTAATTTCCTAGTTATATTAGGACTTTATTTTATTTTTAATATTTTCCTTAACTTAGTTAGATTTGGATATTGCTATTTTAGGATAATATTTAGAATATTTTTAGGAGATCTTGTAGGTTTCCAATACTGAAAATAACGTGTATAAGAGGGGAGAAATCATCAGACTTCAGGGAAGCCTCTCTCTCCCTTTTTCTCTAACTTCTCCTTCGAGTTTTCATCAGGGCCCTGCGTGGCTAAACTTTTATAATTGGTCGAAGGACACAGAAGGCTTGGAATCAATAAAACTGTGAGATCTAATCTGTTTTTATTGTTCAATTTATCCTTTGAGTATCGAATGTTTTTTTGTCCTTATTTTCATGATTGTCTCGTTTAATTACTAGATAGCCTACTAGTTTATTATTCGTTACAATCTATTGCTAGGTGAGATATCAAATCTGTAATTGTTTAATCCCTCTAATTTGTGAAGCAACTAAGATTTAATGATTTGCTGAGTAAGAAATTATTCGATCTTAGAAAGAACGCTCGACTAAATTAAATACAACCGTTTGTGCTTGTGTTGTTTAGCTTCATTGATCTCTCTAATTCTTAAGGCTGCTACTAGATTAAACCTTTAGTGCTTGTCTTGGGTTATTTAGTAGTTAGGGTTAATTAGATCACCTGTTTTCTAATTAATTGCGACTAAGAAGAGATAGGAAAATAATTCCAACGGTGAATATTCAAAGTTTGAATTAACATATACTTGCATCAATGATCAATCCTTGTTCACCTAGCATAAAACTAGGCTAGATACTCTCCGTGGGAATGATCCTTACTCACACTACTACATGTATTTTTTGGAGTATAGGTTTTATTTTTGGTTGCCTGCGACAGCACACCAAAATATGCATTTCGTAGGGTTCAGCTTCATCTGATGATGCTAAAGTATCTCGAATGCTTCCTCTAGGTTAGAGTTGTGGTCCTTCGCTTTGACGCTTTTGACCAATATGTCATCAACATAGACTTCCATATTTCTTCTGATCTACTCAAGAAAGATCTTGTTCACTAGTCTCTAATACATTGCCCCAGCGTTTTTAAACCCAAATGGCATAACTTTGTAATAGTACAACCCCCAGTCAGTGACAAAATCTATTTTCTCCTGGTCTAGCTCGTTCATAAGGACCTGGTTATAACCCGAATAAGCATCCATGAGACTTAGAAGTTCATGCCCCAAGGTGGCGTTAACCAGCTGATATATGTGCACTAGGGGAAAACTATCTTTCGGACATGCTTTGTCCCGATTCATAAAATCAATACAAATTCGCCATTTACCGTTAGGTTTCCTGACCATCACCACATTGGATACCTAGTCGAGGTAATTTTTCTCCCTTATGAAATAGGTAGCTAGGAGTTTATTAACTTTGGTCTTAATAATAGCTTGCCTTTCCGGGGAGAATGATATTTTCTTTTGAATAACTGGTTTGTGGCCTAGGTCCACATTTAACTGGTGAACGATGACATTAAGGCTGATCCCTGGCATATTCGAGGCCGACCAAGCAAACAAGTCTTGATTCCTCCGAATGAGAGAGAAAAGCGACTCCTTGAGCTTTTCGGGGAGACCAGAATCGATCTTAACCGTTCTAGAGATGTCTTTGCCAAGCGGAATGACTGTCAGTTCTTCCATGGGCCGACCACATTGAGCTTTGACTTCATCTCTAAAGTATTCTACCTCAAAGGGCAAAGTTTCATTTCTTTTCCCTTCCCTCACAAAATTTAGATAACAGGACCTAGAGATCTGTTGGTCTCCCTTGACTTCACCAACCCCACTGTCGATAGGGAACTTCATTTTCAAGTGGTAGGTGGATACAACCGCTTTCAACTTGTTGAGGGTGGGCCTACCAAGGATTAAATTGTAAGAAGACGGTCACTTGACTACCAAGAAAGTAGTATATACTTTGGTAGTCTGTGGAGCTACTCTTATAGTAACCAGGAGAACTATATTACCTTCAGCAAGCACCGGAGCAATTGAGAAACTGTAAAACGGGGTTGAGATCGCCTTCAACTGACTATCTTTCAATTGAATTTTCTGAAATGCATCGTAGAACAAGATATCTGTCGAGCTTCCGTTATCCACCAAGATGCGTATGATGTCGTGGTTGGCTATAAAGAGGGAAACTATACCATGACATCATCATGTGGGGTCTGTACTCCTTCAAGATCATCATCCGTGAAAGAGATTGTTTGGCTTGCCTTCCTTCGCTTTCGAGGCCCGCTTACGGAAGCTATGGACTTGGCTTACGTTTTCTTGGTTTGCCCAGAGTTGCCTTTAGCGGCTGGCCCACCACATATCATTTTGATAACTCTGGTGACTATGACATTTTGGCTTCCCCGGTCAGGCTCATCTCCGGTCGGCTTAGGACTTCTTCTAGGAGCTTGACGCTCTTGGTCTTGGCCAGAAGGACGTCCCAGACTCCTTCTAGATCGGTAAGGTGTTCCCCCTCACCGTGATCCCGTAAATTCCTTTAAATACCCCTGGTTGATGAATGACTCAATCTGCTACTTCAAAGCGTGGCACTCCTCAGTATCATGCCCATAGTTTCTATGGAATCGACACCACCTGCTTTGATCTCCACTGAGGTGCTGCGGCTTCGAGGGCCATCGAAGGATCGCCTTGTCCTGAATCTACATCAGAACATTGGTCCTAGATGCATTGAGAGGAGTGAAACTTCCAAAACGGGTGGTGACCTTATATTTGCCCTCATGATGGGGTTTTTTGGTTGTCCCACATCGAAGATCGTTGGTGTCTTTCCTTTTCTTCTTTGTTTCCCCTTCCCTTTCTCTTCGGAAAGCTTAATCGTCTTCAGCCAACATGTACTTCTTTGGTCTGGCCAAAATTTCGTTCATGTCTTTAGGCGATCGCCTGATGAGTTTGAAGATGAAGATTCCAGTTTTGAATGTCAACATCTGTACGTTGGGATCAAGGTCATGGATCTCCCATGCGGCAGCATTGAACCTTGAGATGTAGGCTCGAAGTCTTTCTCCTCGATGCTGAATGATGTTGAAAAGACTTTTCGAGGTTTTCTTGGGTCCCTTGCTGCTGAGGAAGTGGGAAGCAAAGGAATAGCTACTTTTCGGTGTTACGGTATATTTGGGATCGTTTATTATTTGGTTTTCTTTTAATATGAACATAAAATAATTTGAATAATCTTTAACAAAATGGTTTATAAACCAAAAGCATAAAAATGTTTTTAATAGTTGACCATAACTCATGTTCTTTGGCTAATATTATTTTGTTTTTCAATGGTGGTTATTTACAGTCTTGTCACTAAATAAAATTTGTCAAATTTGGTCTCCTTTATCCTTTTATTCCTTCTTTCCACCGATTTTTTTGTACAATTACTACAGTTAAATTAATGAAAAGAATACAATTACTAGTCAAGTTCACTAAATAAAATTAAATTAATTCATAAACTATTTTGTCAAACATAGTAATTTATTGTTTCAATGATGTTTTGGCTTGTGTAAGACACTATTTGATATGCATGACTTTTACAACTTAAAAATTAGTAGGTAATTGACTTGTGTGAACTTAGAGTTTTTTAATCAATGAACTCACGTTATATATAAATATAAAATAAATTTTTTTTATCTCTTCACGTTATTAATAAAAAAATTAAAATTATTAATTGTTTTTAATGCTATTATCAATAGACTTTTTGTACCCAATAAAAAGTCAAACTCTATTGTTTTCCGTGTAACTGCTAAAAAACGGATTGTTTTCGCACCAAACGGAATAAAATTATAAAATAATTTTTTTACCTTGAAAATTCGTGAAAATTAATTTCATGAGTCCATTGAAACCGAAGAGGAGGTTAAATAGTGCTTGTTCATCAACTGATGGAAACAACCGTTACTGTTACCTCATATAATAAGAACAACTCGATGATTTATCAACAGAACAAAATCACAAGAAGACAAACAATACTTGTTCACTCCTGGAAGAGGTAAAGACAAGGAAGAAGAAACAAGCAAACACCAATTCTCTCCTCTCATTCTTGACCTTTATCAGTATCTCTGTAAACACGCTTTTTGTCCACAGAGAGGCACCCGTTAGAGAGATGCTAATGCAGTGTTGGGCATATCATAGTGCAAATGCTCTGTCTTCTGGGAACTTGTACTTGGCCTTTTCAAGCGCCAAAAAGTACCCAAAATACAATCTTATTAGGAACCCTAAGAAATCTTCCCAATTCACTTGTCTTGTCAATGTTGGGTTCGATGATTTTGCTGAAATTGTCCATAATAAGGTCCATTTTTCTCAATTATTGTACTTATAGCTTCTTGTATCTCATTTTTTTTTATTGTATTTACATATTGCATAAAAATTGATTTATGTAAATGTCCATTAAAAAATTGAAATTCTTGTACTTTCATCTTCTGAATACCTCAGGTTTTTTTGTGCATTGGATAAAATTGATTTATGTAAATCCATTTAAAAATTGAAGGTATTGATAGCTGCTGGTGTATCAGCAGCAATTGGGCAACTCTCAAAGCCATTCACTTCTGTCATTCTCTATAGGAAAGATCTTGACTTCAAGACTGCCTTTCAAGCCGGTGGCTTCCCTTCTACCCATTCCTCTGTATGTTGCCTTTGCTTTAATTTCTTATATGCTTTATAGTCAGTCATGTTAAGTCTCTGACTTCTAAAACTTTTTTACCTTTTGATTCATGGGATATGTAGTCTGTTGTGGCTGCTGCAACATCTCTTGCTCTTGAAAGGTAGTGTTATGCTTTCTTCTAGAATGAATTTTAGTGCTTTTTCGGTACGCAGATTAAGAAGAGAATGTGATTCAGAGGAGGATATGATGAAATAATTATATAAATGGAGGAGATAGGCCGGATCCTTTTTATGTTATTTTTTTGTGTCCATTATAAGTTTGGATGAAAATTATCTCATTTTATCCTACTTTTAATCCTATGTTCTTCTTAATTCCGGTGTGCCAAAGGAGTACTAAGTGTATATAAATTAGTTTATGGATGAATGATATGTGACTTATTTGAATTTTTCTTTTCGTTATTTGATTGCAGGGGTTTCTCCGATTCGATTTTTGGCCTTACTGTGGTTTATGCTGGCCTTGTCATGTATGATGCCCAGGTAAGTTTGTTATCCTGTCAAATCTGCTTGTCTTTAGCTTAGTCACAATCTATTTATATAATGTTAATTATTCAGTTAAAAGCTGTTTTTTCTTGTAATATATGTCTAATTTCTCAATGAAATGTTTGCTTCCTGAAGCTTTAAATACACTTGATTTCCACCTATATGCATTTATTCATTCATGAATGATGGAACAAGCATTCAGGGCTTGATTATTTTGTAGTTTGTGATTTCTATAGTGGTTTACAAGGTTTCAAGCTGTGGAAATATAGTTGGCTGTTGCTAGGGAAACTTTGTTTAGAGTCACAAAGCTTGTAGGAGATGAACTGTTCATAATTTATGTTGGCTGTAAGAATGGGGTCTTTGGTGTGAATGAGTGGGCAACCGTATATCAATCTGACCTCAACTATAATTGGTATTTTAACAATGGTGGATTTAATGGTACAAGGGTTCATAACATAAGGAGTAAATAAAAGCTACTATCATTTTGTCAGTAAGTTGTCAATAATGAAGGAGCACTTATATAGTTATTGCTACGCATGATAGCATCTATGTGGCATGGGAAACCTCTCAATCAAGGATGCAGCTGTGGAAAGCAAAGCATAAAGTTCATTTTGTCAAGCTCGTATTAGCTGACATGAATCAGATGCAAAACTTTTGTCAAGCTCATTAGTTGACATGAATCAGATGCAAAACTAAGCTTGACTCTGGACCAACAAGTTGAATTTACTAAGCTTGACTCTGGACCAACCAGTTGAATTTGAGATTGGATCAAGATTGACATATTGACTTGACATTTGTATTCCAATATTCTGACACCTTATGAAGTTTTTTTGTAATTTGGATTGGCTTCTTAAAATCATAATTTTAAACTTTGGCTGGTGAATGAACTTTATTCAACTAAAGACTGACCCAAGCTTGAGCTAATAATTAGGACCGATTAACTCACCAGTTGAACTCTTGATTATTCTTGATGAGGACACCTACGAGGAAAGTTAATGAAATTACATGTCACAGGACAGCATGAAACTCAAATCAAGGAAGGCAAGAAGGGAATGCCAACTGCCAAGGATTCTTTTTTAATATGATTTGAATCTAGGTACAACTACATTGAGAATGCTCATGAGGCTTGATTGAGAGATTACATGCTGCATACTAGATGCACATATTTAGATGTGATGTTTGAATGCTACAGATCTTTCTAGCTTTTTTTGGACAACCAGACAACTGCAGAAAGAACTATACCTTTCGAGTGTTGGCAGTTGGGAAACTACTTGATCAGAAGATAATTTGGCCAAAATGAGGATGTTGAGATGAATGTGTGTCAATACAAGAAATAAAAAAACTAGAAAAGTATTTGCAAGAAAGTGGGACTGGTACCAAAGGGATAAGTTGGGAGAATGTCATCTTTGGTGGTCTATAATGTGCAAATTTGACCCAAAAATGAAGAAAAAAAAAAATGAACTAGTATGTAGGAGTAATCTGGTTGGTTAAGGATATAGAAATGGTTAGAGGAGGTGAAATGATATGATCCACGCCAAGAACTAAGAAATTTATGGATCAAGAAGACCTCCAAGATCGTCTAGAAGCAGATTTATGTGAGACCGCGACCCGTTGCTTATATTGAAGCAAGAACCTTGGTATAATAAAGACTGAGACCACGACCCGTTGCTTATATCGAAGCAAGAACCTTGGTATAATGAAGACACCACAATCAATTATGGAAGGATTGATTGATAAGTCGAAGATGAACGCCACGGAAACTCCGATAAGTTCAGAAGTTCTAAAAGAACCAAAGAGAAATTTCTCTCCGAAAGTATGAATCAAATTTGAATTGTCTTATTCCAAAAGCCAATGGCTATTTAAATACATGAGAATTCGTAACCAAATAGAAAAAGGAAAACTAAAAAATAGGAAATAAACCTAAACAGAATTCTGGTAGGAATAGGAAACTACGAAATAGAAAATAAACCTAAATAGAATTTTGGTAACCTAAAATTCAAATAAGGAAAGTACCTAACTTGGCATGCAAGCCTTATAATGCAACAATTAAATTCAGAAGGAAACAATTAAGAAAATGTGCAAGCCCAACGTAGATTCGTATGCAATAGCCTACTGGATTTCGGCCCATCATACCAGGCCCAAACGATATCATTTTTGAAACTTTCTTAGGTCAAAATTGAGTGCCAAGACGTCATCTTTCCATCCTAATAAGTTTCAGCCCATTTGGAGTTGTGGGCAAGAAGATATGACCATTTTAATTCTGTTCATCGGGTCCTCCCGAAATTCCAAAGTGGAAGTTCCCTTAGATCATGGAAACCCATCCTTGTGGATCATGTATAGCATCATCTTTGGGCCCCCAAAGATGGTTCTTAGCCCAAATGTGTTGAATAAGCCCATTTAGAGTTTCTTTGAACCTTTTAGCTCGAGCTCTTGTAACTGGACCAATTGGAACTTGAAGAGGCTCCGCATCCCATTTGTTAGCCGTGTCCTCATCATTTCCCTCCTCTTGAAAAGGATTTGTCCTCAAATCATCACCTACATCAAAAGGGCTTAAATCAAAAACATTGAAAGTAGCACTAACATTGTACTCACCGGGTAAATCCAATTTGTATGCATTATCATTGATGCGCTCAAGGACTTGAAAAGGCCCATCTCCTCTAGGAAGTAACTTTGAACGCCTTTGTGTCGGAAATCTTTCTTTCCTCATGTGTAACCAAACCCAATCTCCGGGTTGAAAAATTAGCTGCCGACGACCTTTGTTAGCTTGTTTTGCATATTGTTCCGTTTGCCTCTCAATGTTTAGTCTTGCCTTCTCATGTATCTGCTTAACAAATTCAGCCCTTTTCTTTCCATCCAAGTTAGCATGTTCCGACATAGGTAATGGCATTAAATCCAATGGAGTTAAAGGATTAAAACTATAAACAATTTCAAATTGTGAGAATTTAGTAGCAGAATGAACAGAACGATTATAAGTAAACTCAACATGTGGTAAACACTCTTTCCATGTTTTGATGTTCTGTTTAATAATAGCTCTCAACAAAGTAGACAAAGTTTTATTTACTACTTCAGTTTGACCATCAGTTTGTGGGTGACAAGTAGTAGAAAATAATAGCTTAGTCCCTAACTTATACCACAAAGTCTTCCAAAAGTAACTTAAGAACTTAGTGTCTCTATCCGAAACTATCGTTCTAGGCATACCATGTAATCTTACAATTTCTTTAAAGAACAAATTAGCAACATTGGAAGCATCATCAGTTTTGTGACATGGAATAAAATGTGCCATCTTAGAAAATCTATCCACAACCACAAAAATTGAATCCCTACCACATTTAGACCTAGGTAAACCTAACACAAAGTCCATCGAAATATCTATCCAAGGCTCACTAGGAATGGGTAGTGGCGTGTATAAACCATGGGGTTGCACTCGAGATTTTATCTGCCTACATGTGACACATCTACCACAAATTCTCTCAACATCTCTTTTCATGTGTGGCCAATAAACGTGTTCTTTTAAAACGGCTAAGGTCTTAGCAACTCCAAAGTGACCCATTAAACCTCCTCCATGGGATTCCCTCACTAACAACTCACGCAAAGAGTAATTCGGTACACATAACTTATTCTCTCGAAATAAGAATCCCTCGTGCTTAAAGAACTTACCCACTGCGTTTTTCTCACAAGCCCGAAACCCCTCACAAAAATCGGTGTCTGAAGAATACAACTCTTTAATGTACTCAAAACCAAGTAATTTTGCATCTAGAGTAGAAATTAATACGTACCTTCGAGAAAGTGCATCTGCAACGATGTTTTCCTTACCTTGCTTGTATCGAATGACATATGGAAATGTCTTGATGAATTCTACCCATCGTGCATGTCTCCTACTCAACTTGTGTTGTCCTTTTATATGCTTCAATGACTCATGATCGGTGTGAATCACGAACTCCTTAGGCCAAAGATAGTGTTGCCATGTTTCCAATGCTCGAACTAACGCATAAAATTCTTTATCATAAGTAGGATAGTTTAAAGCTGCTCCACTTAATTTCTCACTGAAATATGCGATTGGTCTTCCTCCTTGCATAAGAACTGCGCCGATACCCAAACCTGAAGCATCACATTCAATTTCAAAGGTTTTAGTAAAATCAGGCAAAACAAGTAAAGGAGCATGAGTTAATTTTTCTTTGATCAATTGGAATGCTTTTTCTTGCCCATCTCCCCATTTGAATCCAACGTGCTTCTTGATGACTTCAGTAAGCGGTGCAGCAATACTGCTAAAGTCTTTCACGAACCACCTGTAAAAACTAGCAAGTCCATGAAAACTACGAACTTGACTTACACTCGTGGGACTTGGCCATTCTTTAATTGCACGAATCTTCTCTTCATCAACCTGTATTCCTTGTGCACTCACAACAAAACTAAGAAACACAAGCTTATCGGTGCAAAAAGTGCACTTCTTCAAGTTAGCAAACAACTTTTCATTTCTAAGCACATCCAAAACTGATTTTAAATGGACAACATGATCATCTATGTTTGTACTATAAATGAGAATATCATCAAAATAAACAACAACGAATTTGCCTATAAAAGCTCGCAAAACATGGTTCATTAATCTCATGAAGGTACTTGGTGCATTTGTTAATCCAAATGGCATAACTAACCACTCATATAAACCATATTTCGTTTTAAAAGCATTTTTCCATTCATCTCCCTCTTTCATTCTTATTTGATGATATCCACTTTTTAAATCAATTTTAGAGAATACACATGTACCATGCAATTCATCTAGCATATCATCTAAACGAGGGATAGGATGTCGATACTTTACCGTTATATTGTTGATTGCTCGGCTATCAATGCACATTCTCCACGTCCCATCCTTTTTAGGAACCAAAATCACCGGAACAGCACACGGGCTCATGCTTTCTCTTACGTACCCCCGTTTCCATTAAATCACTAACCTGCCTTTGTAGCTCCTTTGTCTCTTCAGGATTGCTTCGATAGGCTGGTCGGTTTGGAATTGTAGCACCGGGCACGAAATCAATTTGATGTTCAATCCCTCGAATAAGAGGTAAGCCATGTGGAATCTCCTCGGGAAAGATATCATCAAACTCGTGTAAAAGAGAAACAATAGAACTAGGCAAAGATGAGTCAAATTAGTTAGTGTTTAACGCCTCTTTGTACAAAAGTACAATCATTGGCTGATTTAAAATCACCGCTCTTTTTATTTCACTCATTCTTGCATAGAAATTTGTTTTTCTCTCAATGGCCGAATCAGCTCTCTTATTTTCTATCTCAATTTTTTTGGCCTCTCTCATTTTCTCCTTCTGGTTTTCATTCGTTCTCTTTTTATCACTCTCTTTCGTTTGCTCACTCTCTTTTTGTAACCTCACTTTATCTTCATAAACTTGCTTTGGTGTCAAAGGAACTAGAGTGATTATTCTTTGATTTTTAACAAACGAATATTTGTTGGTGAAGCCATCATGCTTAACACATCGATCGAATTGCCATGGCCGGCCTAGTAACAAGTGTCCTGCTTGCATCGGAACTACATCACACAAAACTTCATCTTCATATTTTCCAATACGAAAGGAAACTAACACCTTTTTGTTCACCCTCAGTTCACCACTATTATTGAGCCATTGTAACTTGTAAGGCCGAGGATGTTTAATCGTTGGCAGCCCTAATTTCTCAACCATTGTAGTGCTAGCAACGTTAATACAACTACCTCCATCAATAATCATACTACATATCTTGTTTTGCGCATGGCTTCTAGTATGAAAAATGTTTTCTCGCTGTACTTCGTCATCTTCTTTGATTTGCACATTTAGAGCTTTCCTTGCAACCAACAATTCTCCTTGGGCAGCGTATTCCTCATCACTCGCATCCTCTAATGGTGGCATAGATTCGGTATCTTCTTCGCCATCGGTTTCAATTTCACCATTATCTCGCAATACCATAACTCTTTTGTTCGGACATTGGCTTGCTATGTGACCCCTGCCTTGGCATTTAAAACACTTAATATCACGATTTCTAGTGGTGGAAGAGTCAGTTTTACCTTGATTTCCATGGCTGGTACTTTCTTGCTTTTGCTCGGCTTTGGGCTTGGCCGTGGCTTGCTTCACAAAATTCGGCCTCCAAGATGAACCCGAGTTAGGGTTTTGTCATGTATTGTTGCACCTCCTCTTGAGTTGGTTCTCAATTTTGACAGCCATGTGCACCATATCTTCCAATTCCACATGATGATGCAACTCCACCGAATTCGCAATTTTCAGGTTCAAACCAGCCAAGAACCTAGCCATAGTAGCCTCTCGATCCTCCTCTACATTTGCTCGAATCATAGTTACTTCCATCTCTTTATAATAATCCTCCACACGCCGATTACCTTGTGTAAGACTTTGCAATTTTTGGTATAACTCACGGTAGTAATGGCTTGGAACAAACCGTTTCCTCATCACGGTTTTTATCTCCTCCCAAGTCTCTATTGTACGCTCTCTATTTCTCCTCCTATTTAACACTAGCTGATCCCACCAAACAATCGCATAGTCAAAAAATTCAATGGCCGCAAGTTTAACCTTTTTAAGCTCGGAATAATTATGACAATCAAACACTAATTCTATCTTCTTCTCCCACTCAAGGTAAGCTTCAGGATCGTTTTTGCCTTGAAACGATGGAATCTTCATCTTAATACTACCCAAGTTATTGTCTTCCCAATTCCTAGCTTCTCTACCTCGACCACCAAATCTCCTATGGCTAACAACTGATTTCCGATCATCTTCTTCATCAAATCTATTCCCATAATACTCTTCATCTTCAACTCTAACTCTCTCTCCCCTAGGTTGAACTCTCTCCCTCCTACGTACATTAGGAGCGTTTTGTTGCTGCCCCACAAGTGCATTCTCTACCCGATCAATCCGCTCATGAACCTGTTCCATCTCCGTTCGCAATACTCTTCTCATCTCACCCATTAAAGCTTCCATAAGCAACGTCGGATCACCATCTCCCGACGTATCTCCGGAATTATTTTTGTTCTTGTCGTCTGACATGTTTGCTGCAACTAGAAGGCTCTGATACCAACTGATATGATCCACGCCAAGAACTAAGAAATTTATGCATCAAGAAGACCTCCAAGATCGTCTAGAAGCAGATTTATGTGAGACCGCGACTCGTTGCTTATATTGAAGCAAGAACCTTGGTATAATGAAGACTGAGACCGCGACCCGTTGCTTATATCGAAGCAAGAACCTTGGTATAATGAAGACACCACAATCAATTATGGAAGGATTGATTGATAAGTCGAAGATGAACGCCACGGAAACTCCGATAAGTTCAGAAGTTCTAAAAGAACCAAAGAGAAATTTCTCTCCAAAAGTATGAATCAAATTTGAATTGTCTTATTCCAAAAGCCAATGGCTATTTAAATACATGAGAATTCGTAACCAAATAGAAAAAGGAAAACTAAAAAATAGGAAATAAACCTAAACAGAATTCTGGTAGGAATAGGAAACTACGAAATAGGAAATAAACCTAAATAGAATTTTGGTAACCTAAAATTCAAATAAGGAAAGTACCTAACTTGGCATGCAAGCCTTATAATGCAACAATTAAATTCAGAATGAAACAATTAAGAAAATGTGCAAGCTCAACGTAGATTCGTATGCAACAGCCTACTGGATTTCGGCCCATCATACCAGGCCCAAACGATATCCTTTTTGAAACTTTCTTAGGTCAAAATTGAGTGCCAAGACGTCATCTTTCCATCCTAATAAGTTTCAGCCCATTTGGAGTTGTGGGCAAGAAGATATGACCATTTTAATTCTGTTCATTGGGTCCTCCCGAAATTCCAAAGTGGAAGTTCCCTTGGATCATGGAAACCCATCCTTGTGGATCATGTATAGCATCATCTTTGGGCCCCCAAAGATGGTTCTTAGCCCAAATGTGTTGAATAAGCCCATTGAGAGTTTCTTTGAACCTTTTAGCTCGAGCCCTTGTAACTGGACCAATTGGAACTTGAAGAGGCTCCGCATCCCATTTGTTAGTCGTGTCCTCATCATGAAAGATTATATGGGTTGAAGTAGTGAAGTAATACTTGATCCTAGAAATCTTATTGGAGTGATGACCTTAGAGTAGGCGGATTGTAGAAAAAGAATTCATACAGTCAACCCCAACAAGTTTGAGATTAGGGCTTAGTTAAACTGAGCCTTGAGGGAGATGTAAACTGTACTCAATCTCATTTGTTAGTTGACATGCTATAGTCTATAGAGAAGCACTAAGTTTCAAAATGCTCGTAGTTCAATATGACAAAGTGCCGATGCATCACCATAAAACCTTACACACGTGGACATGGCTTCATTTTGGTGAGCTGGCCCTTCCAATAACCTTCAAAGGCCTACCAATGTGCTTATACTTGCTGCAAAAATAGTTTAATAAAGTTGGTCTTCTGTCAGAATATCTCTTCAGTTCACTCGACAAGAATAACAGATCATATAACCTAAAGGCCTTGGGTCCTAGGAGAGGGGACTCGGATTCCGGAGCCCTTCAGCGTTTTTTGCTTGACCTGGCTGCTCTCAAAACTTGAACCAGCAGACTCATGCTTGGCAGCCTAAGATATATACCAATCAACCAGACAATCGCCCCTCTTTTGGACTTTGTTATTTAGATTATGTTATACCGGGAACTTGGTTAGTTGTTTCAGTATAAAATTCCATGTTTAAGAAAGGATCTAGATCTATGTTATTGAATGTACTTTGGTTAGTTGTTGTCAAGGACTGCATGTGATAATAACAATTTCATGAAATTTTTTTTCTCTTTTTTGGGCATAGTCCTTGTTGAATTACGTTGGAATTTTAGGTTAAAAATAATCTTCTGCTTAGCATCTAGGGGCTAGTTGGAAAGAAGTAGTAGAGGGTGTTCCATTGTTACATATTTATCCTACTTTTGTTGATGTCATTGCAATACATTGGGAATATCCACATGTGAGTAAGAGAAGATGTGTAAGTGCTATCCCACATCGGAAAAGTAACAAGAAAAAAAAGTAGTTTATATACATGGTTTGGGCTTAGGGTTTGCGAGTTTAAGCTTTTGGGTCAAGTTGGTGCTCATCCATTTATTTGTAACTTGCATACAAGTCTCCTTGGCCCTCAACAATTAGCATCAGAGCTGATGGTTCGAGTTGGGAAAAGTGGTCACACACGGATGTTGACTCCTATATGATAACCCGTGGTGGAGTCGGTGAATCCTGTGGATGTTGACCCATGGAAGAATGAGTTGTTGATTACACAGATGAATGGATGGCAAGCCCATGGAAGAATGCAATCCCATGGTTTTGGAGAGGGCTTCCAATGGTCGAGTAAGCGTTCCTTGTGGTTCAAGCCCATGGGAGAATGCACTCCCATGGTTTCGGAGAGGGTTTCCCATGGTCGAGTAAGGGCTCTTTGTACTTCACGTGACACTTGACAAAAGTATAAAGTGAAACTCAAGAGAGAGCAACGAAAAATTTACAAGTGAGGGAGAAATTATTGGAAATATTTGAGGAGATGTGGAATAGCTATCCCTCATCAGAAAGTAATAAGAAAAAAGAATAGCTTATATATATGGTTTAGACCAAAGATTCATGAGCTTAAGTTTTTGGGTCAAATTGGTGTTCATTCATGTATATCAAGTTTGAGTACAAGGTCTACCTCGATCCCCAACACAATAATCCTTTTGCTATTATTTCTGTCGGTATATGAAGCACAATGGTATATGGTTTTAATTCCTAGAGAAGCTTCAATTTTTGGGGGGTTTTATCAATTATGCATCTTGTTTTGGTCCAAACACCAATGTGCACCACGTACTTTCAATTGCTATAATTAGCACCTTGTACTATAGTTTTGTATCAAATTGAAACCTCTTATTAATGTGATAAGTTTGAATCTAACAGCAACCAGCTGCATGTACAGCATGTGGGCCTACTTACACATGCCGCATATGCGCCTACTCACACATGCCGAATATGCACTCCAAGGGTAAAAATGTTAATGTGACTAAATTGCCATTAAATAAAAATATAATACACTAATTAAAACCCATTTCAGTAAGTAAACATGATTAAATTCACTAATCTCTCCGTTTTCACTTATTTAATCAAATATACTCCTTGAATCGCATGTGTCGCAAGTGCGGCACACAGTTTTTGGTTTCAAACATGTTGATGGGAACACAGGGAAGATTAAAATTAGGAATTTTAATTTAGGAGTTGGGGGATATAGGGATAATTAAGTATTCAGAAAATATTATGGGTATCCAGGCATAGTTAAATGTTATATTTCAGTTTCCTTTCATATTTTAGTTTCATTATCGGATTAGGGTTTAAGATCTCTATATTAGAGACGTCTCTATGTCATTTGTAGGTAGTTTGGAATAAATGAAAAAAAAAACAGATTATTGAAATTAAACACTATGTGATTGAGTAGGTGTTCACGTCCATGTGATTTGGATCGGTTATCTTTAATTTCCTTGTTTTTTACGTTTTCTTCCCTACTATGCGGCATCAAGTGGTATCAAAGCCCAAACCTTGATCCCCCATCGCTGCTACCATCGCACCAAAATCCACCCAAATATATCCTAGAACCAAATCAGTTTGCAAAAAAAAAAAAAAAAGTGTAAACAATGACGTGTGAACAGTAGCGGCACCTGTAACCACCTTCTTTCTTGCTATCCACCTCCTGCAGCAGTCAGCCATGACTCGCTTCAGCTCTGTCGCGGTCAATCCAAATATTTTGGCCACGCGTGTCGATCAAGGTCTTGTTTTTTGTTCTTTTATTTATTATTTTTTTAATTTTCTGTATTAAAAAAACAGAAAAAGAAGAAAAAAATGTAAGAAAAAAAAAATAGAAAAAAGAGAAAAATTAATTATGTTTGAGCTATTTTAATATCATGTCTTACCGTACTCGGAGTCGCATTCGAAACCTACAAGCTTAGTTATCAAGTAATTAGTCCCACTTGGATGAGTTGAAATCCAAAGCGATCAACTATGATTGGTGTTATCTTCCCCAGAGTATGCACGAGGAATATGAAGAACTTCAATATTGGGTTTATCATGATGAGAGACGACTTGAAGAGTTGAAGACCTAATATGAGTATGAGCAGAGTTCTCTAGATGTCCATGCTTTAAATGGTAATAACTATTATATTTATGATGAAGGAGTTGCTTATAAAAATTATTATTATGCTCCTAAAAATGATTACCATGGTTTTGTTGGGTATGATCATGCTTACGGAAGTTATGAGGGGTATGGTACATATGATGAGCTTGTGATAAAACAGAAGTCCAACCCAATAGCTTCACCCCAAGTTCGAGAGAAAATAATCCAATTGCTGACAGAATATAAAGACTTGTGTAAGCTCTTGGATGTTGTGACAGTTCAAGATGATCCCGAACTTTATAACTCAAAATTCAATGATGATAGGGAAGACTCCAAAGAACGACAAGAAGAAGTCAACGAGAATGAAGATATTCAAGTGGAGGTTGCACCTGTTGAGCCATTCTCTTGTGTAGTTGACTTAGTTGAGCCAGTCCCTTGTGTAGTTGACTTAGTTGAGCCAGTCCAACAAGATTTTATTGAGCCTATTGAGGATGTTGAACAGATTAAAGACAAATAGGACGACAATCTTGATTGTACAATTGAGCTTTGAGTTGACACATGACTTGGATGTTGATTTTATCCTACCTACCTGGTTTCACGCACCTCGGCAACAAGTATTTCCAGTGAAATATTTTTCACCTTCTTGTGACTTCACCTTCAAAGACTTTCACGACTATGTTTTGTTTCAATTCGATGACGAGTTCTTTCTAAGTGGTGGAGAATGATGGGGAACACGAGGAAGATTAAAGTTAGAGATTTTAATTTAGGAATTGGGGGATATGGGGATAATTATGTAATCAAAAAATATTATGGGTATCTAGGTGTAGTTAATTTCATATGTCAGTTTCTTTTCATAGTTCAGTTTCTTTATCGGACTAGGGTTAAGATCTCTATATAAGAGGCTTTCCCTATGTCATTTATAATCAACTTAGAATGAAGAAAAAATAAGATTATTAAAACTAAACACTCTGTGAGTGAGTAGTTGTTTCTCACCATGTGATTTGGTTGTGGTTCCCATGTAATTTGGATCGGTTTTATCTTTTATTTTACTTTATCTTTATTTCTGCCCTACTGTACAGCATCACATGTTTACTAATGGGGTGCTAATTGTAGTAAACTAGCAATTGGAAATGAAGAGTGCACATTGATATTTAGACCAGACCAAAAACAGGGTGCATGACTGATAAAAAAATTCTCAGTCTTTGCTTATATACAAGCTGTATTAGCAACTGTAGGGCTTTCATCTTTTGTGATAATATCTCCTTAAATGTAAATGGATTTCAACGCTCCTTATCCACATGAAATGCTCGTAAAGGGCTTTTAAAGTATATAGTAAGTTAAGCGACAGAAAAATGAAAAACAAAAGGAACATTTTCTTTTCTTTCGTTTGGATGTGAAAGGAAAAGTTAGAGGAAAAATAACACAATTTTAACAAAACTAAGAGAAAAAAATTGGGTTTCAAATGAAGATTTTCTTTTTCATTTTCATTTCATTCACGTTTTCCAGGATCCCATCATACCTGAAAACAAGAAGTAAATGAAAACTGGGTCTTAGTTTAGGTATCACATTGGGAGGAGTTGGCTTTCGTGATCAAAAGGCATTGTGCAGCTTTATTTTTTGAATGTCCTGCTCTTGGATGAAGCATTTTAGTTTTGAAAGTGATCCAAACCTTCTAAAGTAGCTGCTCTAGTCCTTATTTATCCCTAACATTTACTTGCTCTCTGTCGGAACTCACAATAGCCAACATAAAGTGGACCACTTGTAAGAAATAAAGTTAATAATTTTAAGTTTTTAACTGAACCCTGGGAAAATTGTGTCATCTGTTTACTTCTAAGTAACAAGGAAATTTAATAAGAGGATGTAAATATTGTTCATTGTTCCCTGTCTGAATTACATGTTTCAGGAATGCTACGGTCGGTCGACTGACCTATCTCTGTCCTTTGTGTAAATCACATGCCGTTATAACGCGCTTGATTGCTTTACACGAACAGTTGAGATCGGTCTCACACAAGTCACAACTGACCTTAGCACTTTCCTTACATGTTTATTTATGTATAGCATCTGTAAATATTGATAGTTTTTCTGTCTGACAGAACATTCTGACTTGGCGCAGGGCGTGAGAAGAGAGGTGGGCAATCATGCAAAAGCACTAAACAAAGTGCTAACCAAGGCACAAGTTAACTGGACGATCTCTTCCGAGGATAGAGATGATCTGATTGATTCTCAAGGAGCAAAATCGAGCTTTGGTACCTTCCTATCCAAGGAATCAACCTCTTTTACTTTGAAATCGACTAGTGCTCCCTTATTAGTTAGATCAGGCACAAAAGTAAGGCAAACTAATCAGAATGTGATGTCTTCTGGCTTCGCATCAGATGTCGAAGGAGAAGCAGAAAGTTATTCAGCTCCATTGAAAGACTCAATTGGTCACACTGAGTTTGAAGTTGTAGCTGGTGCTTTGCTAGGGTTGTTTGTTAGCTTGGTAGTGTATAGCTTAATGTAATCTCATAAGATCATGTATTATGGCTTATTCATATGGCAATTTTATAGTGATTATTTCTAAACCAGATACTTTGTTTGATAATCAATTGACGTGAATCAGAAATCAATCCGAAAAGCAAGTTTGAAAGGGAAAATCTCAAGAACGTAACGTATTGAGAGCTTTAATTGTTTTGTATTGCACTTTAGTAAGAGTATTTATATTACCTTGGGCCACGTGGGCCACGTGAGGTCCATGATGTCATACACGTTGCCATACGTAAATGCCAATGCTGAGTGCATGAGATCCTGAGCTAGTGAGGCCTCCTCGTAAGAGTTGGTCGCCTTTCAATTCAAGTTTTGTGTTCGGTTAAAAACTTTTCCTTATTACAAGGCATGTTTAACACATGTCAACTCTTAATTGGGCCATGTGTCAGTCATCTAAGGGTTGCCTCATATTTGTTTCCGAGGACACGGTCAATATAATGTTTATTTCATATAGGTTTAACGTGAGACTCACATAATGAGTAAGAAGGTGAAGTTGCGCGATAATCTCTTCAATTCAAAAAAAAAAAAAGTTGCGTTTTTTTCATAATAACACTAGAGCTTTGAATGTAAATAGAGATTAACATCTTTCTTGGCATTATATCTTTTCAACGGTGACGTTAGTTGTGAATCTCTTACACTAATTGTTAAGGAATTTATATCCCGTTTAGCTGTAATAATCAATATCGTAATTGAACACTCATTTATAACGTTATAATAATTATATTGTTTAGTTAGTTTAAAATGATACTCATTACATCAAAAATATTATAATAGATTACATTACAACTTTGATTCATCATTGATTCATAATATAATTAAATATTAATATAATATTATACTAAATATAATAAAGCAATAAGATAATATCATTATAGTAAATAATATAATTTCATAAAAATAGTATATAATAATATTATATTATATTAGTAATAAGTAATAAATATAAAATATATTATTAAAAATAAATAAATTAATCAATATTCAAAAACATAATTAAATATTGATTTAATACTATACAAAAAATATAAAAAAAATATAATATTTTATAATAAATAATATAATTTAATAATAAAAATATAGTAATATGTGACTAATAATTAATAAAAATAGAATGTAATTTAATATTTAAAAATAATAAATAAATATTAATAAAATAATGTAATTAACTAAATATAAGATAGTTAAATAATATAATATTATGATAGTAAATAATATGATATATATATAATAAAATGATAATAATATTAAATATCATGAAACAATATTAAATATCATAAAATAATAAAAAGGTATATGAATAATAACCTAATATTATTATAATAAAAATATAATATATTAATAAATATAATATAATATAAAATATATAAATAATAATTCTAATATAATTAACTAATAAGATAATTATATGATAAAATTATAAATTATAAATAAGTAATAACTAAATATAAAATAATATGATCAATATAAATAAATTTTTATAATATAATAAAATAATTAATATGATTAATCTTATATACATTTTATCCTCAAATATATTTTAGTCAATCTGATTTTATTCTATTACTATGAACATATTAACCAAATACTGTAATCGATTCCAGTTCTAATTTAATGATCTTTTCTATATTCTAACTAAACTATGTAATAGAATTCTAACATTGATTACATTATAACCTCGATTACATTACAACATCGATTATATTACAACCTAGCTCGATTCTATTATAGCAACCAAATCAGACATAAGTGCCATGAGTCCACTCTTGAACCTTTGATGCAATTTTTTCTTTTGTTTTTTAGACGTAGCTAAAATCATTTAAGAAAACATTATGTAGTATTCTTTTTTAAACAGAAAGATAATTTATGTGTTAGCGTATTAAAATACAAATTACCCTTTCTAAGGGTTTTTACGGCTGGCCGGTCTGAAATCCAAATGCGACGGATCGTTGTGATTCCAGTATAAATATTAAATATACCAACAGCCTATACCAAAATTATTGAATGACAAAAATTTAACATATATTTAACCTTTCTTTTGCTTTGGTATGTTTGGATTGAGAGGAGAGAGGAGAGAGGAGAGAGAGTAAAAGAATAAGAGTATCCTAATAATTCTATCATTTTCTTATTTTACTCTCTTTCCGAAATTCCAAACAAAAAGAATATTTTTTATAAAAAAACTGTAATTTCAAGGAGATTTATCTGTAAAAAAAAAAAAAAGTACACATTTTCATTAAAAAAATCGATACATATATCTATCAATTTCCGCTTTTTCTTTCCTCACATTCTCCTCAATCCAAAAAGACTTTTGGGTTTATATCAAAGTCAATGAACACCTTTTGGACCTATTCCTAATCCTAAATGGAATCTGACAACGTAGGAATCCATATGTAAACATGATATCCAATTAGATATGTTCAAATGATCCTTTCCCATAATAAAAATGTATATAATTGTAGACCGAGGTACAAACCTGAGAGAAAGGTGACCTGAGTTTTAAAAACTTTTTGAAATTAACACACAAGTTTATAACAATTTAATCAAGCAAAGTACACAACAAATAAGATGCTTAAAATTAAATGAGTAAATGAAGATAATCTGCAAACTCCGTTTATAGTGGTTCGGTAATATTGGAATATCTCCGACCCTACGTCTACTCTCTTCAAGAAACCTGCTTGAAGTAATCCACTAATTATAGTCAAGCAACTTCACGGGTGTTGCACAAACCTTACAAGCACTTTCTTCCACAAGAAAGTGTTTAATTATAAACACTCTTAGAGTTATACCAACTCTTTCTCTTTACAATGATTGATATTGAATGTAAAGGAAAAGAAGAGAGATATCAATAAACGTTTTACAAGATGAAGATAATCTCTCTTTTAAGAACAAAGCTTGATGAATGGTTCAAAGAAAATTTTCAAAGCTTTCAAGAGTATTAATGAGCTTGTTTTTAAATTGAATGTGCTTTCTTGTTGTTTTAATGCTCATTGATGAGGGGTTTTTATACCCTTGGCTTTATATGGCCGTTAGATACATATTTGGTAGGTTTGGTACATTAATTGCTCAAATCTCGCGTCCAGATTTTGAAAACTAGTCGTCTTTCTCGACAGGACAGTCGATTGTGAAAAATAGACAATCTACTATCCTTTCTTGAATTTGAAATTTTGGGCTAAAAATGATTTGGACAGTCGACTGTCTAAATGAGCAGTCGACTGTGAAACTCTCTGTCTCTTTCACAGTCGATTGTCCTTGATCTACAGTCGACTGCCCATTTTGTTTTCAAAATGACCGGCTTATAGAGAATTGGATAGTCGACTGTCTAAATGGGAAGTCGACTATCCATTACCTACAGTCGACTATCCATTTTAGTTCTTAAAATTGTCAGGGCAGAGACTTGATAGTCGACTATCGAAAAGCCACAGCCGACTATCCGTTTTAGAAAACTTAGACTTAAAGTCAATTTTTGACATAAATGAGTTTTCAATTGACCAAAACACTTTCAAAAAGAGTTTTTGAGCCAGGATTAAGCTAAGAAACTAAATGAGAAATTTAGATGTGAAGATAAACTATCTTAGAATCTAAACTTAGTCTTTAATCTTCTTTTGAGTGTCTCTCAAGTGTAATCTCTTCCTCGCTTTACATACGTCTTGTCTTTGAGTTGGATGCTTAAGCTTAATAAAAAAAACATTTAGATAAAACTTTTAGCATAGTTAAATCATTGTTTCTTTTATATTAAAATAAAATAAGGGTTAGCAATCTATTATTTTTTTATGATGACAAAACTAAGGTGAGAAAAACAGTTTTAAAAACTAAGTGTTGGATGCTTAAGCTTTATAAAAAAACATTTAGATAAATCTATTAACACAGTTAAAGCACCATTTTTGATAACTCCAAATAAATCATGTTATTATACTACTTTTAGGCACGTATTTTGGTGTGGATATTGAGCATTAGATTTGTGTTTCATGTGTATTTAGCAACTTTTTAGTTTAGTTTATTTTATTCTACTATTAGTTTGTTTTAGTTAATTTGAATGTTTAATGCTGAGTCTTGGGAATTTACTGTGCAGACACTCATTGCTGCAGCTATGAACATTGAGCACTACAGCGCTGGAAGGGCGATATTTGTGAAGAGAGTACAGAAACTCAAAGCTGCAGCGCTGGTTCAAGGGCGCTGCAGCACTGGAATAGTGTAGGAAGGGAGAGATATGTGAAGAGAAGACAGAAACTCAAAGCTACAGCACTGGTTCAAGGGCGCTGCAGCGCTGGAATTTAGCAGGGACTCAAAGTTGCAGTGCTGGTTCATGGGGCGCTGCACCTCTGGTTAGGGTACGATATGCGCCCTGCACTGCGACACTAGGGAGTCAGTGCTGTAGCGCTGGCTGGCAGATTCAGAATATTATAAATAGTAACCCTAGCTAAACAAAAGAGGAGGAGGCGGTTGTTGACAAGAAAAATAGATTTTGGAGGAGACGAGAGGCAAAAGGGGAGTTGGAGACGCTCCTAGAGGCTCCTTCGAAGCTTTTAATCATTCCTCTCTGGTTTTGCTTTATTTTTATTTGGTTATGTTGATGTTCTATGATATAAACTTGGTTTGCTTGAATATTGTTATGGAGTAGGTATTTTTGTGTTAAAGATAGATGAATCCTAAATCTATGTCTTGAGTTGCTGTTTGGACAAGTTGGAATTTAATATTTATTTCAAAGAGTGTGTTTTATTGTTCTTAATGTTTTTTGTTACTTTGATTCCTTCTTTAAGCATGGTGATGTTTCGAATAGAGAAGCTATGTTTTTATGAATGGTTGAATTAATAAATATGATGTTGGATTGTTGTCTATGCAAAAGCCAGGGTAAAACATGCCATGAATGGAATAGAAGTAACCGAATAGGGATTCTAGGAAATTCACGTGGTCTGTTTAAATCGTAACCGAATAGGGAGATTTAACTGAAAGGAATTCCACTGAACTTAATGCTCCTTAATTTGAATTAATCTAGAATAGACCTAGAAGATGGATATTTGAAATTAATGATTCTTGAGATTGTGGTTAGACCTGAAATATGGATAACTAATTTATTGGGAATTCTACCATCTTGAATAATGTATTAAACGAAACTTGTACATTCGAAACTCTTTGCGATACGAGTTTAGGTGAAATCGAGTCCTTAGCACGTTAGTTTATAAGAATCTAATTCCAAAGTTTGCAATTCTTCCTTTTATTTACTATTGTCATATGTTTTTCCTTTAGTTAATTTTTAGTAAATTCTTCTCCTACAATTATTCATTTGCTCAAATAACGGTAAGAGTGAGTCATACTTTCTGTAGATTTAATTTAGTCCTCATTGGGAACGATACTTACTCATCATTTTATTACTTGAACGATTAGTGCACTTGCTAGTGTCAATTTTATCGCATCAAGTTTTTGGCGCCGTTGTCGGGGACTGAAATAAAATATCACATTTATTGTGATTCTACTAGTTAATTTGAGAGTTTGTTAATTTGGTTTTTAATCTTATTTTTCAGTGTTTTCTTTTCTAATGCATGACACGTACTAGTGGGGGAATACCTGTAGAATTTAATCCAGAAATTGAGCGTGCTTTTCACGCTTTGAGAAGTGCAGCGTCAGTAACAATCAATATAATGGCAGAAGGAGACAATGCAGAGGTGCAACGTGCACTTTGGGATAATACTATGCCAAAGATGGATGGTGTTGAATCTAGCATCCGACGACCACCTATACAAGCGAACAATTTTGAAATTAAGCCCGCCATCATTCAGATGATTCAACATTCAGTACAATTTGGGGGCTTATCGCAAGAAGATCCAAATGTTCACTTGGCGAATTTCTTTGAAATTTGTGACACATTTAAGCATAACGGAGTATCGGAGGATGCAATTCACTTAAGACTTTTTCCATTTTCACTGAGGGATAAAGCAAAAAGTTGGTTGACTTCTTTGCCAGCAGGATCCATAACAACATGGGCAGAATTGGCACAAATTTTTTTAGGGAAATACTTTCCTCCTGCAAAAACTGCAAAGTTACATAATGAAATTACTATGTTTTTGCAAGTCGATAGGGAGTCACTCTATGAGGCATGGGAACGTTTTAAAGACCTTTTGAGAAGACGTCTTCATCACGAGTTGCCCACTTGGATGCAGGTACAAACTTTTTATAACGGTTTAACCAGTACAACCCGAAATATGATTGATGCAGCTGCAGGTGGCACGATCATGAGAAAAACTCTAAAAGAAGCTATTGAATTGCTAGAAGAGATGGCCATAAATTCTTATTAATGGCCAGTTGAGGGGTTACCTGTTAACAGAACCTCAGGATTGCACAATATAGATGCTGTTACAGCTTTAACAGCACAAATGGAGGCTCTCACCAAGAAGATAGATGGACTTTATCCTACTACACATGTTATATGTGAATTGTGTGGTGGTAGTGGCCACCATAGTAGTAATTGTCAGGCAGGTAATCAATTTGCATCTAATTCATCTGCTGAACAAGCTAACTTTGTTTCAAATTTTCACAGGCAAAACAATCAATATAGCAATTCATATAATTCGGCATGAAGGAATTACCCGAATTTGTCTTGGAATCAAAACAATGAGAAACAACCTCCTCCTGAATACCCACCTCAAGAAAAAAAGTCCAACTTGGAGGACATGATGGCCAAATTCTTAAATGCAGCAGAAACTAGGTTCCAAAATCAAGAAGCATCCATCAGAAATCTGGAAGTTCAGGTGGGCCAACTAGCAACTATATTTTTTGGACGTGCACAAGGCTTTCTTCCGAGCAGCACAGTAAAAAATCCTAAGGAAGATGTCAAGGCCATAACACTAAGGAGTGGCATACAATTGGATGAGCCAAAATCTAAAGAAATCACTAATCAAGAAGGCGAGAAAGAAGAGACCACGCAAGAGGAGAAACTTGTTTCAGAAAAGAAGTCTACCGGTAAAGGTTTGATTGATTCTAACTCTGAAACTAAATATATGCCACCTCTTCCCTATCCTCAGAAATTTTAGAAAGAAAAATTAGATAAGTAATTCTCAAAATTTTTAGAGATTTTCAAGAAATTGCATATTAACATTCAATTTGCAGAGGCTTTATCACAGATGCCTAGTTACACTATATTTTTGAAGGAAATTTTGTCTAACAAACAGAAGCTTGAAGAACATGGAACGGTGATGTTAACTGAAGAGTGCAGCGCCATACTGCAAAATGGGTTACCTCCAAAATTGAAAGATCTAGGGAGTTTTACTATACCCTGCACTTTGGGAAGTTCATTCTTTGATAAAGCTTTATGTGACCTTGGTGCAAGTATCAATCTTATGCCTCTTTCAATTTTCAGGAAACTTGGATTAGGAGAAGTCAAAACAACGACAGTGTCGTTGCAATTAGCTACCGATCTATTAAGAGACCACGGGGAATTATAGAAGATGTACTGGTAAAGGTTGATAGATTCATATTCCCTGTAGACTTCATTGTTCTCGACATAGAAGAGGATTGTGAGGTACCTCTTATACTTAGACGTACATTCCTTGCTACAGGGAGAGCCCTAATTGATGTACAACAAGGGAAACTAATTTTGAGAGTCAATGATGAGCAAGTAGTTTTTGATATGCATAAAATTATGAAATATCCTTCTAACTTATCTACTTCTTCTTGTTTTCACGCGGATATTGTTGATAACCTTATTGAGGAGTTTCAGGAGAAAACATTAAATGAAGATACTTTGGAGAGATGTATCATGAAATCAGGAACTACTACCACTGAAGAACTCGTCATCCAAGAAGAAGCAAGGAACTTGGAGTCTGAAATGGGAAACGAAGTGCCAGAAGAACAAATAATAATAACTTAATTGAAAACTTTACTTGCTCATTTGAAATATGTTTATTTAGAGAAAAATATTTTCCCTGTTATAATATCTTCTTCGTTGACAGGTAAAATGGAAGAACGGTTGCTGGAAGTCCTAAGAAGGCACATATTTTCGGGAAAGCTAAAATCTCGGTGGACTGGACTATACACCGTGATAAGTGTATCACCTTTTGGTGCCGTTGAAATACGACACGAGAAAAACAAGGAGATGTTTAAGGTCAATGGGCACAGATTGAAACACTACATCATGGGGACGTTTGACCCTCAATCGTCCACAACTATTCTCTAAGAGCCATAAATCGGGAAGTCAAGCTAAAGACTATAAATTAGAAATAACATTTTGCTTTTATGTTTCTTGAATTTGAAATTGTCTTGTGTGTTTATTTTCGTTATGTTTTTCTTTTAGTTAAGTTTTTATTGTTTTAAATTAGTTATTTTATTGTTTTCAGGTTGTATTGGAGTCAAACCAAGAACCAGAGCTGCAACCATGAGTTTTGGGCGCCGTGGTGCTGAAAAGACCAATCTGAAGAAGTTTGACCCGAGACTCAGCGTTGTGTCCCCAGGATACAATGCTGCAGCGTCCATAAGAAAGGAGCTCAGAGCTGCAGTGCTAAGTTGCTTTACTATGTTTAAAAAAAAACACACTTTCCTCGCACTTTCAGCAATTATCAGTATAATGAAGAAGACAATTGATTCGGGCTCCGACTAATTAGTGAAGTTCTTTTCTCTTACTTTATGTTAAATGTTTATACATTGCGGACAATGTATCATTTAAGTTTGGGGGTAGGGAAAAGTATCTAAGTTGTTGTGTGCTGTTCATGTTTTTAGTTATTTTTCTGTTTGTTTTATCTTTGTGCTTTATTTTGTTTGATTTTGATTTTGCTGAGAATGAGAAATAGATTGACTTGATTGTAGCCCTTGAAAATTTGAAAAATGTTGCGTTTATCTATGTGCTTGAGTTTGTTGTTGGATTTATTTTACATCAAACGCTTTGAACACAATGAGCACTTACACCTAAGCATTTTGTTGTCTTGCCGTTTCGGAATATGTTTATGTGAGCAATGTAGTTTCTTGAGATCTCATGGACTCTAGAACTTGTTTGAAGACCACTTGAGGCGAAATCTTAGGTAGTACAGTACCAAAGAAATGATTTAGGCCATGTTTGGAACGTTTTAGCTTTTCTAGCCAACCCTTGATATGCGATTATCCTTAGTTTTCCCCTTTTGAGCTTGAATATCTATTGTTTTGTCACCCGATCATCTAACCTATTTTCAACCACAAAAAAAATGCTACAACTCTACCTTTCGCCAGTAAGCACATCGATTAGTGAACGAACTATTCTCTTAAGTGGTAGCAAATGATTGAGCAAGAGAAAACGGTCTTCAACTTGGCCATTTTAAGTATCAGATATTTCCCATCGAGAGTGAGCAGGGGACCCTGGTCATAAGAGGGCAAGGTAAAGATCAAAGGCGAGATGGTTTACCACACGAACTATTTGATCAAGTTGTATTTTTCCTATCACAAGCAGCTGGCAAAGCCGTGTTTGATCGTCGCGTACATGCTCTGTTACAGTTTTCGCTTCATGCACATGAAAAATAAAGACTGGTGCCACTATAGTACAAGCATATGGAAAAAAGAAAAAGAAAAGGAAAAAGAAGATGTGACAATAACAAATGTTGGAAAAAAAAAGTATTGGAGTATTACATAATAATTGAGGGAAAGTTTGAAAGAAAATTTTTATTGGTTGATGTGCTTAAGGTGATGTGAGCCACATTTGGTCCTTTACCATACCTTAGCCTTAGCAAAAGTTATAAGCTAAATAAAGTCTTGATGATCTCTGGTATTGTCATCGCCTACATTAGTGGAGAGTGGTGTGAAGAGCAAGCTTATGGACTCTGAGAGATTAGCATTATCCTACTTGCGTGAATAAACCAATCAGAGTGGTGAGACGATAAAGTCTATAAAGGTCTTACACACACACACGTTTGAAGAATTTGATGTAGAATAAGGTTGGCAATGAATTTGAAATTCTAGACATTAGTAGTATTTGGAAACTTTTCTTACGTTATGATCTATATGCAATCTTTGAGGCATGTTGTTATCAAATCGAATCAAATCATCTTTCACTCTTAGGATGTGTGTTTTAGTTTGCTCGAGGACTAGCAAAAACATAAGTTTGGGGGTGCAATAACTCTAAATAAATCATGTTATTATACTACTTTTAGGCACGTATTTTGGTGTGGATCTTGAGCATTAGATTTGTGTTTCATGTGTTTTTAGCAACTTTTTAGTTTAGTTTATTTTATTCTACTATTAGTTTGTTTTAGTTAATTTGAATGTTTAATGCTGAGTCTTGGGAATTTACTGTCCAGACACTCAGCGCTGCAGCTATGAACATTGAGCACTACAGCGCTAGAAAGGCGATATTTGTGAAGAGAGGACATAAACTCAAAGCTGCAGCGCTGGTTCAAGGGCGTTGCAGCACTAGAGTAGTGCAGAAGGGAGATATATGTGAAGAGAAGACAGAAACTCAAAGCTGCAGCGCTGCTTCAAGGGCGCTGCAGCGCTGGAATTTGGCAGGGACTCAAAGCTGCAGCGTTGGTTCGTGGGGTGCTGCACCTCTGGTTAGGGTACGATATGCACCCTGCGTTGCGGTGCTAGAAAGTCAGCGCTGTAGCGCTAGTTGGCAGATTCAGAATATTATAAATAGTAACCCTAGCTGAACAAAAGAGGAGGAGGCGGCTGTTGACAAGAAAAAACAGATTTTGGAGGAGACAAGAGGCAAAAGGGGAGTTCGAGACGCTCTTGGAGGCTCCTTAATTTGAATTAATCTAGAATAGACTTGGAAGATGGATATTTGAAATTAATGATTCTTGAGATTGTAGTTAGACCTGAAATATGGATAACTAATTTATTGGGAATTCTACCATCTTGTGTTGTGAGTTTTGAATTACTCGCAAGCACACGAGTCGTTTGCAATATAGTGTTGTGCAAGTACGAGGTCGAATCCACAGGGAATTGCGTTGTGAAAATATTTTTATCTAAACTAAGTCTATTTTAACCTAGTTACAAGTTTTGAATTATCCTTTGTAAAATAAATATAAACTAAACTAAATTGATTTAAAAACTAATGATAAAAACACTAAGGTTTCTGAATCCACCCCACCAAAGTAAAACATATATTTTCATGTTCTATAAAAATAATCTATCAAAACATTCCATGAATCCAACTTTAAACAAATCACAAAAAATATCTCAATTAAACCAAAACAATCCAACGTATCCACTTTTAACAAATCACAAAGGATATCCAATTTAATCAAAAACGATTCGATGTATCCATAAGATGAAACACACGGAATATCCAACAGAACAATTTAAAAACTATCAATCGTAAGAATTTACTCAAACAATTAACCAGAGTATTTATACTAAAAAAAACATCATAATTGTATACACAAATCTAAAAATCTTATGCCAAACAACGGCGAGGCTTCATCTTCAACCTTAGTTGAAGATTTTAGCCACTCATAATCATGAAACTAAAGTTCACAATAACAGTACTAAACATTAAACTAAAAAAAACAGTAAATTAAAACTGATTATACATGGGAGAAATTCCACTCGCTGTTGGGTGGCGCTTCCCCTCGCGGTAGCAAAGCCTTCGGGATCCACCAGAATGCTAGCAGACGTCCACCGGATTGCACACCGAATGATGAAGTGAGATGGTGCTTTTATAAGGGAATTCCCGGAGTGCAATAGGTTTCTAATTCGATGTGGGATACTGCCCGAATGCGCTCGATCACAGCATGGTGCGATCGATCGCTTGTGCGCTCGATCGCATGTCTTGTGCGCTCGACGCATGTCTAGTGCACTCGATCGCACTGCAAAGATTTCTGACCAATGTGGGATGTTAATCATGCGCTCGTTCGTAGGCAGGTGTGCTCGAGCGCAGGTGCACTCGATCGCATGCCTCGTGCGATCGATCGCACTAAGCATCCTAAGTTTTTGCTCTTTGAAGCTTGACAGCTACCAAAATGCTTCATTTTCTCCACAAACCTATAAAAATACATAAAATAAAGTGAAATAATACAAACTAAGAGTTTAACAAATATAAATTAAGGACTTAAATATGCAATATTTAACCCTTATCAAATACCCCCAAACTTATATTTTGCTAGTCCCTTAGCAAAACAAAATAAAAAAAACTAAAAGAAAAAACAAAGAACACAAAGATAAGTTCATCACTCATGGTATCCAAAAATTTTAGGAGCACTCAAAACCATGATATTCATTAATGAGCAAGCTTAAAAAAAATATAACCCATCTTTGCAATGAATAGGAATTTTAAAACCTAATTACTTACAAGAGGCAGGCTAAGACATCACAAGCTTGAATCAGTGTAAAGTGAATTAGCATATACTAATGAGGTTTCCAAATAATTTCAATGTACAATATATCCATGTCTCAAGATTCACAGAATTTCTCATCAGAATGAACAGCGATGACATAGTTTTATTGTATTTATTTTTATTATAAGGCTCTGCTATGTTTAGTTCCCTTAAGCTTTCTAATTGACCCATGTATCGATTGTTGAGTCAACGACTCCCAAACCAGATGGGTTTAGGGCATTAGGTGTAAAGACACCCCTAAGGACTTATTAACTCGAGTAAAAAAGGCTATGAAACTAAACTGTTCTTAATGCTACCAAGCAAAATTTTCACCTTTTGACGTGAACACTCACTGCTTACTGAGGCAAGAGGTCCAGTTACTCAGTGGAAAATTTTGCAATGATCACTATGAATAAAATTCCCACCTTTCGACGTGAACACTCATTGCTTACTGAGGCAAGAGGTCCAGTTACTCAGTGGAAAGTTTATTGATGATGATCATTATAAATATTAGTAGTATTTTTTTTTCTTCTCCTTTTTTTTCATGCTTTTTTGTGCCCAAGTGTTTATCCAACAAGTCATCCAGTTTCAGTTAAGATAAGGAAACATACACATTAAAATCACATGTCATACCTCACACAAATATGTGCTACTATGCTCGTGTTAGATCAGATCAAACATGTGAATTCTCGAATGCCTAAAGTAAGTAACTAAGGTTTAAAACTCTATCATTAGATCATGTGTTCAAAAATTTTTAAGCTCACCAATGACATGACATCACAGAAATTGTTTAGATCAACCAAAATTTCAAAATAACATGAGCATGCATTTACCTTCTTTATTTTCTTTTTTTTAAATGAAGAAAAACAACAAAAATTTAGGACAAAGTGTGTGTAACGTGTCTCCTATACCCCCAAACTTAATTTACACATTGTCCCCAATGTGTGAATAATATGGAAAGAGCTAACCTGGGAGATGAAGAACTAGCTGGACTGGTATGGTTCATAGTATACCCCCAAACTTGAACTGAAGTACGCGTTGTCCCTGAAAAATAAAGACTGGAAAACAAAAAATACTGGAAACAAACATTAATCATAAATATGTAAAATAATAAATAAACAGAAAGGATATGCTGTGGGGTGCCTCCCATGAGCGCTAAGTTTAACGTCTTCAGCCAGACCCAACATTAGTAATCGTGCCCAGCTAAACGCTCCACCATCTGATCAATAAATGGGAGTGGAAAATGATCATTCCTTGTGGTAGTATTCCACTTACGGTAATCTAGACACACTCTCCATCCCGATTGCACACGAGTTGGAACCAACTCGTCGTCTTTATTTATCACTACCGTCAATCTAGCCTGCTTTGGCACGACATGAATCGGGCTCGCCTACTCGCTATCAAAGATTGGATAAATGATCCCTACACCCAACAGCTTTATCACTTCAGTCCTCACAACCTCTTGTATAGCTGGGTTGAGCCTTCTTTGTGGCTCCCTCGATGGCTTGGCATTCTCCTCCAAATGTAACTTGTGCATCACCACCGAGGGGCTAATCCCCTTGATATCCTCAATAGTCCAACCGATAGCTTCATTGTGCTTTCTTAAAACGTCCAATAATTTATCCACTTAAGCATCAACCAAATCTAAAGCTATAGTCGGAGGCAAAGAATCTGCTGGACCTAGGAACTTATACTTAAGATTGTCTGGTAAAGGCTTAAGTTCCTTCTTGAGGGGTTTAGGTGTTGTAGTCTCCTCTGTCTCACTGCTCTTTTGAGGAGCAGACTCCAAAGTAGCATTTGCTTGCTCAAACAACTTATCGAAATCCAAATCCTCTCCAAACTGAGCAAAGCATGCCTCCAGAATGTCCTTAGACTCCCCTCCTTTCTTGGGCGCTTGCAATCTCTCAGGGTAAGGTGCTTTAGGTACAAATGACCTAGGGAGATCCTTAATAATAGGTGTGGTTGTAGATGGCTCAGCATTTCTCTTTTTCTTGTTGCCACTTTCTTGCCCTTGTTGCATAGCTGGGTTCTCTTCCACTTGATTGTCCACTTGTCTCCCAGACCTCAATGGAACAATCAATTGCACTTGTTCCTACCCGTGCATAAGAGTTAATGAATTTTCCACCGCAAACTGTTCCTTCGGGTTAGGCTCAGGTTGACTGGGGAACCTTCCTTTCTCTCCTTCACCCAAGTGACTTGCGATTTGACCCATTTGACTCTCTAGCTTGGTAATCACTTGGGTGTTTACTATTATTGCACTCCTTACTTTGCTTAAGGATTGGCCGGTCATCTTCCTAGAATCATTGAGGGCATCCTCCAATAACTGTGAAACCGACGCTGGCGCTTGAATGGGAGCTTGGTAAGCGGGTGATGGTGCTGGATAGGCTGAGTGACCATAACTTGGAACTGGTGGGGAAAATTCGGGAGGGTATTGATTGTGAGCATGATAAGGGGCTCCTCCCTGATTCATCAGTTGGTTCTGCATCCATGAAAAATCAGGGTGGTTCCGCCACACTGGATTGTACGTCTCGGAGTAAGATCCATTTGATTGCCACCAATAGTCATTGAAAGCATTCATTTGTTCCATGGGATACTCGACAAAAGCCGGCGTAGATGGACAATTCTGTGCTAAATGCATAGGACTAGCACAGATGGAACAACTATCAACATTGAATGTATTGGTTGTATTGATGGACTGGCCGGTCATCTTCATTAAATCCTTGAGGGCGTCCTCTAAAAACTGTGAAACCGGCACTGGATTCATCCACATTTTTTTAAATTTTTTTTTATATATCTATAATTTTTATTTTTATTTTTTATAGGCCAATGCAAATAGAAACAAATAAAATAAAATAAATTAAAATTGCAAACAAAAAAATCAAACAAAAATATTGCTAACTAATTAGTAGAAAAATAAAATTAATTCAAACAAAAATTTAATTTTCACAAACCAAACAATTCCCCGACAACGATGCCAAAAACTTCTTGTGAGTTTTGAATTACTCACAAGTACACGAGTCGTTTGCAATATAGTGTTGTGCAAGTGCGAGGTCAAAATATTTTAACCTAGTTCCAAGTTTTGAATTATCTTTTGCAAAACAAATATAAACTAAACTAAATTGATTTAAAAACTAATGATAAAAACACTAAGGTTTTTGAATCCACCCCACTAAAGTAAAGCATATATTTTCATGTTCTATAAAAATAATCTATAAAAACATTCCATGAATCCAACTTTAAACAAATCACAAAAAATATCCCAATTAAACCAAAACAATCTAATGTATCCACTTTTAACAAATCACAAAGGATATCCAATTTAATCAAAAACAATTCGATGTATCCATCAGATGAAACACACGGAATATCCAACAGAACAATTTAAAAACTATCAATCGTAAGAATTTACTCAGACAATTGACCAGAGCATTTATGCTAAAAAAAATATCAGAATTGTATAAACAAATCTAAAAATCTTATGCCAAACAACGGCGAGGCTTCATTTTCAACCTTAGTTGAAGATTTTAGCCACTTATAATCATGAAACTAAAGTTCACAATAACAGTACTAAACATTAAAATAAAAAAAAATAGTAAATTAAAACTGACAATACATGGGAGAAATTCCACTCGCTGTTGGGCGGCGCTTCTCCTCGTGGTAGCAAAGCTTTCGGGATCCACCAGAATGCTAGCAGACTTCCACCAGATTGCACACCGAATGATGAAATGAGATGGTGCTTTTATAGGGGAATTCCAGAGTGCAATACGTTTCTAATTCGATGTGGGATACTGCCTAAATGCGCTCGATCGCAGCATGGTGCGATCGATCGCTTGTGCGCTCGATCACATGTCTTGTGCGCTCAATCGCACTGCAAAGATTTCTGACTGATGTGGGATGTTGATCATGCGCTCGTTCATAGGCAGGTGTGCTCGAGCGCAGGTGCGCTTGATCGCATGTCTCGTGCGATCGATCGCACTAAGCATCCTAAGTTTTTGCTCTTTGAAGCTTGACAGCTACCAAAATGCTTCATTTTCTCCACAAACCTATAAAAATACATAAAATAAAGTGAAATAATACAAACTAAGAGCTTAACAAATATAAATTAAAGGCTTAAATTTGCAATATTTAACCCTCATCATCTTGAATAATGTATTAAACGAAACTTGTCCATTCGAAACTCTTGGCAATACGGGTTTAGGTGAAATCGAGTCCTTAGCATGTTAGTTTATAAGAATCTAATTCTAAAGTTTGCAATTCTTCCTTTTATTTACTATTGTCATCTATTTTTCCTTTAGTTAATTTTTAGTAAATTCTTCTCCTACAATTATTCATTTGTTCAAATAACGGTAAAAGTGAGTCATACTTTCTGTAGATTTTATTTAGTCCTCGTTGGGAAGGATACTTACTCATCATTTTATTACTTGAACGATTAGTGCACTTGTTAGTGTCAATTTTATCACATCAGTTTTTTTTTTATTAAAATCAAATAAGGGTCAATAATCTCTCCCTTTTTGATTATGACAAAACAAAGGTGGGAAAAACAGTTTTAAAAACTATGTGTTAGGTTTTTACAAAAAAAATGGACAGAGTCTCTTCTATTTTTAGGAAAAAAAAACCAACATGTAAAAGTATTAAAAATAACATTCAACCAAGCATATATATGAACTTGTAAAAATGGACCTAGGCTCCCCCTTAATTTATGCGTATAGACAATTCTTATTGTTCTTATTGTCTTGTTCTTTTTGTCTTCCTTTTCCCTTTTCTATTCTTTTTGTTTTCTACATTTTCTCTCCTTTTTTTCTCATCAACAAAAAAGAGATGAATAGATAGACAAAGGTATATACATAAGTTCAAAGATAAACAAAGTGTAAAGTGAGAAAGTAAGACGTGGCATTATAGCTCATCAAACAGCAGATTTTCTGAAAATGTATGACGTGAGCGTACGTAACTACTATAAGCAATGAAATAAGCTTATCTATCCCAATGGATAGATAGAGTATGCTAAAACGAACCTGTATACAGAATGTTAGCCCAAAAAAGACACTGAAAGAGTTCCCGAGAATAATTAGAAAACTAATATATAAGCTAAGGTAATAGGAACCGTGCAATATCAAAAAGAGAGCTAGGTTACCAAAACACATTCACTAAATGAAGATAAATAGCTGAGGTTCCCATAAAACTAGAAAATAAACATAATATATCATGTCATGCGGTAAAATGCATGAGAAAAAAGCAAAAATACATGTCCTTGCAAAGTTTTTGACATAGTTCTACAGTAAAGAACAATGATATCTGGGGTGTATCAGAGGGTCGATGAAGCCTCGTGATCTGGTCTTTAATGTCCTCAAGCTCGCCATCGATGATGTCGAATCAAGCATTCATCGTGAGTGAGAGGGAGGACATCTCATCCTTGAGATCCCGAAGTGCAACTAGCACGGATGCATTATAATCCGACGACCCCAATCCACTAGCACAAACACTTCCAATTGTATCATCCTCTGGCTCATCTTCCTCTAGGATGTCCTCATCAGCGAGAGCAGCTCCATCAGGTTTTCTTCTCTAAACCTTCTAAGTTGGATCATAAATGGGATTTGCAGTGCACTCCCAGATGAAGTCCTCCAACTGAATCAGCTTCATTCTAGTGAGAGTTGACTTGTTGAAGATATCAGTGGTGGGCAGCTCCATCTTTTCCTCACCAAAAAGAGAAACTCCATAGTACTTCAAAATGCGGGTGATAAACATTCCGAATGGCAGGCCACCCAATTTCTTCTCAGTCCCCTCAATCATATTAGCCATAATTAGACTGTAGATGTTGTACTGAATCCCATTCATCAAATCCCATAGGATGTACTCATCTAACTTTCTCAGGTATGTGTGACTCCCCTTCTTGGGAGATATGCAGTAGCCAATGATTAGGTGGATCACCTGACTGACTATGGTAATGGCATTGGTGTCCTTAAAGGTTGCGTCGAAGGCTTAGGTGGGGTCACCTCTAAGGATCCTAAGGGCTCCCTGCTTATCAAAGTCCTCAGCCTAGTTGAAGGTGTTTACCCATTCCTAACCATCCCTAGGTATTTGTAAGATTTCAAATAACACCTTTTCATTTACTAGTATAGTCTTGCCTTTGACAAAGGTGTTGAATGATTACTCGGCAGAGGAGGTTCTTTCTAGATTGGCATAAAATAGCCTAATAAGTCTAGGGTATGTAACCTCAGATAGGGTGACTATTGGTTTCCATCCTACGGCAGTAAAGTTGTAATGGCCGTGTTTTTAAAGTAAGGGTAAAGAAGTAATTTGATATATATTACATGGAATTAAAGTAGTATATACATGAAAGATTTTCTATTAAAAAAGGGGACACTTGGATGCTTAGTGTCCTGGTGTAGCCGTTTGCTGCTACAAAGAAAAAAAAAACAAACACCTAGACTCTAAGCGTCTAGTTGTATACTATACAATTTCAAGTGTCTTACATGCAAGACATTTAAGAAACAATGCAAGACACTTAAGCCAAAGAAACATGAAGATGGTTTTGGTATAAAAATTTAAGTTTTCATTTAGTTTTGTTAAAAAACTTAGTTTACGATAAATTTCTTTCTCAATCTAAAAATATATTCTCTCTCTCAAATTGATTCATTTCCTTAATCACCTAGAGACTGATAAAACGGTTGAAAGATTGAAATTTTGAAGAAGTTTATGAGAGAATTTTAAAGAAATTCGAGGGAAGCTTTAAGAGAAAAAAAAGAAGGTAATAATGTGAATTTTATTTTTTTAAATTATGCATACATGAAATTACCTAGAATTTGATGTAGAAATTTAAAGGTATGAATAACGGAAGAATTGAAGAATAAATTATAAATTTTAATATAAATATTATGTCAGGTATTGACGATCAGCAATCAGATAAAATTACTTAAAAGAGCAGGAAATGCAAAGAGGTGATCCACGGGTAATTTTAAGTACTACATGGTGAGTAGATTTAATTTTAGTAATCGAGACAAATAAAAATATGAATTTATGATATTTGAATAAATAGTTGAATTATAATGATTTAATGATGTATTTTCCATTAGGTATGATAATTGATTTATTTATTGATTAAGGACTTAATATTGTGTTAAATATTAATTATATAATAATTTATATTTTAAAAAAGGATGGATTAATGAAAAATATACTGAGAAGTTATATGAAATTGAAAATAAGATTGAAAAATTGATATGATGTATGAGGAGACAATTTAATAAATATGATAAAAATAATAATTTTGAGAAAGAGCTAGATAGTTGAATTGAATGCTTTGATGTATGGTTGCTTGCATATTATTGCTCATATGCATAAAAGAAAAGACCAGGAAGACATTTGGTCTGGTTGAGAAGACTAGGAAGGCTATGGTCTGTTGAAACATGTTGACATGTGGGAAGACGTTCCCAAATGATAATATGAAATGTTCTGATGAGAAAAAAAGAAAAAAAGAATTTAAATTCATGCATTATATTTGTTTTAAATATTTATTGTTAATGCCTAAGACTCTAAAGAATCAATTTTGAGTCAATATGATTAATAGATAGATGAGTCTCATAATGAAACAATTTTGATGTTAGATAAATAAAAAGGATGATATAATAAAGAATTATATTATTGATTGTTTATACGATGTGAACTTAATGATGATATTGAATTGAAAATATTAAATTGATAAAATATATGAGATGTATGTATTGAAAATGGATAGCCTGATAATTTATTTATTAAGAGAAATTGATAAATGATTGAATTAGAATGTGAGAAGAGATAGATAGTTAATTATGTTGATTTAACAATGACTGAATATAACTAGAAGTATACAAATCGAGTACTTCTAGTAAATTTAATTCCTTGAGCTTGTGAAACTCACTCCTCATTGTTAAATAACTTTAGGTAGCGGGCAAGACAGATAGATATGTGAGCTGAGATTCAGACTGAGATATTATCTATAAGTCTCGTGGTTCACATCCTTATACTAATGGAAAAAAATTGTAAAATTCATGCATAATATGTTGTATATATTGTTTCGGTTGGGATCTTAATAATGTAACTCCCCTGTTGAGGGTTGAGAATTTATGTATTTATATATTTTCAATAGATATATGTTTTTATATTGTTGCATATATGTATTGTGTTGGGATTTCAAAACGTGATGACACCGTCTCGGGGGTGGCCAACCCGAGATGGGTCGTTACAATTTTGGTATCAGAGTATTAGGTTTTATGATTCTGTAGACTGCATAAAAATTTAAAGAAGTGGATGATTTAAATAAACTAAATTTTAATGCAAAGTCTGAGGATGACACGTGGAAGTATTAGAGCTAGAGATAGAGATAGAGTTCTGAATAAGAGAGGACGTGGTAGACCCCCAATATTTAGAAAAGTTGAAGCAGAGGGGGAGGTTGAGTCTATGGTTCATGCAAGGGAACAGGTTGCTAGTGCAGCTAGTACTAGTAAAGGTGGGAGAGAATCTGATATCATGAGGGATAAGTTGAGAGAAGTTATTGATCATGCTATAGAGATAATGAATGCGGTAAAAGAAATGGTTGATAATTTATAAAGAAGATAAAAGGAAAGGGGTAGAACTAAACCTGATGTGGTGAGATAAGAAGCTTATGAGGCAAAGGGTGTGTTTGTACATGAGATGTAAGGGGATTGTTTTATGAGATTTATTAAGTTTAAACCCCAATCTTTTAGATGATTTGTAAATCCTATTAAAGCTGAGCAGTGGATTAAACATGTTGATAAATATTTTGAAGTCTTACTAGTAACAGATTGGTAAAAGGTTGATTTTGCTTCATTTAAGCTGGAAGGTGAGGCTTCTCAATGGTGGCTGGATATTCTGCCTAGACTGAGTACACAGGTAGTTCAACCCTTAACTTGGCGTAAGTTTAAGGATGTGTTCTTTGCGAAGTATTTTCCAGATACGTTTTGAGCACACCAGGAGAGAGATTTTATTCATTTAAAGCAGAATATTTTATATGTGGTTGAGTATGATAGTAGATTTATAGCCCTATAGAGATTTTTACCTGAGTTAGTAAATACGGAGGAGAGGAAATGTAAGAGATTTTTAGACGGGTTACACTATGAAATTTGAACTAAACTCTTTTACATGGATTTTGGGAATTATGTTATAATGGTAGATAAAGCATTACAGATTGAGAAGGATGTGATGGAGTTTAGAGGTAGGAGGGATTGGCTGAAGAGGTCTAGATTTAAGGGACCCAGAGGGGGGCGTTCCTTGGTACAAAGAACTGTAACACAGAGTCATAGGCAAGCAGGATCTGTTGCTTCTATAGCTCATACTAATATCGGTGGGACCTCTAAATTTGTGACACAAGTTATGGGAACTGGAAGTTATGGTAGATGAGTGCTAATCTTATGTATGATCGAGAGACAAGAGTTTGCTATAGATGTAATTAGACAGGGCATCTGTCTCAGAATTGTCCTACTATAATGTGCTTTGTATGTGATGAGAGAGGAAATATTAGTATAGATTGTCCAGTGGGGAAATCTGTTGAAATAAGTGTTTGAGGTGTTGGGAGAAAACAGGTGGAGAGAAGTAGTGGATCGGGGAGTATACGGGGCAGAGGCAAAGGATCAGTAGCTGAGAGAGGACGCGATGGTTAGTTACAACCCAGAGACAGCAGAGTCTATGCGTTGACCCAACAGGATGCATAGGCCACTCCTGATATTGTTATAGGTATGGTATCTATTCTTCATAGACCTGCTAGATTATTGATTGAGCTTGGTGCAACCCATTCTTTTGCATTCAGTGTTTATATGAAATCTATTGATGCTTGTGTTAGTCCTTTGATGCATACTGTTATTGTTGAGGTTCTTACTGGGGATATGGTTATTATCAGAACAATTTATCGGGGTTGTGTGATTAGTATGGTTGATAAAGAATTTGAAGTTGATTTGTTGCCTTTAGATATGATAGATTTTGATTTAATTATAGAGATGAATTGCTTATCTACATACCATGCTTGGGTAGATTGTTTTAGGAAGAATGTGGTGTTCAAGATACCAGGATGAGGAGTTTAATTTTCAAGGAGAACGTAAGATACTTGCCAACTGTCTTATTTCCGCCCTAACTACTAGTAAATGGTTGAAGAAGGGTTGTGAGGGGTATTTGGTGTATATGGTGGATTCTAGAAAGAAGATTAGGAAGTTAAAAGAAATCTTAGTAGTGAAAGATTTTTCTGATGTGTTCCCTAAGGAGGAGTTGTCTGAGTTACCTCGCAACAGGGAGATTGAGTTTTCTATTAAGGTGATTCCATGATCAGCACCCATATCTATAGCACCTAATAGAATGGCACCAGCTGAGTTGAGAGAATTGAAATTTCAGCTTCAAGAGTTGCTAGACAAATAATTTATTCGACCTAGTATGTCGCCTTGGGGAGCCATTGTATTGTTTGTGAAGAAGAAAGATGGAACGATGAGGTTGTGTATTGATTATAAACATTTGAATAAGATCATCATCAAGAATAAATATCCTTTTCCAAGGATTGATGATTTATTTGAGCAGTTACAAGGGGCTAAGGTGTTTTCTAAGATTTACCTGAGATCGGGTTATAATCAATTGAGGATAAAGGAGGGGGATGTGCCTAAGACTGTTTTTAGGACACGTTATAACCAACATGAGTTCCTTATGATGCCATTCAGGTTAACTAATGCTCCTGCAGCATTTATGAATCTAATGAATTGGGTGTTTAAATCATTCTTGGATAGATTTGTGATTGTATTTATTGATGATATTCTAGTATATTCCAAGAATAAAGAGGAGCATGGGCAACATTTAGAGATAGTGTTGGAAATTCTGATGAGAGAAAAATTGTATGGAAAGTTCTCTAAGTGTGAGTTTTGGTTGAGTGAAATATCTTTCTTAGGGCATGTTGTGTCAAGAGATGGTACAGCAGTTGACCCACAAAAAGTACTAGCGTGACTGAAATTAAAAGCTTCTTGGGGTTGGCTATTTATTATAGGAGGTTTATTCAAGACTTTTCTATTATTGCTGGACCATTGACCAGGAAGGAAGTGAAATTTATGTGGTTAGAAGAATATGAGAGGAATTTCTAGTTGTTGAAAAAGAAATTGACTACTGCTATGGTATTAGTGCTTCTTTCTGGTGATGAAGGATTTGTGGTATATAGTGATGCGTCACATTAGGGATTGGGATGTGTGTTGATGCAACATGACAGAGTTATAGCCTATGCTTCTAGGCAATTAAAGAACCATGAGAAAAATTATCCGACCCATGATTTAGAATTGGCTACCATAGTTTTTGCTTTGAAGATTTGGAGACATCATCCGTATGGAGCCACTTTTAAAATTTTTACTAATCATAAAAGTTTGACGCATTTACCTACCTAGAGAGAGTTGAATTTGAGGTAGAGGATGTGGAAAAAATTGATTAGTGACTATGACTGTATAATTCATTATCATCTAAGGAAGCTAATGTAGTAGCCGATGCATTGAGTAGAAAGTCTACAGGGAGATTAGCTGCTATTGGGAGTCATGATATTAGCTTGATGATAGAATTAAGAAAAATGAGAATGCAGTTGAGTATCAGTGATAAAGGAGTATTGATGGCAAATATGGTGGCACAATCTTCTATTATTGACCACTTGTTATATATGTTGAGTAAAGAAAAAAAGGATAAAGAAGATCAAACAGGAAGCATTGAATGGGAAGTCAACTGAGTTTAGAATTAGAGAAGATGGTATGGTGGTACTGGGACATAGAGTTTGTGTTCCTATTGATGTTGAGATGAGAAATGAGATACTAAGAAAGGCTCATAATTTTGTTAATTCTATGCACCCGGGTAATAATAAGATGTACAGGGGGTTGAGACAGAATATTGGTGATCGAGGATGAAAAAGAATGTAGTTGAGTATATTTCTAGATGCTTGATTTGTCAACAAGTGAAATATGAGAATAGACGCAGGTTTATTACAGCCTCTTCCAATACCTAAATGGCCATGGGAGAATGTGAGCATGGATTTTGTTTCTTGTTTTCCCTGTACCCAAAGAGGTCATAATGTTGTATGGGTTATAGTAGATAGACTTTCTAAGTCTTCGCATTTCCTTCCTATTAAAACTACCTGGAGTCTTGAAAAGTTGGATGAATTATATGTAGCGAAAATTGTGAGACTACATGGAGTACCTTTAAGCATTGTATCAGATAGAAATTCTAGATTTACTTCTAGATTTTGGAGTGGTTTTCAGATAGCTATGGGTACACAATTGAAGTTTAGTACAGCTTTTCATCATCAAATGGATGGACAGACAGAGAGAATCATTAGAATACTAGAAGATATGCTGAGGGCAAGTGTATGGAGTTTTTCAGTGAGTGAGGATGCTTATTGATGCGATGAAATTGACACTAGCAAGTGCACTAATCGTTCAAGTAATAAAATGATGAGTGAATATCGTTCCCAACAAGGACTGATCAAATACTACAAAAATTATGACTTAACTTTTACTATTATTTGAGCAAACGAATAATTATAGGGGAAAGATTTACTAACAATTAACTAAGGAAAAACATAACGCAATAGTAAATAATGGAATATTAGCAAATTTTGGAATGAAAACTCTTATGAACTAACGTGCTAAGGACTCGACTTCACCTAAACCATAATTGACAAGAGTTTCGGATGGACAAGTTTCGTTTAATATGTTTTCCAAGATGGTAGATTCCCCAATAAATTGGTTATCCATATTTCGGGTCTAACCACAATCTCAAGAATCATTAACTTCGAATATCCGTATTCCAGGTCTATTCTAGATTAACTCAAATTGAGAAGCATTAAGTGTTTTTGGATTCCTTTCAGTTAAATCTCCCTATTCAGTTATGATTTAAACGGACCACATGAACTTCCTAGAATCCCTATTCGGTTACTCCTATTCCATTCATGGCATGTTTTACCCTAGCCTTTGCATACATAAAAATTCAATATCATATTTATTAGTTCAACCATTTATAAGAGCATGGCTTCTCTATTCGGCACATCACCATGCCCAAAGAAGGAATCAAAATAATAAAAAGCATTAAGAACAATAAAACACACTCTTTGAAAAACACCTTAAATTCCACTTGTCCAAACAACAACTCAAGATAAAGGTTTAGGATCCATCTATCCTTAACACAAAAATATCTACTCCATAATCATGTTCAAACAACCCATGTTCATATTATAAAACATCAACATAGATAGAATAAAAGAATACAAAACCGGAGAAGAATGATTAAAAGCTTGATGCGTAGCCTCTCGGAGTGTCTCCAAGCCTCCTTTCGTGTCTCATCTCCTCCAAATTCTGTTTTCTTTCTTCTCTTTTCTGCCTTCCCTTCTTGTTCAGCTAGGGTTTTAATTTATAGATTCAAAATTCACGGGCTGGCGCTGCAGCGCCAACATCCCAGCGCTGCAGCGCCAAGACATAAAGAAACCCTAATTCTGGCGCTGCAGCTCCAACTTTCTGGCGCTTGATGAGTCTTAAATATTGCATATTTTAGACCCTTAACTTATATTTGTTATGCTCTTAGTTAGTATTATTTTACTTTATTTTACGTTTTTCTTGTGTTTTGTGTGTTTTTACAGCTTTGTGGAGAAAGTGCAGCATTTCAGGTTGATTTGAAGCTTCTGGAGACATTGCGCTCGATCGCAACAGATATGCGATCGAGCACACCAGCGCTCGAGCGCACCTGCCTTTGAACGAGCGCATGGTCAACATCCCACATCGAAATAATTGAAGTTCAGTGCATTTGCGATCGATCGCAGCAGACATGCGATCGAGCGCACATGAGATCGTGCGCACAAGACATGCGATCGATCGTACCTGCGATCGATCGCACCACACTGCGATCGAGCGCACACGGGCCTGTGTCCCACATCGTTTCTGCAACCTGTTTTACTCCGGGTCTCCCCCTATATAAACACCATTTGGCTTCATAATCCAATGTACAATTCCTGAGCCACTTTGGTGTTTACCGGTGGACGTCCGCTAGCATTCTGGTGGATCCCGAAGGCATTGCTACCACGAGGGGAAGCGCCGCCCGGCAGCGAGTGGAATTTCTCTCATGTAAAGTTGTTTATTTATTTCTTTATATTCAGTTGTTTTAGTTTAAATGTTTAGCACTTTTTATTATAGTTTTATAGTTATGAGTGGCTAGACTCTTCAGCTAAGGTTGAAGATGAAGCCCCGCCGTTGTTTGGCGTAGTAGTTCAGATTTGCTTGTACAAATCTGACAATTTTTAGTATAAATGTTCTGTCAATTATTTGAGTTAATCTTATAATTGATTGACTTTAAATTGTCTGTTGGATTTTCTTTGTGTTTCATCTGATGGATACATTGAATGCTTTTCGATTAAATTGGATTCCCTTTGTGATTTGTTAAGAGCGGATACATCTGGTGCTTTTGGTTTAGTTGGGATATTTTTTGTTTTTTGTCTTATAGTTGGATTCATAGAATGTTTTGATAGGCTATATTTTTAGAACATGTATGCTTAACTTCGATGGGGTGGATTCGGAAACCTTAGTGCTTTTTATTATTAGTTTTAAAATCAATTTAATTTAGTTTTAATTTATTTTACAAATTATCATTCAAAATTCGGAACTAGGTTAAGATAGAGTTAGTTTAGATTAAAAATTATATTTTCACAACGCAATTCCCTGTGGATTCGACCTCGCACTTGCACAACGCTATACTGCAAACGACTCGTGCGCTTGCGAGTAAATTAAAACTCACAACAAGTTTTTGGCGCCGTTGCCGGGGAGTTGTTTGGTTTGTGAAAATTTTTTGTCTGAATTGATTTTATTTTTCTACTAGTTAATTCAATAAAAAAAAATAATAAAATAAAAATAAAAAATTTTTTAAAAAAAATAAAAAAATTTTGTTTGCTTTATTCTGTTGCTTCTGCTGGTTAGTATCTCATTATTTTTCTGTTAGTGCATGCTTGGTCGGAGATCCTTGAACTTAGATTTGACACATTTAGATCCCGACTTAGAAAGAACTCTTAGGAGGCAGAAAAGAGCACTAGTTGAGAGAGAGACTGTTGAGATGGGAGAAAATTTTAATCAACCTGAACATGTAGAGCAACCTAGAGCTTGGAACGTGGACTCCACTACATCCCTTAGGGATTTGTTCGCACCCGTTGCGACTAACTCATCTTCCTGCATAGTGTTGCCACCAACCAATGCCACACACTTTGATTTGAAGCCACATGTTATCCAACTCCTACCCTCATTCCATGGCTTAGATCTTGAAAATCCTTATAGTCATGTGAAGAAGTTCAAAGACATTTGTGCTACATTCAAATTCCAGAACTTCTCTGAGGAGTCAGTCCATCTTCGACTCTTCCCTTTCTCCCTTCACGATAGAGCTAGGGCGTGGTTGGACTCCAACACGTCCGGATCTATCACATCTTGGGAAAACCTACTTAGCAAATTTTACCATAAGTTTTTCCCAATGTCTAGAGTGAATGAGTACCATAAGGAGATTAGCTCTTTCACTCAGGACGAGGATGAGAAGTTCTCTGAAAGCTGGGAGCGCTTTAAAGAGTTACTGATCAGATGCCCTCCACATGGATATGAGAAGTGGAGACTCGTTCAATTCTTCTACCAAGGGTTGACTCAACCCAACCGTAGCATGATCGAGTCTATGAATGGGGGGCATTCTTGAGTCTGACAGGAGACGAAGCATATATGGCGTTGGACAAGTTGTCCGACAACTCACAGGAGTGGGATTTTTCAAGCTGTCGAGATAAGTCCATTCGTGCTCCTAAGAAGGGAGGCATCTATGAGGTCCGAGAGGACGCTGATTTGAGGATAAAGTTAGATGCCCTCACTAAGAAGATTGACGCTCTCACTGTGAGCCAATCCATCAATGCTGCCAACACATTCAATGTTGAAAGCTGTTCCATCTGTGCTAGTCCCATGCATCTAGCACAGAATTGCCCATCAATGCCGGCTTGTGCCGAGTATCCTATGGAACAAGTAAATGCTTTCAATGACTTTCGAAGGCAGTCAAATGGATCGTACTCCGAGACGTACAATCCAGGGTGGCGGAACCACCCAAATTTTTCATGGAGGCAGAACCAACCAATGAATCAGGGAGGATCCTCTCATCATGCTCAAAATCAATATCCTCCCGGATTTGCCCCACAAATTCCTAATCATGGTCGTTCTGCCCATCCAGCACCTTCACCTGCTTACCATGCACCCGCTCAAACACCAGCGCCAGTTTCACAGTCGCTTGAGGACACCCTCAAGGAATTCATGAAGGCGACTAGCCAAAATATGAGCGATGTGAGGAGTGCAACAATGGTAAACACCCAAGCAATTGCCAAGCTGGAGAGTCAAATAGGGCAAATTGCAAGTCACTTGGGTGAGAGAGAGAAAGGAAAGTTCCCCAGTCAGCCCGTGCAAAACCCAAAAGGACAATTTATGGTTGAGAGTTCATCAACTCCTACGCACGAGGAGGAACAAGTATAGTCGATTGTCACACTGAGATCTGGGAGACAAGTGGACAATCAAGTGGAAGAGAGCCCTGCTATGCATCAAGGGCAAGGGAGTGGCAACACAGAGAAGAGAGATGCTGAGCCATCTACAGCCACACCTACTGAGAAAGACCCTCCTAGGTCTTTTGTACCTAGAGCGCCTTACCCCGAGAGATTACAGGCGCCCAAGAAAGGAGGGAAGTATGAAGAAATTCTGGAGGTATTCAGGCAAGTCCATATCAATATCCCATTTTTGGATGCCATCCATCAAGTGCCATCATATGCCAAGTTTTTAAAGGACTTGGTCACTATCAAGAGGAGGACGAATGTCCCAAAGAAGGCATTTTTGACCGAGCAGGTCAGTTCAATTCTTCAGTGCAAGTTACCTATCAAGTATAAGGACCCGGGGTGTCCTACCATCTCTTGCACAATAGGAGTCAGCCATATTGAGAGGGCCCTTTTGGATCTAGGGGCGAGTGTGAATCTTCTACCCTACTCAGTCTATGTGCAGTTGGGGTTAGGAGAATTGAAGCCCACAACCACGACACTTCAATTGGCTGACAGGTCAGTGAAAAGACCACGGGGGATAGTTGAGGATGTTTTGATAAAAGTGGATAAGTTCTATTTCCCCGTGGATTTTATTGTGCTTGACACAGAACCGGTTCAGAATGTAGGGATTCAAATACCGGTGATTCTAGGGCGACCATTCTTAGCCACGGCTAACGCCCTAATCAATTGTAGGACAGGGGTGATGAAGATCTCCTTCGGAAATATGACAGTGGAGTTGAACATTTTTGATATCACTAGGCAACCACTGGAATATGATGAAATGAGAGATGTATGCTTGATAGAGGAGATTCTTGAGGATACTGTGGATGAATCAAGCATTGAGGATCCCATGGAGGCATGCTTTGCTCACTTTGGAGAGGACTTGGGCTTAGATAAGTTACTCGAGGAAGTAAATGCCATTTTGGAGTCTGATCCTCAAGAAAGCAAGGAGGAGGAGGAGAATGTGTCACCCGAACCTCAACAGAAGGAACTTAAGCCTTTACCGGATAATCTTAAGTATAAGTTCCTGGGTCCAGCACACTGTTTGCCTGTGATAATAGCTTCAGATTTGGGAGAGGCTCAAGAGGAGAAATTATTAGATGTTTTAAGAGAGCACAAGGAAGCTATCGGCTGGACCATTGAGGATATTAAAGGAATCAGCCCCTCGGTGGTGATGCACAGGATACACTTGGAGGAAGATGCTAAGCCATCGAGGGAGCCGCAAAGAAGGCTCAACCCTACTATGCAAGAGGTTGTAAGGGCAGAGGTTATTAAGCTGTTAGATGCAGGGATCATTTATCCCATCTCTGATAGCAAGTGGGTGAGCCCCATTCATGTCGTGCCCAAGCGAGCTGGGTTAACGGTAGTAAAGAATAAGGACGACGAGTTGGTGCCAACTCATGTGCAGTCTGGGTGGAGAGTGTGTATAGACTACCGTAAGCTGAACACTGCCACAAGGAAGGATCACTTTCCACTTCCATTTATTGATCAGATGGTGGAGCGTTTGGCTGGGCACGAGTATTATTGCTTTTTGGATGGTTATTCTGGATATAACCAGGTCCCCGTGGACCCTGAAGATCAGGAGAAGACGACATTTACCTGTCCTTTTGGGACCTTCGCCTACCGTCGCATGCCCTTTGGGTTATGCAATGCACCTGCCACTTTTCAGCGGTGCATGGTCAGTATATTCTCTGACATGGTAGAGCGGTTCTTGGAGATTTTCATGGACGACTTCTCCGTCTTCGGTTCAACATTTGAGGAGTGCTTGCACCGTCTCTCTTTGGTTTTGGTACGGTGCAAGGAGAAGAACCTGGTGCTTAATTGGGAGAAGTGCCATTTTATGGTCAAGCAAGGAATTGTACTGGGGCATATCGTATCTCATCGAGGGATTGAGGTCGACAAAGCGAAGGTGGATTTGATTTCCAGCCTTCCACCCCCACGTACGGTGAAAGAGGTTCGATCTTTTCTGGGCCATGCAGGATTCTATAGGCGATTTATCCAGAATTTCAGCAAGATCGCCAGGCCCTTGTGCAAGTTGTTGCAAAAAGATGCCCCATTTCTATTTGATGAGGATTGTAAGAAAGCATTTGGGGATCTGAAGGAAATTCTGACGTCCACACCCATTATTCAGCCACCTAACTGGGGTGTGCCTTTTGAGATTATATGTGACGCATCAGACTATGCTGTTGGAGTTGTTTTGGGGCAGCGTGTTGATAAACTTCCCCATGCTATCTATTACGCAAGTCGAACTCTAAACGATGCACAACTCAATTATTCTACCACAGAGAAGGAGTTGCTTGCAGTCGTTTTTGCACTAGACAAGTTCATATCCTACTTGTTAGGATCTAAAGTCATTATCTACTCGGACCATGCTGCATTGAAGTATCTTTTCTCTAAAAAAGATGCTAAATCTCGTCTTATCCGATGGATCTTGCTACTTCAAGAGTTCGATATTGAGATTCGGGATAAGAAAGGTTCGGAAAATGTGGTGGCGGACCATTTGTCTAGATTGATTGTGGAATTCAGTGAGGCTGCCACTCCCATTTCTGAGACCTTTCCTGATGAGCAATTGATGCACATTGCTCACAGTCCCGCACCATGGTTTGCTGACATAGTGAACTATCTTGTCACCGGACACATGCCCTTGCATTGGGGGAGGCAAGATAAATCAAAATTTTTGGCCATGGTAAAACACTTTTTCTGGGACGATCCTTACCTGTTCAAGTATTGTCCTGATCAGATCATTAGACGATGTATCCCTGAGCATGACCAATCTAATGTCATCGCCTTTTGTCATGATCATGCATGTGGAGGCCATTTTAGTGCTAAAAAGACTGCTGCAAAGATTTTGCAGTGTGGATTTTATTGGCCTACCCTGTTTCGGGACTCTCACACCTACTGTATATCTTGTGAACGTTGCCAAAAGCTAGGGAGTCTTTCTAGGAGAAATATGATGCCCCTCAACCCTATTCTGATTGTTGAGATTTTTGATGTATGGGGCATTGATTTCATGGGACCATTCCCAAACTCCTTTGGCTACTTATACATTCTAGTTGCTGTGGACTATCTGTCCAAGTGGGTGGAGGCCGTTGCGTGCAAGACCAATGACCACAGAGTTGTGGTCCAGTTCTTGAAAGATACTATTTTTGCTCGTTTTGGTACGCCTCGAGCAATCATAAGTGATGGAGGTAAGCACTTTTGCAACAAGATCTTTGAGCAGTTGATGAAGAAATATTGTATCACGCACAAAGTTGCCACCCCATATCACCCACAGACGAGTGGTCAAGTTGAAATCTCAAATCGCGAGATCAAACATATTTTGGAAAAGACTGTGAACCCTACTAGAAAGGATTGGTCTCTGCGATTGACGGATGCACTGTGGGCATATCGGACAGCCTTCAAGACGCCAATTGGCATGTCTCCCTATCGCATTGTATACGGAAAGGCATGTCACCTTCCGGTTGAATTAGAGCATCGTGCGTATTGGGCTGTTAAGCAACTAAATTTCAATCTTTCCAAGGCTGGCTCACAACGGAAGCTCCAACTCAATGAATTGGAGGAGCTGCGGAATGATGCATATGAGTGTGCCCGATCATACAAAGCACAAATGAAGAAGACTCATGACCAAAATATTTTGAGACGAGCTTTTGAGCCGGGTCAGAGAGTTCTTCTTTATAATTCACGCCTGCATCTTTTTCCAGGCAAGCTCAAATCCCGATGGTCAGGCCCATTCATTATTCGATCGGTTTTTCCTCATGGGGCCATCGAGATTGAGGATCCTAAGAATGGTAATACTTTCAAGGTAAATGGACAGAGGCTGAAACCGTTCTTAGAGTTGAGGAGTCCGGACATTGAGACGATACTGTTGGAGGATCCTAGTTACTCAGATTGAGTGTAGTATTCTAGGGAGAGTCTGGCTGAAGACGTAAAACTTAGCGCTCATGGGAGGCATCCCACAGCTTATCTTTTCTTTTGTTTATTTATTATTTCGCATTTTTATGATTAATGTTTGTTTCCAGTATTTTTTGTTTTCCAGTTTTTATTTTTCAGGGACAAAGCGTACTTCAGTTCAAGTTTGGGGGTATGCTATGAGCCATACCAGTCCAGATAGTTCTCCATATCTCAGGTCAGCTCTTTCCATATTAGTCACACATTGGGGTCAATGTGTAATTTAAGTTTGGGGGTATGGGAGACACATCACACACTTTGTCCTAATTTGTTGTCTTTTCGTCATAGAGATAAATGCATGCTCATGTTATCGTGAAATTTTAGTTGATCTAAACATTTTCTGTGATGTGATGTCATTGGTGAGCTTAACATTTTGAACACATGATCTGGTGATAAATTTTTAAAATTTAGTTACTTACTTTAGGCATTTTGAGAATTCACATGTTTGATCTAATCTCACACGAGCACATTAGCACAAATTATGTGAGGTATGACACGTGATTTTAATGTGTATTTTTCCTTATCTTAACTGAAACTGGATGACTTGTTGGATGAACTCTTGGGCATAGGAAAATATAAAAAAAAAAAAAATTTATCAATAAACTTTTCGCTGAGTAACTGGACCTCTTGCCTCAGTAAGCAGTGAGTGTTCACGTCAAAAGGTGGAATTTTGCTTGGTAATATTAAGGTCGGTTTAATTTCGTAGCCTTTTTGACTCGAGTTAGTAAGTCCTTAGGGGTGTCTTTACACCTAATGCCCTAAAACCATCTGATTTGGGAGTCATTGACTTAACACTCGCTACATGGGTCAATTAGAAAGCTCAAGGGAACTAAGCATAGCCGTGCCTTAATAATAAAAAAAAATAAAAAAATAAAAAATAAAAAGTGAATAAAATAAAACTATGCCTTTTCGTTCATTTTTGATGGGAAATTCGGTGAATCTTGAGACATGGAGACCTTACACATTAGAGTTACTTGGAAGCTTCATTTTTATATGCTAATTCACCTTACACTGATTCAAGCTTGTGATGCCTTATCCTGCCTTTTGTAAGTAATTAGATTTTAACATTTCTATTCATTGCGAAGATGGGTTTACCTTTTTAAGCTTGCTTATGAATGAATATCATGGTGATGTGTGCTCCTTAAATTTTTGGATACCATGAGTGATGACTTTATCTTTATGTTCTTTGTTTTTCATTGAGTCTTTTATTTTGTTTTGCTAAGGGACTAGCAAAATATAAGTTTGGGGGTATTTGATGAGTCTTAAATATTGCATATTTTAGACCCTTAACTTATATTTGTTATGCTCTTAGTTAGTATTATTTTACTTTATTTTACGTTTTTCTTGTGTTTTGTGTGTTTTTACAGCTTTGTGGAGAAAGTGCAGCATTTCAGGTTGATTTGAAGCTTCTGGAGACATTGCGCTCGATCGCAACAGATATGCGATCGAGCGCACCAGCGCTCGAGCGCACCTGCCTTTGAACGAGCGCATGGTCAACATCCCACATCGAAATAATTGAAGTTCAGTGCATTTGCGATCGATCGCAGCAAACATGCGATCGAGCGCACATGAGATCGTGCGCACAAGACATGCGATCGATCGTACCTGCGATCGATCGCACCACACTGCGATCGAGCGCACACGGGCCTGTGTCCCACATCATTTCTGCAACCTGTTTTACTCCGGGTCTCCCCCTATATAAACACCATTTGGCTTCATAATCCAATGTACAATTCCTGAGCCACTTTGGTGTTTACCGGTGGACGTCCGCTAGCATTCTGGTGGATCCCGAAGGCATTGCTACCACGAGGGGAAGCGCCGCCCGGCAGCGAGTGGAATTTCTCCCATGTAAAGTTGTTTATTTATTTCTTTATATTCAGTTGTTTTAGTTTAAATGTTTAGCACTTTTTATTATAGTTTTATAGTTATGAGTGGCTAGACTCTTCAGCTAAGGTTGAAGATGAAGCCCCGCCGTTGTTTGGCGTAGTAGTTCAGATTTGCTTGTACAAATCTGACAATTTTTAGTATAAATGTTCTGTCAATTATTTGAGTTAATCTTATAATTGATTGAGTTTAAATTGTCTATTGGATTTTCTTTGTGTTTCATCTGATGGATACATTGAATGCTTTTCGATTAAATTGGATTCCCTTTGTGATTTGTTAAGAGCGGATACATCGGGTGCTTTTGGTTTAGTTGGGATATTCTTTGTTTTTTATCTTATAGTTGGATTCATAGAATGTTTTGATAGGCTATATTTTTAGAACATGTATGCTTAACTTCGGTGGGGTGGATTCGGAAACCTTAGTGCTTTTTATTATTAGTTTTAAAATCAATTTAATTTAGTTTTAATTTATTTTACAAATTATCATTCAAAATTCGGAACTAGGTTAAGATAGAGTTAGTTTAGATTAAAAATTATATTTTCACAATGCAATTCCCTGTGGATTCGACCTCGCACTTGCACAACGCTATACTGCAAACGACTCGTGCGCTTGCGAGTAAATTAAAACTCACAACAGCGCTGCAGCGCCAACTTTCTGTCCAAATCCTTCTTTGTGTTAGCTACCAGCGCTGCAGTGCCAGCATCCTGGCGCTGCAGTGCCAGCATCCTGGCGCTGCAGCCTTGATTTTCTGTCCTCTCTGTGCATTTTGGTGCTGTGAGGTGCAGCTGATGCTGAACCAGGAGGTATGACCTCTGTCCGCTAAAATCGCCATAACTTTCTCTAGAAAAATGATTTTAATGAACCGTAAAATCCTCCAGAAAGTAGACTTCCAGATCGTTCTGAGCATATATGGAACACTTCCTGGTTCTTCATACATCAATACAGTTTAATTTGTAAAGATGGTTGATTCGTATGGCAACTCCAGCAACTTAGTGAAAATTCCTTTCTTAGTTTCTCTTCATCTTGGCTCTTCCACGACCATTCTTTTGCTTGAGTGTTCAATGGAGCTTCGTGTTTAAAATGATGATAGCTCTTCCATCTCTTTTAGATCAAGATACCTGAAAAATGCACCGAAATAAGTTAATGCTCCAAAAATACCACTTTAGAGTTAATGAATAAAAATGCAATTAAGACCTAAATCAACCCTAAAGTGCTAACAAATAAGTACAATTATAATGCATTTTATGGCTCTTATCACAGAGTTATCACACCCCCAAACTTACGTTTTTGCTAGTCCTCGAGCAAACTAGAACAAAATTCTATGCACACACATCCTAAGAGTGCGAGATGGTTTGATTAGATTTGATATAGCATGCCTCAAAGATTGCATAAAAATTACAATGCACAAAAAAACTTTCCAAATGCTGCCAATGTCTAGAATTTCAAATTTATTGCTAGCCTTATCTTACATCAAATTTTTCAAACGTGTGTGTGTGCAACACCTTTATAAACTTAATCGTCTCGCCACTCTGATCAGTTTATGCAAGCAAGTAGGATAATGCCACTCTTTCAAAGTCCATAAGCTTACTTTTCACACCACTCTCCACTAATGTAGGCCATGACAATACCCGAGATCACCAGGACTTTATTCAGCTTATAACTTTGGCTAAGGTTAAGGTATGGTAAAAGATTGATTTGATGCTCACATCACCTTAAGCACATCGACCAATAAAAATTTAATTTCGAACTTTCCCTCAGTTATCATGGAATACTTCCAATACTTTTGCTATTGTCACATCTTTTTTTTTTTTCTTTTTTTTTCGTATGCTTGTACTATAGTAGCACTAGTCTTTGTTTCCGTGTGCATTACTGAAACTATAGCATAGCATGTACACGACGATCAAACACAACTTTGCCGGCTGCCTGTGATGGGCATAATACTACTTGATCAAATAGTTCGTGTGGTAAACCTTTTTAACTTCGATCTTTCCCTTGGTCACTCTCGATGGGAAATATGTAATACTTATCATAGCCAAGTGAAGACCGCTTCCTCTTGCTCAATCCTCTGTCACCACTTAGGAGAATAGTCCATTTATTAATCAATGTGCTTAAAGGTGAAAGGTGGAGATAATTTTTTTTTAATATATATTTGAAAGGGAAATAGGATATATGATTGGGTGACAAAACAATATGTATCCAAGCTCAAAAGGGGAACACTAAGGATAGTCACATATCAAGGGTTGGCTAAAATGGCTTAAACTTTCCAAACATGGCCTGGATCCTTTCTTTGGTACTGTACTACCTAGGATTTCACCTCGAGTGGTCTTCAAACAAGTTCTAGAGTCCAAGAGATCACAAGACTACACTGCTCACATAAACGCTCTCCGAAACAACAAGACAACAAAGTGCTTAGGTGTAAGTGCTCATTGTGTTCAAAGAGTTCGATGCAAAATAAATCCAAACAACAAATTCAAGCACACAGACAAACGCAACATTTTTCAAATTTTCAATGGCTATAATTAAGTCAATCTATTTCTCATCATTGGCAAAATCAAAATCAATCAACAGAAAGCACTCAGAAAACACAAATAGAAAAATAACTAGAAACATAAGCAGTGCACACATTCAGATAAAGTTCCCACCCCCAAACTTAAATAATACATTGTCTGCAATGTATAGAATTTGAATTATAAAGTAAGAGAAGAGAACTCCCCTGATTAGTCGGAGGCTGAATCAATCGTCTTTGTCAATGTCCTCATCCTCCGGATCACTACTATGACCGGGATATGGTGGTAGTTGAGGTAGCTGTTGTGTGTCGATGCCTAAATGAGTGGCAAAAATCCTCATCATATGATCATTGGTTTGAAAACAACCTGCGACGTAGGAGGCCTGCTGCTGACTCAATTGCCGAAGCTTATGAAGCTCCGTCTCAACAACTGTTAGACGATCAGAAAGTGATATATTCCGTTGTTGGCGTGCTGGAGGAGGTTGCGAGGAAGAGGCGCCTGGGCTCGGTGCTTCTTCTATGTCCGTGATCCAATAGATAGTCCTTAGGTCCAGCGGATGCATTGGTTGTTTGATTTGCTCCCCTGCAGTCCAGGTAACACCACACGATCCACAAAGTGCTGTTATCAAAGATGGAAAATACAACCCTGCACTGATCGAATTTGCGCTGTATAGAATGTTGTGCTGGATAATGCGTCCCACATCAATACTCAATCCTTGGTAGATGGCGAATAGAAGGATTGCTCTCTCTCTCTCTCTTGTGACATCACTTAAATGAGTTGTCGGAAGCAAACGAGCACCTATAAAGTAATGCCAAGCTTTTGCTGTCCTATCCATTGCACTTGATGGAAATGAAGTCCGCTCATCACCGGACAATTTCCATTGTGTCTCAACTTTGCAAAGAACCCGGAGTACTTCATCGAGTTCAGGTGCGCTGGCATACGCACTGTACTCATCCATTGGGATGGTGGGGGTGTTGCGCAATTTGTTGATTGTGCCTCTGTCAAACGCCACTAATTTCCCTCTAACCTTTACCTTCAGATTCGTGTGCTCTGCGGCATTTGCATAAAATTCACGCACAACTGGAATAATTGCAGCTTCTGGTGTTGCACAGAACTGTTCCCATTTACGAGCAGTGATGATCCTGTGAATGAGGGGGAAGTGTCCCTTGGTGATATTAAATCATCGTTCAGGAATTGGGACTTTCTTTTGTTGAGAACACTCAAACCTCTGTTCTGCTTCCTTTGAGACAAAAAGCTCTAAATTGTAACTGGTGGAGCTAGGTCTCGCGCGTTTAGGAGGAGCCATTTAATCAAGACTTTTGTGCTTTAAATAATTACATTCCAAGCAGCAGAAAGTAACCAAGAGCAACACCCACTTTCACACACCAATTCCCAAATAAAAATTGCAATAGAAATTTCAATCCAAGTTGGGCAATTACTTCAATCAATTTAGTCTTGAATAACCCAGCATAATAGATAGCAAATTCAACTCATTAACATCAGAAATTTTTCAGCTACAGTACCAGCTACAGTACCCTTCTCTCCCAACGCACAGTCCCATGAAAAATTTTCAGCAGAAACTTGTGAACATGCAACTTATCCATTCATCCTTTCCTTAATTTTTCATCAACTCACCATGTATTATCATCTACCCATAAACAACTCAAGTGATTGCACTTAAAAATATGAAGTTTGAGGGTCTCAAAGTGGAGAAATCTTACTTGATAAAAAAAACTCAATAGCACCCAAAATCACTCGAGAAGATTGATTCTCCTGGAGAATAGAAGGAATCCATGGTTGAAATTGTAGAAAAACTCTTGCTTGGGTGTTTCTATGGGAAGGAGAAGTGATATTTTTGTGTTTTGGAGAGGGAGAGCAGCTGGAATTTTAATATTTGGACTGCCCTAACTGTTGGAGAGCTGGGCATTTAATCTCCTTTGTGCGATCTGGCGCTGCAGCGCTGAATTGCTGTGCTGGAATTTTTATTGTGTTGATCGAACAGGTCCTGGCGCTGCAGCGCTGAGTTTGTGAGGCTGCAGCGCCAGATTTCTGGGCTGATGGCGTGAAATGGAGGGCCTTGGCGCTGCAGCTCCAATTTTCTGGCGCTGCAGCGCTGAATTTCTGTCCCGGCTCCACCTAGAGCTGAAAAATACATCACAAATACTCGTCGTAAGGCCATAAAAATTGAAATAACAATTAAATTAAACAAAAAAAAAACAAAAATTTAGAAACCCCAAATAATTTCAAAAAGCACGAAAAAAAAAATAATAAGACCCAAAATGGTAGTTCTAATTTATAGTCTTTAGCTTGACTTTCCGATTTATGGTTCTTGGAGAATGGTGGTGGACGATTGAGGATCAAACGTCCCCATAATGTAGTGCTTCAATCTGTGTCCATTAACCTTGAACTTCTCCTTATTTGTCTCGTGTTGAACCTCGACGACACCAAAAGGTGAGACACTTATCACGGTATACGGTCCAGTCCATTGAGATTTCAGTTTTCCCGGAAATAGACGAAGTCGGCTATTGTACAAAAGAACTTATTGTCATGGAACAAATTCTTTCCTCGAGATGTGTCGATCATGCCATTTTTTTGTTTTCTCCTTGTACAGCCTTGCATTCTCATATGCTCCTAGTCGAAGTTCTTCTAATTCATCAACCTGCAATAAACGCTTTTGTCCTGCAAGGGTTATATCAAAATTCAAGAATTTGGTGGCCCAGTATGCTTTATGCTCGAGTTCGACAGGAAGGTGGCATGCTTTACCAAAAACAAGCCTATATGGTGACATTCCAATGGGTGTTTTGAAGGCCGTTCTATATGCCCACAAGGCATTATCTAATTTAAGTGACCAATCTTTCCTAGAAGCATTCACGGTTTTTTCTAAAATTCGTTTCACCTCCCGATTTGAAACTTCTACCTGACCGCTTGTTTGTGCATGGTGTGAGGTGCCGAGTTTGTGAGTTACTCCATATTTTCTTAACAAGGTTCTAAATTGACGATTGTCAAAATGTTTACCTCGATCACTAATGATTGTTCTAGGAGTTCCAAACCGGGTAAAGATGTTTTTCTTGAGGAATTGGAGAACTACCTTGGCATCATTAGTGCAGGTTACTATAGCTTCTACCCATTTAGACACATAATCTACAGCAACTAGAACATACTGGTTTGAAAAAGATGCAGGATAGGGCCCCATGAAATCAATACCCCAAACGTCAAAAATTTCGCAAACAAGAATATTGTTTAAAGGCATTTCATTTTGTTTAGAGATGTTACCAATTCGTTGACACCGATCACATGATGTGACGTAAGCCTGAGCATCCTTAAACAAGGTTGGCCAATAGAAACCTGATTGCAACACCTTTGCTGCTGTTTGGTTTGCACCAAAATGTCCCCCAGCTTCTCTGTCATGGCAGTGATACAGTATATTGTTAAACTCATGCTCCGGCACACATCTGCGAATTACCTGGTCTGCACATAATTTGTAGAGATACGGATCCTCCCAAAAATAATGCTTCACGTCGGATAGGAATTTCTTTCTTTGTTGATAAGTGAAGTGCCCTGGGATCCAGTTTCCTACAAGGTAATTAGCGAAATCAGCAAACCACGGTGTCTCAGACACCAATAAAACAGAATCAATTGAAGAAATAGAAAATATTTTCTCATCCGGAAATTCTTCGTTGATGCTGGTCTTAGTCTCTTCCGATTTTTCAAGCCTTGATAAATGGTCTGCTACTTGATTGTTAGTTCCCTTCTTATCTTTGATTTCTAAATCAAATTCTTGAAGAAGGAGAATCCACCTCAGCAGTCTTGGTTTTGCGTCCTTTTTCGCCAAAAGATACTTTAAAGCTGCATGATCAGTATAAACAGTAACTTTTGATCCAATAAGATAGGATCGAAACTTGTCAAATGCAAATACAACAGCTAAAAGTTCTTTCTCTGTGGTAGCATAATTCAGTTGGGGTCCAGTAAGAGTGCGGCTCGCATAATAAATTGTCCTAAAGACCTTATCTATTCTTTGACCAAGCACTGCTCCAACTGCGGTGTCACTGGCATCACACATTAATTCAAATGGGAGGCTCCAATCTGGTGTGACTACAACAGGGGCGGTCACCAATTTATCCTTTAATGTAGCAAATGCCTGCAAACAATCATCAGAGAAGTTAAACTTCACATCTTTTACAAGAAGATTAGAAAGAGGTTTAGAGATTTTTGAAAAATCCTTAATGAATCTCCTGTAAAATCCTGCATGCCCCAGGAAACTTCTGATGGCTTTGACTGACGTGGGAGGTGGGAGTTTTTCGATCACATCCACCTTAGCTTTGTCAACTTCAATACCCCTCGATGATATTTTGTGCCCCAACACTATCCCTTCCTGGACCATGAAATGACATTTCTCCCAATTTAATACTAGGTTTGTGTCTTCGCATCGCTGCAAAACTAAAGAGAGATTATGAAGGCAATCATTAAAGGTTAGACCAAATAGCGTAAAATCATCCATGAAGATCTCTAAAAAAATTTCAGTCATATCAGAAAAAATTGCCAACATGCAACGTTGAAAAGTTGCTGGTGCATTACAAAGACCGAAGGGCATCCTCCTATAAGCAAACATTTCATAAGGACAAGTAAATGTCGTATTTTCTTGATCCTCGAGTGCTATGGGGATTTGATTGTATCCCAAGTATCCATCAAGCAGACAGTAGAACTTGTGACCTGCCAATCTTTCCAACATTTGATCGATAAAAGGTAAAGGAAAATGATCTTTTCTAGTGGCGTCATTTAATTTTCTATAGTCAATACAAACCCGCCAACCTGTCACAGTTCTGGTGGGTATCAATTCATTGTTATTATTTTTAACGACAGTAATCCCACCTTTCTTTGGTACTACTTGTACCGGGCTGGTCCAAGCACTATCAAAAATTGGATAAATAATACCTGCGTCAAGCAGCTTGACTACTTCTTTCTTAACAACCTCCTGCATTGCTGGATTTAAGCGTCGCTGTGGCTGAACCGTAGGCTTGAAGTTCTCCTCCATAAGAATTTTGTGAGTGCAAATGGAAGGGCTGATTCCCTTGATGTCCACTATTGTCCATCCCAAAGCCTTTTTGTGCCTTCTCAAGACTTCCAACAAGCGTTCTTTCATTTTACCTGTCAATGAAGATGATATTATAACTGGAAAAATATTCTTCTCTAGATAAACATATTTCAAATGATCAGGTAAAGTTTTTAATTCAGGGGTTATTATTGGTTCTTCTGGCACTTCTTTGCCCATTTCAGCTTCCAAATTCCTTGCTTCTTCTTGGATGACAAGTTCTTCAGTGGTGGTAGTTCCAGATTCTATGATGCATCTTTCCAAAGTATCTTCATTTAATTTCTTCTCCTGAAACTCTTCAATGAGGTCATCAACAACATCAGCATGAAAACAATAAGAAGTAGATATGTCAGACGGATATTTCATGATTTTATACATATCAAAAACTACTTGTTCATCATTGACTCTTAAAATCAATTTCCTTTTTTGTACATCTATCAGGGCTCTCCCTGTAGCAAGGAACGGACGCCCGAGTATAAGAGGTATCTCCCGATCCTCTTCCATGTCAAGAACGATGAAGTCCACAGGGAATATAAATTTATCAACTTTTACCAGTACATCTTCGATAATTCCCCGTGGTCTCTTAATGGATCGATCAGCTAATTGTAATGACACTGTTGTTGTTTTGACTTCTCCTAATCCAAGTTTCTTGAAAATTGAAAGAGGCATAAGATTAATACTTGCACCAAGGTCACATAATGCTTTATCAAAAAATGAATTTCCCAAAGTGCAAGGTATAGTAAAACTCCCTGGATCTTTCAATTTTGGAGGTAGCTTGTTTTGCAGTATAGCGCTGCACTCTTCAGTTAACATCACCGTTCCATGTTCCTCTAGTTTCCGTTTATTAGACAAAATTTCCTTCAAAAATTTAGTGTAGCTAGGCATCTGTGCTAATGCCTCTGCAAATGGTATGTTAATATGCAACTTCTTGAAAATCTCTAAAAATTTTGAGAATTGTTTGTCTAGTTTTTCTTTTTGGAATTTCTGAGGATAACGAAGAGGTGGCATATATTTGGTTTCAGAGTTAGAATCAATCAAACCTTTACCAGTAAACTTATTTGCTGAAACTTGTTTTTCCTCTTGCACAGTCTCTTCTTTCTCGCCAACTTGTTGAGTAAGTTCCTTAGATTGTGACTCTTCCAATTGTATGCCGCTCCTTAGTGTTATGGCCTTGACATCCTCCTTAGGATTCTTTTCTGTGTTGCTCGGGAGGGAACCTTGTGCACGTCAAGAAATTATGTTGGCTAGTTGACCGACTTGAACTTCCAGATTTTTTATGGATGCTTCCTGATTTTGGAATCTTGTTTCTGCTGTACTTAAAAATTTGGCCATCATATCCTCCAAGTTGGACTTCTTTTCTTGAGGAGTGTATTCAGGATGAGGTTGCTTTGCATTGCTTTGATTCCACGAGAAGTTTGGATGATTCCTCCATCTCGGATTATATGTGTTGATGTATGGATTGTTCTGCCTGTGAAAATTTGAAACAAAATTAGCTTATTCAGCAGATGAATTACATGCAAACTGATTACCTTGACAGCTACTGTTGTGATGGCCACTACCACCACACAATTCACATATTGAATGTGAATGGGGATTAAATCCATCAATCTTCTTGTTGAGAGTCTCCAGTTGTGCTGCTAGAGCTGTAACAGCATCTACATTGTGCAATCCTGGGGCTCTGTTGATAGGTAATCTTTCAATTGGCCATTGATAAGAGTTGGTAGCCATTTCTTCTAGTAATTCGATGGCTTCTTCTGGAGTTTTTCTCATGATAGTGCCTCCTGCAGCTGCATCAATCATGTTTCGGGTTGTATTAGTTAAACCATTATAAAAAGTTTGTACCTGCATCCAGGTGGGCAACTCGTGATGAGGACATCTTCTCAACAGGTCTTTAAAGTGCTCCCATGCCTCATAGAGTGACTCTCGATCAACCTGCAAAAACATAGTAATTTCATTACGTAACTTTGCAGTCTTTGCAGGAGGGAAGTACTTCCCTAGAAACTTATGTGCCAATTCTGCCCATGTTGTTATGGATCCAGCAGGCAAAGAAGTCAACCAGCTTTTTGCTTTATCCCTCAATGAAAATGGGAAAAGCCTTAAGCGAATTGCATCCTCCGATACTCCATTATGCTTGAATATGTCACAAATTTCCAGAAAATTCGCCAAGTGAATATTCGGATCTTCTTACGATAAACCCCCAAATTGTACTGAATGCTGAATCATCTGGATGATGGCGGGCTTAATTTCAAAATTGTTCGCTTGTATAGGTGGTCGCCAAATGCTGGATTCAACACCATCCATCTTTGGCATGGCATAATCCCACAGTGCACGTTGCATCTCTGCATTGTTTCCTTCTGCCATTGTATTAATTGTTACTGGTGCTGCTCTTCTCAAAGAGTGAAACGTGCGCTCAATCTCTGGATTAGGTTCTGCAAGTATTCTCCCACTAGTGCGTGTCATGCACTAGAATCGAAAGCCCTGCAAAATAGACTTAAAAACCAAATTAAAAAAAAACTCTCAAATTAACAAGTTGAATCACAATAAAAGTAATAGTTTATTTTAGTCCCCGGCAGCGGCGCTAAAACCTTGATGCGATGAAATTGACACTAGCAAGTGCACTAATCGTTCAAGTAATAAAATGATGAGTGAATATCGTTCCCAACGAGGACTGATCAAATACTACAAAAATTATGACTTAACTTTTACTATTATTTGAGCAAACGAATAATTGTAGGGGAAAGATTTACTAACAATTAACTAAGGAAAAACAAAACGCAATAGTAAATAATGGAAGATTAGCAAATTTTGGAATGAAAACTCTTATGAACTAACATGCTAAGGACTCGACTTCACCTAAACCATAATTGACAAGAGTTTCGAATGGACAAGTTTCGTTTAATATGTTTTCCAAGATGGTAGATTCCCCAATAAATTGGTCATCCATATTTCGGGTCTAACCACAATCTCAAGAATCATTAACTTTGAATATCCGTATTCCAGGTCTATTCTAGATTAACTCAAATTGAGAATCATTAAGTGTTTTTGGATTCCTTTCAGTTAAATCTCCCTATTCGGTTATGATTTAAATGGACCACATGAACTTCCTAGAATCCCTATTCGGTTACTCCTATTCCATTCATGGCATGTTTTACCCTGGCCTTTGCATACATAAAAATCCAATATCATATTTATTAGTTCAACCATTCATAAGAGCATGGCTTCTCTATTCGACACATCACCATGCCCAAAGAAGGAATCAAAATAATAAAAAGCATTAAGAATAATAAAACACACTCTTTGAAAAACACATTAAATTCCACTTGTCCAAACAACAACTCAAGATAAAGGTTTAGGATCCATCTATCCTTAACACAAAAATATCTACTCCATAATCATGTTCAAACAACCCATGTTCATATTATAAAACATCAACATAGATAGAATAAAAGAATACAAAACCGGAGAAGAATGATTAAAAGCTTGATGCATAGCCTCCCGGAGTGTCTCCAAGCCTCATTTCGTGTCTCCTCTCCTAAAAATTCTGTTTTCTTTCTTCTCTTTTCCACCTCCCCTTCTTGTTCAGCTAGGGTTTTAATTTATAGATTCAAAATTCACGGGCTGGCGCTGCAGCGCCAAGACATAAAGAAATCCTAATTCTGGCGCTGCAGCTCCAACTTTCTGGCGCTGCAGCGCCAACTTTCTGTCCAAATCCTTCTTTGTGTCAGCTACCAGCGCTGCAGCGCCAGCATCCTAGCGCTGCAGCCTTGAGTTTCTGTCCTCTCTGTGCATTTTGGTGCTGTGAGGTGCGGCTGATGCTGAACCAGGAGGTATGACCTCTGTCCGCTAAAATCGCCATAACTTTCTCTAGAAAAATGATTTTAATGAACCGTAAAATCCTCCAGAAAGTAGACTTCCAGATCGTTCTGAGCATATATGGAACACTTCCTGGTTCTTCATACATCAATACAGTTTAATTTGTAAAGATGGTTGATTCGTATGGCAACTCCAGCAACTTAGTGAAAACTCCTTTCTTAGTTTCTCCTCATCTTGGCTCTTCCACGACCATTCTTTTGCTTGAGTGTTCAATGGAGCTTCGTGTTTAAAATGATGATAGCTCTTCCATCTCTTTTAGATCAAGATACCTGAAAAATGCACCGAAATAAGTTAATGCTCCAAAAATACCACTTTAGAGTTGTTAATGAATAAAAATGCAATTAAGACCTAAATCAACCCTAAAGTGCTAACAAATAAGTACAACTATAATGCATTTTATGGCTCTTATCACAGAGTTATCACTTATTTACCTTTGATTGAGTTTGCATACAATAATCAGTATCAAACTAGTATTAGGATGGCACCATTTGAGGCTTTATATGGTAGAAGGTGCAGAATTCTAGTATGCTGGGAAGAAGTTGGAGAAAGAAAGGTATTTGGTCAAGAAATGATAGATTTGGCTATTGAGAGGATCAAACTGGTTAGAAAGAACCTTAGAGAAGCACAAAACAAACATAAGGGATATGCTGATAATAGAAGACGACCTCTTGAGTTTCAAGTTGGTGACTTGGTGTTTTTGAATATATCTCCGTTGAAAGGTGTATTGAGATTTAAAAAGAAAGGAAAGTTATGTCCAAGATTTGTGGGGCCATATGAGGTAATTGAAAGAGTTGGACCAATAGCATACAGATTGGATTTGTCTCAAGAGTTAAAGCAATTACATAATGTGTTTCATGTTTCACTTTTGATAAAGTGTTTACATGATGAATCCCATAGTATTTCGAATCAGGCTGTAGAACTTCAGGAAGATTTGACCTTTATGCAAGTACCAGTTAGCATTTTAGACAGAAAGGAACAAGTATTGCGTAATAAAGTTATTCTTTTTATTCAAGTATTATGGCAGAACAAAGATGTTAAAGAAATTACTTGGGAGCATGAGGCAACAATGAGGAAAGAGTACACCCAGCTTTTTTATGAGTTAGGTAAGGAAATTTCGGGGATGAATTTTTTTTAAGGTGGATGAAATTGTAATACCTGTGTTCTTAAAGTAAGGGTAAAGAAGTGATTTGATAGATATTACATAGAATTAAAGTAATAAATACATGAAAGATTTATTATTTAAAAAGAGAGACATCTGGACGTTAAAATCTAGGTGTAGCCATTTGCTGCTACAAAAAAAAAAAGAAAAAAGAAAAGAGAGAAACACCTGGATGTTAAGAGTCCAGGTCTAGACTATACAATTTTAAGTGTCTTGCATGCAAGATACTTTAAGCCAAAAAAACATGAAGACGGTTTTGGCATAAAAATTTAAGTTTTTGTTTAGTTCTGTTAACAAACTTAGTTTACAACAAATTTCTTTCTCACTCTAAAAATATATTCTCTCTCAAATCTTTTCCTTTCCTTAAACACCTAGAAACTGAAAGAAATTTTGAAAGATTGAAATTTTGAAAGATTGAAATTTTGAAGAAGTTTATGGGAGAATTTTAAAGAAATTCAAGGGAAGCTTTAAGAAGAAAAAAAATGTAATAATGTGAATTTTATTTTTTGAAATTATGCATACATGAAATTCCTCGAAATTTGATATAAAAATTTAAACGTATGAATTACGGAAGAATTGAAGATTAAATTAGAAATTTTAATATAAATATTATGTCAGGTGTTAACGATCAACAATCGGGTGAAATTGTTGAAAGGAGCAGGAAGGGAAAGGATGTGATCAACGAGTAGCTTTAAGTACTACGTGGTGAGTTATATTTACTTTTAGTAATCGAGACCAATAAAAATATGAATTTATAATATTTGAATAAATGGTTGAATTATAATGATTTAATGATGTATTTTCCGTTAGGTATGATAATTGATTGATTTATTGATTAGGGACTTAATATTATGTTGAATATTAATTATATAAGAATTTATATTTTAAAAAGGGATGGATTAATGAAAAATATGCTAAGAAGTTATATAAAATTTTTGAAGATATGATTGAAAAATCGATATTGTATATGAGGAGACAATTTAATAAATATGATAAAAACAATAATTTTGGGAAAGAGGTAGATAGTTGAATTGAATGTTTTGATGTATGTTTACTTGCATATTATTTCTCATATGCATAAAAGAAAAGACCAGGAAGGCACCTAGTCTGGCTAAGAAGACCAAGAAGGCAGCTGGTCTGTTGAAACATGTCGATATGTGGGAAGACGTTCCCAAATGATAATATGAAATGATATGATGAGTAAGAAAGCAAATTTAAATTCATGCATTATATTTGTTTTAAATATTTATTATTAATGCTTGAGACGCTAAAGAATCAATTTTGAGTATTGAATAATTGATAGATAGATGAGTCTCATAATGAGACAATTTTGATGCTAGATAAATAAAAAGGATGACATAATAAAGAATTATATTATTGATTGTTTATATGATTCGAACTTTGTGGTGATATTGAATTGGAAATATTAAATTAATAAAATATATGAGATATATGTATTGAAAAATGATAGCCTGATAATTTATTTATTAAGAGAAATTGATAAATGATTGAATTATAATGTGAAAAGAGATAGATGGCTAATTATGTTGATTTTAACAATGACTGAATATAACTAGAAGTATACAAATCGAGTACTTCTAGTAAATTTAATTCATTGAGCTTGTGAAGCTCACTTCTCATTGTTAAATAATTTCAGGTAGCGGGCATAATATATAAATTTGTGAGCTGAGATTCAGACTGGGTTATTATCTGTAAGTCTCGTGGTCCACATCTTCAGACTAATGGAAAAAAAATTGTAAATATTCATGTATAATATGTTGTATATATTGTTTCAGTTGGGATCTTAATAATGTAACTTTCCTGTTGAGTATATGTTGCATATATGTTTTTGTATTGTTGCATATATGTGTCATGCTGTAATTTCAAAATGTGACGACACTGTCTCGGAGGTGGCCAATCCGAGATCGGTCGTTATAAAAGTAGTGCTCTATGTCCATGTCATTACTGCGTAAATTCTGAAAATCTACTAAACGACCTATGATTTTTTTTCTTTGCTAGAGATTTGGTAACCATACTATGATTTAGCCGCATCATTGATGAAGAGATTGGGGTCCACGACTATTTTCTGACATTTTTGCTCTGCGTCATCACCACCTTTCTTAGAACTCAAAGAGAGTATGGTTTTAGGCATTTTTTGAGAGAATAAACCGTGAAATTGCTTAAGAAGTGAAGGAAAAGTGTTTCTATGGAAGAAATTTGATGGTTTTTTTGGCTAATTTGGTGAAAAATTCTTGAATTTCAGTGGAGAAAGAAAGGTCGTGGCTAAGATTTCAAAAATTGGGGAATTTTGAGTTTGAAGACGAAGTGCAGGATTTATAGTCACGATTGGACAGTCGACTATCGAAAATGGGCAGTTGACTGTCCTTTTTAAATAAAAGGACCGCGTACATACTTATGTTTGGACACTCGACTGTCTAAAATGGGCAGTCGACTATCCTTTTTAAATCAAAGGATCGGAAAGGAGGGACAATTGGTTGTTCATATGGACAGTTGACTGCGGAAGTCTCTGTCCCTTGGACAGTCAATTGCCAAATATGCACAGTTGACTGTGCAATGCCTATAACAAAAATTTGAAGGTCTTTTTGCAAGGATTTATTGTTCTATACTATTCTTAAGTGAGGGAACACTAAATTTGGGTTTAATCCTCATTCACTTAATAGCAAGAATGTACATGATGAATGTTAATGCAATCAAACACACACATAGTCATAATTTTTTAATCCCATTAACAGTCTTATTTTGAAAAAACTATCTTAATTTAAAGGTTTATTAAGGATATCAACAATTTGATATTTGAAAGGAATGAATTCTAGCCTAATATCACCCTTTTGAGCATGATCTCTTATTAAGTGATGTCTTACCTTAATGTGTTTGGTTATAGAATGTTGAATTAGAGTTTTTGTCAAGTTGATGGCACTAATGTTGTCACAATGAATTGGAATGTTTTGAAAACATATACTATAATTTTCTAGTTGTTGTTTCATCTGTAAAATTTGTGCACAACAACTACCAGCAGTTATATATTCCACTTCAACGGTTGATAGTGCAACTGAATTTTGTTTCTGTGAAAATTGTTGATCTGTATTTGATTTTAATAATGAAAAAACACTACTTAAATTGCACTAACAGTTTCATCTAAGTATTTAAGTGGCAAAAGCATTCAATACAAAAACAAGACACAAGAATACGGCACATACAAATACCAAAAGAACACAAAAGATCTAGAATAGGCTCTAAGGTAATTGATTCATGTTGCAAATCTTTATTTTCAGTTACCTAGCTTAACTATTGCTCACTTTGATTGTAAAAGGCTTTGAAAAAATAAACCAAAAAATGTCTTTAAGTCAAAAAAATTACGTTTTGGGACAACCCAGTCGACTGGTAAAAAGGATAGTAAGTTCCTAGTCGATTGGTAATAGGACCCAGTTGACTGGTCCTAAGATCTAGTCGACTGGAACTTGTCTTAAACCTAAATATGTTTTTTTTTTCACTTAACCCAATCGACTAGTACAAGGACCCTGTCGACTAGTAATTCAAAAATATGATCGTTTGAGACGCGAGACTTGAGCATTTAATGCTCCAAACCTACCAAATCAGTGTCTAACGGCTATATAAGACCAAAGCTATAAACACACCCATCAATGAGCTTTTAGACAACAAGAAATAACACTAAATTGATTTATAGCTCATTAATACTCTCAAAAGCCTTGAAAAATTTATTGTGAGCCATTCTTTAAGCTTGTTCTTGAAAGAGAGATAACCTTCGTCTTGTAAAGCAATCATTGCTATCTCTCTCCCTTCCTTTTACATTTAATATCACTCATTGTAAAGAGAAAGATTTGGTGTAATTCTTAGATTGTTTAGGATTAAACATTTCCTTGTGGAAGAGAGTGCTTGTAAAGTTTGTGCAACACCCCTGAAGTTGCTCGACTACAATTAATGGATTACTTCAAGGAAGTTCTTTGAAGACAGTGGATGTAGGGTCGGAAAGATTTCGATATTGCCGAACCACTATAACCGGAATTTGCATATTCTCTTCCTTTACTCCTTTAATTTCAATTATCTTATTTGTTGTGTGCCTTGCTTGATTAAATTGTTAAAACTTGTGTGTTAATTTGTAAAAAGTTTTTAAAACCCAATTCACTCCCCTATTAGGTTAGTACCTTAGTTTACAATTGATATCAGAGCCACGTACTCAACTTTAGGCTTAAAATCTTTGAGTTGATCCGATGGCTTCAAATAGCTATACCGAAGATCATTCCTATACTAGACCTCCTTTGTTCAATGGATCAAATTATAATTACTGGAAAAACAGAATGAAAATCTTTGTCGAAGGGCAAGACTATAATTTGTGGAGAGTCATTAAGGAAGGACCTAGAATTCCTACAAAGGAAATAACTATTGGAGAAATCAATCATGCAATGCCTAAACTCAAAACCGAGTTTAATGAAGAGGATTGTATAATGATGTCTCTAAATAGCAAAGTCACTAGTATGTTACATTGTGCTTTAGATATCTCTGAGTACAATAAAATTTATGCATGTGTTTCGGTTAAGGATATATGGGACAAATTACAAGTTACTTATGAGGGCACTAGCGAAGTTAAAAATTCTTAACGAAACAATTTCTCAAATGTACTCATGTTTCACAACTATTGTTAATGGTTTAAAGCTTCTTGGTAGGAACATTGAGGAGTTTGAACTAACAAGGAAGATATTGAGATCTTTTCCATCTACTTGGGAAGTAAAGAAAATGGCCATAACAAAGGCCAAAGATCTCGACAAACTTAATGTCGAAACGCTTCTCGGATCATTATTGATATACGAGATGGAAGAAATGAATCCCGATGCCAATGATTGCTCTCAAAGCCTCCACAAGCAACAAAGAGGAAGAAAAGGAAGAAGAAAATGAGAGCAGTAAAGAAGATGATGAAATGACCTTAATTACCAAAAGGTTTCATAAGTTTTTAAAAAAGAGCAAGAAACCTTACACAAAGGATTCCACACCAAAAAGAGAACCTATTATATGTTTTGGTTCCAAGAAGCCCGGTCACATTAAAGCCGATTGTCCAACAACAAACAAACCATACAAGAGCTTTAAAAAAAAGACATGATTGCAACCACTTTGAGTGATGATAAATAAGAAGAATCATCAGACAATGATGTTGGATATGAGAAAATTGTCAACTTTGCTTGATGGCAATTGATGATGAAAATGAGGTAACAAATTCTTCCCTTTCTAATAATAATAATATTGTTAGTAGTAGTGAAGAATTGATTGAGGTAATTAATGAAATGCATGAATAATTGAAGAAATTTGATTATAGAAATATTGCTCTCAAGAAAGAAGTCTCATATCTTTCTAAAGAAATGGAAGGTTTAAAGGAAGAAAACGAAAAACTATCTTCCATGCTTTATAACTCATCACAAGATTTTTTTAAAAATAAAAATGATGTTTTAAAAAAGAAAGTCATGGAGTTGAATAGCACTATATCTAGGCTTATTCTTAGAAAAGAAAAACTAGATGAAGTGTTATCTTGCCAAAGATTAAGTGGAGGAAAATCTGGTTTGGGTTATTCTCAATCAGGCAAACAAAAATAAAAAAAGACTTTGTTCATGAAAGCAATATGTGTGGATGAACCCTCTACCTCTATGGCCACTAGCAAGATTAAGAGTTCTCCTATGCTAGTAAGCCTAAGAATGTAAATTTAAATTCAAATGCTAAGAATTCTAATGCATATGCTAGATATAGAAATCCTAGAAATACACATACATATATGTATGTTCATCTAAGATATAAAAATGCTAGGAATACACATTCAAGGCATGCACATGCTAGAAATTCACATCCTATAAATTATTGTTATGCATATCCTAGAGATAACATGTATGTTCACAACTCTTATACTAGAAACATTTATCCTAGGAATGCTTATCCAAGGAACTATAGGTATACATATACAAAACATCCTAGAAACTTCAATAACTATCATACTAGGATCATGCATCATCAACATGTTTATAATTATAAAGCACTCTAGAATATTAAGAAAGTATGGGTCCCTAAAGGAGTTGTATTCTCTAGGACTAACCCCAAAGGACCCAAGAAATTTTGGGTACCTAAAAGTGCAATTGTATATCCATGTGTAATGTACATATGTCTCCACACCAAAGAAAGAGGTAACTATTGGTACCTTGATAATGGATGCTCAAAGCACATGACTAGTGATCAAAGCATGTTCAAAGAACTAACTGTAAGGGATGGTGGACACATCACCATTGGAGACAACACTAAGATAAAGATTATCGGGCATGGAAAAGTGGGTAAAGATTCCTCAACCATTGACCATGTTTTATATGTGCTAGGCCTTAAGCCAAATTTATTTAGTATTAGTCAACTATGTGACAAAGGCAACAAAGTCATATTTGAATCCTCTCATTGTCTAGTAATAGACATCAAATGTAACAAGATCAAGTTTATTGGCCATAGACATGACAATGTCTATCTAGTTGATTTAAAGTCTTTACATTCGGAAAGTGAAAACTGTTTTCCCGCTTTTAGTGAAAACCCATGGCTATGGCATAGAAGGCTTGGCCATGTGAACATGGATTTACTCAAAATTCTTTCAAGAAAAAAATTAGTTGTTGGACTTCCCAAAATCAAATTTGAAAAAAGACAAAGTTTATGATGCTTGTCAAATGGGAAAACAAACAAGAATTTCTTTTAAATCTAAAAAAGCAACTTCAACCTCTAGATTATTAGAACTTTCACATATGGATTTGTTTGGTCCAATAAGCACCATTATTATTGTTGATGATTATTCAAGATATACTTTTATTATTTTTACTACTTACAAAGATGAAGCCTATAAAAGATTTGTGAACTTTTACAAGAAGGTTCAAAATGAAAAAGGAATTACTATCTCAAGTATTAAAAGTGATCATGGAAAAGAATTTGAAAACCAAAGTTTTTCAAAATTTTGTGATGAAAATGGAATTGACCACAATTTTTCAGCCCGTAGAACTCCTCAACAAAATGGTGTTGTTGAGAGGAAAAATAGAGTTCTAAAAGAATTTGCTAGAACCATGCTTTGTGAAAATAGTTTACCAAAATATTTTTGGGTAGAAGCCATAAATACTTCTTGCTATGTTTTAAATAGAGTATTAATTAGGCATATGCTTAATAAAACGCCATATGAAATTTGGAAAGGTAGAAAGCCTAATATCTCTTACTTTCATGCTTTTGGTTGTAAATGCTTCATCCTAAATAACAATAAAACTAATTTAGGTGAATTTGACTCCAAGACCGATGAAGGGATATTCAATCTCTAGTAAAGCTTATAGAGTCTTTAACAAAAGTTCTATAGGCTGAATTGTTGATGAGTCTAACCCAATTAGTAGTAGAATAGTATCTCTTAATGATGATGCAGATTTTATTCCAAGAATGGATACATCTACTCCTATTATTGACCCGAGAGAGAGCCAACCTCAAACAAATCAAGAGGTAGATACTCTCAATCTTGATCAGCCGTCTATAAGTCAACAAGAGGATGGTCTTCTCAAAGATTAAAGGTATGTGAATTAGCATCCAATCGATCAAGTGATTGGTGATCCTTCACAAGGGGTAAGAACTCGATCTTCTATGAGAAATATTTGCAATTGTATAGCTTATTTATCTCAAGTAGAACCTAAGACTTTTGTAGAAGCCGAAAAATATGTTGATTGGCTAAATACTATCTAAGAAGAATTAAATCAATTTGAAAGAAATAAAGTATGGACTCTAGTTCCTAGACCAAAGAATCATACATCATAGGTACCAAATGGGTATATAGAAATAAAATGGATGAAAATGGAATAGTAACTAGGAACAAAGCTAGACTAATTGCTAAGGGTTACAATCAAGAAAAAGGAATAGAATTTGATGATACCTATGCTCTTATAGCTAGATTAGAAGCCATTCGTATGTTATTAGACTTTGCATGCTTTAGTAAGTTTAAACTATTTCAAATGGATGTGAAAAGTTCCTTTTTAAATGGTTTTATAGAAGAAGAGATTTATATTGAGCAACCTCTTGGTTTTGAAAATCCTAGTCTTCCAAACCATGTCTATAAGCTTTCTAAAGCTCTCTATGGGTTGAAGCAAGCTCCAAGAGCATGATATGAAAGGCTAAGTAAGTTTTTACTTGAAAATGATTTTACAAGAGGAAAAATATATACAACTCTCTTTACAAAAACTCACAAAAATGACAAACTATTAGTCCAAATATATGTTGATGATATTATATTTGGTGCCTCTAATGAATCCATGTGTCAAGATTTTGCTAAGTGTATGTAATGTGAATTTGAAATGAGCATGATGGGAGAGCTTACCTACTTCCTCGGGCTCCAAATCAAACAATTGAAAAAAAGGCATCTTCATGAATCAATCAAAATACACCAAGGACATACTGAAGAGGATGGAGAGCTCAAAATCTATTGACGCTCCCATGAGAACCTGATGTGAACCCGTGGAATGGAAATCCCTTAAACCCACAATCAAATTGAAACTTACCTAAGAAAGCCAAGAATCAAGTCAAGATAATCTAGACCCGTTGAAATCTTGTTTCAAGAACCTAGGTTCGGTGAGAATGCCACAAAGGATTTGCCTTTGATAAGTTCTAAGTTCAATCAAGTACAGGTAGAGAATACTAAAATTCTCTATGAAGAAAACTTCATTCACGTTCAACTTACCCTCAAAATACGGCTACAAGTGTTTTTGTAACCCTCCATGAAACCCTAGGGCCGAATAACGCCTACATCAATTAAAAGACATGGGCTGAACATCTTCAAGCCCAAAACATCCTAAACTTTATGCCTATAGCTAATAAAAGAAGTCCACTTAATGAATTAAATAGGCCTAAATGCCTAAAACCATAGAAATATAAAATAGGCCCACATGCCTATACTTAATGAAATAAAAAGTCTACACAAAACCACTAGGCTATGCCACCCCCCTCTATAGCTTGTATCACATAGATTAAAGCTGGTTCTTCTTCTTCTTTCAAGGCCATCTTGAATGTTGGGATCTTGCTCGATAAATTTGCAAACTCGGCCCAAGTGGATTGCACCAATCCTTGCATTGCTTCCTTGATCTTCTTAGCTCTTGACCTTGTGATTGGCCCATCTGGAACTTGCATAGGATCCTTAAGACTCGATCCACCATGGTGGCCATCATTCCCCCTTTCCTCAAAAGATTCGACCTTGAATCGTCACCTGCATCAAAGGGAGAAAGATCAGAAACATTGAAAGTAGCAAAGACATTATAATCACCTGGAAGATCCACTTTATAAGCATTATCATTAATTTTCTCAAGGATTTGGAAAGGTCCATCTCCTCAAGAATACAATTTAGTCCTTCTATGGGCTGGGAATCTTTCTTTGCGCATGTGAACCCAAACCCAATCTCCTAGTTCAAAGAAGACATGCCTTCGCCCTTTATTTGCTTGGGAAGCAAACTTTTCATTCTTCTACGCAATTTGAAGCCGTACCCTCTCATGAATTGACTTCACCAATTCGGCCTTCCTGTGTCCATCCAAACTACTCCTTCCATCAGTAGGTAAATGAATCAAATCCAAAGGAGTAAGTGGATTAAAACCATAAACAATTTCAAAGGGAGAATAAGAAGTAGTAGTATGCATGGTCTTATTATATGCAAACTCTATAAATGGCAAACAATCCTCCAGAGTTTTTAAATTCTTTTGAAGGACAGTGCATAAGAGTTGAGTGAGAGTTTTGTTGATTACTTCAGTCTATCCATCAGTCTATGGATGACTAGTAGTGAAAAATAAAAGTTTGGTACCTAATTTTCCCCATAAAATCTTCCAAAAGTAGCTAAAGAATTTAACATCCCTATCAGAAATAATACTCCTAGGTACACCATGGACGCACTATTTCCTTGAAAAACAAATCAATTATGTTTGTGACATCATCTGTTTTATGGCATGGAATAAAATGTGTCATTTTACTAAATCTGTCCACCACCACAAAAATAGAATCTCTACCTTTTTTTGTTCTAGGCAGCCCCAAAACAAAGTCCATAGATATATCTACCCATGGCTCACTAGGAACGGGTAAGGGTGTGATGAGAGTCATAAAATGCATCATAACAGTACTTATTTGTTAGCATTTTAGGGTTGATCGAGGTTTGAATTACACATTTATACCTTAATAACTCTAAAGTGATATTCTTGGATCATTGACTTATTTCGTTGCATTTTCAGGTACTTTGAGTTCAAAAGAGTTGGAAAACTATCATAGCTTAAAGCACGATGCTTCGATGCATATTCGAGTGAGGGCATGGTTACATAAGGACAAAATGAAGAGAAAACCAAGTCTTAAGTATGGGCACTGCAGCCTGAAGAAGTCTAAGCCTCAGCCTCTAGAACCAAGCCCAAAAGAGCAAGGAAACCATCAGTGTGCATTGCGGCCTGGACTAGTGAGGGTTGCGGCTCCCAGAGCATGCACAAGCATTAGCACCAGGCTGAGCCGACCAGAAAGGGCCGCGACACTGAGAAGCTCACTCAACTAAGACTAGACAGAGCTGCGGCGCGAGTAAGTGAGAACCGCGGCGCGCACATGAACCCCTGCTTTCCTAATTAGGGTTTTAGTTGATTGATTAGACCCAAACCACCCTTAGGCCTTTGTATTATAAATAGATCACTTAGGTTTTGATAAAAGAAAAATCATTAAGGCTGGAAACTGAGAAGAGAACTTGACATTACGGTGTTCAAGCATGAGCCCCATGGCTAACTAATCTCCAACCAAGGCGAAGGGATGAATCCCTCGGTGTAGTTGTTTTTATTTTCCATGATTGATTCAGTTTTAGTTTGGATTTATTATCAAAACATTGTTCATGATTTACTCTTTGATTAAACAAGAAGAATTTAGGTTCATGTGACAGCTGCACTTTATGTTCTTCTTATCTTTGATTTTCTTAATATGATGATTGCATGCTTCTTCTCCATATAAGTCTAGTCAAGCTCTTTTTATGTCAAGTTATTTGGATGTGATTGATTCTGGTAGATTTATCTTTTAGGTTTGTCCATTACTGCAATATTGTCATTGAGATATATTGTCGTTTCTTGATAAATCTATAGGATAGGTCAAGTGTGCTTGAATCGAAATCAATAAGTGATTCGTAGCAATTACATTAGGGTTTTCATATGCTTTGATTGAATACTTGATGATTGCTTGTTTGGGATGTGAAACTAGTAATCGAGATAAAAATAATTGAATCAAGATTGGAATAAGGCAACAAACCTAGGGAGGATTCCCAGAACCTTGTTATCTCTCGTTTATATTCTTCATTACATTTACACTATTTCATTATCAAACTCAGATTTACTCATTTGGATTTTATTGTTCATGTTAAGGTTTACACTTTTCCTTGTAGTTCGCTTTTCCTCGTGGGATCAACACCTTAACTATACACAATTACCGCGTATTAGTTTGAGCGTAATCAGGGTGTATACAACCCATGTGGTAAAACCTTAGATTTGACCTTTCTACATATAATGCACCTACCACATATTCGAGTGACATCTTTTCTTATCCTAGGCCAAAAGAAATGTTCATGTAAAATTTCTAAGGTTTTCCTAAAACCAAAGTGTCCCATTAATTCCCCACCATGTGCTACACGCATTGAACAATTTGGCACACACAATTTGCTTTCTTTAAACAAGTAACCATTATGCTTGTAAAACTTACCAAATGTCACTTTATCACACGCCATATACACATCAGAAAAATTAGCATCATTGGCATACATGTCTTTCACATATTCAAACCCAAGCATTTTAGCACTCATAGAAGTAAGAAGTACATACCTCCGTGATAAAGCATCAGCAACAATGTTCTCCTTACCTTGCTTGTGACGGATGATATAAGGAAAGATCTCGATTTATTCCATCCATCTAGCATGTCTCTTATTTAATTTACCTTGACCCTTGAGATGTTTCAATGATTCATGATCGATGTGGATCACAAACTCCTTAGGCAAAAGGTAGTGTTGCCACGTCTCTAGAGCGCGAACAAGAGCATAAAGTTCTTTGTAATAAGTAGGGTAATTCAAAGCCGCCCCACTTAGCTTCTCATTGAAGAAGGCTACGGGCCACCTATCTTGCATCAAAATGGCTCCAATTCCTATTCCTAAGGCATCACATTCAATCTTAAAATTTTTGTTAAAGTTAGGTAATGCTAACACAGGTGCAGAACATAATCTTTCTTTAATAGTAGCAAATGCATTCACTTGATTAATCCCCCAATGAAATCCAACATTCTTTTTAATTATTTCAGTGAGTGGTGCAACAATGGTGCTAAAATCCTTAACGAAACGCCTATAAAAGCTACCTAAACCATGAAAGCTTCTTACCTCAGTGATGCCTTTAGGCATTGGCCACTCCTTGATGGCCTTGACTTTCTCTTCATCTACCTCAATACCTTTTGTACTAATAATGTAACCAAGAAAAACAACTTTTTCCATGCAAAAGGTACATTTCTTAAATTAGCATACAACTTTTCACATCGAACACACATCTCAAATGTTCAATATGTTCATCTAAGTTCTTGTTGTACACTAGGATATCATCAAAGTACATGACTACAAATTTGCCTATGAACTCACGTAATACATGGTTCATTAATCTCATGAAAGTACTAGGCGCATTTTTAAGTCCAAATGGCATAACCAACCATTCATAAAGTCCATAATTAGTCTTAAAAGCAGTTTTCCATTCATCTCCCTACTTCATTCTAATTTGATGGTAGCCACTTTTAAGATCTATTTTACTGAAAATACATGAGCTATGCAATTCATCAAGCATATCATCTAATCTAGGAATGGGAGGATGATACTTTACCATAGTTTTGTTGACCACTCTGCAATCAACGGACATTCTCTATGTCCCATCCTTATGGGCTCATGCTCTCCCTCACGTACCCCTTGCTCATCAAATTTTTAAGTTGCCTTTAAAGCTCCTTTGTCTCCTCTGGATTACTCCTATAGGCTGGTCGGTTTGGAATAACTGCTCCAGGTATGAAATCAATTTGATACTCAATGCCTCTAATGGGCGACAACTCACTTGGCATCTCTTCAGAAAATACATCATCGAACTCCTGCAACAACAAAACATCCAAACTAGGAAGAAATTGGTTAGTTTCATCAAGATTAAGATAAAATTCTTTGTAAACAAGAAAAATCGTAGGCTGATCTGCTAAGAAGACCCTCTTAACCTCATTCTCCTTGGCATAAAAACTTATATTTGTCTTTCCTTTTCTCTCTACAGGTTCTCTTTCTTTTTTCTCTCATGCCTTCACTCTCTTTTCTATATTCTCAGCCATCTCTCTATTTTCTTTTTCACCCTCTCTTTTTCTTGAGGTTTCAGCCTCACCCTCATTTTTCTTTCTTATGTTTCGGCCTCACCCTTTCTTTTTTGCTCAATCTCACTTTTCAGCTTCAGTTGGTCTTTATAGACCTGTTTTGGGGTTAAATGAGCAAGCTTGATTGTTTTTCCATCCTTTACAAAGCTGTACATGTTCCTAAACTTGTCGTGAATCACCCTCCTATCATACTACCCCGGTCTCCCCAACAAAATATGGCCAGCATGCTTAGGAACTACATCACAAAGCACCTAATCACTATACCTCTCAATGGTAAACGCCACCAAAACCTGCTTATTGACCTTGACATCCCCACATTTATTCAGCCACTGTAACTTATAAGGTCTAGGATACTTCAGTAAAGGTAAGCTCAACTTCTCAACTAGGGTAGTACTAGTTACATTGGGGCAACTTCCCCCATCTATAATCATACTACACACCTTGTTGTTTACATTACATCTAGTATGAAATATGTTCTTTCTCTGCTGCTCCATATCATCTACCTTAATTTTTGTATTGAGAGCACACTTGGCAACAAGAGACTCACCTTCTACGGGGTATTACACTCCATCATCATCACTAGCATCGACCAACTCGGGCATCTCATTACTATCATCCTCACTCTCAGTCATCACCTCCCCAGTGTCACGCATAACCATCACTCGCCTGTTTGGACATTGAGATGCGATGTGCCCTAAACCCAAACATTTAAAACATTTATTCCTTGAAGGTTGGAAATCTACCTTGGGTTTATTCTTGCTGGTTCCCTCATCTTTTCCCTTAGGTGGTTCAGTCTTCCCCTTTGCTACAACTCGGTCATTTCTATCCCACCAAATAATTGCATAATCAGTGAACTCAATTGTCGACAACTTCACCTTCTTCTCCTCTGAATAATTGTGATAATCAAAATCAACTCTATTTTCTTCTCCTACTCTAAATAGACTTCAGGGTCATTCCTACCTTGGAAAGATGGTATTTTCATTTTGATGCTCCCAAAGTTCCTATCTACCCCATCTCGACCCCTTAGATTTCTCCTAGGTCCTCTTCCATGCCTACCTCTTCTAGGTCTACCCATTCTACCCATTCCAACTTCAGATGCTATGTCTTCCTCATCTCCATTATCTTCTTCGTTCTCATACTCATTTTCAACGCTAGGCTCACGTCTCATCCTATCTCGCCCACCTTGTAGATTTCTAATCACTACCTCTTATGGATCCATCATATCCCTCACTTCCCCCAACACCAAATTCAATTGTTCAAACTGTTGTTGCATGGCCTGCAACACAAAGAATGAATTATTCGCCTCCTCCTTAGATGTTGAGTAACTCTTATGAGACATTTTTAATGCGCTGCAAAATAAGAATGTTAGTGATAAAACCTCACACACTCCCTTACATGTTTATGCTCAAATATTGTTACTCCACTCATGTTTCACTCTTTTGGTCTTTTCCAATACTATTCTCACCCACTCTTTCCTTTTACTTCCCCTGTTTTCCCTTTCAAGTTCTTTAAGAACTAGTTGAACTAAATCAAGACACAACCTTGTATTATTCCAACCAACAATAGATTCAAGAAACAAAAAAGGAATAAAATGACACAGATCTCAACGAATTTGTACGAGGAAAAGAGCAATTAGAAAACAAGATACTAAAGATGATGTATTCAACCCCTTTGAAGATAAAGATCAATCAACACCAAATCACTTCAATTTTCGGATTGCAAAGTACATCAAACAGCCAATAAAATGACACAGATCTCAAAGAATTTGTACGAGGAAAAGAGCAATTAGAAAACAAGATACTAAAGATGATGTATTCAACCCCTTTGAAGATAAAGATCAATCAACACCAAATCACTTCAATTTTCGGATTGCAAAGTAAATCAAACAGCCAATTCTAAATTTTTTTTTTATAACTATGCAACAACCCTTTAATATTCTACCTTCTTTTTTTCGTTTTTTTTAATAATGATTCGGTTATAAACAGTAACAATAATTGCAATTTTCGAAAAAGATTGGTCTAATTTTAACAACAAGAAACGAAAATAGAATGAATCAAATCAAAGATTACAGATCTGAAAATTAAAGCAAAGATTCGTTTAATCTATTAAAGGATTCGCAGATCTGAATTCTTGAATCAAATACACGAGTAATCAATATTGAAAATCATAGATCTGAATTCAAACGCACGAAATTAACAAGAATGAAGAAGGAATTGCATATCAGAATAGAAAACCCTAGAACACACCTAAGACAAAACCTAAATGCAAGAATTAAAAAGGATAAATCAGACCTGATTTGGAGCCTGAGCTCTAATACAAACTGATGTGAACCCGTGGAATGGAAATCCCTTGAACCCACAATCAAATTGAAACTTACCCAAGAAAGCCAAGAATCAAGTTAAGATAATTTAGACCCGTTGAAATCTTGTTTCAAGAACCTAGATTCGGTGAAAACATCCCAAAGGATTTGCCTTACATAAGTTCTTAGTTCAATCAAGAACAAGTAGAGAAAACTGAAAATTCTCTGTGAAGAAAACTTCATTCACGTTCAACTTACCCTCAAAATACGGCTACAAGTGTTTTTGTACCCCTCCATGAAACCATACGCCTGAATAAGGCCTACATCAATTAAAAGACATGGGCTAAACATATTTAAGCCCAAAACATCCTAAACTACACGCCAATAGCTAATAAAATAAGTCCACTTAATGAATTAAATAGGCCCAAACGCCTACAACCATAGAAATATAAAATAGACCCACATGCTTATTCCCCCTCTGTAGCTTGTATCACATGGTTCTTCTTCTTTCAAGGCCATCTTGAATGTTGGGGTCTTGCTCGACAAATTTTCAAACTCGACCCAAATGGATTGCACCAATCCTTATATTGCTTCCTTGATCTTCTTAGCACTTAACCATATGATTGGCCTATCTCGAACTTGCAAGGGATCCTTAAGACTCGATCCACCATGGTGCCCATCAGAATCTCTACAAAACTTGACCTAGATGAGGAAGGTAAGTGTGTAGATACTAAAACTTATAGAAGCATAATAAAATTTTTACTATATCTAACTGCAAGTATACCCGATATAATGTTTAGTGTATGCATGTGTGCTAGATTTTAATCTAATCCTAAGGAATCACATATTATTTCCATAAAAAAAATCCTAAGATATTTGCAAGGCACTCAAAATCTAGGTTAATGGTATACTAGAAAATCAACTTTTGAGCTTGTTGGGTACTTGGGTGCTGATTTTGCGGGTTGTAAGCTAGATAGAAAAAGTACTAGTGGAACATGCCAATTTCTAGGTGCCATGTTAATCGCTTGGCTTTCAAAGAAACAGAATTCAATCTCACTATCAACCACCGAAGCGGAATATGTAACTGTTGGAAGTTATTGTGCACAAGTTTTGTGGATGAAACAACAACTAGAAAATTATGGCATGTATTTTCAAAATATTCCAATTCATTGTGACAACACTAGTTCTATCAACTTGACCAAAAACCAATTAAACATTCAAAAACCAAATATATTGAGATAAGACATCACTACATAAGAGATCATGCTCAAAAGGGTGATATTAAATTAGAATTCATTCCTTCAGAAGATCAAATTGCTGATATTCTTACTAAGCCCTTGAATGAAGATAGCTTTTGTAAAATAAGATTGTTAATGGGTTTAACAAACTATGAACATATATGTGTTTGATTACATCTACATTCATCATATTCATGCTTGTCATTAAGTGAATTAATATTAACTCTTTTTTAATATCTCTCACACTCAAAAATGGCATAGATAAATCATTTCTTGCAAAATTCTAACTTGGAGCTCAAAATTTTAAAATTTATGATGGACCCAGTCGACTAGTTAGATTACCCAATCGACTGGTATCTCACTGTCCAATTACCAAGTCGACTAGTTGGGACAATCCAGTCAACTGGTATCTCACTGTCCATTTCACCAGTCGACTGGTACAAGGACCCAGTCGACTGGTATCACAGAACAAGTTTAGAGCTCAAAAATTTGAAATTTTTTATTGACCCAGTCAACTAGTTTAGTTAATCCAGTCGACTGGTGTCTTACTACCCATTTCACCAGTCGACTGGTACATGGACCCAATTTTATCTTGAAAATCTCTAAATTATGAAAGGACCAGTCAACTAGTACCTTGACCCAGTTGATTGGTATCGCGATTCTATATATAGTCTCTTCAATTTTTTTTTCCCGATTTCATGTCCAATTTCACAAACCCTAGCTTTCTCTCTCTAGAAAATTCTTGATTTTAGTCCCAAATCTCTTGAAATTACTCAAAAGAATCCATATCCATCCTTTAAATCATCTCATTTTCGACTCTCACAGTTGAATCTTCACGTTTTTCACACTTATCCTCTCTAAAACCTCTCACAAAATGTGTCTCACCACTTTGTCTGAACATATTCGTATCAAAACAATGGTGCCTGACCCACACATGCCAAAGGGCTTCTAGAACGCATAAATCTTCGACGATGGACTCACAAGGAAAAGGGGTTGCCAGTTCTTCAAGCAAGTAAGCAAGAACCAAGCTAAACGAATCACAACTTTGGAGTCCAACAGTCAAAGAACATCTATAATACTATGATTCGTCACAAGAAAATTATAACGGGTATATATGTTGACTTTGACTCCATAAGACATGCAAATTTTGAGATTTTACTTGATTTTGAGGCCATAGGACTAACACCTTTAGTGAACACCCACCGCAAATACTATCCTAGTTTAATTCACCAATTTTATGCAAATATAGTGAAACCTAGTCCCCTAGCCATTAGATTTAAAACTAATGTCATGGGTGTTAAGTTTGAAGTCAACACTGACTCATTGGTTATGCTGAAAATCCCTGTAGCCGGGATGTCATGGAGTCTGGATGGATGGCCAGACAACTTTGATTATGAGGAGGTATGTCAGATAGTTAGGAGAGACCCTAACAATGTTTTTAAACCCACCATCAATGTAGTGACATGCCACTTGACTCTAAACTATTTAACCTGATAATTAGTTGGACCATTCACCCGAGACTTGGGAGTCAGGGTTACATGTCTAAAATAGACATTGTCTTGATATGGTGTCTCAAGAATGGACATCATTTCAACACCTACCCACTGATGCTGGCCAACAAGATTAATGGAGAGGCACATGACTAGGGTTGCCTCCCCTACAGCATGCTCATCACCTTGATACTTCACCACTTCAAGGTTCCCTTACCTGCCATTAAAGCCCAACATATTGACCCCAAAGACATCATCAATGTCTCTTTCTTGAAGAAGATAGGGTGCACAATACGAAACGGTATGGTTCACTCCAAAGTTTGGAAGAATATCTGTATTGGTGATGATGACAGTGATGAGGACGAAGATGTTCTAGATAATGAAGCTCCCCCCACAAAGATGGACACTGAAGAGCCTACAGCTATTCCACAGAATGTCAGGTATGGTAGCTCGGCAGTTGGTCAGGATGGTCATAATGATCTTCTTTACATCATAGCAAGCCTCCAGGTGTCTATGCAGATGGGATTCCAGAGCTTGAGCTCTTCTATTGACTCGAGCTTCTAGTTGGTGCAGACTGACATTGATCTCATACGTCACGACATTAGCACCTTACGAGATAACTTTGAGTTACTCCAAGAGCATTTGGAAGGCTCTTTGGCTGAGATTCCAGATCTTCTCCGTGATAGCTCTGACTCTCTAGCTCGTTGACTCCTTATTCACTGTTATTTATCTATTTTAGCTCCATGGATACTTTACAAGAACATTTTTTTACTTCTTTTTCATACATTCATGTGCTTGCTTACCATGGTACAGATTTTCCCCGAACAGCTTCTTTCAGCTCTGTTATGTATGAACCCTTATATATGCATGATTGGTTTTCATTTATATAGCTAATCCCATGTTTGTGATTTACTATTTAGTTAATGGTTGGATGATTTAAGAACTTATAGCTCATTTTCAGGCTTTACTTGTTTCAACTTTTGTGTAAAACTTCTGATTCGTCTCGGGAGATCTTACCATCTCCAGTTTATGCTTCATTTTTGCGGACAAGTTTGTTTATGCCTTATTTTCTTGCTTATCATATTTGAATTGCTTATTTTCAAATTTTATCGTCCCTTTTCTACTATTGTCAAAACAGGGGAGAAAAAAAGAAAAATATGTGTAAAATGATATAATGCATAGTTTTAAAGGGAGTATTACTCCGAACATGTTAAAAATGTTTCAAACAGTCTTTCATTTACCATTATTGCTTGGTTGGGTTGTTATTGAATGATTATAGGTTAGTTTTTATCATAAAAATAGAGGAAACTCTGTAGATTTTTCTTTAGAAACCCAACACTTAAACCTCTTGGTTTTAAAACTGTTTTTCTCTCTATGGTTTTGTCATCAACAAAAATGATTGTTAACCCGTATTTAATTTTAATAATGACAAAACACTACTTAAATTACACTAACAGTTTTATCTAAGTGTTTAAGCGGCAAAAGCATTTAATACAGAAACAAGACGCAAGAATACGACACATACAAATACCAAAATAAGACAGAAGATCTAGAATAGGCTATAAGGTAATTAATTAACGATGTAAATATTTGTTTTCGGTTACCTAGCTTAACCATGGCTCAATTTGATAGTAAAATACTTTGAAAAAGAAAACCAAAAAATGTCTTTAAGTGAAAAAAAATGATTTTAAGCATAAAAACTGTGTTTTGGGACAACCCAGTCAACTAGGTCTCTAAACCAATCGACTGGTAATTGGACCAATCGACTGGAACTTGTCTTAAGCCTAAATATGTTTTTTTTTTCACTTAACTCAGTTGACTAGTACAAGGACCAAGTCGACTGGTAATTCAAAAATATTACCATTTGAGATGCGGGACTTGAGCATTTAATGCTCTTAACCTACAAATCAGTGTCTAACAGCCATGTAAGACCAAGGCTATAAAAATACCCATCAATGAGCATTTAAACAACAAGAAAGAACACTCAATTTGATTTATAGCTCATTAATACTCTCAAAAGCCTTGAAAATTTATTGTGAGCCATTCTTTAAGCTTGTTCTTGAAAGAGAGATAACATTCATCTTATAAAGCATTCATTGTTATCTCTCTCCCTTGCTTTTACATTTAATATCACTCATTGTAAAGAGAAAAAGTTGGTGTAACTCTTAGAGTGTTTAAGATTAAACACTTCTTTGTAACTTCCTTGTGGAAGAGTGTGCTTGTAAGGTTTGTGCAACACCTGTGAAGTTGCTCAATTACAATTAGTGGATTACTTCAAGGAAGTTCCTTGAAGAGAGTGGATGTAAGGTCGGAAAGATTCCGATATTGCCGAACCATTATAAATGGAGTTTGCATATTCTCTTCCTTTACTCCTTTAATTTCAAGCATCTTATTTGTTGTGTGCCTTGCTTGATTAAATTGTTAAAACTTGTGTGTTAACTGGTAAAAAAATTTTAAAACCCAATTCACCCCCCTCTTGGGTTAGTACCTCGGTTTGCAAAAATCAAGAAGTAACATAGCACCAAGAAATTGGCATGGTCCACTAATGCTTTTTCTATCTAACTTACACCACGTAAAATCAGCATCTGAGTACCTAACAAGCTCAAAAGTTGATTTTCTAGAATACCATAAACCTAGATTTTGAGTACCTTGCAAATATCTTAGGATTCTTTTCATATAAATAATATGAGATTCCTTAAGATTAGCTTGGAATCAAGCACACATGCAAACACTAAACATTATATCGGGTGTACTTGCAGTTAGATATAGTAAATCTCCTATCTTGATTCTATAAGTTTTAGTATCTACACACTTACCTTCCTCATCTAGGTCAAGTTTTGTAGAGGTGCTCATGGGAGTGCCAATAGATTTTGAGCTCTCCATCCCAAACCTCTTCAATAGGTCCTTGGTGTATTTGGATTGATTGATGAAGATGCCTTCTTTCAATTGTGTGATTTGAAGTCCAAGGAAGTAGGTAAGCTCTCCCATGATGCTCATCTCAAATTCAACTTGCATACACTTAGCAAAATCTTGACACATTGATTCATTAGAGGCACCAAATATAATATCATTAACATATATTTGGACTAGAAGAGTGTCATCTTTAGGAATTTTTATAAAAAGAGTTGTATCTATTTTTTCTCTTGCAAAACCATTTTCATGTAAAAACTTACTTAAGCTTTCATACCATGCTTTGGAGCTTGCTTCAACCCATAGAGAGCTTTAGAAAGCCTAGAACACATGGTTTGGAAGATTAGGATTTTCAAAACCAAAAGGTTGCACAATATAAACCTTTTCTTCTATAAAACCATTTAAAAAGGAATTTTTCACATCCATTCGAAATAGTTTAAACTTATTAAAGCATGCAAAAGAAAGTAACATACGAATGGCTTCTAATCTAGCTACGGGAGCATAGATCCCATCAAAGTCTATTCCTTCTTCTTGATTGTAACCCTTACCAACTAGTCTAGCCTTGTTCCTAGTTACTATTCCATTTTCATCCATTTTGTTTCTATATACCCATTTAGTTCCTATGATCGTATAATTCTTTGGTCTAGGAACTAGAGTCCACCCTTTATTTCTTTCGAATTGATTTAATTCTTCTTGCATAGCATTTTTCCAATCGGCATCTTTTTCGGCTTCTACAAAACTTTTAGGTTCTATTTGGGATAAATAAGCTACACAATTGCAAACATTTCTCATTGAAGATTGAGTTTTTATCCCTTATGAAGGATCACCAATCACTTGATAGATTGGATGATAATTCACATACCTCCCATCTTTGGGAAGTCCATCTCCTTGTTGAGTTGTAGAAGGTTGATCAAGATTGGGATCATCTACCTCTTGATTTGTTTGAGGTTGACTTTCCTTAGGGTCAAAAATGGGACTAGATGCATCTACTCATGGAGTGAAACCTGTATCATCATCAAGGGATACTATTCTGATACTATTTCGGTTAGATTCATCAAAAACAAAATGTACAGATTCTTCAACCACTAGAGTTCTTTTGTTAAAGACTCTATAAGCTTTACTAGAGGTTGAATATCCTAAGAATATCCTAAGAATATCCTTTCATCGGTCTTAGAGTCAAATTTACCTAAGTTAGTTTTATTGTTGTTTAAGATGAAGCATTTGCAACCGAAAGCTCGAAAATAAGAGATATTAGGCTTTATACCTTTCCATAGTTCATATGGAGTTTTATCAAGCATATGCCTAATTAATACTCTATTTAAAACATAACAAGAAGTATTTACGGCTTCTGCCCAAAAATACTTTCATCACAAAAATTTGAAAAACTTTGGTTTTCAAATTCTTTTCCATGATCACTTCTAATACTTGAGATAGAAATTCTTTTTTTTCATTTTGAACCTTCTTACAAAAGTTCACAAAACCTTCATAATCTTGATCCTTATAGGCAATAAAAATAGTAAAGGTATACCTTGAATAATCATCAATAAAAACATGAGCATATTGATGGCCACCTAGACTAATGGTGCTTACTGGATTAAAGAAGTCCGTATGAAGAAGTTCTAATGGTCTAGAGGTTGAAATTACCTTTTTAGATTTAAAAGACACTCTTGTTTGTTTTCCCATGTGACAAACATCACAAACTTTGTCTTTATCAAATTTGATTTTGGAAAGTCCAATAACTAAATCTTTTCTTGAAATAATTTTGAGTAAATCCATGTTCACATGGCCAAGTTTTTTACGCCATAGGTATGCGTTTTCACTAAAAGCGGGAAAACATTTTTCACTATACGAATGTAAAGATTTTAAATCAACTAGATAGACACTGTCATGTCTATAGCCAACAAACTTGATCTTGTTACTTTTGATGTCTATTACTAGACAATGAAATGATTCAAATATGACTTTGTTACCTTTGTCACATAATTGACTAAAACTAAGTAAATTTGGCTTTGATAAGTGCTTAAATAGTCATATTTAAGCCCCTTAATTTACACTTGTTAGACTCTTTATTTATCTATTTTTATGGATTCTACTTCATTTTTGTGTTTTATATGTTTTTCACAGGACTTGGACAAATAGATGATAATTTGGAGCTTTTAGAAGCATAAGTCAAGATCTGCCATCCAGCAGGGTGCGCTCGAGTGCACCCCATTGAGATCGAGCGCACACCTGCAATCGAGCGCATCCCGCATACGCTCGAGTGTAATCACTCTAGAGGCAGTAGAGCTAGTTATGGAAAGAAGTCTTCCGACTCCAAAAAGGAATTAGGATTTCGGGACACCATAAGAACCCTTTAAATAGCCCTGTAAAACACATAAACCACACCTTTTGTTCTAGATTCGAAGTAGAGAGCGTAGGAGAGGAATTGACGACTCGTCTCCCGATTCTTCTTTAATTTTAGTTTTCTATTTTTATTACATTATGTTTAGAATGTTTAGTTTATTTAGTATGTGTAACTAAACTCCTATAGGGCTCGATTGAAGCCCTAGTTATGCTTTTCCACATGTTCATTCATTGATTATCTTTGTTATAGCCTTGTTAGAATATTTAACTTGATTAGTACCTGTTTATATTTACATTCCTCATATATATATGCCTGATCAAAGTATGCATGTGGTATGGATAAGTTAGTCGAATCAATTTGGATGACCGAATCCTTGGTTCGACATTAGTAACAAGGGATATCCACACCAGATTCCCGGGTTAATCAACATGGGAAACCGGGAGCGGACCAAGCCCTAGGTCCCGTGTCGTTGCCAATCTCCACAGCCCTCATGCTCTCTTAAGGAACAACTCAGTATACATCCATGCTGAATCCTTTAAGAGAGAAAAGAGTTAGAGTATACACCATGCCTAACTCGTTGCATAGGGAGATCAATAGCCTAAGGTGTGGACCAAGCCCTTAGGTTGGCAACCATTAGATATTCATGATAAGGCTAGAGCATTAAAGCTTTACTTAGTGGGAAAGTATAATTAGGGCGGATATCGTAGTCTTATGTTCTCATTATTGTTGTTTACTCACAATCAAATCTGCTATTTCTCTTAAACTTGAATAAACTAATTCTAAAACAAAATTCACCAATCCCTGTGGAAATGATCTCGCACTTGCACACTATGCTACCACAGGCCTTGTGCACTTGCAAGTAAAACTATGATGATTATTTGCATATTTATTTGGGTAGATAATGGCTCCAACAAGTTTTTGGCGTCGTTGCCGGGGATTGCGCTAAATTTCTTTTTAGAATTAATTTTTCATTTAATTATTATTATTTCCTTTATTCCATTCTTAATTATTGTGCTTATCTTATTTTTCGCTTCATTAAAAACCCTAATCAATTTCCTTTTTCTTTGTTTCAGGTACTCCAGGAGAGCTTTCTGTGCCACTTGCGATCGAGCGCACTCTCTGTGCGATCGAGCGCAATTGAGGCAAAGAGTAATCCGAGCAGCAGTGTTTGACTGCTAAACTCAAGTAACTGCCACCGATTCATGCACGGACGATGATCCAAGCATCCGGAATTCCTTCCCCTTGATCCCGAGCTAGAGAGAACTATCCGACAAAGACTTAGAGATAACTCGGAAGAGGATGAAGGAGGAATTGAGGAAGACACACCAATGGCAGAACAGATAGCCGAACAGTAACCACCTGAACGGAGGCCGATGAAGAAATCCTTCATCCCACAGAACCTCGATCAACCATCATGCATCGCATATCAACCTGAGGTGGAAGGGAACTACTATATATCTCCATAGATACTCAGTGCACTAACTCACTTTAAGGGTACACCTAGTGAGGATCCACATTTGCACCTTCGAGAGTTCTTTGACCTATACAAATTCCAGCACATCCGAGGCTTAGACCAAGAAGGAATAAGGTTAATTCTTTTCTCTTTTTCCTTGAAAGATAATGCTAAATTATGGTATAATTCTTTGCCTGCAGTTTCCATCCACACTTGGGATGGTGATCTATTCTTCGAAGCCTGGGGACACTTCAACGAGCTACTACTCAAGTGCCCATACCACAACCTACCCCAAGACGAACTGGTACAAGCTTTCTATGAAGGTTTAAGTGATTCTAACAAAAACATTGTGGATTCATGTTGTGGATGAGTACTGATGGAAAAGAGCAGCGAAGAAGCAATGGAACTCTTCGAAACCCTAAGCGAACACACGCAGCAGTTCTCCTCTCGAGGTAGACATATAACCAAGAATAAAGGTATGTATGAGGTAAGCCTGAATGGAGGATCATCTCCTCAAATAGCAGCAGTAGAAAGGAAACTTGACCTATTAGTTAAAGTTATGGCTACTCAGAACACCTCAACGAACCCACCAGCTACACCACTCCAGGTATGTGCCATTTGCTCACAATTTGATCATAATACTGATACGTGTCCTTTATATTCATCTACAGATCATGAGCAAGCCAACTTTGTCAGACCAAATAATTATCCGCCGAAGAATAACACCTATGCTAACATATACAACCATGGATGGCGGAATCACCCGAATTTCTCATGGAGCAACAACCAAAATAGTCAAGGGCAGCAAAGAAACTTCCAACCAGCAGGCCAATCCACTCTTGAACCAAAGAAGAATGACCTTGAAAGTCTTATGAGGCAACTAGCGACTCAGCAACAACAAATCCTAAATAAACATGAAAAATTCATGGAAGAGTCAAGGAAATTTCGAACTGAAATGAGGCAAATCACTGCAAAACATGATCAAGTCATTCAAGGGCTAGAGGTACAAATGGGACAGTTGGCCAAGGAATTAAGCAGCATAAAGCAAGGAGAACTTCCAGCCCAATCACTGCCTAATCCAAGAGGACATCAGCAACTGAATGCTGTAACAACCTTAAGAAGTGGTAAGATCATCAGCACCAGTGAGCCAACACAAGCATCTCCATATCAAGCCTCTACATCCAAGGTAAGAGAGATAGAAAAGGTAAATACACCTCCACCCTTCCGTCAAAGGTTAGTGAAGCCTAAAAAGGAAACTAAAAAGATTGACATTTTCGAAACCTTGAAAAAGGTGGAAATAAATATTCCTTTATTAGATGCAATAAGACAACTACCTGCTTATACTAAGTTTTTAAAAGATTGTTGCACTAACAAACGAAAATTTTAGGACAATGAGACGGTAGCTTTGACCAAAGAGGTGAGTGCTGTATTATTGAGAAAATTACCACCTAAACTAAAAGACCCGGGTAGTTTTACTATTCCTTACAGGCTAAGTGACCAGCTTTTTGAGCATGCATTATTGGACCTAGGAGCGAGTGTAAATTTACTATCTTACAGTGTATTCGAGACACTAGGTTTGGGGGAGCTCCAACCAACCTCCATTACTCTGCAATTGGCTGACAGAAGCATCAAACGACCAAGAGGTATCCTCGAGGACGTTTTGGTAAGAGTAAGTAAATTTATTTTACCTCCTGATTTTATTGTATTAGACATGGAGGAATGCCATATGCCTGTACCACTCCCTATCATCTTAGGGAGACCATTTATGCTCACTGCTGACACAAACATTAATGTGAAAAGAGGCATAGTCACTATGAGAGTAAATGATGAAGAGGTAGAATTTAAAATATTTAATACACTAGACTCCACTAAAACTAATAATGAGTATTCTAATGTGAGCTTCATGCAAGGTATTAGTGAAAAAGTGTCTAAAGTCCATTGTACGGTTCCATTGGAAATCATCCCCAACCATGCTGACATAAGAGTGGACATTGGGCCAGATGATAACGTGATTAAAGATATTAATGGAGTTGTGAACACCATCAAGAACACACCCAAACTCTAAAGTAAGTGTAATCCCCAATTTAAAAATCTTGCACTTACTAATACTACTTCTCCTGATTTTATTGACCAGGCACCAACATTGGAGACAAAACAGTTGTCGACGACACTGGAACCACCTGATGGGGGCCCTAAGTGCCTCCTTCAAAAGATATAGCCTTGAAGCGACCATAGAGAGCACTTGAGCAAATTCTGCTTGCATAACATATAGCTCAAGTGCCTCTATCGAGGTTAGTGGTACTGAATGCCACTAAATTACGGTATGGATGTATCGTTCTAAAAAGTTGTTTTGGTAAGTTTTAAATATTCTATACATACTGCCTTGCGATCGAGCGCACACAACATGCGCTCGAGTGCACATCCTTTTCACCCTAGTATGCATGAGTGCATTACCCTACGCACTTGCGCATCATGCAATCGAGCGCACTCGGGGCAGAGAGAGAGGGAACATGCATATTATAAACAGTTTCCCTTTTTCCCTTTATTTACGCTCTAGCGCAATTCTCACTCTCACTATCGCACTCAGCCTCCTCTTGCCCTAATCTTGCACGGTAACTGCCTCCAAACCACCGGCCTTCTGTCACAATCATCACCTACCACCATACATCATCCTTCCATAAGCACGACCACCCTCCCCTGAATTTCTCCTAACCCCACAAGGTATGCAAATCGATTTTGTTATTTTACACTTACACACCAGCACAAATGGGTTTTTCATTTACCTTTTTCTCATATTATCCATTTATCTCATGTAATTTGTTGTTCTATTTCATGCTGCAGGCTCATAGATTTTTCCACAGCTTCGAGTTTTTGGTGCGCATAAGGTGTTCGACAAATTGCCTGACCAAGTGCGATCGAGCGCTAGGTATCAACGATCGAGCACACTACCTCTTGTGCGATCGAGCGCACAACATCTGTGATCGAGCACAATTTTGACAGTAACACAGTTTCAGATTTCAAAACATGGCTTCCACATCTCGTGCTTCTAGAAGTCACCATCAGGCATCCCGGCACAGTTTCGAACAGTGTGAACTACTGTTTGAAACCACATTCAGTGTAGATGTGGACTTCAAGAGTTTGGACACCACAAGATGGGCGGTCCAAGAGTTCAAGAACCGGGCTCTCAAGTGGCTATTCAAGCCAGTCTGCTCGATAGCATACACTCGATTCGTGGTCAGTTTCTATGAGAACCTGACCTACAAATGCACCAGGCCAGAGATTTTATCTTATTCAATCCAGGGCAGATTCATAAAGCTGACCACGACTGACATAGCCAGCTCTTTACACTGCTGTGATGAGTCCCCACCGGAGGACAGCCACATAGAGGAGCAGCCTGATCCGTTCCCTCTATCACACATCATAGAGGATATTTGTGTGGGACAGTACGCAGACGGCTACAACAATGCGGGGAGCCGGTCGAGGTTGCCTCCCCGTTTATGGTTCATTAACTCAGTCCTGCAGCGGAATGTGTGTCCTTTGGGGCACAAGACACAGATACTGGATCAGTTCTTACAGGCTCTCTACACCTTTCACTGGGGTCACTGGTACTCCATCCTAGCGGTCATATGGAGTCAGATACACAAGTTCTGGGATGGGGTGCATAACTGGCAGACAACCACAGCTAATGCATGGGGCCTTCCTTTCCCCTTCTTGCTCAGTCACATCTTCAAGAAGAAGGGGATTAGAGGCTCTTCTATTGACGGCCCAGTTAGTGACCATCCCTTCTTTGGGAGAGCCCAGTGGAGCCTCAGCCAGTCTCATATGCACCGAGGACCCCGGGCACAGATTCCAGCTACTGAGTCTATAGCGGATGATTTAATGGAGGCCGAGTATCCACCAGTGAGTCCTTCATGGGAAGAGGATCAGACAGACATGGGATCCATGGAGTATCAGTACCTCCTAGATGAGCTATCCTCCTTCTGCTGTGAGCTGTCCGACATCCGTCGGGAGGATCGTGAGGCAGCCCATTTGATCCATCAGCGGATTAATGGGTTAGAGGCACAGTTTATATGACAGGAGGTGATGCTACAGGCCATCCTTAACTGCCTACCTCCTCACCCGATACCTCCTCGACTACACCCACAGATGATCAGCAGTGAGAGGATATCCCGTCTAGCTGAAGACGTAAAACTTAGTGCTCATGGGAGGCACCCTAGACATATCCTTTTCATTTTAACACTTTTCTTTTCATTTGTTTATAGTTATATTTACATGTCTATTATTTATATTTTGTTTCCCTGAACAATGTTTATTTTTCTTTGTCAGGTACTTAGTGCGTGCATCCAGTTCAAGTTTGGGGGCGTGTACAAGAAAACAAGTAAACAACCTAGTTCTCCATCTCCCAGGTCAGATCTTTTCATGCCACACACACACATTGGGGACAATGTGTATTTTAAGTTTGGGGGTAGCGGGAGATACTAGATACTATTACACACACACTTGAAACACATGCACACACTAAGTCCCCGATTTTTTTTTTAAAAGATAAATGCATGTTCATTTGGTAACAAGAATTTTGGTTGATTTAAAAATTTGATAACACTTCATTAGTAAGCTTAAAAGCTAGAACACACAGTATTGTATTAGGAATTTTACAAAGTTAGTTACCTATCTCAAGGCACCAAAGAATTCACAAGTTTGATCCAAATTTGCACAAGCACATTTAGCACGCATTTGTGTGGGGTATGACACATAATTCCTTTATATATGTTTCCATAACCTAACTGTAATCAGACTTGTTGAAAAGAACACTTTGGCATAAGAAAAATAAAGAAAAATGTTCATCATGCAAAAAGTGATTAAAAAGCTTCTAATGATCATTAAAAACTTTTCACTGAGTAACTGGGCCTCTTGCCTCTGTAAGCGTTGAGTGTTCATGTCAAAAGGTGGGAAGTAAGCCTTTAATGATCATAATAACAAATTTTCACTGAGTAACTGGGCCTCTTGCCTCAGTAAGCATTGAGTATTCACACCAAAAGGTGGGAATTTCATTTAGAAGCATTAAAACCTGTTAGTTCCGTAGCCTTTTTGATTCGAGTTAGTAAGTCCTTAGGGGTGTCTTTACACCTAATGCCCTAAAACCATCTGGTTTGGGAGTCATTGGCTAAACACTCATTATAAGAGTCAAATAGAAAGCTCGATGGAACTCAACATGGCAAAGATTGCATGATAAAAAGAAAAATAAAAAGAAGCAAGTATTATGTCATTTTTGTTCTCGCTGATAAGGAATCGATAGAGGTTTGGGCATCGAAACCCTATACACTAAAATTATATGGAAGCCCCATCTTATATGTGCTAATTCATCACACACGAATCAAACTTGCGATGCCTTAGGCCAGCCTTAGGTAAGTAACACGAGCTTTTGAAAATCCTTTTTCAATACAAAAATATGTTTTTATTTTAAGCTTTCTCATGAATAGTTATCATAGTTTTATGAACAACCCAAATTTTTGAATATCGTGGAAATGAATTTATCTTTAAATTTTGTTCTAACATAGTCTTTAGTTTTGTATTGCTAAGGGACTAGCAATATGTAAGTTTAGGGGTGTGATAAGTGCTTAAATAGTCATATTTAAGCCCCTTAATTTACACTTGTTAGGCCCTTTATTTATCTATTTCTATGGATTCTACTTCATTTTCGTGTTTTATGTGTTTTTCACAGGACTTGGACAAAAAGATGATAATTTGGAGCTTTTAGAAGCAAAAGTCAAGATTTACCATCCAGCACACCCCATTGAGATCGAGCGCACTTGAAGAAGGCTCGAGTGCACACCTGCGATGGAGCGCATCCCGCATACGCTCGAGCTCAATCACTCCAGAGGCGGTAGAGCCAGATATGGAAAGAAGTCTTCCGACTCCAAAAAGGAATTAGGGTTTCAAGACACCATAAGGACCCTATAAATAGCCCTGTAAAACACATAAACCACACCTTTTGTTCTAGATTCGAAGTAGAGAGCTTAGGAGAGGAATTGACGACTCGTCTCCCGAGTCTTCTTCGGTTTTAGTTTTCTATTTTTATTACATTATGTTTAAAATGTTTAGTTTATTTAATATGTGTAACTAAACTCCTATAGGGCTTGATTAAAGCCCTAGTTATGTTTTTCCACATGTTCATTCATTGATTATATTTCCTATAGCCTTGTTAGAATATTTAACTTGATTAATACCTATTTATATTTACATTCCTCATATGTATGTGCCTGATCAACGTATGCATGTGGTATGGATAAGTTAGTCGAATCAATTTGGATGGCCGAGTCCTGGGTTCGACATTAGTAACAAGGGATATCCACACCGGATTCCCGGGTTAATCAATATGGGAAACCGAGAGCGGACCAAGCCCTAGGTCCCGTGTGGTTACCGATCTCCACAGCCCTCATGCTCTCTTAAGGAACAACTTAGTATACATCCATACTGAATCCCTTAAGAGAGAAAAGAGTTAGAGTATACACCATTCCTAACTCTTTGCATAGGGAGATCAATAGCCTACGGTGTGGACCAAGCCCTTAGGTTGGAAACCATTAGATATTTATGATAAGGCTAAAGCATTGAAGCTTTACTTAGTGGGAAAGTATAATTAGGGTGGATATCGTAGTCCTATGTTCTCATTATTGTTGTTTACTCACAATCAAATATGCTATTTCTCTTTTTAAACTTGAAGAAACTAATTCTAAAACGAAATTCACTAATCTCTGTGGAAATGATCTCGCACTTGCACACTATGCTACCACAGACCTTGTACACTTGCAAGTAAAACTAAGACGATTATTTGCATATTTATTTAGGTAGATAATCACTCCAACAGGCTTAAGGCTCTGCACATATAAAATATGGTCAATGGTTGATGAATCTTTACCCACTTTCTCTTACCTGATAATCTTTATCTTGGTGTTATCTCCAATGGTGGCATGTTCGCCATCCCTTAGAGTTAGTTTTTTTAACATACTTTGATCACTGGTCATGTGATTTGAGCATCCACTATCTAATTTTGATGGGGCATAAACTTAGCCAAGCATGGGCTGGTGAATTTAACAGGCTTGCACTAGGCTCAATCTAGATCGAGTTCAAATATTACAGTAGAAACTTGTAACAAGTTACTTCAAAGAATTTTAATACTTTGGGGTGATCGTAATACGATTGCTAATGCCTTTTTCTTTTGTTCCCAAAACTATGGGGGTTTCAATTGACCTTTGTGTTGCTTACACTTAGCTAACTAAGAATTTTCTTTGTAGATATACACTTTTTAGGCATATATAAGAGATTGATGAAGTAATGAGACATGCTAAAGTTGTTCCAGACTATCTTCTATGTTTACCACTATTGTTTATGTAAATTACCTATTAAATTGTTCTCATAATTTTTATTTTGAAAATATTGTATTCTATGTAGCTTATTGGCACTTGTCGCATGATTTACTGCGACTGATTAGGAACCTAATACAATTATTAATCTAGTTTCCAGTCTTTATTGTGCACCAGCCCCTGCACATTATAATGCTAAAAAAAGGCCACGTGTAGTGTATAAGTATAATTAATGACAGCTTTGGTTAAAAAAAAAATTAGAATAAGGATACAGTCCTATGTGACATCAAAATAAACATCATCTCCACATGCCAATGACATCTAGTGTCCAAGTGTCGTGACTTCTTATCACAAAATGGTAGACCCAGGAAAATTAACTTGTCCTTCACTGACTTAAAAATGAATGGGATACCTTTGAATTGAGTTGATTGGTTTGTACTTTTGTTCTTCTTTTGCAGGAGGTCATATTGAAAAAGAGGGAAAACTCTACCCATTTTTCTGTAAAATATGATTGCTTAACTTTTGTTCCTTTTGTTTTATGTAACTTTCGCTGAAATAGTTACTCACTCTTTTCGAGGAGTTTGTTTATTATCTTTGTTATTTCTTAATTGTAGGAGACTGCTGAGGCTCGTGTGGCTGAACTTATTGCTACTTCAAGATCTTATGATGCTATTAACAATTTACAAATACAAAATGAAGTCTTTATAGAACTTATAGGTGAAGAGACTTCTGGACATGTACGAGGTCAAGGGTTTGGAGTTAGTCCCACCAACATGTTTGGATTTTCAGCTTAGATTAGCAATGGTGTGGGATACAATAGAGCTTATGCTAAAGAGACACATAATTTGAAAGCACAAATAGAAGAAATCAATAAAAAAAAAACATGAGCATCAGATTCAGTAAATAACGACGAAGCACGATGATCAAATGACCAATATGCAGTCCCAAATAGATGAGTTGAAGTCTTTACTGTAGGGGTTGGTTAATGGAAGATATCTTATTTGATTTCAAGTGTAATGATACTTAAAATATTTATTAAGACTTCATTTCAATTACTTGGTTGTGTATGAATTTACATGGTTAAATATGGATGTTTTTGTGTTATGAAATGACTTAGGTATTAATATTTGAATTTATATGGGTTTGATGATATATATATGTTGAAGAACAGGGATTATATATATATATATATATATATATATATATATATATATATATATAATATGTGTTGATATTAAACCTAAAACAAAAATAAGCCAGATGTATTCTGATGCTTTAAAGTGCCACAACAATTCCCAATATGTGGTATATTCTAGTGCTTTAAAGTGCCACAAATTTCTCGTATTGTGGCGCTTTCGAGTGCCAATACATTTTGGTGTTTTAAAGTGCCACAAAATTATTTACATATTGTGGCACTTTAAAGAACCAATATATACATAAGAGGAAAGGTATATTGTGGCGCTTTTTAGTGTCGAGAAACACATTGCGACGCTTCTGGTAAGTGCTGGCTCTGGCGTTGCAACACCACATATACTAGCGTTTGGTTAAAGTGCCGATATCACATATTACGGCACTTTAAAGTGTCAAAATATGCTTTAAAAAATGCCGGCGGGTGCAAGTTATCTTGTAGTGGATGTCACCATAGCTAAGCATAATTTAGGGATAAACCTTTGCTGGATCAAAAGATGACATTTACAATACTAGATAGTGTGTGTGTAATGCATATATGTGTATATATAAATATATATTTACTGATAGATAGATAGATAGATAGATAGTGGAATGGGCATATGAGTATTCAGAGTGGTACTGATATATCTTGAAAACTCAACTCTTCAGCAACACGATGCTTGTAAATGCTTCAGTCAGCCAGCTTTCCATTCCAAAGGTGACAATGGTTTCTTGCAAACATTATTTTTCAATTTCTTCCTTTTAAAATAAATTAAGAATGCTTTAGAAATTTAGATCTCCATCTAGTTGTGCACATACTTTCTCAAGCAGATAGCTAGGCCAGTTGCAGCCCTTTCAGACTATCCAGTTAAATTGTGCAGAGAATACCATTAAAAGAAAGTTTGAACAATTTCCAAATCCCACGAATTGATGAGTGCAATGACATTTTCCTCATGAGAAATTAAAACGAGAGATTATGGGTGGACTTGAGCCAAGACGAGTCTGAATCCTAAGGTGTTCAAGTTCGGCTCGATTTAAAAAATAATATATTCGAGCTCGATCAATTTTCTGATAGCTCAAACTCAATAACAAACAAGTCTATTTGAGTCTGAGTTCGAGCTCGAGCTTAAGCCTTGAATTGTCCATTTGAGCTCGAGCTCGAGCCTAACTCTAATTTTAATAGATAAAAATATTAATATTAATATAAATATTGACTCTAATTCGATCGAAGCAAACTCGATAATACTTTATTAAACTATTCGAAAGCATTTTGAACCGAACTTTAAAGTATTCCAAATTGATTCTCAATGTTCCAGCGGAACTGAAGGCAAAGCTTCATAATGTTGTCTAGTATTCTTGACACAGAACCAATGTCCAAGAAAGACTGAAATAAGAGTTGATAAATACCTTTCGAAAATGTTGCAAATACGTAAGCATTATACTAGAGTTTCCAATGTTTTTTTTTTTTTTTTTTGCGACTTGGAGTTTCAATGTTTGACAGTTCATGAACTTGGTTTTATGCAATAAAAAATACTATAAAAAATAGTGTTCCTTTCAATATTTCTATTGATACTGCTAAAAAACACACACCCAAGAAAAAGATGACAAGTGGACCATCCCAAGGTTAGACAGCAGAGAAACACGCGGATGACCCAGGCTCGGACAGCTGGACCACAAGTCATCACCGCCCTCTAGGTCACACCGCCTTCAGCACAAGGGCCGCCTCATACGTGGATAGCCCTAACTGAGACAGCAAGGCCACACAGCTGGGCATCATTGCCCCCCCAGCTGGACCTCCACGTCACCACCGCCTTGGATGAAAGGCCGCCTCAAAACCCTATAAAAAGACTCAAGTGTGCATTCCAAAGAGAGAGAGATTTTTCTAAACCTGAAAAGGGAACCTCATTATTCTCATACATCTTACACTAACAAAAGCTTCGGAGCATCCTCAAGGGCATCCCCTCCGGCGACCCCTTAGTTCACCTTCTTTTCTTTGGGTAGATTCCCTCAGGGCTTGGCCTCCAACTCAACAACATATTTTTGGCATCAACAGATTGGCGTCGTCTGTAAGAAACCACCATCTCTCGCTAAACAGTAAAAGCGAAGAAATCTAAAGAACTCATCTGTTGCCAAACCACCTAAACACACCGTTAGGGATGCCAGTAAAGGAGCAGCGGGGGCTAGTACCAGCACCCATCGGTCCGCAAGTTCCTCAGCCAAATCCGACAAGCGCCCCAACATGGCTACGCTCTAAGTACAGTTTATAGAGCTATCACGGCTAGTGGCCAACCTGGCCATTGAGGTTCATGGAGGGGCTCGCCAGCCTTCTCCCACACCGTCACGACCAAACCCTAGCCGTACCAGCTCAATCAGTCGTAGGCTCCTCGTCGACGCTAGTTTCGCGGCGGAGTCCTCCCCGCCCGAGGTGGCCAAGTCCAGAGAAAGACCCTTGTTCGGGAGCAATGAGGCAGTAAGCAGATAGAGGACATGGAAGGATGGATTAACGAGGCACTCAAGGGCCGTAACTATAGTGTCATAGACCAGCTCAACGTCCAGGACCCTCCCTTCACTCAGGAGGTCCTTGAGGCCCCCCTCCCGCAGAACTTCCAAATGCCCCATATCAAACCTTACGACGGTTCCACAGACCCCCTGAACCACCTCCAGCACTACAAAACCATGATGACGCTCCACAGGCATTCCAATCTAGTGATGTGTCGAGCTTTCCCCCTGACGTTTGAGAAGGCGGCTGGGACGTGGTATTCTTGTTTGAAACCAGGGAGCTTCCGCACGTTCAAAGAGCTAAGTTATGCCTTCACCTCACATTTTCTTAGCAGCAAAGGTCCCAAGAAGACATCGGAGTCCCTATTTAACATTGTCCAGTTAAAAAGGGAAAAGCTTCGAGCCTACATATCAATGTTCAATTCAGCGGCCTAGGAGATCCCCGACCTCGACCCCAATGTCTAGATGCTGGCGTTTAAGAACGGGTTAAGATATGGGATCTTCAGCTCAAAACTCACTAGGCGGCCGCCCGGCGACACGAATGAAATCTTGGCCCGAGCCAAGAAATACATGCTGGCGGAGGATGACCAAGCCTTTCGAAGAAAGCGAGAATGGGACGCAGAAAGAAAAAGATGGGGCCCTGCCAGTCCCCGTAGGGAACCCGACATGAGGACATACCCAGGGTCCCTAAGCCCTTCGGGAGCTTTATCCCTCTCAACGCATCCAGAACCGATGTCTTAATGTAGATCCAGGACAAGACGATCTTGCGGTGGCCTCCAAAACCGTTGTGCCTCAATAAGGACTGAGGCAAATGGTGTCATTTCCACAGGAAACATGAGCACGACACAAAAGATTGCTAGGCACTAAAGTACCAAAGTGAAGCCCTTATCAACAGAGCACAGCTGAAAGAATTCACTAGGCCCCAAGCGGAGAAGTTTGCGGGGTGGTCCCGGAGGAGTCCTGAGCACCCTTCCGATCGGGATAGGAAGGTCCAGTTACTCATAAGAGTCCCGGGCCAAGCCACGGAGAGCCTAGCCAAAAGAAACCAGATGCCACTACGGCCAAGGTCATTAAGACCATCTGTGGAGGGCTCGCAGTAGGGGGCACTTTCGGGAACCACAGAAAAACTTATGCCCTGTCCGTAGCCTCGATCATCGGACCCCACAAGAGACGAAAGGTGAATACGACCATCATTTTTGCAGACAAGGATCTGGAGGGAGTCTAGACCTCGAATGACGACGTCGTGGTCATCTCGAATCTCGTGGCCAACCACGAGGTCAGGCGCGTCCTAGTTAATAACGAGAGTTTGATCGACATCATATTCTACAACACTTTCCAACAGATGCAACTGGGAGACTCTCAGTTGTAACCAGTCTCCACTCCGCTCTACGATTTCTCGGGGGGCCCAATGTTTACAGAGGGCAGCATAGTTCTCTCAGTAACCTTAGGAACAGCCCCACGGGCAACCACCGTACAGACTACTTTCCTGATCATCCGACAGCCTTCGTCTTACAACATGATCCTGGGCCAACCCACCCTCAACAGGCTCCGAGTGGTCGTCTCCACATATCACTTAAAAGTGAAATTCCAGACCAAAGGCAGAGTGGGCAAGGTTAGAGGAGACCAGCAGATCTCTAGGTCTTGCTATCTCAACGCAATGGGAGAAGGCAAGAGGACGGAAGCTCTCCCACTCGAGTTGGATGACCTTAGGGATGAAGGGAGGAACCGACGGGGCTAGCCGGTAGAAGATTTGACCACGATACCCCTCAGACAGGATGTCTCCCGAACTATCCAGATTGGCTCTAATCTCTCCGAGGAACTTAGGTGACCCTTGCTCGCTCTCCTCCGAGAGAACCAGGACCTATTTGCCTTGTCGATGGTAGATATGCCTGGGATCAGCCCTGAGGTGATCGTACACAAGTTAAATGTGGACCCAAACCATAAACCAGTTATTCAGAAAAAGAGATCGTTCAATCCCGAACGACAAGCTGCTGTCCAGGCTGAGGTAGATAAGCTACACACGACCAGCTTCATTCGTGAAGCAGACTACCCAGATTGAGTATCCAATGTGGTGATGGTGAAAAAAGCTAGTGAAAAATGGCAGATCTGCATCGACTTCCCGGGTCTGAATAAAGCCTATCCAAAATATAGCTTCCTTTTGCTAAGGATCGACTAACTCGTCGATACAACCTCGAGGCACTAGCTACTGACCTTTATGGATGCCTACTCTGGGTATAACCAGATCCTTATGTATAGGCCTGATTAGGAGAAAATGGCCTTCATCACGTAACAAGGGCTCTACTACTATAAATTTATGCCCTTCAGGTTGAAGAACGCTAAAGCCACCTATCAAAGATTGGTAAACAAAATATTTCGAGAGCAGATCGGTCAAATATGGAGGTCTACATGGACAATATGCTGGTGAAAAAGCATTAAAGTTGAGGATCATGAAAATGACTTAAGAGAAGCCTTCAAAGTCCTTCGACGCCACCAAATGAAGCTAAACCTCTAAGTGCGCGTTTGGGGTCACAGGGGGAAATTTCCTTAGCTTCATGGTAACAGAGAGGGGTATAGAGGAGAACCCCGAAAAGATAGAGGTCGTCCTCAGCTTGAAATCACCTTGGACCGTGAAAGAGGTCCAGCGATTCACTAGGCAGATAACGGCTTTGAGCCAATCCATGTCAAAATCCGCGGAAAAGTGCCTCCCTTTCTTCAAAGCCATCTGGAAGACCAAGGACTTTGTTTGGTCCGAAGATTGCTAAGAAGCATTTGGAGAACTGAAAAAATACTTGGACTCGCCTCCCTTACTTACCAAGCCCGTCATCGGTGAAGAGCTTTTTTTATACCTCTTGGCGGGGCATGAGGTGGTGGCCTCCATCCAAAAGCCCATGTACTATGTGAGAAAGGTTCTCCACGACGCAGAAACAAGATATCTTCTCATGGAGAAAATGGAATATGCGTTCTTGGTTATGGCCCGCAAGCTCCGACCATATTTTCAAGCACACACGATTGTCCTCTTGATCAACCAGCCCCTTTCGGTAAGTGCTCCACAAACCGGATATTTTCGGGAGAATAAACAAATGGTCTGTGGAACTCAGGGAGTTCTACATTCATTATCGGCCTCGCACAACTATCAAAGCCTAGGCCTTGGCAGACTTTATTGTGGAAACCACCCTCCCAATTCAGGAGGATTCTACCCCGGATCGAGACTAAACCAAGGTAGTCAATTCAAATGGATATCCAAATTAAATTTGGATAATTCGTTGTATCTGTCAAATGAAATACATAGAATATCCAACTTGAACAATTTATAAACAAAATAATCAATCATAAGAATTTACTCAAACAATTGAATTGAAATAGAACATCAATACAAAAATATAAGAATAACATATATGAAAATATAATGCTAATCAATGGCAAAGCTTCATCTTCAACCTTAGATGAAGGTTTTAGCCTCTCATGATTATGAAAATAAATTTCATAATTAAAGTGCTAAACATTAAACTTTAAAACTAAAAAGAAATAAATTAAAACTGACAATACATGGATAGAGAAATTCCACTCGCAGCTGCTGTGCGGTGCTTTCCCCCCTTGGTAGCAAAGCCTTCTAAGTTACACACCGATTACCCTTGAAGATGAAGTGAAATGGGGCTTTTATAGGGAAACTCCATGAGTGCAATGTGTCTTCAACCGATGTTGGATGTGGGATGTAGAATGTGTTTCCAATCGATGTGGGATTTGGGATTTAAGCCTTCACATGCCCTTCAAAACTTCTGCCCACGCTGAAATCATGCACAGCTTGACCTTTATCTACTAAAAGTGCCATAACTTTCTCAAGAAAAAATCATATTTATGAGCCGTAAAATTCTCTAGAAAATAAACATCCAAATTTTTCCAAGAATATATGGCTCATCTCCTGTTTCTTCCTGAATCATTACAGTTTAATCCGCAAAAATCACTTCTGTCACGCTGAAATCACGCACAGCCTAACCTTTGTCTACTAAAACTGCCATAACTTTCTCTAGAAAATTCATATTTATGAGTCGTAAAATTCCCAAAAAATAAACATCTGGATCTTTCCAAGCATATATATAGCTCATCTCTTGGTTCTTCCTGAATCAATACAGTTTAATCAGCAAAAATGACTGATTTATACGGGTAATTCTGGCAATTTAGTGAAACTCCTTTCCAAGTGCTTGTAAAACAATGAAAAACAGCTCAAAGTAACAAATTCCTAAGCTAAACATATAACAACCTAGAAAAACACAATAAACACAGAAATGAGATAAAATCAGATGAAATAACATAAACTAAGAGAATAACAAATAAAAATAAAGGGGCTTAAATATGAATATTTAAGCACTTATCATCCCTCAATGGACGCTCCACATTGACAGATCCTCCAACGACACCGGGAGTGGCGTCGGGCTCAACCTAAGTGGCCCGTACAGCTTTGCCATTGAGTATGCCCTAAGGTTCAAATTTAGAGCCTCAAACAATGAAGCTGAGTATGAGGCTTTACTGGTCGAGATGAAGCTAGCTAGGGTATTGTCCGTAGAAGCCCTTGATGCATTCACTGACTCACAATTGGTGGTGAACCAAGTCAATGGGGAGTTCGAAGCCCGAGGAGAGAGAGATTTTTCTAAACGCCCTGGATGAAAGGCCACCTCAAAATCTTATAAAAAGACTCAGGTGCGTATTCCAAAGAGAGAGAGATTTTTCTAAACCTAAAAAAGGGAACCTCATTATTCTCATACATCTTACACTAACAAAAGCTTTAGAGCATCCTCAGGGGAATCCCCTCTGGCAACCCCTTAGCTCACCTTCTTTTCCCTACACAGATTCCCTCAGGGCCCGGCCTCCAACTTAGCAACATATTTTTGGCATCAACATCTATCAAGAAAACAAAGAAACATTAAGGTGCAACCGTGAATTACATAACAGAAATACTTAAAAAAGAAAGAAAAAAATTCACAGGAACACGAGTTTATGAATTAACAAGAGGATATGCTGCTGCATAGTTATCATAATCTTACGATTCACGATTCGATTCATATGATTTGATTTAATTTAGGACCTAAATAATTCGAAACGGTATATCGAATATAAGTTAATCTTGAATCGGTGTCGAATCTATGATTCATTTCATTTTGATTCATACAATTCGCTCGATTCAATCAAACTTATAATTTTTTTTAAAGGAAAAATGTTTAAGACAAGATGCTTAGAGCTAAAATAAATATAGCTCATTATTTTTTCTCTTTCATAAGTTAATCTAGAAATTTATGATTCTGAGTCTTTTTGTCATGAAACAAACAAGCCCATATAGCTTTCATATCTTTGATTTCAATTCATAATAGTAAGGGTGATCATGGAACCCGGTTGACCCGCGAATCTGACCCAAACCAGTATAATGGGTTGGGTTGCGTTGGGTTGTGTCTTTTTAGAGATTGGGTTGGGATGGGTTGAAAATATTTTGAACCCGGTGGGTTAGGTTGGGTCATGGGTTCAAAATTTTCAACCCGACCCAAATCGGTAACCCTGTCAAATATATAATTATATATTTTATATTTATTAAATATAAAATAGTGTATAAATGATTATAATATAATTGTAAAATATATAATCATAAAATGTTCATTATAATTACTACTAGTGTGTAAAATTATATGTAGCAGATATTCCAATGTCCAAATAAGTCTCATACTTTCCAATTACCCAGATTTTAGTTTCAAATATTTACATTAGAATCAAATACTAATTTCGAGTTATGAAATAGTTTTCATAATTATTCTTAAACATAACTTCAGTCAGAATAAATTGATGCACAATTAACTTAATTATGCTAACAAAATTTGATTTCTTGTACCGTGTTAACTATAAAATAAACATAGAAATTAACACTCTAACCTATAAGATTCCATTCAGGATCAATGTATGCAGATAAACTTCCAAAAAGATGTACCAAAATGTTGAAGGAAGAAATATTGAATGCATAATAAAGCTTTGTGATAAGAACTCATAATATCTATATGTTCGTTATATTTCCTCATGTTTTAATAGTTATAATTGCTTAAATCTTGGATTTTGATTATGTTTCGTATTTTGTAGAGTATATTGAGGAGTTAAATCAAATTGAATTCAAAATCAAGAGATTTGTGAAGATTGGACAGAAAGTGGAAGCTGCAGCGCCAGAAAGCTGAAGCTGCAGCGCTGAAGTGGCGATAATTGCAAAAGAGGACAGAAAGTTGAAGCTGCAGCGCCAGGATGTTGGCGTTGCAGCGCTGGTAGCTGACCCAAAGAAGGAATTGGATAGAAAGTTGGCGCTGCAGCACCAGAATTAGGGTTTGTTGTGTGTCTTGGTGCTGCAGCGCTGGGATCTTGGCGCTGCAGCGCCATCCCGTGAATTTTGAATCTATAAATTAGCGCCATCCCGTGAATTTTGAATCTATAAATTAAAACCCTAGCTGAACAAGAAGAGGGGTGGAAAAGAGAATAAAGAAAACAGAATTTGGAGGAGAGGAGACGCGAAAGGAGGCTTAGAGACACTCCAGAAGGCTACACATCAAGCTTTTAATCATTCTTCTCCGGTTTTGTATTTTTCTATTTTATCTATGTTGATGTTTTATAATATGAACACGGGTTGTTTGAACATGATTATGGAGTAGATATTTTTTTGTTAAGGATAGATGGATCCTAGACCTTTATCTTGAGTTGTTGTTTGGACAAGTAGAATATAATTAGTTTTTCAAAGAGTGTGTTTTATTGTTCTTAATGCTTTTTATTATTTTGATCCCTTCTTGGGGCATGGTGATGTGTTGAATAGAGAAGCCATGTTTTTATGAATGATTGAACTAATAAATATGATATTGGATTGTTATCTATGCAAAGGCCAGGGTAAAACATGCCATAAATGAAATAGGAGTAACCGAATAGGGATCCTAGGAAGTTCATGTGGTCCGCTTAAATCGTAACCGAATAGGGAGATTTAACTGAAAGGAATCCAAAAACACTTAATGCTTCTTAATTTGAATTAATCTAGAATAGACTTGGAATACGGATATTCGAAGTTAATGATTCTTAAGATTGTGGTTAGACCTGGAATATGGATAACCAATTTATTGGGGATTCTACCATCTTGAAAAACGTATTAAACGAAACTTGTCCATACGAAGCTCTTGTCAATTATGGTTTAGGTGAAGTCAAGTCCTTAGCACGTTAGTTCATAAGAGTCTTCATTCCAAAGATTGCAAATTTTCTATTATTTACTATTGCGTTCTATTTTTCCTTTTTAGTTAATTGTTAGTAACTTTTTCTCCGACAATTATTCGTTTGCTCAAATAACAGTAAGAGTCGAATCATAATTTCTGTAGTATTTGCTCAGTCCTCGTTTGGAACGATATTTACTCATCATTTTATTACTTGAACGATTAGTGCACTTGCTAGTGTCAATTTCATCGCATCAAGTTTTTGGCGCCGTTGCCGGTGACTGAAATAAAACATTACATTTATTGTGATTCTACTAGTTAATTTGAGAGTTTATTAATTTGGTTTTTAAGCCTATTTTGCAGGGTTTTCGTTTCTAGTGCATGACACGTACTAATGGGAGAATACTTGAAGAACTTAATCCAGAAATTGAGCGCACTTTTCATGCTTTGAGAAAAGCAGCACCAGTAATAGTTAATACAATGGCAGAAGGGAACAATGCAGAGGTGCAACGTGCACTGTGGGATTATGCTATGCCAAAGATAGATGGTGTTGAATCTAGCATCCAACGACCACCTATACAAGCGAACAATTTTGAAATTAAGCCCGCCATCATTCAGATGATTCAGCATTCAGTACAATTTGGGGGCCTATCGTAAGAGGATCCAAATGTTCACTTGACTAATTTCCTGGAAATTTGTGACACATCCAAGCATAACGGAGTATCGGAGGATGCAATTCGCTTAAGGCTTTTCCCATTCTCATTGAGGGATAAAGCAAAAAGCTGGTTGACTTCTTTGCCTACCGGATCCATAACAACATGGGCAGAGTTGGCACATAAATTTTTAGGGAAATACTTCCCTCCTGCAAAAACTGCAAAGTTATGTAATGAAATTACTATGTTTTTGCAGGTCGATCGAGAGTCGCTCTATGAGGCATGGGAACGTTTTAAAGACCTTTTGAGAAGATGTCCTCATCATGAGTTGCCCACTTGGATGCAGGTACAAACTTTTTATAACGGTTTAACCAGTGCAACCCGAAATATGATTGATGCAGCTGCAGGTGGCACAATCATGAGAAAAACTCCAGAAGAGGCTCTTGAATTGCTAGAAGAGATGGCCACAAATTCTTATCAATGGCCAGTTGAGAGGTTACCTGTAAATAAAACCTCAAGATTGCACAATATAGATGCTGTTACAGCTTTAACAGCATAAATGGAGGTTCTCACCAAGAAGATAGATGGACTTTATCCTACTACACATGTTATATGTGAATTGTGTGGTGGTAGTGGCCACCATAGCAGTAACTGTCAAGCAGGTAATCAGTTTGCGTATAATTCATCTGCTGAACAAGCTAATTTTGTTTCAAATTTTCATAGGCAGAACAACCCATACAGCAACACATATAATCCGGGATGGAGGAATCATCCAAACTTCTCGTGGAATCAAAACAATGCCAAGCAACCTCATCCTGAATATACCCCTCAAGAAAAAAAGTCTAACTTGGAGGATATGATGGCCAAATTTTTAAGTACAGCAGAAACAAGATTCCAAAATCAAGAAGCATCCATAAAAAATCTGGAAGCTCAAGTCGGTCAACTAGCCAACATAATTTCTGGACGTGCATAAGGTTCCCTCCCGAGCAACACAGAAAAGAATCCTAAGGAGGATGTCAAGGTCATAACACTAAGGAGCGGCACACAATTGGAAGAGCCACAACCTAAGGAAATTACTCAGCAAATGGGCGAGAAAGAAGAGACTGAGTAAGAGGAAAAACGAGTTTCAGCAAAGAAGTCTACTGGTAAAGGTTTGATTGATTCTAACTCTGAAACTAAATATATGCCACCTCTTCCTTATCCTCAGAAATTCCAAAAAGAAAAATTAGACAAACAATTCTCAAAGTTTTTAGAGATTTTCAAGAAGTTGTATATTAACATACCATTTGCAGAGGCATTAGCACAGATGCCTAGCTACACTAAATTTTTTAAGGAAATTTTGTCTAATAAACGGAAGTTAGAGAAACATGGAACAGTAATGTTGACTGAAGAGTGCAGCACTATACTGTAAAACAAGTTACCTCCAAAATTGAAAGATCCAGGGAGTTTTACTATACCTTGCACTTTGGGAAATTCATTTTTTGATAAAGCTTTATGTGACCTTGGTGCCAATATTAATCTTATGCCTCTTTCAATTTTCAGGAAACTTGGACTAGAAGAAATCAAAACAACAGCAGTGTCATTGTAATTAGCTGATCGATCTATTAAGAGACCACAGGGAATTATAGAAGATGTACTAGTAAAGGTTGATAAATTTATATTCCATGTAGACTTCATTATTCTTGACATGGAAGAGGATCGTGAGGTACCTCTTATACTTGGATGTCCATTCCTTGCTACAAGGAGAGCTCTAATTGATGTACAACAGGGAAAATTGACTTTAAGAGTCAATGATGAGCAAGTAGTTTTTGATATGTATAAAATTATGAAATACTCATCTGGGTTTTCTACTTCTTCTTGTTTTCAAGTGGATATTGCTGATAACCTCATTGAGGAGTTTCAGGAGAAAACATTAAATGAAGATACTTTGGAGAGATACATCATGGACTCAGAAACTAATACCACTGAAAAAGTTGTCATCGAAAAAGAAACAAGGAACTTGAAGTCTGAAATGGGAAGAGAAGAGCCAGATGAACAAATAAGTGTCTAGCTGAAGACGTAAAACTTAGTGCTTTTGGGAGGCAACCCAACTTTTTATCTTACTTTCCTTGTTTTCTTTATTTTATTCCTTTTTCTTTTATTTAGATTATTTTTAGTTTTTTTTTCTATCCTTTTTCGAAGTGCATTTGATTTTCTTTCCAATTTTTTGGCAGAAGCCGACTTTCGTAACCTGTGGGCACACCTTATAGAAAATCTTGAATCCTGGAATTGGGCAACAAAGCAGAAGAAATTGTTAAATCACTTGCCAGATTGGACAGGAACATGACAAATTTCTTTGCTTACATGGGATTCACACCACCTTTACCCCCAAGCACGTGACTGATATCTTGGTTGATGCTCAACATTTTCAGGGGAGTTTTCTACTTACTCTTGTTCTTTTATAGTTTTTGAGCATCTATTTTTGATACATTGAGGACAATGTATGGATTAAGTGTGGGGGAGGGTCGTTGACATATGAATTTGATTTTACTTTGAACTTCACTTTTAGCTCCATTTTGATCAAAAATTTTCGTCATCTTTCAAGAAAATTTTCAAAAATCCAAGTGATACTTTAGTTCTTGTTTGTGATCATTCTATTTTGAATTCAAGATTTTTTCGATGCTTGTCTTAAATGATCTAGATTGTTGTGAATTATTGAGATAAATTGAGGCATAATAAGGGATTAGCATGAATGGTTGAATTCTTATTTACTACACAGTGATTAATTGCTCTTGATGATTGATTGAATGAAAAGTGCGTGGGATCTAATGCACATGACCTTTTTTGTGCGCTTTTGAGCCAATGAGCATTCATATTATATTATGCTCCATTTTCTTAATTGAGTGATTGTCATAAATAGTTGATTATTCTAGAACTTGCTTTGTTATGCATGTCAAGAAACTACATTGTTGAATTGGATGCATTGAATTAATAAGGGCATTTAGGTGAAGCCATTTAGCTTTCTTAAAAAGCCTACCTTGATTTTTACTGTAGAAAGTCAATTTTGAACCTTGGCCCTTTTGTTGGAAGTTAACCATGGTATAAGCAATGTCAACCCATTCTTTTGTTGTTTTCCCTCTTTTGAACCTCTAATTGAAGGATTGTACTAGCTTCTTCACATGAAACTTCAAATTATCTCTGAAAGGATTGAAATATGCTGAGAATAAAGTGATTCAAGTTACAAGTGCCTTGAATTGCAAAAATAAAGAAAAAAAAATAGCCGGCCAAAAAAAAAGAAAAGTTGTGAAATTTCAATTGTTTGGAAGTGAATTGATTGAAGAAAACATTTGATGTTATTGAGTTGTGCTTTGTGTGGAGAAGTTTGTATAATTCTTTTGATAAAAGTACCTAAAAATTTCTTCTCACCACACCTTACCTAAGCCCCGTAACAACCCATTTAAGGCCCTTAGATTCTTTGCATTCAATTCAATCCATTGATGTGATATATTAGCGAGCTTATGGTAAAGATCTTCTATGTTTTGACTTGAGAGTTCATTGATACCCTAAACACTTTGAGCATATTGAGTGAATCCAATGAGAGGGTGTTAGATCCTATCGCATTTTGATTTCGAGAATATCATTGAGGTGATTGTTCAGGTGTGGTTTATAAGAATTTACACTATGAAATTGTTTGTTTCTTATTTGTCTTTAGATTTAAATCTTTAAGGCACGATAATTTGGATTATAGAGGATGAGTAAAGGTAGAAGAAGGAACAATGATGAGAAAAGGTGACGAACTTGAGCTATTGTATGCTTGAGGACAAGCATTGTTTAAGTGTGGGGGAATTTGATAAGAACTCATAATATCTATATGTTTGTTATATTTCCTCATGTTTTAGTAGTTATAATTGCTTAAATCTTGGATTTTGATTATGTTTCATATTTTGTAGAGTATATTGAGGAGTTAAATCAAATTGAATTCAAAATCGAGAGATTTGTGAAGATTGGACAAAAAGTGGAAGCTGCAGCGCCAGAAAGCTGAAGCTGCAGCGCTGAAATGGCAATAATTGTAAAAGAGGACAGAAAGGTGAAGCTGCAGTGCTAGGATGTTGGCGCTGCAGCACTGGTAGCTGACATAAAGAAGGAATTGGACAGAAAGTTTGCGCTGCAGCGCCAGAAAGCTGGAGCTGCAGCGCCAGAATTAGGGTTTGTTGTGTGCCTTGGCTCTGCAGCGCTGGGATCTTGGTGCTGCAGCGCCAGCCCGTGAATTTTGAATCTATAAATTAAAACCCTAGCTGAACAAAAAGAGGGGCGGAAAAGAGAAGAAAGAAAATAGAATTTGGAGGAGAGGAGACACGAAAGGAGGCTTGGAGACACTCCGGGAGGCTACACATCAAGCTTTTAATCATTCTTCTCCGGTTTTGTATTTTTCTATTCTATCTATATTGATGTTTTATAATATAAACATGGGTTGTTTGAACATGATTATGGAGTATATATTTTTGTGTTAAGGATAGATGGATCCTAGACCTTTATCTTGAGTTGTTGTTTGGACAAGTAGAATATAATTAGTTTTTCAAAGAGTGTGTTTTATTGTTCTTAATGCTTTTTATTATTTTGATCCCTTCTTGGGGCATGGTGATGTGTCGAATAGAGAAGCCATGTTTTTATGAATGATTGAACTAATAAATATGATATTGGATTGTTATCTATGCAAAGACCAGGGTAAAACATGCCATGAATGAAATAGGAGTAACCGAATAGGGATCCTAGGAAGTTCATGTGGTCCGCTTAAATCGTAACCGAATAGGGAGATTTAACTGAAAGGATTCCAAAAACACTTAATGCTTCTTAATTTGAATTAATCTAGAATAAACCTAGAATACGGATATTCGAAGTTAATGATTCTTAAGATTGTAGTTAGACCTAGAATATGGATAACCAATTTATTGGGGATTCTACCATCTTAAAAAACGTATTAAACGAAACTTGTCCATTCGAAGCTCTTGTCAATTATGGTTTAGGTGAAGTCAAGGAGAGTATCTTGGATTTTGATTATATTTTGTATTTTGTAGAGTATATTGAGGAGTTAAATCAAATTGAATTCAAAATCAAGAGATTTGTGAAGATTGGACAGAAAGTGGAAGCAACAGCGCCAGAAAGCTGAAGCTGCAGCGCTGAAATGACAATAATTGTAAAAGATGACAGAAAGCTAAAGCTGCAGCGCCAGGATGTTGGCGTTGCAGCACTGGTAGCTGACACAAAGAAGGAATTGGACAGAAAGTTGGCGCTGCAGTGCCAGAAAGCTGGAGCTACAGCGCCAGAATTAGGGTTTGTTGTGTGACTTGGCGCTGCAGCGCTGGGATCTTGGTGCTGTAGCACCAGCCCGTGTATTTTGAATCTATAAATTAAAACCCTAGCTGAACAAGAAGAGGGGCGGAAAAGAGAAGAAAGAAAACAGAATTTGGAGGAGAGGAGACGCGAAATGAGGCTTGGAGACACTCCGGGAGGCTACACATCAAACTTTTAATCATTCTTCTCCGGTTTTGTATTTTTCTATTCTATCTATGTTTATATTTTAAAATATGAACATGGGTTGTTTGAACATGATTATGGAGGAGATATTTTTGTGTTAAGCATAGATGGATCGTACACCTTTATCATGAGTTGTTGTTTGGACAAGTAGAATATAATTAGTTTTTCAAAGAGTGTGTTTTATTATTCTTAATGCTTTTTATTATTTTGATCACTTCTTGGGGCATGATGATGTGTCGAATAGAGAAGCCATGTTTTTATGAATGATTGAACTAATAAATATGATATTGGATTGTTATCTATGCAAAGACTAGGTAAAACATACCATGAATGAAATAGGAGTAACCGAATAGGGATCCTAGGAAGTTCATGTGGTCCGCTTAAATCGTAACCGAATAGGGAGATTTAACTGAAAGGAATCCAAAAACACTTAATGCTTCTTAATTTGAATTAATCTAGAATAGACCTGGAATACGGATATTCGAAGTTAATGATTCTTAAGATTGTGGTTAGACCTGGAATATGGATAACCAATTTATTGGGGATTCTACCATCTTGAAAAACGTATTAAACGAAACTTGTCCATTTGAAGCTCTTGTCAATTATGTTTTGGGTGAAGTCGAGGAGAGTATCTTGGATTTTGATTATGTTTCATATTTTGTCGAGTATAATGAGGAGTTAAATCAAATTGAATTCAAAATCAAGAGATTTGTGAAGATTGGACAGAAAGTGGAAGCTGCAGCGCCAGAAAGCTGAAGCTGCAGCGCTGAAATGGCAATAATTGTAAAAGAGGACAGAAAGCTGAAGCTGCAGCACCAGGATGTTGGCGCTGCAGCGCTAGTAGCTGACACAAAGAAGGAATTGGACATAAAGTTGGCGCTGCAGCCCCAGAAAACTGGAGCTGCAGCGCCAGAATTAGGGTTTGTTGTGTGTCTTGGTGCTGCAGCGCTGGGATCTTGGTGCTGCAGCGCCAGCCTGTGAATTTTGAATCTATAAATTAAAACCCTAGCTGAACAAGAAGAGGGGCGGAAAAGAGAAGAAAGAAAACAGAATTTGGAGGAGAGGAGACGCGAAAGGAGGCTTGGAGACACTCCGGGAGGCTACACATCAAGCTTTTAATCATTCTTCTTCGGTTTTGTATTTTTCTATTCTATCTATGTTGATGTTTTATAATATGAACATGGGTTGTTTGAACATGATTATGGAGTATATATTTTTGTGTTAAGGATAGATGGATCCTAGACCTTTATCTTGAGTTGTTGTTTGGACAAGTAGAATATAATTAGTTTTTCAAAGAGTGTGTTTTATTGTTCTTAATGCTTTTTATTATTTTGATCCCTTCTTGGGGCATGGTGATGTGTCGAATAGAGAAGCCGTGTTTTTATGAATGATTGAACTAATAAATATGATATTGGATTGTTATCTATGCAAAGACCAGGGTAAAACATGCCATGAATGAAATAGGAGTAACCGAATAGGGATCCTAGGAAGTTCATGTGGTCCGCTTAAATCGTAACCGAATAGGGAGATTTAACTGAAAGGAATCCAAAAACACTTAATGATTCTTAATTTGAATTAATCTAGAATAAACCTGGAATACGGATATTCGAAGTTAATGATTCTTAAGATTGTGGTTAGACCTGGAATATGGATAACCAATTTATTGGGGATTCTACCATCTTGAAAAACGTATTAAACGAAACTTGTCCATTCGAAGCTCTTGTCAATTATGGTTTAGGTGAAGTCGAGGAGAGTATCTTGGATTTTGATTATGTTTCGTATTTTGTAGAGTATATTGAGGAGTTAAATCAAATTGAATTCAACATCAAGAGATTTGTGAAGATTGGATAGAAAGTGGAAGCTGCAGCGCTGGAATGGCAATAATTGAAAAATATGACAGAAAGCTGAAGCTGCAGCGCCAGGATGTTGGCGTTGCAGCGCTGGTAGCTGACACAAAGAAGGAATTGGACAAAAAGTTGGCGCTGCAGCGCCAGAAAGCTGGAGCTGCAGCGCCAGAATTAGGGTTTGTTGTGTGTCTTGGCGCTGTAGCGCTGGGATCTCGGTGCTGCAGCGCCAGCCCATGAATTTTGAATCTATAAATTAAAACCCTAGCTGAACAAGAAGAGGGGCAGAAAAGAGAAGAAAGAAAACAGAATTTGGAGGAGAGGAGACGCGAAAGGAGGCTTGGAGACACTCCGGGAGGCTACACATCAAGCTTTTAATCATTCTTCTCCGGTTTTGTATTTTTCTATTCTATCTATGTTGATGTTTTATAATATGAACATGGGTTGTTTGAACATGATTATGGAGTAGATATTTTTGTGTTAAGGATAGATAGATCCTAGACCTTTATCTTGAGTTGTCGTTTGGACAAATAGAATATAATTAGTTTTTCAAAGAGTGTGTTTTATTGTTCTTAATGCTTTTTATTATTTTGATCCCTTCCTGGGGCATGGTGATGTGTCGAATAGAGAAGCCATGTTTTTATGAATGATTGAACTAATAAATATGATATTGGATTGTTATCTATGCAAAGACCAGGGTAAAACATGCCATGAATGAAATAGGAGTAACCGAATAGGGATCCTAGGAAGTTCATGTGGTCCGCTTAAATCGTAACCGAATAGGGAGATTTAACTGAAAGGATTCCAAAAACACTTAATGCTTCTTAATTTGAATTAATCTAGAATAAACCTAGAATACAAATATTCGAAGTTAATGATTCTTAAGATTGTGGTTAGACCTAGAATATGGATAACCAATTTATTGGGGATTCTACCATCTTGAAAAACGTATTAAACGAAACTTGTCCATTCGAAGCTCTTGTCAATTATGGTTTAGGTGAAGTCGAGGAGAGTATCTTGGATTTTGATTTTGTTTCATATTTTGTAGAGTATATTGAGGAGTTAAATCAAATCGAATTCAAAATCAAAAGATTTGTGAAGATTGAATAGAAAGTGGGAGCTGTAGCGCCAAAAAGCTGAAGCTGCAGCGCTGAAATGGCAATAATTGTAAAAGAGGACAGAAAGCTGAAGCTGTAACACCAGGATGTTGGTGCTGCAGCGCTGGTAGCTGACACAAAGAAGGAATTGGACAGAAAGTTGGCGCTGCAGCGCCAGAATTAGGGTTTGTTGTGTGTCTTGGCGCTGCAGTGCTGGGATCTTGATGCTGCAGCGCCAGCCCGTATATTTTGAATCTATAAATTAAAACCCTAGCTGAACAAGAAGAGGGGCGGAAAAGAGAAGAAAGAAAACATAATTTGGAGGAGATGAGACACGAAATGAGGCTGGGAGACACTCCGGAAGGCTACACATCAAGCTTTTAATCATTCTTCTCCGGTTTTGTATTTTTCTATTCTATCTATGTTGATGCTTTATAATATGAACATGGGTTGTTTGAACATGATTATGGAGTAGATATTTTTGTGTTAAGGATAGATGGATCCTAGACCTTTATCTTGAGGTGTTGTTTGGACAAGTAGAATTTATTAGTTTTTCAAAGAGTGTGTTTTATTGTTCTTAATGCTTTTTATTATTTTGATCCCTTCTTGGGGCATGGTGATGTGTCGAATAGAGAAGCCATGTTTTTATGAATGATTGAACTAATAAGTATGATATTGGATCGTTATCTATGCAAAGACCAGGGTAAAACATGTCATGAATGAAATAGGAGTAACCGAATAGGGATCCTAGGAAGTTCATGTGGTCCGCTTAAATCGTAACCGAATAGGGAGATTTAACTGAAAGGAATCAAAAAACACTTAATGCTTCTTAATTTGAATTAATCTAGAATAGACCTAAAATATAGATATTCGAAGTTAATGATTCTTAAGATTGTGGTTAGACCTGGAATATGGATAACCAATTTGTTGGGGATTCTACCATCTTGAAAAACATATTAAACGAAACTTGTCCATTCGAAGCTCTTATCAATAATGGTTTAGGTGAAGTCAAGGAGAGTATCTTGGATTTTGATTATGTTTCGTATTTTGTAGAGTATATTGAGGAGTTAAATCAAATTGAATTCAAAATCAAGAGATTTGTGAAGATTGGACAGAAAGTGGGAGCTGTAGCGCCAGAAAGCTGAAGCTGTAGCGCTGAAATGGCAATAATTGTAAAAAAGGACAGAAAGTTGAAGCTGCAATGCCAGGATGTTGGCGCTGTAGTGCTGGTAGCTGACACAAAGAAGGAATTGGACAGAAAGTTGGTGCTGCAGCGCCAGAAAGCTGGAGCTGCAGCGCCAGCCCATGAATTTTGAATCTATAAATTAAAACCCTAGCTGCACAAGAAGAGGGGCGGAAAAGAGAAGAAAGAAAACAGAATTTGGAGGAGAGGAGATGCGAAATGAGGCTTGGAGACACTCCAGGAGGCTACACATCAAGCTTTTAATCATTCTTCTCCGGTTTTGTATTTTTCTATTCTATCTATGTTGATGTTTTATAATATGAACATGGGTTGTTTGAACATGATTATGGAGTAGATATTTTTGTGTTAAGGATAGATGGATCCTAGACCTTTATCTTGAGTTGTTGTTTGGACAAGTAGAATATAATTAGTTTTTCAAAGAGTGTGTTTTATTGTTCTTAATGCTTTTTATTATTTTGATTCCTTCTTGGGGCATGGTGATGTGTCGAATAGAGAAGCCATGTTTTTATGAATGATTGAATTAATAAATATGATATTAGATTGTTATCTATGCAAAGACCAGGGTAAAACATACCATGAATGAAATAGGAGTAACCGAATAGGGATCCTAGGAAGTTCATGTGGTCCGCTTAAATCGTAACCGAATAGGGAGATTTAACTTAAAGGAATCCAAAAACACTTAATGCTTCTTAATTTGAATTAATCTAGAATAGACCTGGAATACGGATATTCAAAGTTAATGATTCTTAAGATTGTGGTTAGACCTGGAATATGGATAACCAATTTATTGGGGATTCTACCATCTTGAAAAACATATTAAACGAAACTTGTCCATTCGAAGCTCTTGTCAATTATGGTTTAGGTGAAGTTGAGGAGAGTATCTTGGATTTTGATTATGTTTCGTATTTTGTAGAGTATATTGAGGAGTTAAATCAAATTGAATTCAAAATCAAGAGATTTGTGAAGATTGGATAGAAAGTGGAAGCTGCAGTGCCAGAAAGCTGAAGCTGCAGAGCTGAAATGGCAATAATTGTAAAAGAGGACAGAAAGCTGAAGCTGCAGCGCCAGGATGTTGGCGCTGTAGCGCTGGTAGCTAACACAAAGAAGGAATTGGACAGAAAGTTGGCGCTGCAGCGCCAGAAAGCTGGAGCTACAGCGCTAGAATTAAGGTTTGTTGTGTGTCTTGGCGCTGCATCGCTAGGATCTTGGCGCTGCAGCGCTAGGATCTTGGTGCTGCAGCGCCAGCCCATGAATTTTGAATCTATAAATTAAAACCCTAGCTGAACAAGAAGAGGGGCGGAAAAGAGAAGAATGAAAACAGAATTTGGAGGAGAGGAGACGCGAAAGGAGGCTTTGAGACACTCCGGGAGGCTACACATCAAGCTTTTAATCATTCTTCTCCGGTTTTGTATTTTTATATTCTATCTATGTTGATGTTTTATAATATGAACATAGGTTGTTTGAACATTATTATGGAGTAGATATTTTTGTGTTAAGGATAGATGGATCCTAGACCTTTATCTTGAGTTGTTGTTTGGACAAGTAGAATATAATTAGTTTTTTAAAGAGTGTGTTTTATTGTTCTTAATGCTTTTTTATTATTTTGATCCCTTCTTTGGGCATGGTGATGTGTCGAATAGAGAAGCCATGTTTTTATGAATGATTGAAGTAATAAATATGATATTGGATTGTTATCTATGCAAAGACTAGCGTAAAACATGCCATGAATGAAATAGGAGTAACCGAATAGGGATCCTAGGAAGTTCATGCGGTCCGCTTAAATCGTAACCGAATAGGGAGATTTAACTGAAAGGAATCCAAAAACACTTAATGCTTCTTAATTTGAATTAATCTAGAATAGTCCTATAATACGGATATTCGAAGTTAATGATTCTTAAGATTGTGGTTAGACCTGGAATATGGATAACCAATTTATTGGGGATTCTACCATCTTGAAAAACGTATTAAACGAAACTTGTCCATTCGAAGCTCTTGTCAATTATGGTTTAGGTGAAGTCGAGGAGAGTATCTTGGATTTTGATTATGTTTCGTATTTTGTAGAGTATATTGAGGAGTTAAATCAAATTGAATTCAAAATCAAGAGATTTGTGAAGATTGGACAGAAAGTGGAAGCTGCAGCGCCAGAAAGCTGAAGCTGCAGCGCTGAAATGGCAATAATTGTAAAAGAGGACAGAAAGCTGAATCTGCAGCGCCAGGATGTTGGTGCTGCAGCGCTGGTAGCTGACACAAAGAAGGAATTGGACAGAAAGTTGGCGCTGCAGCGCCAGAATTAGGGTTTGTTGTGTGTCTTGGCGCTGCAGCGCTGGGATCTTGGTGCTGCAGCGCCAGCCCGTGAATTTTGAATCTATAAATTAAAACCCTAGCTGAACAAGAAGAGGGGCGGAAAAGAGAAGAAAGAAAACAGAATTTGGAGGAGAGGAGACGCGTAATGAGGCTTGGAGACGCTCCGGGAGGCTACACATCAAGCTTTTAATCATTCTTCTCCGGTTTTGTATTTTTCTATTCTATCTATGTTGATGTTTTATCATATGAACATGGGTTGTTTGAATATGATTATGGAGTAGATATTTTTGTGTTAAGGATAGATGGATCCTAGACCTTTATCTTGAGTTGTTGTTTGGACAAGTAGAATATAATTAGTTTTTCAAAGAGTGTGTTTTATTGTTCTTAATGCTTTTTATTATTTTGATCCCTTCTTGGGGCATGGTGATGTGTCGAATAGAGAAGCCATGTTTTTATGAACGATTGAACTAATAAATATGATATTGGATTGTTATCTATGCAAAGACCAGGGTAAAACATGTCATGAATGAAATAGGAGTAACCGAATAGGGATCCTAGGAAGTTCATGTGGTCCGCTTAAATCGTAACCGAATAGGGAGATTTAACTGAAAGGAATCCAAAAACACTTAATGCTTCTTTATTTGAATTAATCTAGAATAGACCTGGAATACGGATATTCGAAGTTAATGATTCTTAAGATTGTGGTTAGACCTGGAATATGGATAACCAATTTATTGGGGATTCTACCATCTTAAAAAACGTATTAAACGAAACTTGTCCATTCGAAGCTCTTGTCAATTATGGTTTAGGTGAAGTCAAGTCCTTAGCACGTTAGTTCATAAGAGTCTTCATTCCAAAGATTGCAAATTTTCCATTATTTACTATTGCGTTCTATTTTTCCCTTTTAGTTAATTGTTAGTAACTTTTTCTCCGACAATTATTCGTTTGCTCAAATAACAGTAAGAGTCGAATCATAATTTCTGTAGTATTTGCTCAGTCCTTGTTGGGAATGGTATTTACTCATCATTTTATTACTTGAACAATTAGTGCACTTGCTAGTGTCAATTTCATCACATCACTTTGTAATACCAACTTGCTAGAAGCCTTTCATGCAAACATTATTGAACCATTCAATTTGCCTCTCTGTGACCTTTTAAGAGCCCCCATATCACTTTCAAGTGCATTAAAGCATAATCTAAAAATTAGACTAATTAGTGTGAAAGCATTAGCACGACCAACAAATGCTGAGTTATTAAAATATATTATTAGCAACTGTGTAAAAATCCATATTTCCTTCGTAATTGAACAGTCTTCTAAAGTAAGTTAAATTCATGTCAACTAAAGCAGTTTCTAACGCAAGATTCAGATGAAGATTGTATTTTTTAATATAACGATGAATCCATATTCTAATATCAAGGGCTCTAGGTTGTGAGCATGCAGATAAGCAATTGACCATGGTCACTTCATTAGGCTTTATATTACTCGCTTGCATTTCATGAAACAATGCCAAAGCATCCTTACCAAGTTTGGCTTCAATATAGCCTCCAATTATGACATTCCATGGCACAACATCCTTCTCTTGCATGTCATCGAAAAGCTTCTTTAGTAGTATCCAAAAAACCAAATTTAATATAGCCTACAACCATTGTAGTCCATGAGACAATTGTTCTCTTTTCCATGTTATCAAATATTCTTTGTGTTGTCAGGCATACATATTTTATTTGTAATATGATTGGATTTAGTTTTGGATTTAATAGAATATTTTTTTTGTTATGTAATGTGTATGGTTTAATTATTTAGTAAAAAAAATATATCAACCCGGTGACCCAAACCGATTAGAATGGGTTGGGTTAAGTTGAGGTTAGATGGGTTCATTGGTTGGGTTGGGTTGGGTTGACATTTTTTCAACCCGGTATAAATGGGTTGGGTTGAAATTTTAGGATAACCCGGCCCAAACTGACCCATGCTCACCCCTACATAATAGTATTAAGTATAGTAATGCTATTATTTTATTTTATTACTTTATTACATTATTTATTATTTATTAATTTATTATATTGTGCTATATTAATTTTCAATTATTAAAAAATTACTATTATGTTACTAATATATTAATTAGAGTAGGTCATGGTAGACAAACGTTTTTCCAATTGGTCACATGATCATTCAATATATGTTAAAATATTTCATTTTTAATATATATTGTTTGTTTTACATGTAAATTTAAATTGATTTTAAAAATTAATACTAAATTTTACGATTCGATTCTCGATTCTTGATTCACAAAATCAAGATTTCAATTTTCGATTCGACAACTATGATCCACTATAGTCTAGAAAATAGACATTAACCCGTATGATTCACGAGATTTTGATAGAACACATAATGTAAAAATATTAAGCTTCTTATAATAATTTTATTAACTTGATTATCATGTTTGGAATGAAAAATAACATACAAAGATTAAACAATTTATCAAGTAATTTTTAAAACAAAAGTTTTCATTCATTATATATACCAAAATATAAAATATATGAAAAGAATTTCTAATATGCATGTCCCCCATTACATAAAAAAATATATATCATGTACTACAATTAGAAAGGTACAAAACATTTGTCAAAATAATTGAATATGAGAGATGTAAAGCCACGCATTAAACAATTAATCTTTCTATCTTCTCAGATTACAGTAGTAATATTTAATATCACATTGGAACAACATACTATATAAAAAAATTATAAAAAAAACATTGAAACGACATAACAAACATAAAGAAAGGCTTAAAAGAAACTGTTTTCTTTTATTAAAAAACACCTGACATTGTAAGTTATTAGCACACATAGTCAAAAAATTCTTGTTTAGCACAGTATTACAAGAGATATATGACACAAAAATCTATTTTATCTTTGAATAAAAATAAAATATATTTTTTTTTCTCATATCATTTAACGGTGAGATAAGTCATTGTGCCATATATTTCTCATGGTACTATACTAAACAAGAATTTTTTGATTTAACATTAACCTAAAGGAGATGGAGACAACAAAATTCCTTTTTTCTAGTGTTATTTCTATGTGGAATAGTTGCTTTTTGAGATTTTACCCATTTAAGTTGAGAAATTTTTATCTGACATAGTGTCATAAGAGATATCTCACACAGTGTTTTCAGAGGCGAGGGCGTTGGGCGAAGCGTTTTGCCTCAATGAGGCGAGGCGTAGGGGCGTAAGTCTTTCGAAACGTTGGGGCGTTTTGAATACAATAATATTAATTAAATTATAAAAATACAAAAAAAATTAAAAATAATATAAATAAATTAATTATCAATAAATTTTACTAACTTAAAACCTATTAATGAATATTTATCAAAATATTTCACAAACACACGTTCATATCACAAATACAATGTTAAGTGATTGTTGTTTACACACTTACAATAATATAAAAAATTCACATACATCTCATCTTTCATCAATAAATCATAAATCAGACTCCAAAAATCAAATTCTAATTTTCAAATTGACCAATTTATTCATCACAAGACACAAACACGTTTTAAATTTCAACAAATATAAAAATAACACAATGTTAAGTGTCAAATGTTTACTGATTAGTGTTTACACACTTACATTGGTATAACAATTTCACATATATAAATCTATTAAAAGCAACAAATTAGATAGTATAGATAATGTAATTTTAATGATGTTATAAAATGATATTAATAAAATATAGAATATATAATATGAAGTATATTTAATAAATTTTTTAATCAATGAAAACAACGGAGGAAAAAAAAACGAAAACAGTGGAAACAAAAAGGGAAAGAAAAAAAAAAGGAAACAGAGGAGCGAAAAGAAAAAGGAGAGGGAAAAAAACAGGGAAAGAGAGAGGAGGGAAAAGAAAAGAAAAAAAAAGGGAAAGACCCGCACGCAACTGCTGGGAATCGAACCAAGGGCTCGTAAGGCAGAAAGACAATCACCTACCACTAGAGCGTTTGTACTTGATTGTAAAAATGTTACTAACAATCATATATATATAATATACGCCCCAACAATCACTCCCCTAAGCTTTTTTGCCCGATTTCGTTCGGGGCGCGCCCCAAATCCGTTTTTTAAATCACTGATCTCACATTTGAATGAAAATAAAATATAATTTTTTCTCTTTCTTTTGATATCATTTAACGATGATATAAATCTTTTTACAATATATTTTTCTCGTAACAGTGAACTAAACAAAAACTTCAAATAAAAATCATCAACATATCGTCAATCTATTGTTAAATCTGATTAATTTTATTGTTTTTGTTAGTAACTAATAGTACAGATGTTACTAGTTTGGTACTTTGGCTCGGGAAGACGAAAAGACAAAAAATCAAATGCTACGGCAAATGGTAAATTCTCATACACTCAAAATGCTAAATGGAGCCACAGGCAATGCCAAGTGGCGCAAGCTCCGGCAACGGTTCTCAAAGTCTCCATATATATATATATGCCTTTTTATATCAGTGCAGGCAATGTAACATACACGAATTTTAATAGATTCTTCATCTTCAATTTTCTATATGGAATCAAAATGGATTTTTCTTAATGATTTGGGGACATACTTGGACATAAATTTTATGCTGAGAGATGTTCCATCTGAATTAGATAATTAGCAAACAAAAACAATCTACCATTTTCCGAGTAACATTGTAGATAAAATTTAAGATGCAAGATGCAATCATAAAAAATATTTCTGAAAACATATATTTTACTTACTCTTGATGGAAGCCCACAAGTTCAGTGAAGCCATGAGAGTCTTGAATATGAGCTTGCAATACGTTCCATTGAAATTCTATCACATCAATCTAAAATAGAAAAAAGATGAGACCCTATGATTCGAAAAACCGAATTCTTAGACAATTTAAGGTGTAGAATATGTTGAAAAAGTTTTTAAATTCTTTACAATTATTCAAGGTTTTTTATAACTATTATTTGATCATTTTAATATAATAATCAAATTGAGAGTTACACATTTGGTAACTATCAAATAATTTTTCAATAGTTATTATTTGACTATTTTAATATAGCCAATAAATTGAAAGTTAAAAATTTGTGATTAATCTCAATAAATTGGGAGTTTTAAATTTCGTAATTATTTCTAATTTAAATTTTGAATTAAATTCTTATGCTCGTTTGTGCCTATAAATACCAAGATTTTTAAGAGCCTAAACCACACAATTTTTCAGATTCTTTTTCTTGTTTTATAGTCTCTATATCTTTTTGTTTTTTAGGCAACCTTGATCGGGTCGGTTCACCTCGTTTCCCGGTAGATGTGCACATTATAGAAAGCAAAGCTACGAGCACCTGAGTTTTATCTAGGAGCCGGTCTTAGCCATTTGTACCTGCACGTAGGGAGGCCATAACAGCTTTAGGACAGTGGCTTTCCGCGACTCACAGGCCAACTCCTTCTGTTTTCTCTATTTTAATTAATTATTTTGTTTTTATTATACAATATTATTTAATATCATACATTTATATTGTGTTAAAATTATTTTGATTTTTACAAGCATATGTTTTGAAATTATCTATTTAGTTTTTATCACCAATAATATAAAAAAATATTTCAACAGCTAAAGCCATTATAATATTATTAACATATGGTATTATAGCTAGGCTTTGCATGTGTTAGATACCTATCTTTATATACTACGTTGTTTATGTATGGTTTTTATTTTTCGTGATATGTATAATATGTTAATATATAGGAATTTTGAATGTGTTACATATATTTATCTATATATGTATGAGAATTTGTTTGTATTATATATCAATTTTTTTTAATAAACCCTTGATTCAAATCTATATGGTTTTGTGTGAATTTTTGTTGTTAAAAGAGTGATTATAGGGATAGCTAGATTGAAGTTTCAGTTTAGAAAGAACAAAAGAAATTCAAGTACAAAACATATATATTCATTAAATGTAAGAGATTTACGCCAAAAACAATTTTGAAATAAAAAATCAATTACAAAGTTACAGTATCAAATCATTAAATTATTACAATAAAATGATTAAAAAAAAATTTGTCTTTCTTCACTTGAGAATATTGTCAAACCGATTGTTGATTTAGTGATTTTGATCCACTTGCATTGATTTGTATGTCTCAAACAGCAAATTATTATTAAATTATTGCTGTAATTATTATAGTAACATATATACATATTAAGTATGACTTTAAGTATCATTCTGTTAATACTGTAAATGTTATATTAAAAAAAAATCAAACCAAACTAAACCATTATTACGATATAAATGGAAATGTTATATAATTAAGTCAATAAATATTGCATGCATAAAGACCATGATTATACTAATATAATAATCACTATAATGAATTGTTAAATGTTTAATGAACATATATAAGAAAAAAAAAAGGTTAGTCCATTTAATAGAAAGTCGAAGCATAGAGCTTGAATGTTTTTTTTTTTTTTGAATTTCTTTATAACTTCATTGAATATAAGTTAATTATTCATCATAGAGTGTCATGATAATGTGATATCAACATAAATAAAATAATCACCTGACTTTTCTTATTGATTTTAAAAAGAGATGAAAATTAAAATAACAAAAAAATATATTATATACTAAATTAAAAAAATCAAATTAAGGAATTATAAATTATTATAAGACCTAGTGCTTTTGATCAGTGACCAATTGTTTTATAGATGTGATTTATATATATTTTAGCATTTTATATATTTCAAAATATTTGCATGTCTCTATTTACACATGTGGTATCAAAATCTTCTTATTTGGTATAACTTATTCTAGAATTTGGTTGCAAATTTTGCACTTCAAATAAGAGATATCTGTTAACGTAAAAACAAATAGTTTTTATGAATTACTAAGAAATATGTATATATATAAAGAATATTATATATAATTCTTAGAAAATATTCAGTGAATTAGAACTATTTTTTTCATAAATTAGTCTATGACCATTCAAAAATATAGTATGAATGGTAGCACCAAATTTGATAATAGAGTGCATTAATCCATAACCTAAGTTAAAAACTAAATTGGAGCAAAACTTATATAAATTAAAAGCAAGAGAGATTTTACACCTGAATCTTTTAGTCAAAGTTTGATTAGTGACTGATATAAAGCTTTTGTGTATATATATATATATATATATATATATATATATATATATATATAGACATATTTTATTTTAAAAAAATACGAAAAACAATCATAAATATCTATATAAAGCAATCCATAATTCTAACAATACGAGAAAATTAAAGACCATAAAAACATGTATACTCATTATTAGCAAAGAAATTAAGCTTCGACTTTAAATACTTTGCACAACATAATTGAGAAAGAAAATAAACATGGATAAATTATATGAGTGTAGAAAGTTACATTATTATGGTGGAGAAAAGGAAAGGAAGAGAAAAATTAATAATTTTGAAATGATTTGTAATCAAGTAGATGGAATAAAAAAGAAAGAAAGAAAGAATCTTAGGAAACTAAGTAAAAAAAAATAACTTTCAAAAATCTAAAATAGTGAGAAAAATCCTTTTAAAATATGGAAAAATAGACCTCCAAGGCTTGGTATTCTAAAAGTGTGGGGGTGTCTAGCTAGGGTAGATATACTCAAACCGAAGAGAAAGAAAATAGAACCCAAAACTATAGATGTTGTTATAGGTTTTGCTCAAGATAGTAATGCAGACAAGTTTTTAGTGATAACTTATTAAATAAGTGAATATCCAATAACACAATAATTAAGCTATAGATGCAAAATATTTTGAAGATATCATTCTTTTTAAAATTAAGGTGCTGCTTCAAAATTCTAAGGTTTAATTAAATGAGGATATACTTTCTAGTTCATCCTATGGAAATAAATCTGAAACTTAATTTGAACCTAAAAGAAGTAAGAAAGCAAAAATTGAAAAGAATTTTGGAGATGAATTCATTACTTTTTAGTATAAGGAGAACCTTCTACCTATAGTGAGGCTATATCATGTGGAGATGCACATTTTTGGAAGGAAGTTATTGATAATGAATTTAATTCAATAATACAAAATAATACTTAACTTTTATTAGATTTACCTCCCAGGAGTAAGCCAATAGGTGGTGAGTAGTTATTCAAGAAAAAGATGAAGCCTTATGGAAGTACTATGAAGGCTGAGCTAATAGGTCTAGATAAAACTTGTATAGAGGCTAAGTGGTTAAATATATATATATATATATATATATATATATATATATATATATATATATATATTTCCATTATGAACAAACTTGTGCCCTCCATACATATACATTGTGATTGTAAAGTTATGATAGATCTTATACGAAAATCTCATTCTAATAAGAATATAAATAGACATATTCAAGTTAGATATAAATCAAAGGACTGTTAAGTATAAGTGTTATATCTTTAGAGTTTGGGAGATCTAAAAGGAATATAGCTCACAACTTGACTAAAGGTCTACCTATGAGGGGTATACTTGATACATTGAGGGGGATGGGCTTAGCCCACATGGAATCACCAACAGGGGCAACCCAACCTTTGTGATTGGAGATACCATGAAGAAGGTTCAATGAATAGAAATAACCTGCAACTCGTGACTCATTTTTAGCACTATTTTTATAGAGCATTCTCGATGAGAGCATCTCCTTCCTATCCCTAAGGTGATAGTGCTTATTAGTGTGATGTTCAGGATTGGTACTTACCATTAATGAGACCGAGGCAGCTATTGCCGACATGTACTGGTCACACATACCTTTGAAGGCTCACTTAAGTGAGAGTTGTTGTGAAGCCGCGACTATGGGATTGGGCTATTCCCTAGAGACTCTCATGAGTATGAAGATAAGAGCGCATGACTATTAATAGCGCTAACTCGCCAACCTGACCCCATATCAAGTACTATGTGTGTGACTTATTGAACTCTGATCAAGGGACCTAAGTCAAGGCGTAGTCTATTACGGCTTCCTCAAATGATACTGTCAACATTAAGTGTAGGCTCAAGTCTTGAAGACTCCTGCACCTATTGTATAGTACTAGAGTTGCCCTTATATACTTTCTATATTTTATTTTATTTTGTTTTGTTTCTTTTGAGTTTCAAAATTTTAAAACTTGTAAGGGATTGTTAGAAAAGTTTTTAACTTCTTCACAATTATGCATGGTTTTTTAATAGCCATTATTTGGTTATTTTAATATAATAATCAGATTGAGACTTACACATTTTGTAACTATCAAATGACTTTTCAATAATCATTATTTGACTATTTTAATATATCCAATAAATTGAAAGTTACAAATTTGTGATTAATCTCAATAAACTGAGAGTTACAAATTTTGTAATTATATCTATTTTAAATTTTGAATTAAATTCTTAGGCTCATTTGTGCCTATAAATACCAAGATTTTCAAGAGCCTGAGACATGATTTTTCAAATTCTTTCTCTTGTTTTATAGTCTCTATATATTTGTGTTTTTGGGCAACCTTGATCGGGTCAGTTCACCCCCGCTTCCCAGTGGATGTGCACATTGTAAGACACAAAGGTTCAAGCACCTAGGTTTTATCTTGGAGCCGGTCTTAGCCATTTGCACCTACATGCACAATTTCTCAAGGGTTTTAAATCAAAGATTTTACACTACCCAAAGCAAAATTTCAAGTTAAAACACATCAAACTAATAAACTTAATACAAAACCTATTTTTCCTTGAAACAACCATTTTTCTCAAACTTTCTTAAGAAATTCTTCAAGTTCAAACTTCTAAAATCACAAAACTTTAGTTTACTAAACATATTTGAAAATTTTGAAGAAAGAAAGACAAGTTTTTATCTTGATTTCGCTAAAACACTCCATCTTTCTTTTATCTCTCTCTTTCTTCTTCTTTTTTCCTTTCTCTTCTTGTCTTTCTTTTCTCCTCTCTCTCGAACTCTCTAGAGAATTCCAGCACATTGCAAGTCTCTCTTTCTCTCACACTCTTTTTATAGCCCAAACTTAAGCCTTATTACAAAGTTTCCCCTTCACCTCTCACCTCTTTCATTTTCCACCACATAACTTTTCTAAAATTTTGTTTTGCTTAGTTTTTTGTTACTATCCTTCAAAATTTTGTAATTTTCCTATAACACATATTTTTATATACTTGTTTCACATTTTATTTACTTATTTTCAAGTCTCCCCCTTCTAAATACAAATAAAATATAACTTATTTCAAATGAATACACCAAGGACATTAAAATATTCTAATTTAAGGACCGGGCTCTACAATTCTCCCCCACTAATAAAAATTTCATCCCGAAATTTTCTCAACCAAGGTTCATAGAACATCAGGGTCATCACTTTCCTAAGTCTATCTCACAATCTCAAATATACTTTTCAATTTCTCCACTTTCGTCAGAATTCGTATTGCAATATTAAATTTCTACCTTGCCATCAACTTAAACTTTCTCTATATCGTTGCCAACTAACTAGTTAATTATTAGAATGATATAACTTATTATTATAATGATTCCACTCGATCTTACTAAAACTTCTTTGTTTGCAAGGCGATACCCCTTCGATTAACTACTCAACCTCAAACTTTAATATTTCTTCGCCAATCGATTCATCTAACTAATCCTTCAAACTAAACATTTTTAAACAAAGGTATCACTCAAATAATTCCCTTTTCATCTTTCTTTTACTCTTGTGCTAAAACTAAAATTTTACCATCTCAGACTCATCTATACATCTTTTAATTCTAACTCGACCTTACGCTTCATGGATCTTAATTGTGGTTCAATTTTTTTTATCTCCATCTGAACTTTAATTCATCTGCTTCTAACCAGGTTATGCTTTCCAAGAAAAACTCATCTAATCCATCATTTTAATAGCAGTAAAAGTACTCTACTCGCTACTAAAACTCCATCTCATATAGTCTCTCTTAATATTATTTTTACTCATTCATGAAACAAAATCACTCATGTATTAAATGAACCAATTATTATTAATCACTGGTAACAAGTTTCATTCTACAAGTCTCTTCCCAACTTCGTCACTTATGGTTATTCTTTAAGTATGATTTATTTAATTTGTCTTTTTTCCTTTCAATTAAACTTTTTAATGGTTTTTCCCCCATATAGACCTTTCTCTTGTTATTGGTTATATTCCAAGATTATCATTCTTCCTAAATTATTTTACCCCTTTACATACTTTCTTAGACTGAATCTTCCATTCCTTATCTGTGTTATATATACTATACTTCACGCTAATTCAACATTTCTCTTACTTTGAAAAACATCAAAGGTACAACTTAAATAACATCTTTACCCCAAAGTTTTGAATGCTTACATATCACCTCCATAGCTATCACATACTTTAATTAATTATCTCTTGCTTCAATTTCTCAAATGAATATTTTCCTTAACTCTCTCAACCTCCTAATCACTTGTACATGTATCATCTCAAACCATGATTACTGCTTCTCAAAAACTTGGATTCTTATATCTGTCTTAAAACTTAATTATCTTTCCCTATTTCTCTTTCAATTTTGCTTTAGGAAATCAAATCTTTTAGAAACCCATCCCAAGTTTCACTTCCAACTTCCCTTTGCCAAAACTTATGTCTATCCATAAGGTACACTTAAATCTATCTTTATTAAATTCACTATACTTAACAACACCTGGCTATAGCAATTAGTATTCATGGTGCAAAATCTATACAACTTTTTATACTAGCAACCTTTAATTCAATCATAATTGGTATCGTCTTTCATATATGTTTGGTAAAAATTTCTATTTTTCATTTCTTTAGCATCTCTTAAACTCTTCTTAATTAGCTTAAAATTTCTTATTTGTTTCACATTAACTCCATTACAACTCACATTATTAGTAATTTCTACTCTCCCTAATTAATTTCTTTAGTCAATACTCCTACCAACTCTATTCCTTTCTACTGTACTCCCAATTGCAATGATTCTTAGATTACAACATTCTTCTCGAAGTAAGATTACTAATAGTTGTTAAATCTTTATCCTTTGCTATAAGTAAGATTTGTTACTCATCATCTCAATTTGAACTTGTATTATTAACTCATATCAAAACTTCTTATCCCATAATCCTTTAATCCTACATTCTATATATATTTCTCTCCCATCATAATTGTTTTAATACTCTTATATATTACTGAACTCTTAATCTCTTATGCTATATCAAGGAACATCCAATTAAATAGCAATTTCCTTTACAAAGAATACATATCATACTTTCATAAAACACAATCATTTCTAATACTCCAACCATATCTAGAACAAGTCATCCACTAACTTTTAGACTTTCAAGCACTTTAAATTCCTTAGTTCATCATCACCAATCTCTCACTAGATCCAATTTAGAGTTTCCCAAATCTGTGTCTCTAAGTTAAGCAAAACTTTTAAGTCCACTTAACTAACATCAATCATTTTCTTATTCATTCTTTAATTTATAAACAAAAATTTCTAGATTCTAGAATAAATCCACCCTCTCCTTGTATTGAACTTCTTTTAACACTTAAAATCAAATCAAAATTTGCTACACCTTTTCCCTTTACAATTTTCCATATAACAATTTCCACTTCTTCAAATATTTCTTTTACTATCCTTCTTTAAGCCCCAAAACTTCACTTATAATTTACCTAACACCATCATTCTTTACTCGATTTATTTCTCTCATTTTACAAAAATCACTCTCTATTAATCCTTATATCTTACACCAACCACTTATCCATCAATTACTCATATCCCTTTTATACATGTTAACCCATCTATACTCTTACCAATACATTAATGTCTCATTTCCTAATGATATACTTATAATTTCTATGAATTGGTACAACTCCCCAACTCTCAAACTTCCCCATATTTTCTAATAATTTCTCACAACTCGAACTCTCAAATTGCTTTAATTTCGATATCTTGACAACTACCTTTTTTCCATACTCATAACCCAAGAATACATACATATAAACTCATTACTCAAGACTTCATCTATTTCAATTTTTTAATCTATACCATTTCTATATTAATTATTTCTTAAGTCAGCGCTATGCAGTATTCACATAATCATTCACAAATATGTTAATATATACAATATGAAAGGAAAATTTCAAATGAATGTTTATACATAATTCATTACAATTCACCAACTTAGTATAACTTATTTTAGCTTATTCCTTTGGGAATATTATTGATAATATTTCTAAGTCATTTAACTAGCAGTTCAATAATAATTTAACAATGCTCACTAAATCAATGCAAGGACTTTCGAAGAAATTTGCCTCACTTAAGGGAAAACCTTCCCTTACTCTTTTCACCTTTCTACATTTCTTCCAACGACCAAACCACATAATAACACATGAGTGATGTAACAATCAAAGTATTTGCATCAAGTCAACACATTTTACATCAAATATTCCATCAAGAGCAATCATCCATAAGGTTTCAAGAAACATAGCACAATAAAGATATTTCAAACAACATGAATTCACACAACATCCAAACACAAGTAGATTGGACTTTAGTCTCAAGACATTTTACTCCCTACCTCAACCATTGTTGGTTACCATTCCTAAACGACATCCTCTCTAACTCTACACAACCAACTCTCGACCACCCCATACATCATATATCATGCAACTAAAGTCTACAAAACCTTAAACCTAAAGCTCAAATACCAAAAATGTAACGACCCATCCCCGGGTGGGCCTTACCCAATGAGGTATCATCACCTTTCAGCTCTGAGCACCTCGACCTATATGCAAACGTATAGAACTTACAAAACAAACAACATTCTTTTCAAATATCATAAATTTACATAATACACGTCTTTACATTCAATAAACTTTCAATATAATAAACCAATTCTTAAGTTCTTATAAAGGACATAAGTAAAAAGAAACTTCCCCAATTTATAACTAGTTTGTATATTTTTACAAAAGAAAAAGACCATGACAAAAATTTAGACTCCCAACATGACCCAAGAGGTGAGGATTCCATAGACAAGGACATTATTAAGGATTTCTTTTAACTTTGATTGCAAGTTTTCTAGTTCTTTCCTGAAAAGTTAGTAAAGAATGAGGGAGTGAGCTAAAAAGCTTAGTGAGTAAACATCTTACTAGAAGCAATCATTTTAGAATTTAAATTATTTATTTCTAACTTTATCATGAAAATCATATATCAAAGTATAAGTAACATGACTTCTATATACACTTCCACTTACTTTTCAATTTCTTAACACAAAAGGAACAATTGTTACGATAAAATACTAATACTCTTAATTAATCAAATATTATGTAATCCTTATTGTATCCACACACATCATGAAATCAGTCATTTAAGAGTAATATCTATTTCAACATTTTTCATACCTCAATAACCAACATTCCATGTCTCTCACTAAATTAGTCATATCACATGCCCTTTATAGGTCAATCACCACATATGCCCCTCATGGGCTGATGAGTGCAAAATATTGCATATTTTGGCCATTTAATTTACATTTGTTAGCTTAAGAAGTTATTACTTTGAATTGTTTTCATTGTTTTTCAGGTTTACAAGCACTGGGAAAGGAGTTCACTAAAATTTCCAGAATTTCCTGTGCAAATTAGTCATTTTTGTGGATTTTACTGTATTGATTCAGGAAGAACCAGGAGATGAGCCATATACGCTTAGAAATATCCGGAAGTCTATTTTCTAGAGAATTTTATGGCTCGTAAAAATGATTTTTCTAGAGAAAGTTATGGCCGTTTTAGTAGACAAAGGTCAGGCTGGGCGGGCTGTGCAGGATTTCAGCGTGAACAGAAGTTTTGAAGGGCATGTGAAGGCTTAAATCCCATATCCCACATCAGTTGGAAACATATTTCTATATCCCACATCCCACATCGGATTGGAAACACATTGCACTCGTGGTATTTGCCTATATAAGACCCACTCCACTTCAGCTTTAGGCATGATCGAAAAATTTGAGATCATCAGAAAGTGAATCCAGAGGGCCTTTAAGGACAATCCATAGGGTCCTTAGGAGGAATTCGATGTGCAATTCTTGAGCCACTTTGGTACAAACCGATGGACTGTCTGCTAGCATTCTTGTGGATCCCGAAGGCTTTGCTACCACGAGGGGAAACGCCGCCCAATAGTAAGTGAAATTTCTCCCTTGTATAGTAAATATTTCTTTTCATTTTGTTTTTGTTTAGTTTAAATGTTTAGCACTTTTATTATGAACTGTAGTTTCATAATTATGAGAGGCTAAAATCTTCAAACTAAGGTTGATCGTCGTTGTTTGGCATAATAGTTTCAGATTTGCTTATACAATTCTGATGTTTTTTTAGTATAAATGTTCTGTCAATTATTTGAGTAAAATCTTATGATTGATTGCGTTTAAATTATTCTGTTGGATATTCCTTGTGTTTTATCTGATGGATACATCAAATTATTTTTGATTAAATTGGATTTCCTTTGTGATTTGTTAAAAGTGGATACATTGAATGTTTTTGGTTTAATTGGGATATTTGTTGTTTTTTTTGTTTTAAGTTGGATTCATGGAATGTTTTGATAGGCTATTTTTACATTAAGATATATGCTTAGCTTTGGTAGGGTAGATTCAAAAACCTTAGTGTTTTTATCATTAGTTTTTAAATCAATTTAATTTAAGTTTATATTTCTTTTGCAACATATAATTACAAATTTGGAACTAGGTTAGAATAGACTTAGTTTAGATAAAAATATATTTTCACAACGCAATTCGCTATGGATTCGACCTCGCACTTGCACAACACTATATTGCAAACGACTCGTGCGCTTGCGAGTAATTTAAAACTCACAACAAGTTGATAGTTGTTCCATCTGTGCTAGTTCTATGCATTTAGCACATAATTGTCCATCAATGCCGGCTTTTGCCGAGTATCCCATGGATCAAATGAATGCTTTCAATGAGTGTTGTTGGCAATCAAATGGATCTTACTCCGAAATGTATAATCCAGGGTAGTGGGACCACTCTAATTTTTTATGGACGCAGAATCAACTGAGGAATCAGGGAGGAGCCCCTTATCAAGCTCACACTCAATACCCTCCCGAATTTCCTCCGCTAGTTCCAAGTTATAGTCACTCAGCCTATCCAGCACCATTACTTGCTTACCAAGCTCCCATTCAAACACCAGTGCCAGTTTCAAAGTCATTTGAGGACACCTTTAAGGAGTACATGAAAATGACTAGCCAATCCATGAGCGAAGTAATGAGTGCAACAATAGAAAACACCCAAGCGATTACCAAGCTAGAGAGTCAAATGGATCAAATCGCAAGTTACATGGGTGAAGGAGAGAATGGAGAGTTCCCTAGTCAACCTGATCCTAACCCAAAGGAACAATTTGCAGTGGGAAATTTATCAACTCCTATGCATTGGCAAGAATAAGTGCAATCAACTGTCCCATACTTGTCTGGGAGACAAGTGTACAATCAAGTGGAAGAGAACCCTGCTATGCACCAAGGGAAAGAAAATGGCAACAATGAGAAGAGAGATGTTGAGCCATCTACAGTCACTCGTATTATTAAGGATCTCCCTAGGTCGTTTTTTCCTAAAGTGCCTTACCCTGAGAGACTACAAGCGCCCAAGAAAGAAGGGAAGTCTGAGGACATTATGGAGGCATGCTTTGCTCAGTTTGGAGAGGATTTAAATTTAGATAAGTTACTTGAGCAAGCAAATACTATCTTGGAGTCTACTCCTCGAGAGAGCAGTAAGATAGAGGAGACTGTGGATTAATCCCGCATTGAGGACCCCCTATAGGAATGCTTTGCTCAATTTGGAGAGGATTTGGATTTAGATAAATTACTTGAGCAAGCAAATGCTATTTTGGAGTCTCCTCCTCGGAAAAGCACTAAGACGGAGGAGACTACCGCATCTGAAACCCCCAAAAAGGAACTTAAGCCTTTACCAGATAATCTTAAGTATAAGGTCCTAGGTTCAGACGATAGTTTGCCTGTGATTATAGCTTCAGATTTGGGTGAGGCTCAAGAGGAGAAAGTATTAGATGTCTTAAGAGAGTACAAAGAAGCTATCGGTTGGACTATTGAGGATATCAGAAGAATTAGCCCTTTGTTGGTAATGCATAAGATACATTTAAAAGAGAATGCCAGGCCATCGAGGGAGCCACAAAGAAGGCTTAACCCAGCTATGCAAGAGGTTGTGAGCATAGAAGTAATTAAGCTATTAGATGCGGGGATCATTTATGCTATCTCTGATAGCAAGTGGGTGAGCCTGATTCAAGTCGTGCCCAAACGTGCTGAATTAACGGTAGTGAAGAATAAGGACAACGAGTTGGTGCCAACTCGTGTTCAGTCAGGGTGAAGAGTGTGTATCGACTACCGTAAACTGAACGCTGCCACAAGGACTGATCATTTTTCATTCCTATTTATTGATCAGATAGTGGAGTGCTTAGTTTGGCATGATTATTAATGTTGGGTCTAGCTGAAGACGTTAAACTTAGCAATCATGGGAGGCACCCCACAGCTTATCCTTTATGTTTAGTTATTATTTTACGTATTTATGATTAATGTTTGTTTCTAGTATTTTTTGTTTTCCAGTCTTTATTTTTCAGGGACAATGCGTACTTCAGTTCAAGTTTGGGGGTATGCTATGAGCCATACTAGTCCAGATAGTTCTCTATATCTTAGGTCAACTCTTTCCATATTAGTCACACATTGGGGTCAATGTGTAATTTAAGTTTGGGAGTATGGGAGACACATCACACACTTTGTCCTAATTTGTTGTCTTTTCATCGTAAAGATAAATGCATGTTCATGTTCATCTAAAAATTTTGGTTGATCTGAAAAATTGTGATGTGATTTCATTGGTGAGTTTAAAACTTTGAACACATGATCTGATGATAGAGTTTAAACTTTAGTTACTTACTTTAGGCATTTTTGAGAATTCACATGTTTGATCTAATCTCAAACGAGCACATTAGCACATATTTGTGTGAGGTTTGACATGTGAGTTGAATGTATACGTTTCCTTGTCTTAACTGAAACTGGATGACCTGTTGGATAAACACTTGGGCATAGAAAAGCATAAAAAAGGAGAAAAAAATATATATAATAATAATACTACTAATGATCATCATCAATAAAAAATTTTACCGAGTAACTGGACCTCTTGCCTCAGTAAGCAGTGAGTGTTCATGTCAAAAGGTGAGAATTTTATTCATAATGATCATTGCAAAATTTTTCGCTGAGTAACTGGACCTCTTGCCTCAGTAAGCAGTGAGTGTTCACGTCAAAAGGTGAAAATTTCGCTTGGTAGTATTAAGGCCAGTTTAATTTCGTAGCCTTTTTTACTCGAGTTAGTAAGTCTTTAGGGGTGCCTTTACACCTAATGCCCTAAAATCATCTGGTTTGGGAGTCATTGACTCAATACTCGTTACATGGGTCAATTAGAAAGCTTAAGGGAACTAAACATAGCAGAGCCTTATATATATGCACAAAAAATAAAAATAAAATAAAATAAACTATGCCATCGTTGTTCTTTCTGATGAGAAATTCTGTGGATCTTGAGACTTGAATTACCTTGTACATTGAAGTTATTTGGAAACCTCATCTGTATATGCTAATTCACTTTACACTGATTCAAGCTTGTAATGTCTTACCATGCCTCTTGTAAGTAATTAGGTTTTAAATTCTTATTCATTGTGAAGATGGGTTAGATTTTTTAAGCTTGCTCATGAATGAGTTTCATGATTTTGAGTGCTCCGTAAATTTTTGGATACCATGAGTAATGAACTTATCTTTGTCTTCTTTGTTTTTCATTTAGTTTTTTTATTTTGTTTTGCTAAGGGACTAGCAAAATGTAAGTTTGGGGATATTTGATGAGTGCCAAATATTGCATATTTTGGCCATTTAATTTACATTTTTTAGCTTAAGAAGTTGTTACTTTGAGTTGTTTTCGTTGTTTTTCAGGTTTACAAGCACCGGGAAAGGAGTTCACTAAAATTTCCAGAATTGCCTGTGCAGATTAGTCATTTTTGTGGATTTTACTGTATTGATTCAGGAAGAACCAAGAGATGACCCATATATGCTTAGAAAGATCTGGAAGTCTATTTTCTGGAGAATTTTACGGCTCGTAAAAATGATTTTTCTAGAGAAAGTTATGGCCGTTTTAGTAGACAAAGGTCAGGCTGTGCGGGATTTCAGCGTGAGCAGAAGTTTTGAAGGGCATGTGAAGGCTTAAATCCCACATCCCACATCGGTTGGAAACATATTTCTATATCCCACATCCCATATCAGATTGGAAACACATTGCACTCATGGTATTTGCCTATATAAGACCCACTCCACTTCAGCTTTAGAGATAATCGAAAAATCTGAGATCATCAGAAAGTGAATCCAGAGGGCCTTTAGGAGCAATCCAGAGGGCCTTTAGGAGCAATCCAGAGGGCCCTTAGGAGGAATCCGAGGTGCAATTCTTGAGCCACTTGGTGTAATCTGGTGGATGTCTGCTAGCATTCTGGTGGATCCCGAAGACTTTGCTACCACGAGGGGAAGCGCCGCCCAACAGCATGTGGAACTTCTTCCTTGTATAGTAATTATTTCTTTTCATTTAGTTTTGTTTAGTTTAAATGTTTAGTAATTTTATTATGAACTGTAGTTTCATAACTATGAGTGGCTAGAATCTTCAACTAAGGTTGAAGATGAAGCCTCGTCATTGTTTGGCATATTAGTTTCAGTTTTGTTTATACAATTATGATATTTTTTTAGTATAAATGTTCTGTCAATTATTTGAGTAGAATCTTATGATTGATTATGTTTAAATTGTTTTGTTGGATATTCTTTGTGTTTCATATAATGGATACATCGAATCATTTTCGATTAAATTGAATTTCTTTTGTGATTTGTTAAGAGCGGATACATTGGATGCTTTTGGTTTAATTGAGATATTTGTTGTTTTTTGTTTTAAGTTGGATTCATGGAATGTTTTGATAGGCTATCTTTTGAGATATATGCTTAACTTTGGCGTGGTGGATTCAGAAACCTTAGAGTGTTTTTATTAGTTTTTAAAATTAATTTAGTTTAGTTTTTATTTATTTTGCAAATACAATTTAAAATTCGGAACTAGGTTAAAATAGGGTTAGTTTAGATAAAATTGTATTTTCACAACGCAATTCCCTGTGGATTCGACCTCGCACTTGCACAACACTATATTGCAAACGACTCGTGCCCTTATGAGTAATTTAAAACTCACAACATGGGCCAAACACAACAAAATGCATTAGTGAAACACAATACATTACTATGCACAAATCATGTCTCAAATCATCTCATTCATATCATTGCCCCTCACTAGGTTAATCTCATCTCAATGCCCCTCACTGGGCAAATCATATAACAATGGGTACGTCTCCCCACGTATTGGTACATCAAACATCATATTATACATTCTCGAATCCCTTACACCCTTTTTGAGAGGGGTCCTACCATTCCAATATTTCCTCGGTACCATTTCACCCCTTCTGGGTTGGCCTTACTAGTCCACAATTTCGCTTCATTTGTTTCACATCATCATTGAGAAAATCATATCAAATGAAATATACTCACACACAACAACTTTCCAAATATAAAACTCATCAATCAATCATATCACTAAGTACATAACAACCCATCATTTCCACAAAAGAATACATCATTAGACCAACCAAGAATTTCTCAAACATAAAGTTTATCCATCAATCACATTGCAATACTTCTTTGTGAAAATTCATCAAGATATAACTACACTCATTTTTACATATCCACGCATATATATATACATATATATATACATATACATATATATATACATATACATATATATATAATACTTGTTCATTTTATTTATCTTTACTTAATCATTTATATATATAAACCTTTAACTTTTCATTTTCATTTCACAATTTACTATGTCTACTAAAAGTAAGGTGAAACTCACATTTGTCGTGCCAAGATCCAACCTTGGATTACTTCCTAATCTTTGATGTTTTCCTTCAATCACACCTAACATATAAATGTACTTAGTTTACTTACTTAAGATACATAAAATTAATTAAAACCCAACCACATCATAGAATTTATGCAAGTATACAAATCTAGGGGTTAAGTCACAAACCTTTTTCCATTTTATTTAAAACTTTTACAAAGTTCGTTCTAGCATGGTTTAACACAAAAAATTCTTTTCAAAACCTTTACTTCAAATTCTTTATCAAGAAATCAAGCTTATAATAATTTAAAGGAGTTTAGGATTGAAATACTTTAACAAAAATAATTTATTTTAGAAAAACACGGCTGAAACAAGTATTTCACTGTGATTTGCCCAGAAGGTTTTCGTAATCGACTGTCCTTTGACCAGCCAGGTTGCACAGTCGACTGTGCACACGGGAAAATCGACTGCTGGTCCAGATTTCAGGAAAATTGGCCAAAAATCTACTTTTCTTCAAAATTTCTCGTTTATCTTTCATAGGACTTCCAATCCATTCAAAACACAATTTCTCAAGGGTTTTAAATCAAAAATTTTACACTACCCAAAGCAAAATTTCAAGTTAAAACACATCAAACTAATAAACTTTAACACAAAACCCATTTTTCCTTGAAACAACCTTTTTCTCAAATTTTCTTAAAAAATTCTTCAAGTTCAAACTTCTAAAATCACAAATCTTTAGTTTACTAAACATGTTTGAAAACTTTAAAGAAAGAAAGACAAGCTTTTACCTTGATTTTACTAAAACCCCTCCATCTTTTCTCTTCTCTTTCTCTCATTCTTCTTCTTTTTCCCTTTCTCTTCTTTTTCTTCTTCTTCTTCTTCTTCTTCTCTCTCTCTCTCTCTCTCTCTCTCTCTCTCTCTCTCTCTCTCTCTCTCTCTCTCTCTCTTACCCTTTTTATAGCCCAAAATTAAGCCCTATTACAAATTTGTCCCTTCAACTCTCACCTTTTTCATTTTCCACCACATAACTTTTCTAAAATTTTGTTTTGCTTAGGTTTTTTTTTTTTTTTTTTGGTTACTATCCTTGAAAATTTTGTAAGTTTCCTATAACACATATTTTTATATACTCGTTTCACATTTTATTTACTTATTTTCAAGTCTGTCCATTCTAAATACAAATAAATTATAACTTATTTCTAATGAATACACTAAGTTTGCTTTGAAGTGAAATTTCATGATTAAAATATTTTAATTTAAGGATCGAGCTCTACAATATAGGACTTTATGAAACTAATATGTAGAATTAAAAAATTAATAATAATAATAATAATTAGTGGAAGAATGACTCAAACTTCATTGCAATAAGCTAAAATTAAAAAGATTGTACAAACAAACCTGCATGCAAATGGATATCAATCAAAGGGGGAGTTCCTTTTAAGAGAAATGGTTAGATCCTTACAGGTTCTACTGTGATCTACCTGTCTCTGGAAGTGTGACCTTGAAGACTATGCAAAATGAGGTTACTGAAGAGAATGCACCACAAACATCTTCAACAGGATTAACAAAGTCCACCTTATAAACAATTCCTAACAATGAAAATTTTGGTACTGGTAGATCTACACGTGGTTGGCAAGGAAAAAGAGCTACAAAATCAGTTGAAGGATGTTGAGTTATCATCTCTCAGTAATAGAAAATCAGTGCTAGAGAAGTCCGATATGGCTGTGAATTTGGATTAGGGCCAAGAAGGTTGAAACCTATCAAATTTTATACAATATCAAAATCTTAGCAATAACAATTATACTAAATTAATGAAATTTATACTGGCATACAAAGAACTCACATAAGTGAAAAATAGAAAACAATACGAAGGAACTAAGATGAGCAAAAATGACATTGACGATCAAATTTAGTTGAATTTAATTGAAAAAACCCAAAAATATTAAAGAGAAATTTATGTATGATGAACATAGATCGACCATTAGCTTTCAACTTTCACAATTATATACTGAACAAGAGAAAGAGCATATTGGGGGTTCATTAACTAAATTTCAAGATACAGAGATTTTCAACTAATTAGGAAAATTAACTCACCAATCATCAAAGCAAAAGAACATAACAGAGCAAACAATTTAGTCATACAAATTTTGAGAAAATCTTAGTTAGTCAATAAGTTAATGATATTTGAAATACCATAATTCGTTCAACAATTTTTAGCACTGCAATTCTTTCAATTCAGAGAAAAATAGAGGGAATAAATTGTTAGACATTATACCCAAAAGAGGAAAAAAAATGAGAGTGGTCATTAGCTTTTGGAAGAATTTAAAAGCTAAATAAATAATAATATAATAAACAAGCAAAGGCAAGGTTGGAACTAAATTATCAGTCAAATAGGATATACGTTCAATATAACAATATTGAAAAATCACCAACACATTCAAAAAGTGAATTTTAATAAATCAATATTTGCTAATAATGCACATCTGAAGATTGAACAACAAATTACTTGCAAATTGAGTATGCACATTATCTGCAAATGTAATAACATATTCACTATTCTGAAACTCACTTTTCAACTTAGGAAGTATTAACGCATGGTCTATGGATTCTGGCAGAATTTAAAAGGTAAATAAAATAAACAAATCAAAGGTAAAGTTGTGTTAACAATGATTTTGGATTCAAGTATTGAGGTAAAGTCCAAATAAATTAACCAAAATCCATACTATGAAACAAATTTCTAGCATCCAATCTACAACCAAAATTCTCTATATTTCGTATCAGCAACTTCAAACAGAACACCAATACTTTCTCATCCTCCATAAATAGAATTTTGGAAATTGATATTATGGTTTCTAGAGGAAGTGAGAATTTATATATATATATATTGCTATTATTTAAATCAAACTGGAAATACACAGAATTCTGAGAAAAAATATAGGGAAAAAAGAACATAAGATAGATGGAACTCACCTAGGCAAATCGGAGTGGTATTTGAAATATCTATAATTTGTTGAACAATTTTTAACATCGCAATTCTTTCAATTCAGAAAACAATAGAGGCAAAAAAAATCATTAGACATCATACCAAAAAAGAGAAAGAATACTTAGTAAACTTACTCAATATACATACAATTTAAGTAACACCCAAACGCATCATAAAAATTCATAAAAGCATTCAAAACTATGAGTCAAAACATACGCACTCTTTACTTTACTTAAAACTTTGCTTAAATTATTTTAGTAAGGTTCAAAACAAAAGGAAACCCTTTCAAGATCTTAAATTTTAAAACTTTATCATATAATCAAGCTCATAGTACCTTTGGAGAAGTTTAAGATTGAAATACTTTAACAAAAGTTACTTATTTTAAAAGACAAGGCTGAAAAACAAGTTTAGGGGCTCGGACTGTCGACTGTCCATATTGGGCAGTCAACTGTAGGCTACCCAGAAGCTTGCACAGTCGATTGTCCATATCGACTGTCCAAAGTCCAGAGAGTTTCACAGTCGATTGTTCACTTTGAACAATCGATTGTACACTTTGGACAGTTGACTGTCTAGTTGCGAAATCAAAAAATTTTAGGGCAAAAACTCCATTTTTCTTCAAAATTACCTCTTATCTCCCATGAGACTTCCAACCTAAGCCAAACACAATTTCATCAAAACCTTCAAATCAACATGCTTAGCCTCAAACCCATTTTTCTTTGAAACAAGCATTTTTCCTAAAATTTTCCCAAGCTACCTCTTCATAAGGCCATTTATCAACTAATCATTTTCTTTTATCAATAAAAAATTGCCTCCCTAAATTAATATTATACTTAGGATCCATCAACTGTGTTATCATAATTTTTGTACTCACTTCAAATTAGATCTTAATTAACTCCTCAATCTGTTTACCTCACAATTCCAAGTTTACCCACAGAAATAAATAAATAAAAGAATTTAACTTCTCGATCCTCCATAAAATTTCTAGCATCTAACAAGTAAAAGCTCAAATTAGTAATTTACGCTCTTTCCTCAACACTTCTCTTAGCTCTAAACCAATTTTCTCACTTGTTGTTTCCATCTGAGCCATAACTTATCCCTAGCCAATCAAGGTATTCTTACAAATAAACTCATATATAACTCATTATAGTAGTAATATTTAAGCACTTTATTCTCCACTACAACTCTAAATTGATTGGATTTTCTTTAATAACAATAATACGTCATAACCATTCCATAACATTGCTCGAGTATTTAACGAACCGATTGTTTCCATTAACAACCAACAATTGTATTCTAGAAGTCTATTTTCTAACTTCATCGCTTAGTTGTCTTCAAATATAACTTATTTAATTCGTCTTTGATTTATACTTGAACTTCCCAATGATCTTATCACATAACTTTTCATTTGATGTTGATTGTACTTCAATTTTTACCTTTCCTCAAGAATCTTTCCATTCCTTTATATACATTCCCAGGTCGAACTGTCTCCTCATTCATACTTGTAGCATCCTAAATCATACTTAGTCTTTTCTTCAAGAACTTGGACTTTCATCACCAACATTATCAATAGCTACACACTTTTCAAGATAATTCTTCATAAATTTTCCAATTGATCATTAATCAAACACTAATCCACTAGTTCTCAAATTCAAATTTAGTATACTCTCAACTTTTTGTTATCCTTACTGAGCTACTCTATCTCCCTTTCATTCTAAGAACAAAACCCATCATATTGTATCCAATAATTTCATCATTTCTTTATTCTATCTCTATCTTTCTAAGAAACCTTTATGTACTCAAAGTACTTTCTTGTCTTAACCATATTTCCAACATTTTCTCTTTTCCAGTGTACTTCGAACTTCATTGATTCTTAAGTTACGACCTCCCTATTGCATTTCTTCTCTCTTTTTGTTTCTTACCCAAACATCTTTTGGTCTTGAATCCCATATCTACTTCTCTTTCACAAAATCATTCAAGCAGTCTTATACCTTAATACATTCTTAATATGATATGCTATATATCAAAGGTACATTTAATTTAATAGCAAATTTCCTTTCGTAAGCACACATATCATACTTTCACCAATCATCCCCCTTTGTATACCCCCAACCATAATTGAAACAAGTCACCCACAAGTCTTTAGATCTCTAAGAACTTTTAATATCTTAGTTCATCATCACACATATCTCACTAGATTCATGTTAATATTATTCAAATTCATATCTCTAAGTAAAGTAAAACTTTTAAGCTCACTTAACTAATCATCAATCATTTCTTATTCTATAAATACGATTTACCATTTCCTTGCATCGAACTTCACTCAACATTTACGATCGAATCCAAAATTCACTAAACCTTTCTCCATTATAAATTTTTATATAACCATTTCTACTTTCCAACATACTTCTTTTACTATTCTTCTTAAGTCCAAGATATCATAAAAACTTCAATTAAAATGTTTCTCTCGTTTAATTTCAACTACTCCTTATTATACCTTACCCCTCACACTAACCACTTGTCCAACAATTGTTCTTATCCCTTTTTGTACCCATAAATCCTTTTACACTCTTATCAATACTTTAATCACCTTTCTCAAATCCCACTTCATAATGAGATACTTACAATTTCTTATAGATAAACACTATCCGAACTTTCAAAGTACTTTGAGTCTGATATTCAATCAACTACTTGTTTCCTATACTTGACACCCAAGCACACATACACAGATTTGTTAATCCTGATGTCATCTATTTCGAGTCTATACTTTCTATTATAATTATTTCTCCTACCAACATTACTCAGTATTCACACAATCGTCATTCACGAGTACATTAGCATATACAACATGAAAAGAAATTATCAAATGAAACATTTATACATAACTCAACATATTTTACTAACTCAGTACAACTCATTCAACTTTATCAATATCTCCAAATCCTTTATCTAGCAGTTCATTAATAATTTCTCAACGGTTGCATAAATCAAAGCAAAACTTTCAAGTAATTAAAACTCTTTAATAGACCTTTTCTCATCTTTCACTTTGCAATATTACCATCAAACCACCAACCATAAACTAACATTCCCACAAACACACATTTCATCACATTAAGGTATTTGTATAAAATATTCTCATTAAAGGCATCATCAAAAAGATTCCACAACATAGTATGTTCATTCCAAACAATACTAATCCACACAACATTCACACATAAGTCGACTCAATTTAATCTTAATTCATCTTACTCAAACCCAAACCATCTCTGGTTACAACTTCTAGACAACATTCTCTCTAACTCTACACGACCGACTCCCTATGCACCATGCAACTAAAGTCTACAAAATCTTAAACCTAAAGCTCTGATACTAAAGGTGTAGCGACCCATCCCGAGTAGACCCTACTGGGAATGACCCCATTACCTTTCAGCACTGAGCACTCTGACTCAAGATGCAACTATACAAAATTTACAAATAAAAAACATTATTTCAATCATTACAAGTCTCAATAAACACATTTCTTTACATTGAAGAAACTTTTCATTACAATAAACCAACTTTTAAGATTTTTACAAGAGCATAGATAAGAAGAAGCTTCTTCAATTACAACTAACTTGTACAACTTTTTTACAAAAGTAGACCATATCAAAGACTTAGACTCCAAAATGACCCAAGAAATGAGGAAGTCATGGATGAAAACTTTTCTAAGGACTCCTTTAACTTAAATCCCAAGTTTTCCGACGCTTTTCTGAAAAGTTAGTAAAAAATGGAGAGGGTGAGCTAAAAAGCTCAGCAAAATTTCACATTTATTTAAATTAATCGTTTTAAAAGTTTTATTCTCTAATTTTTCAAACCTTACCTTATAATTTTTTTCTTTCTAAGTACCTGAATAATACAGGTTACAAGTATATACTTTTTGATTTACTTTTCTCATTTCTTGTTACTAAAGGAGTAATGATTACGAGAAATATTTATTCTTTTATTGAATTAGAAAGTATGTCATTCTTATCATTTCGCATACATAATAAGATCAATCTTTTATGAGTAATATCAAATATCAATATTTTTCATATTACAACAATTAACGTTTTATACTCTTCACCGGGTCAAATACATTCAACATCCCTCATTGGACGAATCACAATACATGGCCTTCAATTGACTAATCATAACACAGGCCTCTCATAGGCTAATCACAACACAGGCCTCTCATAGGCTAATCACATCTTCATATCAATCATCAGTGAATTGAATGCAAGGCAATGAAATGCATATTTATGTCTCAACTCATCTCATCACATGTCATTGCCCCTCACTGGGCTAATCTCATAACAACAAAAGGCAATGAAATGCATATTTATGTCTCAACTCATCTCATCACATGTCATTGCCCCTCACTGGGCTAATCTCATAACAACAAAGGTGTTTCCCCATGTAAAAATACTTTAATCATCACAAACAACTTGGATCCTTCCCTACCCCTTACTAGGCGAGGTCCTCCCTCAGCATATACATTTAAGATTCCTCCCTACCCCTTACCGAGCGAAGTTACATCTTTTCAACAATTAAGATCCCCTCACTACCCCTTACTAGGCGGAGTCCTACCTTCACAAGATTATTCTATTCATTTCACACTATCACAACATCAACAAGAATTCATAACACATGTAATACATTCGCAGCATAGTGATTTCTCAAGCATAATTTCATTAAATCTATTGCATTGTAACATCATTCAAGAATAAGTTATATTAAGTCATTTCTATACTCAATTCTCATACATTCATAACTCTATACGTATATATAATCTTCATAACATTATTATGGTATTTCTATAATCATTTACTGAGTCATTCGTATCTTCACTTCCCTTCAAGGTGTATCGTTTAAGCAAATCAACAACTTCTCAAACATAAGATTTATCAATCAATTATATAACAACAACTTAATAAAAATAAACACATCAAGACTTATTTGCACTAATTTCTTTGTATGTTTATTTGTACACTTTATATCTTTTGTATTCTCTTAGTCTTTCATTAAGTTAATCATTTCATAACCTTTCATCAAAGTACAACCATGTATTATTATATAGTTATTAAAATCACCCTTAATCATGTTTCTACAGTCCTTCATAATTATACCATTTTAACTTTTCATTTCTATCATATAAGTTACTACACTTACTAAAAGTAAGGTGAAACTCATTTTTCGTACTAAGCTCAAACCTTGGGTTACTTTCTAGCCTTTGGTGTTTTCTCCGATCACACCTCACATATATAAATACTTAGTAAACTTACTCAAGATACATAAAATTCAAGTAACACCTGAACACATCATAAAAAAATCATATAAGCATTCAAAACTATGAGTCAAAACATACGCTCCCATACTTTACTTAAAATTTTGCTTAAATTATTTTAGTATGGTTCAAAACAAAAGGAAACCCTTTCAAGATCTAAAATTTCAAAACTTTATAATGTAATCAAGCTCATAGTACCTTTGGAGAAGTTTAAGATTGAAATACTCTAATAGAAGTTACTTATTTTTGAAGACAATGCTAAAAAACAGGTTCAAGGGCTTGGACAATTGACTGTAGGTTACCTAGAAGCTTGCACAGTTGACATAAACTCCATTTTTCTTCAGAATTTTCTCGTCTCCCATGTGACTTCCAACCAAATCCAAACACAAGTTCATAAGAGTTTTAAATCAAATATTTTACACTACTCAAGTAATACACATATTTGTAAAGTAAGGGTAAAGAAGTACTTTAATAATTATGGCATGGAGTGAAAATAATATATATGCGAAAGATTTAATTTTTGTCAAACAATTGTAAAAAAAAAAACGTGGTAACAGGTGTTGCCACCTGTTGCCAAGTTAGGAGTGTGATGCTGCATGTAAGACAACATCACATAATCGTGGAAGCAAATTGGGGGGGGGGGGGAGGAGGTGCAGTGCAGTGCTGTGTAAAATTTTTTCATATATATTATAACTTTAGTTTATTTTATTACTTACCAAATCCTATTTGGTTTTCCTTCAACTACGACTCAATTACTCTATTTCTTTAAACACTTGGGGACCGAAAAAAAATGATGAAAGAATAAAATTTTGAAGGAGTTTACGGAAAAATTTTATAAAGAATCACGGGAAGCTCTAAGAAAAACATAAGGTAATAACATGAAGTTTATTTTTGCAATTTAGCATACATGAAATTTCCCGGAATTCAAAGTGAGAATTTTCAAAGAGTATAAATTATGGAAGAATTGAAGAATAAATTAGAAATTTAATATAAATATTATGTCAGGTGTTGACGATTAGCAACCGAGAGAAATTGCTGGGAGGAACGGGAAAGGTAAGAAGGTGATCCACGGGTAGCTCTAAGTGCTACGTGGTGAGTTAGATTTACTTTAAGTAATCAAGATAAATATGAAATATATAGTGATAATATTAGAATAAATCATTAAATTATGATTTAGTGATAGATGAAAGTTGGTTGATAGGTATGATAAGAATAGTGGATGTGTAGAGAATTATTTTATGAGAAATAATATTATTGGAATAATGAGCTGATTAAATAATAAATGCGATAATTGAAATTCTTGATGAGCTATGGTTGATGATTTGATATAATTTATGAGAAGAGAAAATTTAGTGGATCTTAATGAGCTATGATTGATGATTTGATATGATTTATGAGGAGAAGAATTTAGTGAAAATTTTCAAATAATAATTTGAGAATAATCAGAATAGCTAATTTAAATATTTGAATTCATATTTGTTTCTATATTATTGTTCATATGCATATTTCATATCATTATTCATATGCATATAAATTAAACTAAAAGAACTAGGAGGGCAGCCGGTCTAAATGAAAACCGTGACAGCCGGTATATGCTGGAAATAAAAGAACCAGGAGGGTAGTCGGTCTAAATGAGAATGAAAGAACGGGGAAGGCAGCCGGTCTAAATGAGAATGAAAGAACCGGGAAAGCAACCGGTCTAAGATAAAAATATGTCGACATGTGGGAAGACGTTCCCAATAATAATAACATTTAACTTCACACATTGCATTTGCTTTAATTATTGATTATTATTGCTTGATATGTTAAAGTGTTATTTATGATTGTAAATCTAATGATAGAGAAATTAGTCTCACAGCGAGACAAATATGCTAAGGAAGAAATATGTCTGATGAGTAACTTAAAAAGAGATTGTGTAAAAAAAAAGAATTATGAAATTGAGTAGTGATTTCAGAATATTGTTATTGAATTATTTGAGGAAAAAGATGAATGAATATCGAAAGAATTTTTAGAAGTAATTAAATTATAAGATGTAACTGGGAGTATAAAAATTTAACACTTCTAGTAAATTTAATTCACTGAGCTTGTGAAGCTCACTCCTTATTGTACAATGATTTTAGGTAGAAGGTAGGACAGATAGTTTGGTGAGTTAAAGTTCAGACGAAACCATTTTTTGTAAGCCACGTACGTGTCCACATCCTCAGACTAATGAGAAAACAAAAATTTATTTGTAAATATTCATGCATATTACGTTGTATATAAAGTTTAAGTCAAGCTCAGAATGACGTATTTCCCTTGTTGAGGGTTGAGGACTGATGTAAAAATTTCTGTTGGTGTTAATTTTTTTTGTTGCATATATGTATCGTGCTGGGATTTTTAAAATATGACAATTCCGTCTCGGGGGTGGCCAACCCAGTATGGATCGTTACAATTTTGGTATCAAAGCATTAAGTTTTATGATTCTGTAGACTGCATAAAAAGTAAGAAAGTGAAAGATTAAAATAAATTATATTTTAATGAATAGTCTGAAGATGACATGTGGATGTGCTAGAGCTTGAGTTAGAGTTGTTGATTTGAGAGAGCGTGGTAGGCCCCCAATATTTTGACAAGTTGAGGTTAAGTCTGAATCTGTGGTTCCTAGAGGGGAACGTGTTGACAATATAATTAATATTAGTAAAGATGTGAAAGAATCTGAAGTTGAAAGAAATGAGCCAAGATAAGCTCTTACACATGCTCTTGAGAAAATGAATGTAACAAATATCATAGACTTGATGAACATGCTAGGGCAATGCTTGAGGTTGTTGTAAATCCAATAATGGTAAATGTTCAAAAGGGGAAAAGCAAGTTTATGCACGAGATGTAGAGAGATTGTTTTGTTAGATATATTAAGTCGAATGCTTTGTTGTTTTAAGGATCTATGAATCTTTTAAGCCTGAGTTTTGGGTGAAACATGTAGAGAGATTATTTGATATTTTACCAATGACTGACAGGCAGAGGGTCACCATTGCTACATTCAAGTTAGAGAGAAAGGCCCTAGAATGGTGGGAGGATATTCTTCCTAGGGTAAGTGCAGATGTTGATACCCCCTCAACCTGGAATAGGTTTAAAGAGGTTTTCCTTGATAAATACTTTCTTTATACCTTTAGAACCCAACAAGATAGAGATTTTATTTGAGGCAAATGTGTTGACTATAACTCAGTATGATAACAAATTTGTGGCTTTGATAAGGTTTGTATCAAAAATGGTAGACATAAAAGAGAAAAGGTGTAAGAGCTTCATAGATGGACTCCATTTTGAGATTAAATCGAAACTAATTTACACGAGGCATATGAATTATGTTATATTGGCGAATATAACACTTAAGATTGAGAAGGATGTGATGGAATTTAGATATAGGAGGAATTAGCGAAAGAGGTCTAGATTTGAGGAACCCAGAGGTGGTACCAGTATGAGTGTGCAAGGTAAGAGACCACCCAGATGAGGCATTCCATGTCATAGGGAATTGTAGTACAGAGTCAGAGGCAAGCAGGATCTGTTGCTTTTGTAGCTCAGAGTAATATCGGTGAAACCCTTAGATTTGGGAGACAAGTTATGGGAACTGGGAGTCGTGGTAGAGGAAGTAAGTAGGCCACCAAGGGGAAGTGGTAACTAGATGTAAGATCAAGAGACAGAAGCTTGTTATAGATGTAATCAGATAAAATATTTATCCTAGAATTGTCCTAATTTGAAGTGCTTTGTATGTAGAAATGGTGGACATAACAATGTTGGTTGATCCTAGTACAACTCATTCCTTTGCATCCAGTGCTTAGGAAGTCTACTGAAGTAAGTATTAGTACTTGGATGCATAATGTTATTGTTGAAGTTCCCACTAGAGATAGAGTGATAATCATAAATATTTACAAGGGTTGTATGATTCATATCAGTGATAGAGAGTTTGAAGTTGATTTGTTTTCTTTGAATATGGTTTATTGTTTTAAGGAAAATGTAATGTTCAGGATACCTGAATAGGAGGAGTTTAATTTTCAGGGAAAAACTCAAGATACATGCAAATTGTCTTATTTTTGCTTTGACTACTAATAGATGGTTAAAGAAGGGTTGTGATGAGTATTTGGCATACATAATGGATTCTAAAAAGGAAAATAGGAAGTTAGAAGAAATTTTAGTAGTGACAAATTTTTCTGATATATTTCTTGATAAGTTGTCTAGGTTGCCTCCCCGTAGAGAAAGTAAATTCTCTATTAATGTGATACCAGGTTCATCACGTATATCTATAGCACCCTACAGAATGACACTCGTGGAGTTGAGAGAATTGAAAGTTTAGCTTCAAGAGTTGTTAGATAAACAATTTATTCGACCACAGTGTCACCATAGGGAGCCCCTGTATTGTTTACAAAGAAAAAAGATAGAACGATGATGTGGTGTATAGATTAGAAACAGCCAAATAAGATCACCATTAAGAACAAATATCTTTTGCCCAGGATAAATGAATTGTTTGAACTGTTGTGGAAAGCGAGGATGTTTTCTAAGATAAACCTAAGATCAGGTTATCACCAGTTAAGAATAAAGGAGGGAGACGTGCCTAAGATTGCTTTTAGGACACGTCATGGTCATAAGTTTCTTGTGATGCCATTTGGGTTGACAAATGCCCTAGCAACATTCATGGATTTGATGAATAGGGTGTTTAAACTATTTCTTGACAAATTTGAGGTTATAATTATTGATGACATTTTGGTATATTCTAACAATGAGGAAGAACGTGTGAAACATTAGAGAGTGTGTTGGAGATTTTGAGGAGAAATTGTATGCTATAATTTCCTAAATGTGAAATTTGACTAAATGAAGTAACTTTCTTGGGACATATAATACTGGAGATGACATAACAGTTGATCCACAAAAGGTGGATGCAATGTTGAGTTGGGAGATACCAACTAATGTAACTGAGATTAGAATTTTCTTTGGGTTAGCTACTCATTATAGAAGATTCATTCAGAATTTTTCTATTATCACAGTATTGTTGACTTGATTAACCAAGAAAGAGGTAAGATTTGTATGGTGTGGGAAGTAAGAGAAAAGTTTCTAATTACTAAAAGAGAAATTGACTACAGCTCCAGTATTGATGCTTCCTTCTGGTGATGAAGGATTTGTAGTGTATAGTGATGCATCCCATCAAGAGTTGGGATATGTGTTAATGCAACATGAGAAGGTAATGGCGTATGCTTCTAAGCAATTGAAGAATCATGAGAGAATTAACCTACCCATGACTTAGAGTTGACTGCCATAGTGTTTACTTTAAAGATTGGAGACATCATTTATATGGAGCCACTTGCGAGATATTCATTGATCATAAAAGTTTGATATACTTACCTACCTAGAGAGAGTGAATTTGAGGCAAAGATGGTGGATGGAGTTGATTAATGACTATGATTGTAAAATTCTCTATCATCTAGAAAAAGTTGAAGGTGGTAGCTGATGCATTGAGTAAAAAATCTACAAGAAGATTGTTTGCTATTGAAAGTCATGATGTGTAATTGATGATGAATTTAGAGATATAAGAATGAAGTTGAATATCAGTGATAGAGGATCATTGTTAACAAATATGATTGTACAGTCATCCATAGTAAAATGCTTGTTATAGATGCAAGGTAGAGATAAAGAGATAGAAAAGATTAAGCACTGAGTGCTTACTAGAAAGCAATATGAGTTCAAAATTTGAAATGAGAGTATTTTGGAATTGGAACATAGGATTTGTGTTCCCAATGACGCGGAGTTGAGAAAGAAGATATTGAGAGAAGTACATGAAAAGGTATATTCGATGCACCCGAGTAACAATAAGATGTATAGAGAGTTAAGACAAAATTTCTGGTGGTCAAGATTGATGAAGGATGTAGCTGAATATATTTTTAGACGTTTGATTTGTCCGTAAGTAAAATTATAGAATAAACTTATGGGAGGCTTACTACAGCCTCTTCCTGTGCTCAAATGACCATAGAAAAATATGAGCACAGATTTTATTTCTGGATTATTCTATACCCAGAGAGCTCACGATACAGTGTAAGTGATAGTAGATAGACATTTTAAGTCGTCTCAATTTCTTCCAACTAAAACAAATTGGAGTCCTAAAAATTTGGCTAAACTATATGTAGCTATGATTATGAGGTTGTATGGAATACTATTAAGTATAGTGTCAAATAGAGATGCTAGAGTTACATCCTGGTTTTGGAGAGGCTTTCAGAAAGCCATGGGTACTGTAATGACCCATCCCGGGATGGCCACCTCTGAGACGGTGTCATCACATTTTGAAAATCCCAGCACGACACATATATGCAACAAATAAATAAAAATGCCAACATAAATTTTTACATCAATCCTCAACCTTCAACAAAGGAGATACATCATTCTGATCTTGACTTAAACATTATATACAACATAAAATGCATGAATATTTACAAATAAATTTTTATTTTATTTTCTTATTACTCTGAGGATGTTGACATGTATGTGGCTTATGGATAATGATTTTGTCTGAACCTCAACTCACCAAACTATCTGTCATGCCCGCTACCTGAAATTATTGTACAATAAGGGATGAGCTTCACAAGCTCAGTGAATTAAATTTGCTAGAAGTATTCAATTTATATAAATAGTTCTTTAATATTTAATCATTTATATCTCATATGACTGAATCATAGCATATAATCTAACATTTAGAGAGTTCATACCATATCATACTTCTATGTTTCTTTCTCACCATAACTATCTCTCTGTGAGACTCATTCATGTATAAATAAATTCATAATAACACATAATACATCAGCATTTTAGTAATGCAATCAATATTTAAAATAGATACAATGCATGAATTATTATTAGTTCCCACATGTCGACATGTTTTTATCTAAGACCAGCCCCCTCTCGGTTCTTTATTTCCAGCATATACCAGCTATCACGGTATTTATTTCTAACATATACCGGCTATCATAGTTTTCATTTATTTTCAACATATATCGGTTGTCACGGTTTTTCAATTAGATCGGCCCCCTCCCGGTTCTTTTATTTAATGCATATTCATATGAACAATTATATGAAATATGCATATGAACAATAACATAAAAACAAACATGAATTCAAATATTTAAATTGGCTATCCTAATTATTCTCAAATTATTATAAAAATTTTCGTTAAATTCCTCTTATCATAAATCACATCAACTCATTCATCATAGCTTGTCAAGATCCACTAAATTTCATCTCCTCGTAATTCGTATCAAAACATCAACCATAGCTCATCAAGAATTTCACTTATCGCTTTTATTATTAAATTAACTTATTATTCCAAAAATATTATTTCTCACCTAATAATTTTCTACATGTCCAAAATTTGTATCATACCTATCAATCAATTTTTCATCTACCACCAAAGCCTAAGTTAATAATTTATTTTAATATTATCACTAGATATTTCATTTTTATCTAGATTACTTAAAGTAAATCTAACTCACCACGTAGCACTTAGAGCTACCTGTGGATCACCTCCTTGCCTTTCCCGTTCCTCTCAACAATTTCTCCTAGTTGCTGATCATCAACACCTGATATAATATTTGTATTAAATTTATAATTTATTCTTCAATTCTTCATAATTTACACCCTTTGAAAATTCCTACTTTGAATTCCGGGAAATTTCATGTATGCTAAAAATTCAAAAATAAACATTATATTATTACTTTCTGTTTTTCTTATAGCTTCCCGTGATTCTCTATAAAGTTCTCCCGTAAACCCCTTCAAAATTTTGCTATTTCAACCTTTCTTTCGGTCCCCAAGTGTTTAAAGAAATAGAATAATTGAAGGAAAACCAAATAGGATTTGGTAATAAAATAAATTTTATATATATATATATATATATATATATATATATATATATATATATATATATATATATGGGGCAAAGATTGAAATGGCAGCCCCAAAATTTTGCATTTTCAGCAGCTCACCTCACCCGAATTTGCTCCACGAAATTGAAACGTGTAAAACATACAATTGTCTTCTTTTTTGTAACACCTGCTACCATGTTTTTTTTCCTTTTTTTTACTTTCATTTTTATTTTATTTTTATTTTTTTCTTTCATTTTTTTCATTTTTCTTTGTTTTTCTTTCATGCTGCCATGATTTGTTTTTGTTTTCCATTTTCTTTGTAACTACGCTTCCACGCGTCCAGTTTTTTTTTAAAGAATTTTTTTATTCAAATAATAACAAACCTTTCACATATATTTTATTTTAATTTCACGTTATATTTATTAAATTACTTCTTTACACGTATTTTACGAATACGGGTATTACAATTCTACCCACCTTATAAAAATTTCATTCCCGAAATTTCTTTACCTAACTCAAGAAATAATTGTGAACAATACTTCTTCATAATTGTCTCACACTTTCACATAATTTCTTCAACATCCTTATTCCGCCACAGAACTTGAACTAATGCAATTATTTTATTATACAAGATTTGTTCTTTTTGTCTAAAATTCTCACTGGTACTTGTATATAAGCCCAATCTTTCTGAATTTCTATAGTTTAGCTCGAAATATTATAATATTCATCATGGAAACACTTTCTTAAAAGTGAAACATAAAATACATTATATAAATGTTTTAATTCTGGATGCAAATCCATGCTACTCACAACTAGCCCAACTTTCTCAACAACCTCATAGTGTCCCACTTACCTCAAACTCAACTTTTCTTTCTTTTTTATCCTCAGTACACCTTTTCATGGAGATATTTTTCAATACACCCAATCATCTACTTGAAACTCAAGAGGTCTTCTTTTATTATCAGCATAGCTATTTGGTCCACTCTGTACTGCTTTACAGTTCTCTCTAATCAATTTGATCCTCTCAGTTGTTAACTCAATAATTAATGGACCAAATATATTTCTCTCTCCCACTTCTTCCCAACATATAGGAGTTCTACTCCTCCTACCATACAATGTCTCAATCGATGCCATCGCAATCTAGTTTGATACTGATTATTATAAGCAATTTCAATCGATGACATGTAAACATCCCAACTTACTGAGAAACTCATCACATCTGCCCTCAACAGATCCTCTAGTACTCCAATAATCCTTTCTGTCTGAGCATGAAAAATTATAATAAATTGCAATTGTGTACCCGTGGCTTTCTGAAAACCTCTCCAAAACAAATATGTAAATCTAGGATCTCTATTTGACACTATGCTTAATGGTGCTCCATACAACCTCACAATCTCAGCTACATCCTTTTTCAATCCTGACCACCAGAAAATTTGTCTCAATCATCTATACATCTTATTGTTACTTGGTTGTATCGAATTATGTGCCTCTTTCATTATCTCATTTCTCAACTTTACATTATTGAGAACACAATTTTTATGTTCCAATACCAAAACACCCTCATTTTAAATTTTTTTTAACTCAAAACGCTTTCTAGTAAGCACTCAATGCTTAATCTTTTCTATATCTTCATCTCTACCTTGCATCTCTAAAGCATTTTACTATGGATTACTGTACAACCAAATTCGTTAACCATGATCCTCTATCACTGATATTCAACTTCATTCTTATTTCTCTTAACTCTACTATCAATTACATATTAGGACTCCCAATAGCAGTTAAATTTCTTGTAGACTTTCTACTCAATGCGTCAGCTATCACCCTCACATTTTCTAGATGATAGTGAATTGTACAATCATAGTCACTAATCGACTCCATCCACCATCTTTGCCTCAAATTCAACTCTCTCTATGCAGGTAAGTATGTCAAACTCTTATAACCCATGAATATCTCCCAAGTGGCTCTATACAGATGATGTCTCCAATCTTTAAAGTAAACAATATAGCAGTCAACTCTAAGTCATGAGTAGGGTAATTTCTATCATGAATCTTTAATTGCCTAGAAGTATGGACCACAGCTTTCATATGTTACAAATATCCCAATCATTGATGTGACGCATCACTATACACCGCAAATCCTTCATCACCAGAAAGAAACATCAATACTGGAGCTGTAGTCAATTTATCCTTTCGAAATTGAAAATTTTTCTCACACTTCCCTCACTATACAAATTCAACATCTTTCCTGGTCAGTCTATTCAATAGTATTACAATAATAAAACAATTCTGAAAGAATCTTCTATAATAACTAGCTAACCCCAAGAAGATTCTAATCTCAGTTACATTAGTTGGTCTCTCCCAACTTAACATTGTCTCTACCTTTTGTGGATCAACTATTATGTCATTTCCCAATATTACATGTTCCAAAAAAGTCATTTCATTCAGCCAACACTCATACTTAGAGAACTTTGTATATAATTTATCTCTCCTCAGAATCTCTAACACACTGTCTAATATTTCACATGTTGTTCTTCCTTATTAGATTATATCAAAAAGGTCAAATACAACCATAAACTTGTTAAGATATAGTTTAAGCACTCTATTCATCAAGTCCATGAATGTTTTTGAAACATTAGTTAATCCAAATGACATCACAAAAAGCTTATGACCATAACGTGTCCTAAAAGCAGTATTAGGTACGTCTCATTTCTTTATCCTTAATTGGTGATAATCTGATCTCAGGTTTATCTTAGAAAACACTCTCAATCCTTGCACTGCTCAAACAATTCATTTATCCTTGAAAAAATGTATTTGTTCTTATTTAACTATCTATAGTCTTTACACACTCTTATCATTTCATCTTCATTCTTCACGAACAACACAGGGGCTCCCCAAATACATTAGGTCCGATAAATTGTTTATCCAAAAATTCTTAAAATGGTACGTTCAACTCTCTCAATTCAGCTGGTGTCATTCTGTACGGTGCTATTACATATATGTGATGATCCTGGTATCGCATCAATAGAGAATTTAATCTCTCTACTTGGAAGCAACCTAGATAACTCATCAAGAATTACATTAGAATAATCTTTCACCACTAAGATTTATTCTAACTACAATTTTCTTTTTTAGAATCCAGTATGTATGTCAAATACTCCTCATAACCCTTCTTCAACCATCTCCTAGTGGTCAGAGCAAAATAAGATAGTTTGAGAGTATCTTATGTTCTCTCTAAAAGTTAAACTCCTCATGTCCATATGTTGAACACTACCTTCTTTCTGGAACAATCAACCCAATCGTAATACGTCGACAACTAAATCATTCTCAAAATTATATTATATTCAAAGATAACAAATCAGCTTTAGATTCTCTATCACTGATACGAATCACACCACACTTGTAAACATTTATGATTACTACTCTATCTCTAGTGGGAACTTCAACAAAATATTTTGCAGCAAAGGACTAATACATACTTCAATAGACTTCATATGAATATTGATGCAAAGAATGGTTTGCACCAAGATCAACCAACATTGATATGTCCATCTTCTCTACACATAAAACACTTCAAATTTTGACAATTCTGGGATAAATATCTTATCGGATTACATCTATAATATGTTCTAATATTTTTATCGCGTTATCACATCCTCTAAGTAGTACACTCCCATATTTACCATAACTTTTAGGTCCCATAACCTATATCTCAAATCTAGGGGTCCCACCTATATTACTTTGAGCTACAGAAGTAACAGATTCTGCTTGCCTCTAACTCTGAACTAAAGTTCTTTATAACAAGGAATGCCTCATCTGGGGTGGTCCCTCACCCTGTACACGCATACTACCACTACCTCTATAACCTTCATGTCTAAGCCTCTTTAACCACTATTTCTCTTTCCTTTAAACTCCATCACATCTCTCTCAATCTAAAATGATATATCCACCAACTTGACATAATTTATATGCCTTATGTAAGATAGTTTTGACCAAATCTTCAAACATAGTTCATCTATGAACCTCTTACACTTCTTCTCCTTTAGGTCTACCATTTTCGATGCCAGCCCTGTCAAAGCCACAAATCTTCTATCATACTGAGCCACAGTCAACACATTTACCCCAAATAAATAAAATCTCTATCTTATTGAGCTCTAGAGATATAAAAAAAGTATCTATCAAGAAAAACCTCCTAAAACTTATTCTAGGTTAAGGGTTTATCAATATTTGTACTTACCCTGTGAAGAATATCCTCCCACCACTCTAGGGCATCTCTCTCTAACTTGAACATAGCAAAGATGACCCTATACTTGTCAATCATTGGTAAAATATCAAATAAATCTCTCTACATGTTTCTAACAAAATTCAGGCTTAAAAGGATTCATAGATCCTTTAAACAACAAGGCATTCAGCTTAATATATCTCTCTGCATCTCATGCATAAACTCACTTTTCCCCATTTTTAAATGTCTCTCATTACTGGATTAACAACCTCAGGCACTGCTCTAGCCTGTTCATCAAGTCTATGCTATAAGCTATCAACTTTATCATCTGTTACATTTATTTTCTCAAGAGCATGTGTAAAAGCTTATCTTAGCTCATCTCTTTCAACTTCATATTCTCTCACACCTTTACCAATATCAATTATATTGTCAACACTTTCTAGGAACCACAGATTCAGACTCAACCTCGATTGTCAAAATATTAGAAACCTACCACGCCCTCTCAAATCAACAATTCTAACTCTAGCTTTAGTATATCCACGTGTCATCCTCAGACTATTAAAATATAATTTATTTTAATCTTCCACTTTCTTACTTTTTATGCAGTCTACAGAATCATAAAACCTAATGCTCTCATACAAAAATTGTAACGACCCATCCTGAGTTGACCACCTTCGAGACGGTGTCATCATATTTTGAAAATCCCAGCACGACACATATATGCAACAAATAAAAAAAATGCCAACAAAATTTTTATATCAATCCTCAACCCTCAACATGGGAGATACATCATTCTTATCTTGACTTAAACATTATATACAACGTAAAATGCATGAATATTTACAAATAAATTTTTATTTTATTTTCTTATTAGTCTAAGGATGTGGACACGTACGTGGCTTACAGATAATGATTTTGTCCGAACCTCAACTCACTAAACTATCTGTCATACCTGCTACCTGAAATCATTGTACAATGAGGGATGAGCTTAATAAGCTTAGTGAATTAAATTTACTAGAGGTATTCAATTTATATAAATAGCCCTTTAATATTTAATCATTTATATCTCATACGACTAAATAATAGCATATAGTCTAACATTTAGATAGTTCCTATCATATCATACTTCTATGTTTCTTTCTCACCATAATTGTCTCTCTATGAGATTCATTCATGTATAAATAAATTCACAATAACACACAATATATTAGCATTTCAGTAATGCAATCAATATTTAAAACAGTTGCAATGCATGAATTATTATTAGGGAACATCTTCCCACATATCGACATGTTTTTATTTTAGACCGACCCCCTCCCGGTTCTTTATTTCTAGCATATACTGGTTGTCACGGTATTTATTTCCAGCATATACCGGCTGTCATGGTTTTCATTTATTTCCAACATACACCAGCTGCCATGGTTTTTCAATTAGATTGGCCCCCTCCCGATTCTTTTATTTAATGCATATGCATATGACCAATGACAATATGCATATGAACAATAACATAAAAACAAACATGAATTCAAATATTTAAATTAGTTATCTTGATTATTCTCAAATTATTATAAAAAAATTCCACTAAATTCCTCTCATTATAAATCACATCAAATCATCCATCATAACTTGTTAAGATCCACTAAATTTTATCTTCTCACAATTTGTATCAAAATATCAACTATAGCTCATCAAGAATTTCACTTATTGCTTTTATTATTAAATCAACTTATTATTCCAAAAATATTATTGCTCACCTAATAATTTTCTACATGTTCAAAATTCATATCATACCTATCAATTAATTTTTCATTTACCACCAAAGCCTAAGTTAATAATTTATTTTAATATTATCACTAGATATTTCATTTTTATCTAGATTACTTAAAATAAATCTAACTCACCACACAGCACTTAGAGCTACCTGTGGATCATCTCCTTGCCTTTCTCGTTCCTCTCAGCAATTTCTTCCGGTTACTGATCGTCAACACTTGATATAATATTTGTATTAAATTTATAATTTATTCTTCAATTCTTCATAATTTACACCCTTTGAAAATTCTCACTTTGAATTATGGGAAATTTCATATATGCTAAAAATTCAAAAATAAACATTACATTATTACCTTTTGCTTTTCTTATAGCTTCTCGTGACTCTCTATAAAGTTTTCCCATAAATTCCTTCAAAATTTTGCTCTTTCAACCTTTCTTTCGGTCCCCAAGTATTTAAAGAAATAGAGTAATTGAAGGAAAACCAAACAGGATTTGGTAAGTAATAAAATAAACTACGTTATATATATATATGGCAAAGATTGAAACGATAGCCCCAAAATTTTGCATTGTCAGCAGCTCAGCTCCCCCAAATTTGCTCCACGAAATTGAAACGTGTAAGACATACAATTGTCTTCTTTTTTACTTGGTAGTAGGTGTTGCCATCTGCTGCCACGTTTTTTTTCCTTTTTTTTTTGTTTTTCTTTCATGCTGTAACAATTTTTTTTTCATTTTCTTTGTAATTATGCCTCCACGCGTCCAGTTTTTTTTTTAAAGAATTGTTTTATTCAAATAATAACAAATCTTTCACATATTTTATTTTAATTCCATGTTATATTTATTAAATTACTTATTTACCTTTACTTTACGAATACGGGTATTACAGGTACACAGTTACAATTTAATATAGCTTTTCATCTCAACATATGGTAGAAAGTGTAGAACTCCAGTATGTTGGGAAGAAGTTGGTGAGAGAAAGACATTTGGTCTAGAAATGATAAATTTGACTACTGAGAGAATCAAACTGGTTAGAGAGAGCCTTAGAGCAGCACATAACAGACAGAAGGGATATGTTGATTAAAAAAAACAACCTCTCGAGTTTCAAGTTGGTGATTAGATATTTTTGAAGATATCTCCATGGAAGAATGTGTTGAGGCTTAAAAAGAAGAAAAAGTTGAGCTCGAGATTTGTGGAGCCATATGAGGTGATTGAGAGAATTGGACCAGTAGCATATCGATTGGATTTGCCCCCAGAGTTAAAGCAATTACATAATGTGTTTCATGTGTCACTGTTGAGAAAGTACTTACACGATGAATCCCATAGTATCTCGAATCAGGTAATCAAACTTCGGGAAGATTTGACTTTTATGCAAGTATCGGTCAGAATTCTAGACAGAAAGGAACAAGTCTTGCACAATAAAAGTCATTCATTTGATTCAAATATTATGGTGGAACAAAGATGTCGAAGAAGTCACTTGGGAGCATGAAGCAAGAATGAGGAAGGAATACTCTCAACTCTTTCATGATTTAAGTAAGGAAATTTCGGGGACAAAATTTTTGTAAGGTGAATAGAATTGTAATACTCGTATTTGTAAAGTAAGGGTAAAGAAGTACTTTAATAATTATGACATGGAGTGAAAATAATATATATATATATATATATATATACGCGAAAGATTTAATTTTTGTAAAACAATTCTAAAAAAATAAATAAATATGGTGTCCAGAAGAAGAAAAGAAAAGAAAAAAAAACGTGGCAACAGGTGTTGCCACCTGTTGCCAAGTTTGGAGTGTGATGTTACATGTAAGACAGCATCACACAACCGTGGTAGCAAATTTTTTTTTGGGGGGGGGGGGGGGGGGAGGTGCAGTGCTGTGTAAATTTTTTGCATATATATACATATATATTATAACTTTAGCTTATTTTATTACTTACCAAATCATGTTTGGTTTTCCTTTAACTACGATTTAATTACTCTATTTCTTTAAACATTTTGGGATCGAAAAAAATGTTGAAAGAGCAAAATTTTGAAGGGGTTTATGGGAGAATTTTATAGAGAATCACAAGAAGCTCTAAGAAAAACATAAGATAATAACGTGAAGTTTATTTTTGAAATTTAGCATACATGAAATTTCCCGGAATTCACAGTTGGAATTTTCAAAGAGTATGAATTAAGGAAGAATTGATGAATAAATTAGAAATTTAATATAAATATTATATCAGGTGTTGACGATCAGCAACCAGGAGAAATTGCTGAGAAAAGCAGGAAAGGCAAGGAGGTCATCCACGGGTAGCTCTAAGTACTACTTGGTGAGTTAGATTTACTTTAAGTAATCAAGATAAATATGAAATATATAGTGATAATATTAGAATAAATCATTAACTTATTATTTTGTGATAGATGAAAGTTGGTTGATAGGTATGATAGGAATAGTGGATGTGTAGAGAATTATTTTATGAGAAATTATATTATTGGAATAATGAGTCAATTTAATAATAAATGCGATAAGTGGAATTCTTGATGAGCTATGGTTGATGATTTGATATGATTTATGAGGAGAGGAAATTTAGTGGATCTTGACGAGCTATGGTTGATGATTTGATATGATTTGTGAGAAGAAAAATTTAGTGGAATTTTTCAAATAATAATTTGAGAATAATCAGGATAGCTAATTTAAATATTTGAATTCATGTTTGTTTCTATATTATTGTTCATATGCATATTTATATCATTATTCATATGCATATAAATGAAAATAAAAGAACTGGGAGGGCAGTCAGTTTAAATGAGAATGAAAGAATCGGGAAGACAGTCTGTCTAAATGAGAATGAAATAACTGAAAAGGCAACCGGTCTAAGATAAAAACATATCGACATGTGGGAAGACGTTCCCAATAATAATAACATTTAACTTCATGCATTGCCTTGCATTTGCTTTAATTATTGATTGTTATTGCTTGATATGTTAAAGTGTTATTTATGATTATAAATCTACTGATAGAGAGATGAGTCTCACAGAGAGACAAATATGATAAGGAAGAAATATATCTGATGAGTAACTTAAGAAGAGATTGTGTAAAAAAAAGAATAATGAAATTGAGTAATGATTTAAGAATATTGTTATTGAATTATTTGAGGAAAAAAATGAATGAATATCGAAATAATTTTTAGAAGTAATTAAATTATAAGATGTAACTAGGAGTATAAAAATTGAATACTTCTAGTAAATTTGATTCACTGAGCTTGTGAAACTCACTCCTCATTGTACAATGATTTCATGTAGTGGACAGAACAAATAGTTTGGTGAGTTGACGTTCAAATGAAATTATTTTCTGTAAGCCACGTACGTGTCCACATCCTCAGACTAATAAGAAAATAAAAATTTATTTGTAAATATTCATGCATATTATGTTGTATATAATGTTTAAGTCAAGAGCAGAACGATGCATCTCCCTTGTTGAGGGGTGATGATTGATGTAAAAATTTTTGTTATTGTAATTTTTGTTATTGTATATATATGTCGTGCTGAGATTTTCAAAATATGACAATACTGTCTCGAGGGTAGCCAACCCGAAATGAATCCTTACAACTCATAAGAAAATTTGAACTCAAAACCCTCAAATCAACATGCTTAATCTCAAATCAATTTTTCTTTGAAACAAACATTTTTCCTCAAACTTTTCTTAAGCAAATCTTCAAATCAAACTTTCAAAAACACAAATTCTTAGTCTAATAAACATACTTGATAAATAAGAAAAAAGAAAAACAAGTCTTTGCCTTGATTTTTGCCAAAACTCCCCCATTCTTTCCCATCTCTTCCTCTCATACTTTCCTTTTTTCTTTTTCTTTTCTTTTTATCTTTTCTTTCTCTCCTCTCTCTAATTGTAACATTTGCTGGCTTCTCTCTCTCACATACACCCTATTTATAGACAAAGAGTACCCAAATTGCATAACCACCCCTTCACTTAGCACCTCTTCCTCAAACCACTTCTGAAGACAAAAAAATTTCTGAAACTCCCTTAAAACACATTTTCATTACGTTAACTTTATTTTATTTACTTGTTTTCAAGGTCCACTAATCCCAACACTAAATAATTACAAGTCAAAATTTAGCAAGTATACCAAAAACATGTCGAAACTCGAAACAAGACACAAAAATTTAAAATATTTAATTTTAAGGACATATCATAAGTATTTTAACTTTATTAATAATACATAATACTTTATTAATATTATAGATATATCCCCCTCGCTGTTGTTTCGTACTTGTGTTGCTGTATATGTAGTTATGTACTATTGATTTTACTAAAACAAGCAGCGCATAAAATTAGGGTTTTTTGTTTGAATAATGGCGAATCAATTATACGGCTACTCCTACTCGAATACCTATGGAGCGGCCCTAACTCCATCGCCAAAGCTTGGCCTCTCCTCTCTCTACAGCTCCACTCGCTCTCTCTCGGACTCTTACCTCTCTGACCCGACCCTCCGTTACTTGGGCGGTTCCAGGTCCGACCCTTTCTTATCGGGCCTGTCAAACAAGTACTCCTCCACCATGTACCACCATCTAACTCAGACGGAGTCGCATTTGCCTTCTTCTCAGCTCACGTGGCCGCCTGGTGTTGATGTCCCTCCCATTCCCGGCGTCGAGCCTCCCCTTCATCCCGGCGTCAAACGCTCCTCCGAAGGTTAGCCTTTCTTTTTAATTTTTTTCCTACCAATCTCTGTTTTGGAGAGTGCGTGAATCTAATTATTTTTTGTTTTGATTATAGTTTGTTTACTTCAATATGGGAATGTTGGTTTTCGTATTTTTTATGCTTGATATAAATTTATGTGTGTTTATTGCATTGTAGAGTGTTTTTTCCTTTGATGGAATTTTAACGTTTCTTCTATGATTTCTTTTTTATGTTATTGCATTTTGGTAATTAATGGTTCACGGATTTTTAAAAAAAAAATAATTTGAGGTTGTTAGGTTATCGTTAGGCATTGTTAAGCCCACAATAATGAGATCTTATTTGATGCATAGCTGTTATTAGAGCTGCCCGGTTTTCATGTTATTTGCAACACTGTTCGTGAATTTTTATGTGCAAATGATTGGTGCAAATATATATGGAACTTACAATTCAGATATGGTTATGGACTATTAATTGAAGGACGACAAGGAAGTCTTTGAAATTCAAAATCAAGCTTTAAATAGAAGACATATTGGTTCTGGAATATTCAATCTAAATATGTAATTGCGAGTTCAAGCATTAATGATAATATCTATAAGCGAATGTCAGCCAGTTGTTAGGGTATCCTTCAACCTGTTGCCCGTGTTTAGTAACAATCTCCAAATCCGGAAAGAGCGTTGAAGAGTTTCTCCTTGAGTTGCATTTTGATTCTAGAGCTCCATTTTATAGTAACATTTTCATCTTTGTCATCCATGCTTCTAGGCTTATTTAAGTATAAAAATGTATATTTTGCCCCTCGTGTATTTAACAGGCGAGTACTCTATGGAAAGTTACTATAGGAACAGGCCTAACGAGGTTACCAAGTTCTTAATCTGCTGCTGGGCGTCGATACTTCTTGCTTGCTTACCTTGGTGTGAATTGAACTACTGCTGCGCCTTCAGGGGCGGTGGCATACTATTTCCTTTGGCTAATATATAACAGCTTTATCATTACTTATGCAAGAAATATCAATTATCTTTTGCTGGTCCATATTTAATTGATACATTGATTGTCTACAAATTTTACCCTTAAAAATATGAATAACCCCTAATTATTTGCCTAATTGATTTACTTTATTATTATTATTATTATTATTATTATTATTATTATTTAAGTGCAACTACATATGTATTTTTAAATTCTTTGAAACTGATAATTTATAATTGTAATTCTTATTTGCCTTTACTTCCGTATATGATTGCTACGATATTTACTCTATGTATTAGTTTCTATTAAATGTACATTCTTAGTCCAAAATTACTTTCAAGGCCAATACTTATATGGTAACGTATCTACTACGTACTATAGCGCTCTACCATCAGACTGTTTTGGGGGCCCATAACACAATTGGACAAACTGAAGCTTGGTATACTCCCTACTCTTTAGGCAAGCGCACTAGATTGGAGAGTGCAAGCAATTTGCCTGTATATCCACAGAGGCCAGGAGAGAAGGATTGTGCCCACTATATGCGAACAAGAACCTGTAAATTTGGAGATAGCTGCAAGTTTGACCATCCTATTTGGGTTCCTGAGGGTGGAATCCCAGATTGGAAAGAGGTGACCGTTTATTACTATTGTTTTTATTATGTATATGATAATTATACTTACTAAACAATGCATCTTATTATGTTATGCAATACCTTCTTAACTTATATATTATTATGAATATGTGTTTTATATTGATGAATAAATTTCTATAATATATGAGCTATTTGTTACTGCTAGTTATATGATTGCTACTTGAGTGCATGGATATTTTTTAGATGAATTCTGCTAGTGCATTAAGTTTTATCTATGGCCATGAAATTTTTTCAGTTTGCGTGTCCATCAAATAACGCCTAGTAACGTGGGATGGCTACGATTATTGAAGTCATTATACTCGAATGGTTTCAAAGCTAGGCTTTAGAAAGCATCATAAGTATTTTACAAAATAATGTAAGTGCTTTGCTTCGCAGCAACAACAATTTGATCTTTCAATTTTTTGTCTTTTGATTTTTGATAAGTAAAAGTATGGTATAAAAGGGAACCAAGGGGGTGCTGCTCATGTACAAATCAACTATCTGTAGGATAGTGCTTCTATGAAATCTATAAGATGAATCTCATTTACAAAAAAAAGTTCCCCTCTAGCAAAAAAACAAGGGTATTAAGCCACCATTCTTTAAGAGAATCGATCGACCTTTCCACCCCTTCAAAAGTTCTCATATTCCTTTCTAACCAAGCCAACCACCAAATGGAGAGAGGCATCAAGGCGATGGTCTTCTTTTTTCTGAAGATCGAGTTCCATATTACACTCAAAAGTCTCAAATCTCCTCTGCAACAAGACGGATCTTTAAGTTCTTTAACTATTAGTTATCTATATTCTATAAGTTGAGCATGTGCTGCTTTTGCCAATTTACTTTGTATTGTTTGAAGATTATATATGCTTTATGGAAGGTGTAAATAGCGTCCTATAAATTTCAGCTTCTTTTATTCTATTTAAATATTTTCTGTTTTACTTATAAAGAAAATGTATTCTTTAATGAGAATGTTTGGTGTTAAAATGTACTTAGTAATGCTTTTATTCATTCTAATCATTTATGGGCATGAGTAAAAGTATCATACATATGGTGTGCTGCGATCCTTAATTTAGGGGTGCTAAAATGGTCGGTATGGTTGGTTAAAAATTTTAACCAAAATTTTATGAACAAAAAAAACTTAACTGTTTCGATCGAACTTGAATAGTGTAATTGCCACGTACCGAAATTTCAATTAATTTTCGTTAATGTTTTTTTCTAGATTTCCACATTTAATTTATTATTAATAATACTTAATTTCAATTATTATTAATAGTTATATATTTATATGTATTTAATGAAGAATTAGAGAATTGACCTTAAGACACTTAACCATTATATATTTATTACTAATATTTAATTTATTAATTTAAATTTAATCGGTTAAATTGGTATAGATTTTGGTTGACCATTTTCGAACCGTTATACTGACCAGCGCTGTTCACAAAACCAGGTCCGAACCGTTTGACCAATTAACTGTTTCATTTGGTTGAAACGGTTCAGCTAATTGATTTTAACCGAAGTGAACACCCCTAATCCATATATTATAAATGTTATGCACATTTTTTGGGAACACAATTAGATTGGGAATATTACTGTATCCCATGGAAACTTTGGAAATTTAATACGAAGAGGAGTCATGAATTAACTTACATAATAGAGCCATTGCATTGCTGCAGATGCTACTCTTTTCTATTATGAGGAATATGCTGATTTCGTGAATTCTATTAAAAGTTAGAGGTGTTTCACAGATCTTTAAACATTTGGTTTAAGTATTATATCTCCATTGATTTTGTGGACGCACATATTCTGTTACAAGAGAAGAAAGAATTGAACCCTTTCTTCGCTTAGTAAGTTTACTACTCTGTGTTCAGTTACTTAAGATAACATTGGAATTGTTTGCTACACAAGGTTATATCATGACATTTATCATGTTTCCAATACGTATGTAGAAGTATCTAGCAGGTGTTGGATACATTTCAAAAGTCTTTTCTGTAAAATCAAAATTGATATACATTTCAGGAGTATCAGATTCATGACATAGGGTATTTGGTACATTACATAGAGTATTTGAGGATATTAGTATCCATTACAGGTCAAGAGACATGGCTTACTTCTAGAGGTATTTGTTACACAGCTTCGAAGTTTATGTATTTTTCATGTGTATAATTCTCATGTAAACCCTGTTAGCACCTTGGTTGTATTATAGGTAACATAATCAGTGTACTAGAAAGCAAGATATTCCTTATTCATAGCAGTTTATTAATGAAGATGTCTGATGAGATATCTGATATTTGCTTGTGGTTGTAACTTTTGTGTTGATTCTATTGTAATTCATACCTGATTACTCTTGCTCACTTCATTTGTGAACCATGTTACATGGACTTCTTAAAATTGGAAAGGTTTCTTGTGTACATCATCGCATTGGTATCACTGTGAGGCATGCCTACTGTTGGAGAAATTGTTGTGTAATGAAAGGGAGAGATGGACATATTCCTTATCTTGATCTTTTAACTTCCCTCAAATTCTTTTAAGTTCTTTAAGTTGTTGCATGGATACATCATTGAGCAAATTATGCATGTTGAAGTCCATGTCATATATGCACTTCATCTACATGTCAACCTGGAAAAATAGATTTGTTCATTGTCATTACACACTTAATTGATTCCTTTTACATTTAGGTTCCCCTTTCTGCTACGGATGAATCATTGCCTGAGAGAGTAGGAGAACCAGATTGTCCTGTAAGCAATTCTCCACACTCTTGCATGCTTCTTTAGATGCATTTGAGCACTTGAAGATTTGACTGTTTCGTTGCCTATGGAATGTGGTGCAGTATTTTATGAAAACACAAAGATGCAAGTTTGGTTCAAAGTGCAGGTTTAATCATCCAAAAGATAAATTGGCTACTATGGTAGGTGCCATCTGCTTGAGGTTTGCCAAATCTGTATTTTGTTATGTATATTGATTTATGTCTCTCAGTTATAATGTATGATGCTTGGCTATGGTTCAGGGTGCTTTAGAGAATCCTGGCGCGTTGCCGGAGAGGCCGTTTGAGTCCCCTTGTGCTGTAAGATATTTGTCTTATATTTCCTCTGGGAGCGTTAATATCTAGTTGTGGTGTTAATCTGGCCATGCTTCACACTATAATTCTTAAACAGTTCTACATGAAGACTGGAAACTGTAAATTTGGCACAACCTGCAAGTTCCATCACCCAAAAGATATCCAAATACCATCAGCTGGGCAAGAGAATGTTAATGGTGAGCAGACTGGATCAGTATTTCAGAGTGAGGGAACTGCGGCATATGCCTATACAGCTACTAAACCTGATGTCACATTAAGCTCAGTGCTGTATCACAACTCCAAAGGACTTCCTATAAGACTGGTAATGCATTTTCATCATAAAATGACTAGCAATAGTTGGTCAGCCATTTAGTTTTCTTGTATAATTTTATATGCATATAACTGGATGCTGTTTTTTATAAGTAAAAATTCATTACCAAGGCACCAAGGAGGTTCCAATACATGTACAGAGGTTATACAAGACAAAAACTCTATGAACTCTATAAGTTCTTCATCTACATAAAAGTGACCATTGAACCGGAATTCCATGTTATGTAGCCACCTATCTTTAATCATAGCAAGTGGTTATTCCACCCATATACTCCTATTTGATTTCTTTAGTTCCACGATAGCCAAAAATAGAATGGAACCAAATCTAATGCTCTTCTCAACTCTTTTGATCCACCCAAGCCCAAATCTCTTCTTCTATAGAGTCGGTGCCAACCCACTCAATGACTAAGACTGAAAAAACCTTCTCTTGTCTACTCCAGGGACACCACAATAAAAGAGGATTTACTAATTTAGCTCCCTCTTTGCAAAGGTAGCACTAGTTAACAGAAATTTTACCCCTCTTTTGAAGGTCATCAATTGTCAAATTCCTCTCCCATGTAACTTCTCATGCAGGAAAGTTATCATTCTCCTTCGAAAGAAGACTTTTAGCAAGGGCTTTATTGGAGGATTTAACCTTATAACTCTCACCCCCCTTTAACTTCTATTTAAGCTTGTCTTCCCTACTCACTTCCATTCCTAGTACCGTAAATATTTTCAAAAAATGGCCCAGAACTTTGAATTTCCCAATCTTGTGCATTTCGGGAGAAAGGAATCTCCCACACAACTTCTCTATAGGTCAAGGAAACACAAGAACTAAACAAATGTCTTTATCCCTCGTAAAGGAGAAAACATTTAGAAGTTGCTCATATGATTCGAATCAAAAAGTTCCCTAATAGATGCGAATCGTGAGGTGAATCGAAAACTAGTATGAATCATATCAATTTGGTGAAGTGAATCGTAGAATCACACTGAATCGTCGATTCATTTACGATTCAAAAACAACAAAAATCTAAGTCTGGTCTATAGAACCCGATAGTGAAAATCCTAAATAAATTACTTTTGAAACAAAATTTTTGGGAAATTCCTTACTCGTGGAGGTCGATTTGGTTTTCTAAGCAAAACCCATAAGATGTGGTAGACTTCTACTTCATCTCTCTCTTCAAATCTCAAACCAAGACCTGCAGCGCCATCAATTTCATCCCTTTGGTTTGAAGGTAAGCTCTTTCCCTAGCTCTCATCTCTTATGGCTCTCTTTGCATGTCGCTTTGTGTCGTTCTCTTTCTCTATGTCGCTCTCAGTCTAGCTCAGATCGTTAACCCCCCTACGACCCACATTCCAGATCGCGCGATCCAATTCGCGGTGCGTTCACGATTCGGATCGAAGGAAGCAATGATCCCAAGTTACAAAAACAAGTAGATAATACGCAATAGAGAAGGAGAACATAACGAAGAGAGGAAGCCATCAGAAACAGGAGAGAGGAAGCCACCGGAAACAGGAGAGAGGAGGCCGTCGAAAATAGGAGAAAGAAGCCGTTGGGAATACGAGAGGAAGCCCTGAAAATAGGAGAGAGAAAGCTGTTGCATACAGGATATAGAAAGTACGCCCATTGAGGAGAGAGAAAGCCACCGCGAGTCACAGGATACAAGATCGTTAACCCCCCTACGACCCACATTCCACATCGTGCTATCCAATTCGCGGTGCGTTCGCGATTCGGATTGAAGGAAGCAATGATCCCAAGTTACAAAAACAAGTAGATAATACGCAATAGAAAAGGAGAACATAATGAAGAGAGGAAGCCATTAGAAACAGGAGAGAGGAAGCCACCGGAAACAGGAGAGAGGAGGCCGTCGAAAATAGGAGAAAGAAGCCGTTGGGAATACGAGAGGAAGCCCCGAAAATAGGAGAGAGAAAGCTGTTGCATACAGGATATAGAAAGTACGCCCATTGAGGAGAGAGAAAGCCACCGCGAGTCAAAGAGAGTGAGTCTGCTACTGGAAAAGAGAGAAAAGTGGTCGATGGCGAGGAGAGAGAATGTCATTTGAGGAAAGAGAAAAAGTCCTCTCTGGTTAGGAAGTTAAAATGTGATTTCAAGGAGATAAGATACCGAGATGAGTGGGTGGGTCTAGGAAAATCAATTTTTCATTTCTTTTACTTTATTTATTTGTTTCTTGATTTGTGTTTGAGCCCAATGTTTTATTTCCTCTCTTGTGAAAACTTGAAGTGGGGTTTGGGCTTAGCTCAAGATCTGGCTTGATTATAAAACAAGAGCTCTATGAAGGAATTTACTTAGGCCTACTATCAAGCACAAGAAGATTTAGCCTTTTGCATTAAAAAGAAAAACCCTACACAATTAAAACCATAAACCTTATAAATTTAAAAAACCAACTACAATGTTTACAGCATTACACAAATATTGTTTATTTTTATATATATGAGGACCCGAATTAAAGTATCCTAGCGTATCACGATCCCAAATAGCAATCCAACTAAGCCTACCTCCTTGTACCGTGTATTGAAAGAAGTATCGTACCGTGTATTCGTGCCCGTACCGCGTACCATAGCGAACCGCGCTCCAGGTAACTTTGGTCTAGCTCCGTCGAGCTTTCTTTCTTCCTTTTCTCCCGTCATTTCTTATGGCTAAGAATGTGTTTGGGTTTCATGTTGCTTATAAAAAGGGTTTTTATGTTTTGTTGACCCACTGTTTTGCTCCCTTGTCGTACACTTGACATCTGTCTTCCACTATTGTTTTGTTTGCATGCTTAAACAGAATGGGTTTGATTTTTTGTTGACCCACTGTTTCGAAATTGATCCTCCATCCCCACTGTTGTTTTGTTTCTCTTCTTAAAATTATTTATCTACTATTTTTTTTACATGTTTATGTTCCCTATTGCTTTGAACTAAAGCTCTAAACAATCAATGCAAAAAGATTTAAGAAAGCTTGGATAAAGCTTACTATTGCATCAATAGAAAGATTTTTTTTTGGTAAAATTGTAAGAAAACGAAGTATATTAATTAATTAAAGTATATTTTGGTATATGCAACTCTAGAAGCTTTATTTTTCAACATGGTTTATGTTTACATGTTTAAACATTATTTATTACATTTAAAAAAAATTGATTGAATCTTACGATTCTATTCATGATTCACCGAAATAGGATTTTGATTCACGATTTGATAACTATGATGAAAAGTAAAATCTCCATACTAAAAGTTGTGTTAGAAGATTATTTCTTTGATTCCTCTATCCATTCGGTGGAAAGGAGTAGGAGATCTTTTGATGGGGTGGAGAGGTTGATTGATTCTCTTAAAGATTGGTGGCTTAATACCTTCTTTTTTTTTCTGGCTAAAGGAGGTTTTTATTATTTTTGTAAATGAGATTAATCTCTTAGACTTCATAGATACCCCCTTGGTGCCCTTTTGTTATCTTTATAATACTTTTACTTATAAATTTTTTGAGAAAAGCTTGTTTGATCCCACTATCCCTTTTTTGGGTTGTTTGGATTGAGAGAAATTGAAGCGTTTTTGATGGTGTAGAAAAGACTATACCTTTAGTCAAAGATAGACGACTTCACACCCTTAATTTTTGGTTTAGTTGGCACTTTTAATGAAGAACTTATTGAGTTTATTGAGTTTTTGTGTTATAAATGGTTTTGTAATTGGGTTTGCATTCCCTTGATGCGCATAATGAATACATTTTTATTTATCAGGAAAAAAGAGTTGATTCCTTTGCTTCCCGTTCTAGGTGTGAATACTAGAGTTCCCAAACTATACATTTCTTGAGGATTCTTAATGTGAGGGAAATGGAGGAGTCATGCGTTTGGAAAATATCCTTTATTCCTTTGCTTCCTGTTCTTTGCGTGATGCTAGAGTTTGGGAAGGGATAAATCATTCATGTCAAATCTATTGAAATTTTCGGTTCTGCCCCTCTCTTTTTCCTTTGGACAAGGCTATTTGGAAGGCATGTGTTCCCTCTAAGATTAAACCTTTCACCTAGAATATGGTACTTAACAGGATTACTACTAATAACTTGTTGCAAGCGTGAAGGCCTAACAAGGCATTCAGTCCAAATATTTGTCTAATGTGCGAGTGCTCAAATGAGCCAAATACCCATCTTTTTCTCCATTGTGTAGTAGCTAAGCAGCTTTGGAATAAATTTTTTTGCATTTTTGGTGAGATTTAGGTTTGTCATCTGATGTAGAGGGTCTTATGAAGATCAAACTGTGGTCTTGGAACAAGTGACAAAAGGTTTAACAGCAAAGTGCTTGGTTTGTTATTCTCTTGGTGATTTGGAAGAAAAGGAATGTGTGGATTTTTAGAGATCGTTCCACGATGGTGCATCTGCTTTGGACAGGGTTGTTTTCTTTTCTTCTCTTTAAGCTTCAGCTACAGGAGTTTTAGGGGTGTTTCTTTGATTGATATGCAGAGATTGGAGGGCTATTTGATGTAGTCTCCTTTTTTCTTTTAGGAAGACTTTTGCCCTCCTCTTTTGTACTCTTTTTCTCTCTTAATGAATACATTTTATATCAAAAAAAATTGTGACTTATTGTTTGTTAAATTGCTAGTCGGCTCTTTGCTTTTATTTAGATTATGGGCTTCCATTGATCGTGTGACTTTTGCTTCTAACAGGGTGAAGTGGATTGTCCATTCTACCTGAAAACTGGAAGGTGCATATTTGCTGTTTTGTGCCAAATTATTTTATTAAAAATACTGAAAAGAATGATCAATTTTTTTTTTTTTACTTATGTTTCTTTTTTTTACATATTAGTTGCAAGTATGGTGCTAATTGCCGCTACAGTCATCCTGACAGGAATGGTAGGTATACAACTCTGGGGTTTCTTAGAATTCAATTGATTAACTTAAACCTTTTCAAATTTCTCTTTCATTAGTTGTGTTTTAGAGTTCCATTGTTTTGATTTTGTGCAGCATTCATTCCGACAGCTGCTGCTATAGGGCATTCTTTGGTGGCCTCCCCTGCAACTAATCTGAACATTGGAGTTATTAATCCAGCTGCCTCTATATATCACACTGTTGACCCCAGATTGGCTCAGCCAACGGTAAATTGGAAATTATTTTGGTTTTCCCTTCAATTGGTTTTGTTAAATGAAAAGAAATGTGGCCCTCGATGTTATTAAATTCATCTCTCTCCCACTAAAAATGGAGTTTTTATGGTGCGTGAACAAACATGGATGGGAGTTGGGATTCTCTTTGCTTTTCTAGGGTGTGGCAGTGAGGGGTGGGGTTGGCATGCCAAAGTTTCAAAATCATGGTAGCACGATGAGAATATTTTTGTTTTCTCAGTAAGTCATAGAGGCTGTTTTCGAGTGCTCATCCTGCCAAGACGTGTTCCTAGTAATGGTCGCATGGGGCCGGTCCTAATTAACCTCCTGCATTAAGCGGTGGCTCTTAAACATACACGCTTGTTGCTGGTACTCTGGGACTTCATCATTGGATTGAAAATAGCTCCTACTTGTCAAGCTATTGTTCACACATTTCTCTTATTCAAGTTCATAGTTTGCAGTTTAGGGGCCATTAAGGCTGGCAATGAACCGTGCTGTTTGTGAGCTGCTCGAGTTCGGCTCGTGAAAAGCTCCACTCAGCCCGCTATAAAACAAGCTCAAGTTTGAATTCGAGTTTAGAACCATATCCAAGTCTAACCTTCCCAGAACCCCACTTTGGTGGGACTTTAAGTTCATAGATTTGTAGTTTATATCAAATTCCTTTCGGGCTCTTTCATAATTATATCTGATTTATTGTGAGTTGGTTGATTGCCATATGCTATGCTGAATCTTTTTTTCTTTTCAGTTACTGAAACATAGTATAATATTTCATTAGTTCTGCCTCTCCAGGTCCTTCAGAAGCCATGTATCTTCGCCTACTCCTTTTTTATGTTTGGTCTCTGAAACATGAAATAACTATGCTTGGTCTACGGGGATATATATTTTCTTATTGCTAGTAACTAGGGGTGCAACTTGAGCAAGCTAGCCCGACTCAACCGGGCCCAACCCGAGTTTTGGGGCAAGTAAGGGTTGGGTTGGGTTAGGGTTGGAATTTTTGCAACCCTAGCCCTACTGTAACTCGTGAAGCCAAATTTAATTATGTAATCAATATTACTAGTTAGTGATTTGAATTTATGTAGGATATTTGGACCTTTGAAATTTGAATTTCCAAGAGATATGAAAATCTGAATAATTTAACATGATGCTTTTATATGCTTATCAAAAAAGAAACATATGATTCTTTTATTTTATTTATTTTTTTGGTAAAATTTAGCATCTGATATGAAAAAATAAACTTCAAGAATCCAATATGACCCAATTCAGCCTAGTCTATTTAAGCCTGTTTTGATTTCATTAGTCAACCCAAACCCAACCCGAGCGCAATCTGAGTTTTTGTGGGTTGGGATTTATGTAACCCATCATGGGTTAGGTTGGGTTAGGGTTGAAAAAATTATGTCATGGGTTGGGCTAGGGTTGATCTCTAACTCAATCAAATCCAACCTGTGCACACCCCTACTAGAAATTGCTTATATTTCAGTTTTCACTTGATCTGGTTATTGTGAAATTTGATTGTGCTCACTTTCGGTTAAATGGTTGTTTGGTTGCCTGTTGCAGCTGGGAGTGGGTCCAACTATCTACCCTCAACGACCTGGACAAATGGAGTGTGATGTGCGCATCTATTGTAACACTGTTATTTATATTGTTATTTCTATTGTTATTGGTATCTTTGCTGTTATTTTTGTTTGCACAACTCTTTTACGTAGTTGTTTTACTTTTGTAGACAGTTTTGGGTTACTTCTTATCAATAAATCAATTCACCATTTAATAATTTTCCTCTCATTTTATAGTACTATATGAAGACTGGGGAGTGTAAGTTTGGAGAAAGATGCAAATTCGATCACCCTATCGATCGGCCAGCGCTGGCTAAGCTCAGTCTTGCTGGATTACCTAGGAGAGAGGTATGGATTTTCTTGACTTCTCATGATTCCAAGAATAGGATATCCGTGTTGCTTAGACATAAAGGCACAAATGGATTATGGAAGGATGAAACTGGGTTTTATGTCAATAGACTTCCGGTATTGACTACTGTTTGGGATCTGTACTGTGATATGCTAGAACATTATTGTCTAGTTTATTTTTGTTATAACTGAAGTTTTGGTTATATGATATAGAGCAAGACATTAAGGTGGATTGAACATCTAGAGTATGATTGGTAGAGAGGAAAAGTAAGAGGAAAGAAAAGTGAGTGAAAAACATTTTTCTATTATTTGATAGGAAAGAAAAGTGAGAGGATTGATGTTTTCTTCTCACGTGTACAAATCACAATCCTCCCAAATTGAGAGGATTGGAGAGTGAGCTAAAATAAGCTAATTATATGTCTTTTCCCGTCTTTCTTTTTATTTTTCTATGCTCTTTATCAAACACTTGTGAAAAAATGAATATTTTTGCTAATCTCATTTTTCTTTCCCCTCTCTATTTTCTTTCCGCTACTTTTCTACTTCTCACATTTCTCTCCTACTAAATCATAGCCATAAACTCTTTGTTCTGAAAGGAATGTGTTGCCTCTTGTGATGGTTGGGTTGCCCCCTAGGGAGTAGGGTAGGAATTGCAAGAGGAGGCCAAGAAATTGAGTTGGTTTAGCAAAATGTTATTTTTTTAAGTGGTCAGAGCATAGCTCAATTGGTAACCACACAAGTTCAAATCCTTCCATCCTCAATAATCCGAATTGTTTAAATTTTTTATTTTTACTAGCAGTCTATGGTTCCTCCCTCATTCTGTTTGCATGTGTGGGTGTGCCCTCTAGCGTACCAAAGTACTAATTCTAGTGTAACACTTGACAGGGTGCTGTTAATTGCCCATATTATATGAAGACTGGCACGTGCAAGTATGGTGCACAATGCAGGTTTGACCACCCACCCCCGGCAGAGGTCATGGCCATGGCAACATCACAAGGAACATCCATGTCTGGTGGAGGGAAAGCCACCGGTGATGAGAAAGCGGCCGAAGATGCTCAAGACCAGTAGCTTTAAGGTCCTCCACAAGATTCATAAGGGATGAAGTCTTTTTATGGGTGTAAATTTTGTTAATTTATTATGTTTGTGAAACCTACTTAGTAGAATGCATGTGACATCTTCAATCAGCAATGTGAATGTAGTGGAAATATTGCTCTATCATCGTGGTGTTCTTTTCTGGCATGTATTTTAATACTAGAATGGGTTCCGGTTTTGGTCATTTGTTTTTTCCAACGAAGTAGCTTCCTATATATAGAATTGGAAAATGTTTTATTTTTGTGCATATGTTTCATTTTATTTTTCAAGTTTGGTGTGAGAAGCTGAATTTTATGTTCCATCAATATAGAAAGATCTTTTAAAAATCATGCTCAATAGAGAAGAAGAAAAAGAAAAAGAATAGAGAAGAAAACATATTCAGTAACTTAAATATCAAAATTCTCAACTTCTATGGGGATCTCCTTCATTTTCTGTAATGCATCTTTTGTCACCGGTAGCTACCCTAATTGGTATTTCTTTGTTGTTTTTTTGTTTTTAAATTCAATTTATTTAAGTTCGCATTTTAAAAATGAAAATCATTGAGACTTATTGTCTTATAAATTTTATTTGTATTTCACATTTTAATATGGATGATATTTTTTATTAAGTATGTTAATTAATATGTAATAGAAATTTATATATATTGGTAATTAAAGTAAAACGTTATCTTGTAAAAAAATATGTATAAGTTTCAGATTCATTTCAAAGTATAAAAAATGGTTTATATTTGATGTATTCTCGGTATAATCTTCGTAAACCGCCATCTTACTAAAAGTTTAATATTTCATTTATAAAATTTTAGGGTAAATTACATTGCATTACTTTTAAATTTGTTGAAATGATACAATTATACCAAAAAATTTTAAAACCTACTATTCACCTTAAAACATTAATTTTCATCGTCAAGCATTTCTAAAATTAATTTTTTTGAAGAATCAAAATTCTAATTGGATATTACTTTTCATGATGACCAAAGCACCTTTAGTGTTAAAATATCTCCATGTGATTATGATAAGTTTAATAATTCTATTTATCAATTATTTATCTCAAAATTGTTTATAACACAAATTTTTAGGTTATTTGAATTCATATTTTTCTAAAAAAAAATAAAAACATGTGGTATCATGTTAATTTTTAAAATATAAAAGTTGTCTTTGACTTTTATTTTATGATGGCATATGATGTTCATTTATTTGAAATGTTAGGTTATTTAATTTTATAAAAAAACATAAACAAATTTTTCATTTAAAAAATATATTTTTATAATGGTCTTTGATTTTTGTTTATTTGAGGATGCGATAGGCAATGAGATCATAATATTTTTTAAAATATAAAATATATAAAATAAAATTTGTTATATACCATATAAAAAAGTATAAATCAGTTTAAAATATACTTTTAACAATTTTCCAAAAAAAGTTAATAATTTTGCTTTTAAAAAAAAGTTTTAAAATATTCTTTTGTTAAATATATTTTATCCCTAATACTTTTATTTTTTAAAAAGTAAACTTTATGATCCATATGGTACTTTGGTCATCATAAAAAAATAATATCTAGTTAAATTTTTGTTTTTTTAAATAAATTTATTTTGAGACTGCTTTATGATGAAAATTAATGTTGTGGGATGAATCAAAAGTTTTTTAAAAAAATTAATATATTAATATCATTTCAACGTTTTAAAAGCAGTGCAGTGTAATTTTGTTTTTAAGTGGTAATTTATTGTTTACTAGTGTATTCCACAACATATTTCAAATGTAAACTTTAAAACGAAATGGTCAACTATTATTATGTACAATTTATAGTCATGTCAAATGAAGAGAGAAATAAGGTTAAAAGTAGTGCCATGTTCGGAGAAAAAAACAATTTATTTTACGTGATAAAAATATATTTTTGATGAAAAAATTTATTATTTTGATAATAAAATACATGGTAAAATTGATTTTTGTTATTAATATTTTGTTTTATCATATAAATTTATTATAAATTATATATTTTTATCACAAAATATGTAAATAAATCAAATTATTTCTTTTTTTTTCTTTGTCAAAGACACAATAAACTTCACTGGTTGAAGTAGATTTATGTTGAACGGCCAATGCTTTAAGAAATCAAAGGTTGAAGTTATAAAAAAATTATACTTGTTCTTTTGGAACTTTAATGTTAACATGTAAGCGATGATTGTTATATGCGTGTAAATTAACGTAAAAAAATTAAAATTTTATTTTAAAATCATTGAGGTTATTTGAGTAAAATGTTTAAATTATTTTGTTTTAAATTACATTTAAAAGTATGTATAATGTAATTGGAAAAAACACAAACAAAAAAAGAGGGAAGAAAATAATAAGAAAAAAAAGGAGAAAATGTGAAAATTTAAGCGTGGCGCAACTGGGATCACAAAGGCCTTTTGGTTGTGGATAAAATGGCTCCCCTCATTCATTTGAATTTGTTACTTTTAATGCTACTTCGAAAGAGAAGCACAGCAGAGAGAGATAAAATATCAAACAAATAAAATTGAAAAGAAAAAAGAAAAAGAAAAATGATGCTCCTACAAACACAAACTCACTCACTCTGCATCTGTTACGACAAACCTTACCATCATGGGTTTTTCCATTTTGAAGCAGGCAAATCTACGTTACTCTCCATGCCCACTACGAGTTTTCGCAAAAAGAGAAATCCCAACAACTGCAATTCCTTGAATTCTCTGAATTGGAACAACAACAACAGAAACAGTAGCAAAACTATCATCAAGTGTGCATCAACACCACCCCTACTCACACCAGATAAGGTTTCTTACTTTCTCCGGTTTCTTTTTCTTTGTTCTTTTATCTTTGGATTTCAATATTTTCTTGTTTTGGGGTTTTTTGTTTTTCTAATTTATATAACAGCATTTATGATTTTCTAAACTCTTTTTTACTATACCAATATACTACTATATTATACCAGGAGGAAGAGGATGGTAATGGTGATGGTGATTCTGATGGGCAGAGAAAGGTCCCTGATTTGCAGACACTGTACAGGAGATTCTGGAAAGTGGCAGCTCCCTACTGGTTCTCTGATGATAAAGCCCAAGCCAGATTGCAGCTTGCTGCTGTCTTTGCTCTCACTTTGGGTACCACTGGCATCAGTGTCGGCTTCAGTTTCCTGGGTCGTGACTTCTACAACGCCCTTGCCAGTTAGTCTCCTCTTCTATCTTTTAATTATACTGAAAATATTAAATTCAATTAATAAATCTATTCCTTTATGGGCACTTTTTAGTTAATTTTGACCAAGTTGACAATTTAATTTAATATGATACTCAATCAACACCTAAAAAGGGACAGAAGAATTTGTTGCTTGATTTGGTCTCAAAAAATCTATGACTTTTGGATGGAAAAAAGCAACCAAAGCTGCATAATTGTGTGAAAACTCCCCCAATACACCTAATCTTCACTCAACTTTTACATCCTTGTAATACCTCTTTTACAAAATATATTGGTTAAAGTGCTTCTTCACCTCACCCGATCTCACACACCGGGGAGATCATATGAACATAGGTTTGATAGACATGGATGAGCGCTTAAGCACGTGAGTCTTGTAAACCATATATAACTCACTCTTATTTTTTATTTCTTCCAAGTGTGGGATAACTTACTTGTGGATATCCCAACACCCTTATGGGGCTTTTTTTAGTTAATTCTGATCAAGTTAACAATTGAATTTAATATACCTTAATGGTTTTTTTACTAGTTAATTCTGAATAAGTTAATGTTTGTAACTAATTACTACTGCTATCTGTAAATATGCATAGACAAGGACCAAGAGCAATTTACCAAGCAGCTGCTCTACTACCTGGGTGGTTTTGCCGGCGGAATTCCGGTGAGCACACACATATTGTCTTAGGTATTCCCCTGCTGCAGTTGGTCTTCTCTTCATTCTTACTACTAGTGTATTGTGAATATTATATATTGCCAACATACACAGAGTCAAACTCAAAGAACAAGTAACAACAGTTAAAACTCCAGTGTTTTTGACATATCATAATTCAAATGGCTAATCTTTAGTTGTTTGAACATATAGATATTCATATATAAACCAATTTTGAGTTATATTATTTTCCTTGTGACTACCAATCACCTTGATTTAACAGTATTCATAGCAAACATAGACTTGGTTTAGCGATATTTTCTTTCTTTCTCTCCCCCTCCCCTCTTCCTGTTTGGCAACTTGTGTACATAAACTCCACATGACGCTTGCCATGGCACATGGCTTAGTAGTGCACCAGATCAAAGTAAAGACATAGAGCTGCAGCTAAACACATTCTAGTTATGTACTCACATTTTTGTGATACATGCATACAGATACATACTAAGAGCATTCATATGCATACTAAAAACCTGGAATATATGGGGTCTCTGGGTTTCCTTTTTATGAGTTGCCACTTCTTATGGGTTTGCTCTGAAATTTGCCCCTTTTCAGTTTTCATTTTCAGAAAATGTTTTTTTTTTCCCAGCTGCCAATCTCATTTTCACATCGTTTTCTATTTTATGTGAAAATAAATTAGAAAACTGGTTTGCTTTCTAAAACCAAACACACCTTAGTCTGTAGCCATTTGATTTCTCTGGATTTGTTTCTAGTTTCTCGCACTGCAGATCACGTCATATGCTTTCGCTCATATATTCGTAATTCATTATTGATTTGCAGTTTTTTGTGTTGAGAGATTATGCAAGAGAAACTTTGGCTTTAAGATGGAGGTCTTGGATGACAAAATATTACATGGAACGCTATCTAAAAGATCAGACATTTTACAAAATTCAATCCCAATCTATAATTGACAATCCAGATCAGCGGATTGTTGATGATCTAAGTTCGTTCACAGGGACGGCACTATCCTTCTCTTTGACACTTTTTAATGCTGCTGTGGACTTGATATCTTTTAGCAACATCTTGTATGGTATTTATCCTCCATTGTTTGTTGTTCTCCTTGTATACTCAATCGGTGGAACAGCTGTTAGTGTTTTTCTTGGGAAGGTAATCATTTATCCTTTTACAACCATGGTTCTCAATAGCCAGTGAATTTCTCGCAGTGAAGATGGTGCTATTTAATCAAGTGGTAGATGTTTCACTTGTGATTTCAGGGATTGGTGACACTCAATTTTCTTCAAGAGAAGAAAGAAGCAGATTTTCGTTATGGGCTTGTACGTGTTCGGGAAAACGCTGAATCAATTGCTTTCTACGGAGGGGAGGAAAATGAAATCCAACTTCTGCTTCAGCGCTTCAGAAGTGCTTTTGAAAATTTAACTGTACGAGTAATTTTGATCCCCTGTTGTTTTGATTTCTCTAAGTTTTCACACCCATGTGATCAAAGGCCTTTGTGTCAGTGATTGCTTGTGATTCACTGAATATGATCAATCTATTTTATTTTTCCCCTTATTGATTGAAAAATAGTTATGTAAGGTATTTATCAATGAAATTAGGGGCCTCATTGTAGAGATGTTTGTGCATTTGCTACATTTGTGATATTATCACAATGGAAGGATATGCATGTTCTTGTGGTCAATCTATGATCCAAAACATTATTATTGCTACATTTGTGATATTATCACAATGGAAGGATATGCATGTTCTTGTGGTGAATCTATGATCCAAGTGGTCAATATATGATCCAAAACATTATTATTGTCATATTCTTATTACAGCAAAAATATTTTTCCAAACTAGAGATGGAATTTTATCTCTCCCCAATGAAATTTCTTTTAGCTAAATCCACATGTTTAAAATTGTGTTATTGAACTTATTTTTTGGCTGCTAAATGATGCAAGTCCATTCTCATCTTTTGATTGTGATGTTGGCTGAACATCTGTCTGAGATTATTTTATTTTATTTTTTTCTGCAGCAATTGTTGATATCGTCTAGAAATCTAGAGTTCTTCACCAGTGGCTACCGGTACCTCATTCAGATTCTTCCAGCTGCTGTTGTTGCTCCCATGTATTTCTCAGGCAAAATTGAGTTTGGTGTCATTAATCAGTCGGTATCTGCTTTTAATCATATCCTTGGAGACTTCTCCCTCATTGTTTTCCAGTTTCAAGCTATCAGTGCTTTTTCTGCTGTCATTGACCGACTTGGTATACTGATTTTGCCTTTTTCAATGTTCTACTTTCCCTTATCTAATTGGGCTGTTTCTTATTTCTCTTTGCAAATTGAACTTGATAAATAAGATACACAATTTAGTACATACGACAAGGGTATCTGTCTGAGAGGAAACATATAACATATTACAGGCTCGGAAAAAAGGTGTCTTTCACTCTACTTTCTGCGCTACAAAAAATATTTCTGCAAATATTTTCTTTCTGTTCAGTTGTGGATTTTGTATCACTGGCAAGGGTGACTACCTTTTTCTCGTTAGCATCCTAGCTTTCAAAGAACATTCCGTATTTTTTTAATATTATTATTATTGTTATTTACTCCTTTCATTGTGTTTCTTAACTCTTAGAACCATCTACTAAATTCGATGTAATGTTTAGTATTATCTCAATAATGTGAAAAACCTGTATATATATTCTCCCTAACACTGAAAATATTTATTTATTGTGACAATTTTGACGCATCCAACTTATGCAGGTGAATTTGATGATGTTTTGGATAGCAGCAGCTCTAGATCTCTCTTTGAATCCCTAGAAGAGATTAATCTTATTTATTGTAATGTCAAAAGTTCATCCTTATTGGAGTCTAATGGTTCCATGTCTGCAGACCAGTGTCAAAAGTTACTGGATTTAGAAAATGTGACTCTACAAACACCAACAAATAAAACGACATTGGTTTGGGACTTATCGTTGGGGATTAATGACAAAGATCATTTATTGGTTGGTGAATCCATTGTATCTTGAATTCTTTGAGTTTACTGGTCAGGTAGCAAGCCTGTAAGGGAAGAAGATACTGAGTTATATGTACATGTCTTAACAGGTAATGGGACCTAGTGGGAGTGGTAAAACTTCTTTGCTAAGAGCAATGGCTGGTCTTTGGAGTACTGGAAGAGGGAAAATTACGTTCTATGTTAAGGATGGAGATGAGCCTCCACCATCCACTTCAGATGTTGCTCCTCTTGAAGTGAATACTAATGGTATGGATGAGCAATTTGGGAGGCCCTTAAATAGAAATTCCAGAAGCACATTTTTCCTTCCTCAGAGACCATATATGGTTTTGGGAACACTTCGTCAACAATTACTTTATCCTACTTGGGCTGAAAATGCAGTGCCTACGTCAGATGGTGCTAAACTAGCTGGTAAATGCTTTTACTTATTTTGCATCTACATGCCATGGGAATTTAAAATGCATTAGAAACTTAAGGAGTTTTCTCTTTTATATCTTTTCTATGCCTATTTGTTTTTTCTTTCTTCCGCTCTCTTAAAAGCTTTTCTTTCTTCCGCTCTCTTAAAAGCTTTTCTTTCTTCCGCTCTCTTAAGACACAAGTTCTCAAAACCAAAAAACGAAAAAGGAGAAAAAAGAATACCCAAGAAACACGATGTCCCTGGTTTCTTTCACAATTAATAAGGGGTTTCACAGTCTTGATCCCTACACTTGATTCACATATGAGAATTCATCAAGAGAGTTAGAAACAAAAGCTTCATACTATTTAGTATTTAGTAAGCAAGCTGTCTACATCTGAATTGACAGCAAACATAGAAAAAGTCCAATAATTTAAGCATACTTCCTGAACTGATTGTAATTTGTTTTGTATATGCTTGTGTATGTGTTTGTGTGCTTATGTGTATTGTAGTTTTATTGTTGTGTGTTGTGCGATAATATATCTAAATAAATGGGTGAATAATCGCACTCGTTTTACTTGCAAGTGCACAAGGTCAACAGTGTAGTATAGTGTGCGAATGCAAGATCATCTCCACAGGGATTGGTAAAGTTCAATTTAGAATTATATTCGCAATGTAAAAAGATAGAAATAATAAAAGCGTTGAGAAATAATAAAGATAAAATACTAAGGATAAAGGCGTATGGACTTGATATCCACCACTAATTATGCTACCACAATATAATAGTATGCCAATGCTTTATTCATGCCATGTATACCTACTGGTCGCCAACCTAAGGGCATGGTATCTACCCTTAAGCTATTGATTTCCTTAAGCAACGAGTTAGGCATGGTATCTACTCTAACTCTTTTCTTCCTTAAGGGATTCAGCATGGTATCTGCTTGAGTTGTTCCTTAAGAAAACATAAGTACTATGGAAATCGACAACCACATGAGACCTAGGGCATGGTATCTACTCCCGGTTTCCCATGTTGATTAACCCGGGTATCCGGATAAGATATCCCTTGTTACTAATGTTAGACCCAGGACTCGGTCATCCAAATTGATCTAACTAACAAGTCCATACCACATGCACATATTGATCAGACATATACATATGAGGAATTTAAATAAAAGCAGGTATTAATCAAGTTTTAGCAACACAACATAAATATCGCAAAGGCGCCAATACTAAATTTATTGAGTAAACATAATTAGGGCTTCAACCAAGCCCTACTAAGAGAGTTAGTTACACATATTAACTGAAGTAAACATAATTAAACTAAACATAAGGGAGAAGAATAAACCCGAGAGAAGAGGCGTCAATTCTCTCCCAAACTCTCCACTCCAAGTAAAAGAAAAGAGAAAAGTGTTTTCTATCTAAGGTCTCCTTTTGTGTGTGAGTTTACAAGTGTATTTATAGGTCTTTGAGAAGTCCTAATAGACTCATGAGTTTCTAAACTTTCCTAAAACACAAAACTCCTTTATTTCCAAAATAGAGTTATTTCCAAAATAAGGTTATTTCCAAAATAGGGTTCTGCAGTTTACTATTCACGTCTGTACATTTGCGCTCGATCGCATGTGTCCTTGCGCTCGATCGCAGTGTGCACTCGATCCTACAAGTGTGCGCATGATCGCATGTGCGCTCGATCGCATTGCATGTGCGCTCGATCGCACTTTGTCCAGAAAGTGCTCCAGGGCTTCTAGATTTCTTCCTTAAAGTTCCAAAACTGCTTCTTTTTCTCCAAGTCCCTATAAAAACATGTAAAACACACAAATGGAGTAAAAGATACCAAATTAACGTAATAAAGGATCTAACAAGTGTAAATAAGGGGGCTTAAATATGTATATTTAAGCGTCTATCACACCCCCAAACTTACATATTGCTAGTCCCTTAGCAATACTAAATTAAAAACTAAAACAGAAATATAGATAAATCCAATGTTCATAGTGTCAATATAAAAAATCTAGATTTTACACAAAACAATGATCCGCATTCATGAGCAAGCTTAACAAGTGTAAACATATATCTGCAATGAATAAGAGTGTTGAACGTAAATCATATTCACTAGGTATTCTAAGATATCACAAGTTTGACTTCGGTGTGTGGTGATTAGCACATAAAAGATTGAGTTTCCAAGAAATTCAAATGGGTAGTGTTTCGATGACTCAAGATTCACCAAACTTCCTATTAGAGTCAACAAATATGGCATAGACTTTTATTTGCGAGATTTTTGCCAAGTTAGTTCCTTTAAGCTTTCTTGATGACTCGTGTAACGAGCGTTTGGCCAATGACTCCCAAACCAGATGGTTTTAGGGCATTAGGTGTAAAGACACCCCTAAGGACTTACTGGCTCGAGTCAACAAGGCTACGAAACTAACTGATTTTTATGCTACCATTTAGAATTTTCCACCTTTTGACGTGACACTCAATGCTTACTGAGGCAAGAGGGCCAGTTACTCAGCGAAAAATTCCTTTTTAATGATCACTTAAGATTTTCCACCTTTTGACGTGACACTCAATGCTTACTGAAGCAAGAGGACCAGTTACTCAGCGGAAGATTTGTTTTTATTGATCATTAGGAGCATTTTTTTCTTTTTGAGCACGAATCAATCTTTTCTATTTTTATATGCCAAAATGTCAATCTAATAGGTCATCTAGTTCACAGTCAAGCAAAAGAAACATACTAATCCAAATATCATGTCATACCCCACACAGCTATGTGTTAATGTGCTTGTGATAGTTCAAGTTAAACTTGTGAATTCTTAAATGCCAAAAGGGCAGTGATCTAGGTTCAAAACTTGTTTATTGGCCTATATGTTCAAAGTGTTAAGCTCACTGATGAAGTCGAATCATAACATTTTGTTTAGATCACAAAAAAAAGTTTATTGGACAGAATGAACATGCATTTATCTATGAAAATAACAACAGAACTAAAAATGTAGGACATAGTGTAGTGTGTGAATGTGTCTCCCATACCCCCAAACTTAAATTACACATTGTCCCCAATGTGTGAATAACAAGGAAAGAGCTGACCTGGGAGATGGAGAACTAGCTAGGTTGGTATGGCTCATAGCGTACCCCCAAACTTGAACGGATGCACACATTGTCCCTAAAAAATAAAAACTGACGAAATACGGGAAAACAAGAAGTAATAAAAATAAAAATAAATACGTAAAATAATAAAAATAAAAGGATAAGCTGTGGGGTGCCTCCCATGAGCGCTAAGTTTAACGTCTTCAGCCGGACCAAGCCTTATTTTTCCCTAAAACTAAGAATGACAGCAGCTAGCGTAGGAAGTGTCTTATTCTCTCCCATATAAGCATATGATAAGTGCTCGGGCAACTGCTTGAATTCCAAGTTAGGTACCTGTACAATAAAAGGCAAAATAATATTAGTAGGCACATGATGGTCAAATGGATCGGTGTACTTACTTGGATGCTTTGGAAAGGCCTCTAGGATGTGCACAGTTTCAATGAGGTCGTTAGTAACATCTTCTGATTTTGGCTCAATATCTGATCCTTTGAAATAATGGGTGAAGGTGGTCTCCAAAGGATCAATATGATGGTCATGAAAGACTTGTTTAACAACACCTTGCTTTTGTTCACTTAGCTCCTTAGCCAATTCCCCCATTTGTACTTACAATCTATGAATAGCTTGCTCATGCTTGGTATTGATTTGTTGTTGCTCAATCATGAACTGTTCTTGTGAAGTCATCAGTTGCCTTATAAGACTCTCTAAGTCACTATTTTCTGATTCTGGCACTGGTTGGGCTACTGGTTGGAAGTGTCGTTGCTGTCCTTGAAGATTCAAAGCATTGTGATTGTTGCTCCATGAGAGGTTGGGGTGGTGCTTCCATCCAGGATTGTAGGTATTTGTATATGCATTGTGCGGTCCCTCATAATTCGCTTGCTCTTGATCTGCATATGAATACAAAGGGCAAGTGTTAGTAGTGTGATCAAAACGAGAACATATAGCACATACCTGGAGTGGTTTGCCTCGCGGACTAGGTGATATGTTTTGACTAGTCATGGCATATATGAGCATATCTAGCTTCCTCTCCATAGCATCTAGACAAGTATATTGAGCTTCTGTCATTGGTGCTTCTCCCTTTGAATGAATTAGTTGAAAAGCTTCAGTGCAGCAGTTTTAGTACTGCTGCTCGGGTACTCTCTGGACCTTTTGCGCTCGAGCGCACCCTGAACTGCGCTCGATCGCACTGAGCTTGCGATCGATCGCACCAAGTAGTGCGCTCGATCGCAATGAGGACAGAAACTCCTCCTCTGCACACCTAAACAAAAACAGAAAAAGAAGGAATAAATCTGATTTTTGATAAAAATAAAAAATAAAACAGAACATAATCAAATAGAATAAATTAATATAATAATAAAAAAAAACTAACGAAATTAATTCCAAAAAGAAATTTAGCACAATCCCCGGCAACGGCGCCAAAAACTTGTTGTGAGATAATATACCTAAATAAATGGGTAAATAATCGCACTCGTTTTACTTGCAAGTGCACAAGGTCAACAGTGTAGTATAGTGTGCGAATGCAAGATCATCTCCACAGGGATTGGTAAAGTTCAATTTAGAATTATATTCGCAATGTAAAAAGATAGAAATAATAAAAGCGTTGAGAAATAATAAAGATAAAATACTAAGGATAAAGGCGTAGGGACTTGATATCCACCACTAATTATGCTACCACAATATAATAGTATGCCAATGCTTTATTCATGCCATGTATACCTACTGGTCGCCAACCTAAGGGCATGGTATCTACTCCTTAAGCTATTGATTTCCCTAAGCAACGAGTTAGGCATGGTATCTACTCTAACTCTTTTCTTCCTTAAGGGATTCAGCATGGTATCTGCTTGAGTTGTTCCTTAAGAAAACATAAGTACTATAGAAATCGACAACCACATGAGACCTAGGGCATGGTATCTACTCCCGGTTTCCCATGTTGATTAACCCGGGTATCCGGATAAGATATCCCTTGTTACTAATGTTAGACCCAGGACTCGGTCATCCAAATTGATCTAACTAACAAGTCCATACCACATGCACATATTGATCAGACATATACATATGAGGAATTTAAATAAAAGCAGGTATTAATCAAGTTTTAGCAACACAACATAAATATCGCAAAGGCGCCAATACTAAATTTATTGAGTAAACATAATTAGGGCTTCAACCAAGCCCTACTAAGAGAGTTAGTTACACATACTAACTGAAGTAAACATAATTAAACTAAACATAAGGGAGAAGAATAAACCCGAGAGAAGAGGCGTCAATTCTCTCCCAAGCTCTCCACTCCAAGTAAAAGAAAAGAGAAAAGTGTTTTCTATCTAAGGTCTCCTTTTGTGTGTGAGTTTACAAGTGTATTTATAGGTCTTTGAGAAGTCCTAATAGACTCATGAGTTTCTAAACTTTCCTAAAACACAAAACTCCTTTATTTCCAAAATAGAGTTATTTCCAAAATAAGGTTATTTCCAAAATAGGGTTCTGCAGTTTACTATTCACGTCTATACATTTGCGCTCGATCGCATGTGTCCTTGCACTCGATCGCAGTGTGCGCTCGATCCTACAAGTGTGCGCATGATCGCATGTGCGCTCGATCGCATTGCATGTGCGCTCGATCGCACTTTGTCCAGAAAGTGCTCCAGGGCTTCTAGATTTCTTCCTTAAAGTTCCAAAACTGCTTCTTTTTCTCCAAGTCCCTATAAAAACATGTAAAACACACAAATGGAGTAAAAGATACCAAATTAACGTAATAAAGGATCTAACAAGTGTAAATAAGGGGGCTTAAATATGTATATTTAAGCGTCTATCATTGTGGTTCTATTGAACACCTCCTTTCTACTGTATTCGTTCTTTATTTATTATATGCTCATACCATATTTACTCTAACAAACACATTGATGATGAAGAACACTCAAGTATTCATCTGCCATTAGCTCTTTATCTTCTCCATTGTAACATCTCATACATAAAATTCTTTTTTGTAACACTATGGGTCCATCACTCAAATGCTAGCTAATTTTTCTTTCGGAATCATATGACCTTAGATATAAGCCAGCATATTTCCCATTGAACTACCAATATGGGATGTGGGTCATCACAAAGACACAAACTCTTCCCATTTAGACCCTCGTGTCCTCATCAAGAGAGCACACATCACACAAATCACAAAACAAATCAAACCAACGGTTCTAATCCGTTGGAAGCTCAGATACCACAATAAGATAATCATCAGCCTAATTACCACACATTCACATGGTAGTGAGCTTGGATCAAGTTTGATACTATTCTTAACGCTATGGGCCCATCACTCAAAAAAAAAAAAAAAATTGCTTTTGGGATCATAAGATCATAGGGCCTTAGATATAAATCATGGTCTTCCTATTGCACTACTGATGTGATGTGGGCGATCACATTTGTAGTTACCTGTGTATCTATATTTCAGTTTTACCATATTAAGATACCAGTGAAAAAAAATGAATGTTCAACTACTTGTCAATTGAAAATGTTATTAAATTTATTCTACAGGTTCACTGCCTTTTTTGATGAGGGTACCAGACTCAAAAAATGAGGATGAGAAGTTTAATAAGCCCTCAACTGATGATCTAATACATGTTTTAGAGGATGTTCGCCTTGCCTATATACTGTCTCGTTTTGGCGGTCTGGATTCAACATGTGAGTGGTCCAGTGTTCTTTCCCTTGGTGAGCAGCAGCGCCTTGCTTTTGCACGCCTGTTGCTTTCAAAACCAAAGCTGGTTCTATTGGATGAATCTACCAGTGCTTTAGATGAAGCTAATGAGGTATTTTTGGATTCTAAGTAAATCTTCAGGGAAAAATACTTTGCTGCGCCTGAGGAGATTTGAGGACATTGAAACCTCGGGTAACATTGAGACATTTGTGAAACCTGAGGGGCGGCAATGAATTTTTTCCAAATCTTTATCATATGTTCAATGATGTAAATCTTTTTAATTTATTGTGCTGAGACAGATGAATGCAACCATTTCATTCAATATAGGCATTGAAGTTGTTTTTATCTATGTTATAAACTTCCCTTACTCATTCACATCAGCCTTGTGAATTTCTGGTAATTAAGTGATTTTGCAACCAGTGGCCCTATAGCAGCGGAAGCTCCAAAAAGTGAAGTGTTAGTACTAATATAAATTACCATGTTTGATTTTAAGGGATGAAAAAACAGGTCATAGATGATGCGGTGGCCCTATAGCCTTGTAAAGGCCTAGTGCATTTGATCCTTGTCTCTGGTTATCCTTTTCCTTTTCCCATTTGATCCAAACATAATTATCATGTTGAAGCAAACATGATCATTACTAGTTTCTTGCTATTTTTTCCTACTTTAGGGAAAGCAATGCTGCTGTTTGAGTGACACTGAGATTTTCAGTCAATAATTTTTCTAGTTTTGTTTCTCTTTTTGCAGGCCCATTTGTACCAGCATATCAAAGCAGCGGGAATCACATATATTAGCGTTGGCCACCGGCAAACTTTAGCCAATTATCATGACAGAGTCTTGCATATATCCACAGCAGATCCCAACAGTACTGAACGTAATTGGCGCGTTGAGGACATCAAGAATGACACGTCATATAGTTTTTCAAAGCTATAGTTGTGGCTGCCTTAACTGTTAAATTGCTTGGTTTTTTGGCTGACCTTACACCCCAAAATAGGTATGGATAAATAAAGAAGCAAGGAAAAAAATCAGATTAGGATATACTTCAAAATGCAAACTGTAACTATCCAATTAAACTGTCTATAATTTGTTTTATTACATTCTTTGATTGCTTCTTTCTGATTTTTTTTTGGCTCTTTGCTTTGTTGACAAATGACACTCACTTATGCATATGTTTCTTTTCATGTGTAAGCGATTGATAGCCATGGAATTGCTAGTGAATGACTCCACAGAAACTGGAAGTCATTAGTCATTCAAATCTTGCATCTGAAGGCTCTAGAGGGCTGCAACAGAGGCTTCAGGAAGAGAGTAGTGAGGTTTAATAGTGGGGTATTGATGATTTTGCTTTGTTATTTTTGAAACCAAATTTGATGGAAGTGATTTTTCCATTGTTTTCCTGTCCATTAAAACCTGGGTGGTCTTTGTAAGGTACTAGGGTGAAAATTCACCTTGGTAGTTGACTACAACCTTCTGTAGTCGACTACACAAGGCTTCTATATGCCGGTGTAGTTCATGTTAAATACCTCTTATATTTTTTTATTCCTTTGGTCCTTCGAATCCTAGAAACCTTCCAAAGGTAACTTTAACCTTCATATACATTGAAAACATGAGTTAATAACCTTCAAAAGGCTTATTATTTCTCTATATTAAATTTTTATTGAGACCCAAAATTTATAAATGGAATGGAATTAAGAAGAAAGATCATAGTACTCTAGAAAATTTCACAAAAATTAATTGTGTGCAAAGTGCGCGCATGTTGTCTTAAGTATGTGATACAGCCTAAAAATATGCACCCAATAAAAAGGCGACACGTTGACAGCTTCAGATCGAAACAGTAAAGTGATACGGGGACAACCTTGGTCCAAATAGCAGGATCTCTAGGATATCTTTGTCCTTAGCATGTGGGTTGCCTCGTTTCTGACAAAACTATTGACAAGACTCGTTATCCCTGAACACCCCTGACCAGGCTTACGAATGTGAATACAGGAATAAATCTTCCTTGGGCGCTCAGCCATGCCTACTTGCAGAGGAGCAGGATCTCCGAGATCTCCTTGCCCTTAGCACGTGGGTCGTTTCATCTCCAAAGTACTATAAAAAGACCCAGGTATGCGCATAAAAAAAAGGACAATCACATTTTACATACCAAAAGCTTTACCATCCCCATTCTTCTAAAAACTTGCACTAACAGAGGCATTAGAGCGTTTCCGGAGGCGTCCTCTCTCTCTCTCCTCCGGTGACTCTTTAGCTTACCTTGTCTTCCCTGTGCAGATTCCCCTAAGTTCCAGCCTTCAACTAAGCAGCATGTTTTTGGCAGCAACAGATTGACGCCGTCCGTGGGAAATTCACCATCTCTCGCTAATAGTAGAAGCGAAGAAGTCTAAAGAACTCATTTGTTGCCATGCCACCTAAAAACACCACCAAGGATACCGGAAAGGGAGTAGCCAGGGCTAGCACCTGTACCCAACGGTCCGAGTACAGACCCTTTGCCGTGTCCTAACGAAGGTCCTCCAGAGGCGGCTCACCGCCTCTTTCTGGGACCAAACACCCCCGTTGTACGGAAGTCGACCCCTGGATCTCCGAGAAGCCCCCGCGGCGCATCCCACTATGGCTATGCTCTAAATACAGTTCGTGGAACTCTCACAACTAGTAACCAACCTTGCCGCCGAGGTCCGCAGAGGGGCTCGCCAGCCTTCGCCTACGCCCCCTTGGCAGAATCCCAGCCGCGCAGGCTCAGCTAGCCGCGGGCTCCCAATCCATGACTGTTCCACGACGGAGTCCTCCCCACCTCACACTGTCGAATCCAAAGAGAGCCCCTCGTCTAGAAGCAGCCTCGACCTTGATAAGCGAATAGAGGAAATGGAGGGAAGAATCAATGAAGTACTAAAGTGTTGAAACCACGGTATCCTAGACGAACTCAATGTCCAAGACCCGCCCTTCTCTTATTAAGTCATCGAGGCCCCACTCCCGCCAAACTTCCGAGTGCCCCAGATCAAACCTTACGATGGTTCCACAGACTCCCTGGATCTGGCACTCCGATCCGGTGATGTGTCGAGCTTTCCCCCTAACGCTTGAGAAGGCGGCCGGAACGTGATATTGAAACCAAGGGGCATTAGCACGTTCAAGGAGCTGAGCTACGCCTTCGCATCTTATTTCCTTAGCAGCACGGGGCCTAAGAAGACTTCGGAGTCCCTATTCAACATCATCTAACTGAAGGAAGAAAAACTCCGAGCCTACATCGCGAGGTTCAACTCCGCTGTCTGGGAAATCCCCGACATCGACCCCGGTGTCCAGGTATTGGCATTCAAAAATGGGCTGAGATTCAGAATCTTCAATCCCAAACTCACCAAGCGGCCACCCGACGACATAAATGAGATCTTGGCCCGAGCCGAGAAATACATGCTAGCGGAAGATGACCAGGCCTTTTGAAGAGGATGGGAAAGGGGACGCAGAAAAAAAGAGGAAGAGCCCCACAAGGCTGCATCGTCAACCCATTAAACGACTTTTCCGTGAGGGTAGACACAGGGTCCCTGGACACTTTTAAAACTTCACCCCCTTCAATCCGTCCAAAACCAACATCCTAATGCAAATCCAGAAAAGAGCGATCCTACAGTGGCCCCTGAGACTGTTAAGTCTCAATGAGGATCGAGGCAAGTGGTTTCGGTTCCACAGAAACCACGGGCACGACATAGAAGACTGCTTGGCCCTGAAACACCAGATAGAGGCCCTTATCAACAGAGAATAGTTAAAAGAGTTCACCGGGCCCCGAATGGAGAAATTGTCGGAGCAGTCTAAGAGGAGTCTCAAGCGCTCGCCTAGTCGGAACGATTCAGACCTCCCGGAAGAGTCCTGGGCCGAACCGCGACGGGCCCAACCAAAGAAACCTGGAGGCCACGACGACCACAATCATCAAAGAATCTGCGGAGGCCCCGTGGCAGTGGGGACCTCAAGACACCGCGGAAAAACTTACGTCCGGTTAGTGGCCTCAGTCACCAGACCCCACAAACGAAGGAAGGCAGATAGGGCAATCACTTTCATAGACGAAGATCTAGAGGGGGTCCAGACCCCGTACGACGATGCCGTAGTTATCTCCCTTCTCGTGGCCAACCACGATGTCAGACGCATCCTGGTTGACAACGGGAGTTCAGTCGACATCCTGTTCTACTACGCATTTCGACAAATGCAACTGGAAGATGCCCAATTAAGGACAGTTTCCACCCCGCTCTATGGTTTCTCGAGGGGCCCGATGTTTGCTGGGGGCAGCGTAGTTCTCTTAGTGACCACGGGAACAGCTCCGCAAGCAACCACCATGCAGGCCACTTTCCTAGTCGTCAGGCAGCCGTCATCTTACAACATGATCCTCAGTAGACCCACTCTCAACAAACTCAGAGCGATCGTCTCCATATACCACTTAAAAGTAAAGTTCCCCACTTTAGAGGGGGTGGACAAGATAAGAGGAAACAAGTATATCTCTAGATCATACTATCTGAATGCTGTAAAGGAAGGCAGGCAGAAGGGCGGAGGCCCTCCTGCTGGAGTTGGACGACCTCAGGGACGAAGGGAAAAATCCAAGGGGCCAGTCTGTGGAAGAATTGACTGCAATCCCCGTTGGTGAGGATACCTCCCGAACCGTCTAGATCGACTCCAACCTTCCTGAAGCCCTTAGGGGATCCTTACTTGCCATCTTCCAAAAAAATCAGGATCTTTTCGCCTGGTCAGCCACAGACATACCGAGAATCAACCCAGAAGTAATAGTGCACCGGTTGAACGTGGACCCAAATCACAAGCTAGTCATCCAGAAGAAGAGATCATTCGCTCCCGAACGACAAACCGCTATCAAGGCCGAGGTAGACAAACTACTGGCGATCAATTTCATCCGAGAAGCAGACTACCCGGATTGGGTGTCTAACATGGTGATGGTAAAGAAAGCCAACGACAAGTAGCGAATCTGCATCGACTTCTCAGACCTAAACAAAGCCTACCCAAAAGACAGCTTTCCTCTACCACAGATCGACCAGCTCGTCGACGCGACGTCAAGGCACGAATTGCTAACCTTTATGGACGCATACTCCGGTTACAACCAAATCCTTATGTACAGGTTCGACCAAGAGAAAACGGCCTTCATCACCGGGCAAGGATTGTACTGTTACAAAGTCATGCCTTCTGGTCTGATGAACGCTAGGGCGACCTACCCAAGATTGGTAAACAAAATATTTCGGGAGCAAATCGACAGAAACATGAAAGTCTACGTGGATGATATGCTGGTAAAAAGTGTCAGGACTAGGGACTATGAAGTTGACCTAAAAGAAGCATTTGAAGTTCTTCGGCACCATCGGATGAAACTGAACCTTGCGAAGTGCGCCTTTGGGGTCACCAGGGCGAAGTTCCTCGGCTTCATGGTGACTCAAAAGGGCATAGAGGCGAACCCCGAAAAAATAAAGGCCATCCTCGGCATGAGCCCACCCTGGACAGTGAGGGAAGTCTAGTGCCTTACCGGACGGATAGCTACCTTGAGTCAATTTATGTCGAAATCCGCGGAAAAATGCCTCCCATTCTTCAAGGCCATTAAGAAAGCTAAGGACTTCGTTTGGACTGAGGATTGCCAAAAGGCATTCGATGAACTGAAAAAGTACTTGGGCTCACCCCCTCCTTACTAAGCCCGTCACCAGCGAAAAACTCTTCCTATACCTTTCAACCGGACATGAAGTGGTGGCCTTTGTCCTGATTTGAGAGGAGGCAGGCGTCCAAAGGCCCGTGTACTATGTAACTAAGGTCCTCCACGATGCTAAAACAAGGTACCTCCTTATGGAAAAGATGGCGTATGCCCTCCTGGTCGCGGCCCGCAAACTCTGACCGTACTTTCAAGCATAAACAATTGTCCTTCTGACGGACCAACCTCTTCGACAAGTGCTCCACAAGCCGGATGTCTTCGGAAGGATGGTCAAATGGTCCGTGGAGCTCGGAGAGTTCAACATCCGCTACCATCCCTGCAACGCCATCAAAGCCTAAGCCCTAGCCGACTTTATCGTGGAAACCACTCTCCGAAACCAGGTGGATCCTACCCCGCCTCTTGACACGGCCGGGCTAGTCCCGCAATGGACACTCCACGTCGACGGATATTCCAACAATGTCGGAAGTGGCACCAGACTCATCCTTGGCGGCCCAGACGGTTTCACCGTCGAGTACGCCTTAAGATTTAGGTTTAGCGTTTCAAACAACGAAGCTGAGTACGAGGCATTATTGGCCGGGATGAAGGTAGCTAGAATACTGTCCGTTAAGGCCCTAGACGCTTACAGTGGCTCACAGTTGGTGGTGAACTAGGTCAACGGGGAATTTGAAGCCCGAGGAGAGAAGATCACCCGTTACTTGGGAAAAGCCAAAAAATTCGTCGCCAAGTTCAAAGTGTTCCAGATAAACCAGATCCCTCGAGCAGGAAATTCGAAGGTTGATTCCCTGGCTCGACTCGCCTCCTCTCGACAGTCCGAATCCATGCGGGCAGTCTACCTTGAGACACTCCCTGTACCAAGTATCGATGAGACCACCGTACTACCTGTGATCAGCGTGGAGACTTGGGTTGACCCCATTCTCTGGTATTTACAGGATGACTAGCTCCTGGATGAAAGAAACGAAGCCAGAAAAGTCATCTCCTGAGCATCGTGGTACAGTCATAGATGATCAGTTATACAAAAGAGGTCTTATAATGCCCTACCTAAAATGCCTAGGCCCAACCGAGGTCGACTACGCTATTCGGGAAGTTCATGAAGGAGTTTACGAAAACCACCTTGAAGGTTGAGCCCTAGCCTTCAAAATTCTTTGTCAAGGTTACTATTGACTCGGAATGCAAAGATAAGCCATGAAATTGGTGAAAAAGTGCAAAAGTTGCCAGTAGCACTCCGTCATCTCCCATCGACCGACAAATCTCTTCGCCTCGATCACTAGCCCACTCCTCTTTGCCATGTGGGGGATGGACCTCCTCGGCCCTTTCACCGAAGCACCCGGCCAACGAAAGTACCTCATTGTGGCAATAGACTACTTCACTAAGTGGGTGGAAGCCGAACCGCTGGCCAGTATAACTGACCACCAGGCTCGGGGCTTTGTTTGGAAGTCCATAGTATGCCGTTTCGGCATTCCCTGAGTGCTAGTAACGGACAACGGCAAACAATTCGATAACACTCGATTCAAGGCGTTCTACGACGAACTACACATTGAGCACCGTTTCTCTTCTATCGGGTATCCATAGGCCAATGGGCAAGTCGAAGTAACCAACAGGATGCTTTTGCAGGGAATCAAAAAGAGGTTAGACGAGGCAGACAGACAGTAGACCAACCATTTACTGAACGTACTCTAGGCATATCAAACCATCGCCCGAGCACCTACTGGAGAAAACCCTTTCTTCATGGCTTACGGTTCTGAAGTGGTCATCCCCTTGGAGATCGGTGTGCTCTCACTATGAGTATAAAGTTTCAAAAATAATAGCAACGATGAGGCTCTCCGGATGAACACTGATCTCCTCGACGAAGCTCGAGATAAGGCCCAGATTCGATTAGCTGCTTATCGACAGAGAACTGCCGGATATTACAACTCTCGGGTCCAAGGGAGAAATTTCCAGTTGCACGACCTCGGATATTACAAATCATGTCCCGTCGCATAAAGAGGATATGCTGACTTGGCGACTTTGAGCTCGAGGAACCAAGTGGAAAGCACGTTTCCCGCACTTGGAACACCGAAAACCTCCGACGATTCTACTAATAGCTTGCACCTCGGGCATGAATAACGAAAGAAGTTCGGTTAGCTGAAAATTGTAATGACAAAGGATCGAGTGCAATGAAAAACAAACAAGTTTGAAAAATAGAGCCAAAATTTTTCATTAACTAAGTTCCAAAACTTACAAAAAGGCGCTAACGACCTTAAATTACAAAAAAGAAACAAAAAACCTAGTCTAAACCCTCATAGCGCCGCCTTTCCCTCGGCCTCGACCTCGACCTCCAGCTGAGTAGCTAGCTTCTCATTGCCAGCAAGAACTCCAACCTCGGCCTTAACTGCAGCCACTTCCTCATCCTCTTGAGGGTCTAGTAGGTCGAGAGCTGAAAAATCAGTCTCGGGATGAAGTGCCTCGACCTTCCTCTTGGCCTCTAAAAAGCCCTCGAGGTATTGCAGGCCTCCATCCTCATCGACCATCGTCCGGAAAGAGGCAGAATCCCAGAAAACTACCAAAGCATTCTCTACTGCTACACTGGTACGGGCCTCAGCCTCCTCTCTGAGTCAGTGCCCTGCCAAGACGGCAGTGTCCCTCTCTCGGCTAGTCTTAGCTCTGGCTTGGTTGGCCGTGTCTAGTGATGCTTGCTGTTGACGAACGAGCTCGATGCTCTCATCCAGCCTGTGCTGTGCTCGGCCCAATCTCTTGATCGTGTCCAAGCAACGGCGGGACATGACCGCTAGAAGGACACTCGACTGTAACTAAACAAGAAGTGGTTAGTCACCATATCTAAAAATAAGGAGAAAAAGAGAGAAGGTCAGAGAAGGGAGTATCATACCTGAGACCTAAAGGCCTCGGGTACAGAACAAAGAGCCTCGATGGGCCTCCGGGACAGCTCCAGCATGTCATGGGGAGGGACCCCCATGACCAAGTGTTCTTGCACCACTTGGGGGTGTGCGAAAACATAGTCATCGACCCTCAAGCCCCAGTTGGGTGTGAAGACCGCCGCCCTAGTAGTTGTACCTTGAGAAGAGGTAGGGGCGGCGGAGGAAACCGAGACAGCCTCCAGCTCGGGGGAGTGCCTGGGAGGACTCTCCAGATCGATAGGAGTAGGGGAGGAAGCCCGAGGCCTCTTCCTAGCCCAAGACCCTGAGGCAGACTGCTTTTTTGCTTGAGCAGCCTTCCTCCTCTCTAGGGCAAGTCTCTTGGCCCACTCCTTAGCCTTAGTGGTCGCCTCCATCTCTACCCAAGACAACCAAAAGAAAAAAACATGAGTTTGAAAGTAAAGGGTAAAGGAACAACATGAAGCAATGTAGTGACAAAATAAAAGCAAGTATGAAAGGTAGACACGAGGTTATCACTCTCTATAGAGGATTCAGGGCACGGGGGGCAAAGACTGTGCCTCACCAATTCCTCATTATCATAGAGGACCTTCACATCCAAGGGCGTGGCCACCATGGCGTTCGTCGTCTCCTGCTCACGATGAAGAAGGCTCGGCTTCTTGTATTTCCCTCGCCTGATCCAAAATCCATGAGAGTGGAACGCCGAAGTCACTTCCAGCCCGGACGAAGAAGAAAGACTTCTTCCATCTTTTGATTGAAGACGACGTCTTCTTCAACAGCCTCCTCCTCACCCGAGTACTGATCATGACCCATCCGGTTTGGCCTTGTTTACTTATCTGGAAGTGGGCCTTGAAAAATCAAGGTTCATTAACTCCCCCACTACCGAGCAGACGTAGATAAATGCCATTATCAACCTTGCCGAATTTGGCACCAACTAGCACAAAGCCACATCAAAATACCGAAGCACGACACAGAAAAAAGGATGCAGAGGGAAACGAAGCTCGACACACAGCTTGTAGGGCGCGCGACTCGGTAGGGCATCACAAGCCCTCTCCTCTACCTTGGCTAACCTAAGGGCGTATTAGTCCAGAATACGATATGATTTCTCGATCACCTCGAGATCCTCCTCCCTAAGCTGGTTGAGAACAGTGTTCGCGGCAAACTCCCACTGTTCCCTCTCCTTCACGGCCATGACGCCTCTAATGTCTGGCAAGGCCGCATCCACGTCATCAGAGGAGGAGTCTCCTCCGTACTCCTCCATCGTAGGTACGTAGGGCACCATAGCTAAAGGTCTCTCTCTGACCTAGGCTCTTTCCGAGGTCTCACTCTTGGAGGAGGACGTGTCCGACCTTGTCTCCTCAGAGGAAGTACTGTTACTACTGTTGCTACTACTCCTACTACTACTAAGACTATCTTGGTAACCATCTATTGAAGACATTAAGAACGGGAGAATGAGACTTACCTAGAAAATAAGTAGCACTTCCTCCTTAGCAAGACACTTCAACACCACGATCCGAGCACCCACAATAAAAGCGGTTACTGAGCTGAGGCTTCCACCTTCCACCAAACCCCTCTTCACTAGGAATGCCACGAACACTGAGCACTTTCGAGCTTCCAAAAACGAGGACGAATACTCTCAAACTCTATAGCATGAGGACAAACACTCTCAAACTTTCTCTCTAAAAACTTTCAAGAGTCGGAGTGAAGGAAGATGGGAGCAAAAGCCCCTTATATATGGAAAGGAGGCGCGGTGAACGAGGCAAATTAAAACGGGCGGATGGGAAGGTATGGAGTTTAGGATGCTCGAGGTTGCTTTCGCGTTCTCTAAAGAGCCCGCCGCTGCAAACGAAGCGGTATTGGTCTACCTTAGGAATCGTTTCATTCCCCTAGAAAGCCAAATATTAATGAACGCCTTCATTTTTACAAAAGGTGGCTGCGCGCATTCAATAAATTTGACACGAGCCACGTGTCGAGAAACAGGTCTGAAAAATGATTAAAAAAAGTTGGGCCTCAAAGGACCCAAAAGCCCAAAACATCTAGAGGTCCTTCAAGAAGCCCAAGGAAATAGACAGCTTAAGGCACCCTTCATGGGCCTGAAAAGTAAGAAGCCCAAAAGTCCACCTGGAACTTAAGATCTCCAAAACCGAGCATATTGACTGCTTTTCATATGCTCGACCCAATGCCTCCAAGGCCGAGCATATTGACTGCTTTTCATATGCTCGGCTCAATGTCTCCAAGGCCGAGCATATTGACTGCTTCTCATATGCTCGATTCAAATTCTCCAAGGCCGAGCATATTGGTTGTTTCTCATATGCTCGGCCTAATGTCTCCAAGGCCGAGGATATTGACTGTTTCTCATATGCTCGGCTTAATGTCTCCAAGGCCGAGCATATTGACTGCTTTTCATATGCTCGACCCCATGTCTCCAGGGCCGAGCATGTTGACTACTTCTCATATGCTCGACTCAATGTCTCCAAGGCCGAGCATATTGACTGCTTCTCATATGCTTGGCCCAATGTCTCCAAGGTCGAGCATATTGATTGCTTCTCATATGTTCGGCTCAATGCCCCCAAGGCCCAGCATATTGATTGCCCCTTTACTTTAAGACCGAACCCTGTAAAACTTCCTTAAAGCACATAAATGTACTTAAGGAAATGGGGGGCCTTTGATACAGCCCAAAAACACGCACCCAATAAAAACATGACATGTGGACAACCTAAGATCAAAACAGGAAGGCGACATGCGGACAACCCTAGTCCAAACAGCAGGATCTCCAAGATATCCCTGTCCTTAGCATGTGGGCCGCCTAGCCTCTGACAAAGCTATTGACAAGACTCGCCGCTATCTCTGAACACTCCTAACCAGGCCTACGAACGCGAATCCAGGAATAAATCTTCCTTGGGCGCCTAACCACTCCCACTTGCAAAGGAGCAGGATCTTCGAGATCTCCTTGCCCTTAGCACGTGGGCCGCCTCATCCCCAAAGCACTATAAAAGGACCTAGGTATGCACATCCAAAAAAAAAGGACGATCACATTTTACATACCGAAAGCTCCACCATCCCCATTCTTATAAAAACTTGCACTAACAGAGGCATCAGAGCGTCTCCGAAGGCATCCCCTTTTTCTCCTCCGGTGACTCTTTAGCTTACATCGTCTTCCCTGTGCAGATTCCCCCAAGGTCCAACCTCCAACTCAGCAGCACGTTTTTGGTAGCAACAATATGTAAATGCTATTAAAATTGTATATTGTACACCCATAGTTGAGGAGTAATTTTGGAACTAAGTGTTGTTTGTATTAGGTGCTAGTGAGGACCAAGTGGAGGATGAAGGAGTAGTTCAAAGCTAGTTTGTGGATCGCGCGACGAGGTGAGTTATTACTTCTACCAAGCGATAAGGAAATTAGAAACCTAAAAAATTGAATATATAAGAATGTGAAAAGTTTAAAATATTGGATGTGTTGTGATTATATGTATGTAAATACAAGTATATATACGAATATATGATGAAATTGTATATATATATTTGTTTTAAATAGTGAGATTGATTAAATGGATTGTGATTAAGATTGTTGTATTGTGTTTTTTTGTTGGAAAGTGTAATGATTAAAATTTAATGGATAGTTATGGATGTGGATGCATTGAGAATTTTTTTTCTTCTTTTTATTATTGTTGTGTTGTTATGATTGGCTGTGCATGAGATTATATGACCTGCCTAGAAGGGGTGAAAGTGATCCAAAGATAATATTGGGTTGTAATACCCACCCAAAATGGGTGAAAGGGATCCGAAGATAATATTGGATTGCAAGACCCACCTGAAAGGGTGAAAGGGATCCGAGGATAAATGATGAGATGCTGACGTCCCGGTATATGTGGAGACATCTCCTTTATGAAAAAATTGATATGAGATGAGATGAACCGAGACGAGATGAGATAAGATGAATCAGATGAGATGAGTTGAATTTTGTTGATGCATTGCATTGATTGTTGTGGTGTTATGATGTAATGCATTTTAAAATTGATTGGGATGTGGAATGATGAGTGATTGTGATTAATTTGATGCTATTGTATGGAAGAATTCCATTTTGTGTTGTGTTATGTGTATTTCTTAATGGAATGAGAATGGAACAAATGAAGTAAATTTGGCAAGAATTGTAACTATGTAGAAATGTCTATATCATGCTAGGTTAGTGCTAGGATTTTTAAAGGTGATGATTACATCTCAAGTAGGGTCCATTTGGGATGGGTCATTACATTATTGATAAGAGCTATGATGTTTACAAGTGTGGCGAAAATAATGTTGGGATTGAGGTCGATGTTGATGTTGATCATCCTTTTATTGTGGCGAGATTTAATCAACAAATTAGTCATAAAAGAAATACAAACCAAAAGGGTTTTGTGAAATTTAATTCAAGACCTTTTGATGTTAAGAATCTTTTCAAGAGGAAAAAGAGTAAATGGAAGAGGTTCTAAAAAAGTGGGGCTTTAAAGGAGGATGTCTTTTTTTATTATTATTTTTAATTCTCATAAAAAAGGATTTGTTAGGAAGAAAATGGTTGATTCCAATGTTTCCCAATTTTTAAAATTTGTCATTTTTTTTTGGAATTCTTTATTGGAGAAGTGAGTTAATTATCCTTTGTTAATGTTCTTTTTCTTCAATATATAATTTTAGTTAAATTAATGTAGGCAACAAACAAAACCCAGTTGAATGAAAAGCATGTGAAACTCACGGTTGCTCCACAACAGCTTAAATTCATCAACTTTGTATGTATACTTTTAGATTCCTATTAACATTATGAATGCTAAAGATGCAAGGAAATCAAGATCGCAAGCAAGTTAAACAGTAGTGCTAATCAACAAAGATTAGATCTCTTCTTTATCTCAATGCTTTGATATAATGGGGCAACCTTTTCAAGAAAATATGGAGAAGTAGAAACCTGTTTGAATTAAAAAATTTATAGATTTGTGATATCTAATTAACTTGGCTTAAAAAAGTCCTAATTGGATTAGGTTTGAAACTATAGTAGACTAAATAGTAATATTTTCTTCTCCTTTAGAATTAGCTTCTTTGGTAGCAAATTGGGTTGTTTAGCAAAATCACTTGATGGTTGAGGGTTAGTTTGTTGTTAACTAACAGATGAATGGTGTGTTTGAATATGAAACCAAAGTCCTTGTTAGTAGGCAAACCAAAGTCTTCATTAGTAGGCAAAATCATAAATCAAAATCCTTCTCAGCAGGCAAACAAAAGTTCTCGTCAACAAGCAAACCAATGTCTTTATTCACAAGCAAACCAAAGTTCCCATTAACAAGAAAAATCATAAACCAAAGTCTTTCTCAAAATGCAAAATCACAAACCAAAGTTTTCATCAGCAGGCAAACTAAGTCCTCATATGTAGGCAAATCAAACTCCTAATTAGTAGGCAAAATCACAAATCAAAATCATCATCAGCAAGCAAAAGCACAAATCAAAGTTCTTGTCATCAAGGAAACCAAAGTCCTCACAGCAGACACCAATCAATTAAAAAGTATCGCACAAGTGAACAGATGCTAGCTCGATCACTTCAAGTATGTATTATTCTTGTGGGTGTTCCCATGACTCCAACTTTGCCCAACAACATGTTTACTTTTATGCGCTCATCGCATATTTGCTATTCCAAACTTGTGAAATGAAACAAAGGTCACTCATAGCCTTTGATTGGAAATCTCAAAGAAGGCCCAATCAAAGGTGGGCAAACTAAAGACACCCAATTTCATTCCAAAATTTTTGAACAAGCCACACGTAGGTTCCTATAACGAATCTTTGATCCTAATGCGCTCGGACTTGGTAAATTAAGAGGTTTGAATTTAATTGCGGAGTAAAACCAAATGCAAGCCCTTTTTATTCAATCCATTAAATCTACTTTGAGCTTATGTTAATTGGGCCTTATTTGATCTCAAGAATTTCAAGCCCAAAGTTTTCAGTTAAATTTTGGCCCAATCCAAATCCCCCTAAAGCCAATTGATTTTTGCTATGTCCAAACACTTTTCTCCCAAATTCCAAGCCTAAGAAGACTTCCAATTTTTATGGGAGAATTTTCACCCTCCACTCGGCACCTTTTGATTGATTTCACTTTTTCAAGACAAACTCTCTCATTTGTAATAAAAAAAAATTGTTTCTTCTCTCCCTTTCATGTGGCCGGGCATGTAAGTGTTTGAAGAGGAAGTTTTGTTCCTCTCTTTTGCCTTGTTAATTCCCCATTTCCCCTTTTAACTTTCACACTTTTTCATGCACCAAAGTCACATGATGCACTTAAAAATCTACACTATTTTCCTTTTATGTTGCCTGGTCATTTTGAAGTAGAAAGATGATTTTTTTTCCTCTCTTTTTCCTTGCCAATTCCTCATTTCCGCTTTTAGTTCTCACACTTTTTTCATGCACCTAAATCACATGCTCACACTTCAAAATATGGATCATTCATTCCCTACATAGCTGACCATGTGATGAGAAAAATAGGAAGTCTTCTTGTTTCCTTTTTACCTTGGTATTGCACCTTCATTTTTTAGCTTTCCCACTTTTTTCATACATCAAAGTCTTCATTTTCCATCTCAAAACTCTACACCATTCATCCCCTTCATAGCTGACCATATGATGAGAAAAATAGGAAGTCTTAATCCTCCCTTTTTTATCTTGGTATTGCACCTTCCTTTTTTTAAGCTTTCCCACATTTTCATGCATCAAGGGCCACTTTTTGAACCAAAAAACTACACCAATTCCTCTTCTTAGTATGTTCGGCCATGAGAGGAAGAGTTTTTCTTCTTTTCTTTTTCATTTTATGCTAAGAAACTTTCTCATCTTTAGCTCCCACTTGTCCACCTAAAAAATTGTTCCTTTGACCACCAAAATAGGAAGTCTTCCTCCCTTTTTTTTTTCTTTGATAAACCCACTTTCCACTTCAAATTTTCACCTCATCACCTCAAAAAACCACCACTTCTCCTCTTCCAATTTTTAGCCACTTTGAGAAAGTCTTGCCTTCCCTTTCTTGCTTTGTTTTCTACTCACACCACTTAAAGATTTCAGCTCAACAACCACTCATCTCTTCTTCACATAACCTACCACTTAAAGAAAATCTTCCTCCCTCCTTTCTAGCTTTGTTAACCACACCTTTGTTCCTAAGCTCTCCCCCTTTTTTTCCTATACACCAAAAGTCTCCCCCACACATAAAAAATCATCTTCTCCTCTTCCTCGTGGTCAGCCACCTAAAAGAGGAAGTTTTCCTCCTCTCTTTATTGCTTGGTTAAACACACCCCTCCATTCCTAGTTCTCACCATTTTCTATGCATCAAAAAGTCACTTCCACACCTCAAACTTTGCACTCCTCTCTCCCCTCTCTCACATGGTCGGCCATGCCCTCTCGCACTTATTATTTTTTCTGTTTTTTATTCCCTTGGGAAGCCCTCACTCTCCCTATAAATACCTACACTTAATACAAAGAAAAGATGGTTAAAAAATAGAAGAAGAAGAAAAACTTTGTGAGAGAGACTTTAGACAAATTTGTGAGCGATACTTTAGACTTTTAAGTAGTATAAAAAGATAGAAGTATAGCAATTGAAATCAGGCATATAAACAAGAAATAAAAAAGAAAAGAAAGAAACAAGGAAAGAACAAGATAGTGCACTTATTTTGGAATTCAGCCACCCCTAGCAAATTAGCTTTCTAATACTTAATCAAGTTCATTCTCCTAACTTATCAAGTCCATAGCAATGTGTGGATCTCCTAGGATTATCCTTGCACATGGAAATTCTCCTTGGCCAAAAAACTTGGTTAATTTTCTTTTTGTTTGTGAATTAAAATTGACATGTTTAAGCTACTTTGAAAATGAATTGGATAGTTTAGCTTAATTCTTACTTGCTAGAATCCATCTTAGCCTTAAATGTTCACTTTCTATTTAGTTCCTTTACAATCTTAGTATTTACTTTTTCCTCACTAAATGTATGTTATTATTTTCTTAGCTTGCGAATAATATTTACAAAAAGTTCTAGAATATGTGAGAATTTTTTTTATAAAAAATATGACTTTAAAATGTCTTTTAAAATCATGTATTTTAAAAAATAGACTATCGTAAATTAGCTAATCTAAAAGTATAATTTTGAGATTTAGAACAATATATAATTATACAATATCTAATTTGGAAATAGGTATAATTGTGAAGTAACTATCAAATTAGCAACATTTATTAATTATACATATACTCACACTAGAAGAGAATTTTCATCTGTCGACGCTTTATTTTCGGTGCTTTCATGAAGCACCGCAATATGTATGTAAATTTCATAGTGGGTCGGACTTTGGTGGAAGCACCACTATGTAACATATATTGGTGATTTAAAGCATCATTATGGTTCATATATCTGCGCTTTTAAGCGCTAAAACAAGGACTCTCGACGTTGACTTAAGTGCCACTATACATCATATATCGATGCTTATAAGTGCCAATGTGGTTCATATCCGCGCTTGTAAGCGCCGAGACTGGGTGTCTTTATATATCATATATCGAAGCTTCTAAGTATCGAAATAGGAGTAAAAAACCTAGTTAACTTGCGTGCTTAAATAAAATTTAAGAGGAGTGAAATAACCAAAACTACACACTCTCGACGCTTGTAGTCTTTAGAACCTTCTTGGGTAGCTTCGTCCTTTTCAATCTAGCATCTTCCTCTAAGATCTCTCCCAATCTGCATTCGTGGTATCTATCTTTCACTCGCTCATTTTCTCTCAGTCTCATACTTATATGATCAAATCCATCCCTTGTTGAAGTCGCACATGCTCTCCAATCTAACCAAATTCGTTGACTAGTTTTGGTCCGAGATCTCCACTACCGTCCCCAACATCTAAGCTTCTACTCTCTTTATCTCTTCATGTTTTTAGTTTGTATGGTTTCTTTAGATTAGGGTTTGATTTGTTTGGCTATGCGGGAAAATTGGAAGAAAATTGAGGGGAAACAGATATGGAAAATTTGGGAGTTTAAATTTACTTTGTTTCTCCTCTCATTGTAGATTTTGTTGTTTGATTGCTGAGAAAATAAATTAAAAAAAAGAGACCACAAACTTTCTTTCCTTCTCCAATACTTAATTTCTCAATAACCAAACATCAATCAGAAAGTTTAAAAAGTACTACTATAATTAAAGACTTCAAAAATAAGTCCATGTTTTCTATGAATCAGTTAATTACTAGTAAATGATACAATTAAAGAGAAATATTTTTGATTCTTAAAATATATATATCTCTCTCTCCACTCCTCGATTAGACAAAAGTTGATAAAAGTTTTATCTTTATTTTTTAATTTGAGATTTAAGTCTCTGTCTCGTCGGTGACCTTCATCTCTTGCCACGCGAAAATCTCAGTCTTCTCAGGTAGTCATTTTAATTTTTTTATATGCTTTCTTAGAATTTTTTTTTTTGATAACGGTTGGGTAATAATTTTCTTTGCATACCATATTTTAAAAAAGTGTGATGATATGAATCTGATAATATTTCCATTGCTCAGACATTGTAAATTTGTAATTGTTTTGTGATTATGCTTACTTGGTAGCTTTTTGGCATTGCATGTGAAATTTCTTAGTGTAATTGGTGTCTCCTCTATTTCATCTTAGTGCTATGTAACGACCCATCTCAAGTGGACCCTACTCGGAATGACTCAATTACCATTCAACACTGAGCACATTGACACAAGATGCAACTATATAATACTCATCAAGAATACGAACATCCGATCAAACTTCACAAATTTAAATATCACATTTTTACACATTCAAACAATCTTTACAATACAAGAGAGTCAAAGATTTTACAATTTTCAAAAGATGAAGAAAACTCCCCCACTTAAGCAAGCCTTTTACACTTTCTTTTACAATGATTAAACCAAGAACAAGGGCTTAGACTCTTAACAAAGACCCAAAAGACAAGGATGTCATAGGCGAGAGCTTTATTTAGGACTTTCTTTAACTTTAACTATCAAACTCCTGGTATTACCTGAAATGTTAGAAAATAAAAGGGTGAGCTAAAAATCTCAATGAGAAATACATTACAAAAAGTAATCGTTTTAAAAGTTTTGTTCTTTATTTTTCAAACCATAACTTAATATTTATTTCTTTCTAAGTACAGAAAATAATACAACTTATAAGTATAAACTTTTCATCTTACTTTTCTCATTTCATTATTGACAAAGTAGTCATTATAAATATTCCTTATTTCTTTAGTAAATCAGAAAGTACGTAGTTCTTATCACTAATATATTCTATGATTAATCTTTTGAGAGTAAATGACAAATCTCAGACATTTTTATACTACAACAATCAACATTTCTTACCCTTTACTGAACCAAATACATTCAACACCCTTCATTGGACGAATCACATCACATGCCTTCACAGGCTCTTCATTGGACGAATCACATCACATGCCTTCACGGGCTAATTACAACAAGTGTCTTTTAATGGACTAATCAAAATTCATGCCCCTCATGAGCCAAACATCACTTGTGCCTCTCATGGGCCAATAAAATTCATCAATTATATACTAATCATTCATTATGCAATGTACTGCAATGCAAATTCACTTCTTTCATCACTTCAAAGTTCTTGCCTCTCATTGGACTAATCATAAACAATGGGGACATCTCCCATCATAAACAATTTGGATCTCCTCCTTATCCCTTGCTGGGTGGAGTCCCAAAAATTACATATTTATTCTATTCATTTCACATTATCATAATATCAATAAAATTTCATAACATATACAAAGCATTCACAACATTATAGTTTCCCATATATAAGTTCAATAAATCAAATACATCGGAACATCTTTCAAACATATATATTCTAAGCTTTAAATTTCATTTGATATCCTCACACTTACTAGGAGTAAGGTGATACTCATGTCTTTGCACCAAGCTTAATCCCAACTCATTTTCTTGCCTTTTGATTAAACTCCAAAATATCCTAACGTCACAACAAATATTTATCACAACCCAACATAGGTAAATTAGAATTTAATCACTTCAAATCAAATGCCTACAACTCTCAACTAACCCATTGGGTCATCCTCTAATGCTTAGGATTGAAAAGAACAAGATTTAAAAACCCAAAAACTAAAAACAAGGTTGCTGATGCAGGAGGATCCAAGTCAGATGATGCAGAGTTGGCAGATTTGCATAGGACTGGCAGGTGGACTACCTAGAATGGGCCATGGGCCAACGAACCAAAAAAATGATTATGTCCTCAGCGTCGTCGTTTTTAAGCAAAAAAAAACAATGTTTAGGCCCTCAAATTGGCAGTTTACAGTTTTAGGAAACTTTTTATTTTAGTTATTTTAATTTCCACCTTAATTTAAATTTCCTATTTTGTTTCGACCTTATAAATAAGGTCTTAGGGTTTTATAACCATTATTATTGAATTTGCATAATTTTAAATAAACATCAGAGCTGTTTCTCTGCATTGTTTTTTTAGGGTTTTTCTTGTGTTACTCCCTGTGAACGATCTGTTCGACTAGCCTGCAGAATAATCGCTATTTTGCCTGGTGTCAGTTGGTATCAGAGCTTCAGCGTTTTCCTAGGGCAAGATTTCATCAGTTCCATGGCTGGTAGTCGTGGACATCGCGGGCAGGTTCCGAACGAGGAAGCCCCACGTTGTGATCGTAACATTCAGGATGCGATGATTGAGGATTTACAGAGGAAAGTTACCGAGTTAACCCAGCGTCTAGCGGCGCAAAATTTTGGAGATCGTGAGATTGAAGATCATGATTCCGAATCTAGTTCCAGTTCTGAAAAACCACATCACAATCCTGCTCGATTCTGGGAGCACCGTGGTCGGGAAGAATGTTATGGAGGCCTCAGATTCAGAGTGGATCTGCCTTAGTTTTCTGGTACGTTACAGGCCGAGGGATTCGTTGATTGGTTGAATGAAGTGGAGCGTATTTTCGAGTACAAGGAAGTCCCAGATCGTGTGAAGGTGAAACTGGTCGCCATCAAACTGAAGGGCAGAGCATCTGCGTGGTGGGAGCAGTTGAGGCGTTCGCGTGATCGGCAGGGCAAAGCCAAGATTATAGATTGGGAGAAGATGAAGAAAAAGATGAAGGGTCACTTCCTCCCTTTCGGTTACAATCAGACCTTGTTTCAGTGTCTTCATTCGTTGAGGCAGGGCACGAGATCGGTAGATGATTACACGGAGGAATTCTATCAGTTGATTGCCCGGAACGATTTATCTGAAACAGAGGAGCAGATGGTGGCACGGTATTTGGGGGGATTACGGCAGCCCCTACAGGATGTCCTCAACCTTCACTCGCTGTGGATAGTTTCAAAAGCTTATTAGCATGCACTTGCGGTGGAAAAACAGCAGAACCGGAGGCCATTGAATAGAGGCGATCAAAACAATCGGCCAGTTCACCCTCAAGAATCCCGTCCTGTCTAGCAACCACCTCAAGGTAACCCTAACCCTAACCCGAATATTAGATGTTTCAGATGTGGTGAACATGGGCATAAATCACCTGAGTGCAGGAAGCCTGCTAGTAATAAAGGTAAAAATCTCCTGATTGAGGATGATGGGGTAGACGAATTTGAGGAGATTGGGGAGCCTATGTATGACGATGATGAATATGGAGATGTGTTTGATGAGAGTCATAAAATGCATCTAAACAATACTTAATTGTTAACATTTTAGGGTTGATCTCGGTCATAATCGCACTTTTACATGTTGATAACTCTAAAGTGATATTCATAAATCATTGACTTAATTCGATGCATTTTCAGGTGCTTTGAGTACAAAAGAGATAATAAAGTGATCCATGTTTAAAGCACCAAAAGATCTTGGGTGTCGGTGCTCGTTTTTGTCCAAGGTTTAGACATGTCCAAACATGATTCAAAGATGGTTAAAGTCTAAACCAAGGCTGGAATAATAAAGTACAGTAAGCTAAAAGACTGCACACAAGTGTGTGCATCACTTTGGAGCAAGTTAAGGGTAGGCACACTAGTGTGTGCACTTCTGCATACAAGCTGAAGGAGTTTCACTGAATTGCCAGAATTTCCCGTACAGATCAATCATCTTTGCAGATTAAACTGTATTGATGTAGGAAGAACCAGACGATGAGCCATATATACTTAGAAAGATCCGGAAGTCTATTTTCTGGAGAATTTTACGGTTTCGTAAAAAAGATTTTTCTAGAGAAAGTTATGGCAGTTTTAGTGGAAATAGTTTAGCACAGCAGGCCCAGACGCACAGCAGGCCCAGGCGCACAGCACGACCCACTCGCCTCTTGACCAGATTAGGGTGAGCAAATGACATTCTCCAAGACCAAAACACCCCCCTCATGCTCTATAAATATATCTTTATGGAGTGTGCAGCTGGGCATTGAAGAGAGAAAGCAAGAAAGAGAGAAAAAAGAGAGAATTCAATGGATCCAAATCCAGCATTCTTCCATTTTATTTCTAAGTTTTCTTTGGTTGCAAATCAAGGGGAGAACATCCATATTGTTCATCCACCTTGAACTCCATGGCCAAATCAAGGGGAGAGCATCCTTATTGTTCTTCCACTTTGATTTCCATGGCCAACTAATCATTTTACAAGGGAAAGGGATGAATCTTTAGGGATTTCTTGTTCTTTATTTCCTGTTCTTGATTCAGTTGTACGGATTTATTGTTAAATAGTGTTTATGAATTATTCATTGATTAAGTAAGAAGATTTGAGTTCATGTGATAGATGTACTTTTTATTCTTCTTCTTTTAGACTCTCTTAATCCGGTGATTGCATCATTCTCCTCCATTGAGGTTGCTTGGATGTGATTGATTCTGGTAGATTTATCTTATTGATTGTCCATTACTGCGATATTGTCTTTTAAGATATATTATCGTTTCTTGATAATCTTTAAGATCGGTCATGTGTGCATGAACCGAAATCAATGATTAATTCGTAGCAATTATATAAGAGTTATAAATGTGCTTAATTGAATATATTCCGATTGCTTGTTTGGGAGTTGAAACATGCAATCGAGATAAAATCAATTGAATCAAGAGTGGAAATAGGGAACAAACTTAAAGAGGATTCTTGGAACCTTGTTATTTCTCATTTATATTTCATTTACATTTACGCAATTTTCCTTTACACTATTTCACCATCAAAGCTAAAAAATCTTGAGTTTAACTTTTATCGTTCGTTTTAAGGTTCACCCATTTTCCTTTGTACTTAACTTGTTTCCCTGTGGAATCGACACCCCAAAGCCGTACTACAATAACCGTGTTATACTTTGGGTGTAATCAAATTTTGGCACCATTGCCGGGGAGACACTTTTAAGTACAAGGAAACTTGTCAACTTTGAGTGTGACAGTAAAAAAAAAAAAAATCATAAATACCTTTCTTTTCAGCAGTTTGTAAATACAGTCATATCATTCCTTTACTTCTGTTTTATTTATTTGTTCATTATTCTGTTTTATTTATTTGTTCATTATTCTGTTTTATATATTTGTTCATTATTCTGTTTTATTTATTTGTTTATTATTCTGTTTTATTTATTTGTTCATTATTCTATTTTATTTATTTGTTAATTATTCTGTTTTATTTATTTGTTTCCCCCTCTACATTAATTGGTGCATGCTTAGACCGAGAGATTCGCGAGGTAGATTCATTAGAGGACCCGAATTAGAGTTACCCTCTCTTTCCACCTCCATTAGTGAAACCACGCCTAGATCAAACCATAGTGCACCCCCATCAAAAAATTTAGAGGATTTTGTTAACATGGCTGAAAATCCAAATGAGAATGGTGCTAGGACTCTTAAAGATTACCTACATCCTAGTCGGACAGCCACACCATCGTGCATTATGTTTCCAGCAAATATCCATCATCAAGATTTTAAAACAGGGATGATACAACTTCTTCCTACTTTTCATGGCATAGAAAACGAGAACCCTTATGTGCACATTAGAGAATTTGAGGAAGTAGTTGCGATTTTCCATAGTCACGATGCAACTGATGATATCGTGAGACTCAAGTTTTTTCCCTTCTCCTTAAAGGATAAAGCTAAGAGTTGGTTATACTCGTTGAGACCACGATCAATTGGGTCATGGAATGATATGACCCAAGTCTTTTTTAACAAGTACTTCCCTCAACATAAGACTAACGCTTTGAAAAGACAAATCTCCACCTTTGCACAAAAGGAAAACGAGACTTTGTATCAGTCTTGGGAGAAATTTAAAGAGCTGTTAAGTATGTGTCCACATCATGAGTATGAAAATTGGCGTTTAGTGAGCTATTTCTATGAGGGTCTTACCTATAGAGAATGCCAATTTGTCGAGATGATGTGTAATGGAGAGTTTCTGCAAAAAAGACCCTGATGAGGCTATTGAGTACCTCAATGAGCTTGCTGAGAAAGCTCACACATGGACTAGACCTAGTGCTACTGAGAGCACAAATAGGTCACGACCTAATGGTGGAGGAATCTACCATCTTAGGGAAGAGGATAACCTCAAGGCCAAGGTCGAAATGCTTACTAGGGAGTTGGAGGCATTAAAAACGAAAAAACCAACACACATGGTTAATCAGGCCGAACCTTTAGAATCATGTTTTGTGTGTGACGGGGTTGATCATCCCGCCCAAGATTGTCCCACTTTTGTTGACATGAGAGGGCTGTACGAGGAACAATGCAATACCTTAGGCATGTACAAGAAGCCCTCAGCACCCTTCTCTAACACTTATAATCCAGGGTGGCGAAATCACTCCAACTTCAGTTAGAAATCTGAAAATCAGCAACATGTGCAGCCCCCTAGATCGTACCCAGCACCTTATCATGCACCCTCATCTTCTAGGAACTCTTTAGAAGACTCCTTACATACTTTTATAGAAGCACAAGGCAAGACAAACCAAAAGTGTGAGGCATTAATTACACAATTAGTTGAGGAAAACAAAGAAATAAGGAGCCAAGTGTCTAAATTGATGAGTTCCTTGAGTGTGACTGAGCGAGGTAAGTTCCCTGCCCAAGCTCAGTCCATACCTCACAGTCAACATATGGCACAAGAAAATATGAAAAATGTAAATGCCATTGTGACCCAAAGAGGTAAGTCACTACACATTCCACCAGAGAATAAACCCGAGAATGTGAAAAGTCAAACCAGTAGTGAGACCAAGTTGCTTAAAGACCCTGAAGTGACCCAAAGTCCTGTTAAGGCCCCATTCCCCTAAGCCTTAAAATCTAACAAGAAAAATCTGGAAATGAATGATGAAATCCTTGAGAACTTAAGGCAAATGAAACTTAATCTTCCCCTTTTGCATGTGATTAAACAAGTCCCCACCTATGCAAAAGTTCTCAAAGATTTATGCACAATTAAGAGGAAACATCATGTCAAGAAAATAGCTTTCCTAACTGAGCAAGTTAGTGCACTAATTGAGCAAAGAATTCCCTCGAAATATAAAGATCCGGGCTGTCCTACCATTGCTTGCAGCATTGGAAATCATGAGGTTGGACAAGCCTTACTAGATTTGGGAGCTAGTGTAAACCTGATGCCATTTTCCATTTACTTACAGCTGGGGTTAGGAGAAATCAAACCAACCGGCGTGGTATTACAATTGGCTAATCGCTCAGTCAAGGTACCCCGAGGTGTGGTTGAGGATGTTTTGATTCAAATTGATAAATTTTATTATCCTGTTGATTTCTTAATTCTTGATACTACTTCTGCTGTAGACACTAACTCTAAAATCCCTTTGATTTTGGGTAGACCTTTTCTTGCTACTGCGAATGCTCTAATAAATTGTAGGAATGGTCTCATGAAGTTGTCCTTTGGCAACATGACCCTTGAAGTAAATATTTTCGGTGTTGCAAAACAGCTCGAAGATGAGGACGAAAACCACCAGCTTTACATGATCGAGTCACTCGTCAATGAGGGAGTTTTCTTAACTAATGATTATGGCCCTCTTGTTGTTAATTCTGAGATAGATTTATTTGATGATAAAACTGATATAATTGATATATGTGCTATTTTTGACAAATCTCAGGATTATGGAAATCGGGCGTGGCAACCAAGGTTTGAGGAGCTGCCTGAAAGAAGCAAGACTCAAGTCCCCTCAAGTGTGGAAGCACCTAAAGTCGAATTGAAGCCACTACCTAAGGGTCTAAAACATGCCTTTCTCGGTCCAGGTGATACCTTTCCTGTTATAATTTTTTCAGAATTAACTGAAACCCAAGGTAAGAGATTAATTCAAACTTTAAATGAACACAAATCAGCCCTGGGATGGAGCATGGCTGATTTAAAGGGAATTAGTCCCCTGATCTGCTCCCATAAAATAAATCTGGATGAAGGAACCAGTCCTCGTAGAGACCCTCAACGTAGGCTTAACCCCACTATGAAAGAAGTAGTGAAAAATGAAGTGCTGAAACTATTAGATGCGGGTATTATATATCCCATAGCTGATAGTAAGTGGGTAAGCCCTATGCAAGTCGTCCCGAAAAAGTCCGGAGTCACTGTGATAAAGAATGACCTAGGAGAGTTAGTCCCTACCAAACTTGTGAACGGGTGGCATGTGTGCATTGATTACAGAAAATTAAGTGCTGCCACCAAGAAAGATCACTTCTCACTCCCTTTTATTGATCAAATTCTTGAGCGTGTAGCTGGTCATCTCTTCTACTATTTTCTAGATGGTTATTCTGGTTACTATCAAATAGAAATTGCATTAGAAGACCAAGAAAAGACCACCTTTACTTGTCCCTTTGGTACCTATGCTTTTCGTAGAATGCCATTCGGATTATGTAAAGCCCCTGTTACTTTTCAACACTGCATGATGAGCATTTTTAGTGACATGGTTGAAAATTGCATGGAGGTTTTTATGGATGACCTAACTGTTTTTGGATCTTCATTTGAAACATGCTTAATGAATTTAGAAAGAGTATTAATTCGCTATGAGGAAAAAGAATTGGTTTTAAATTGGGAAAAGTGCCATTTCATGGTGCCATCTGGTATTGTCTTAGGGCATATTGTCTCTTCTAAAGGAATAGAGGTTGATCAATCTAAGATTGAGTTAATCTCTAAGTGGTCTGCCCCTAAGACAATAAAGGATGTGAGATCTTTCCTTGGTCATGCTGGTTTTTGTAGGAGGTTCATACAAAATTTTTCAAAAATATCTAGACCGCTATGCGCCCTCCTAGTTAAAGATACCCCCTTTGAGTGGAGTCAAGCTTGTCAAGAGGCCTTTAAAACATTGATTGGCAAGCTTACTTCCGCACCTATAATGCAGTCGCCAGATTGGACTTTCCCTTTTGAAATCATGTGTGATGCTAGTGACTACGCTGTAGGTGCTGTTCTTGGACAGCGAAGGGAAGGTAAACCTTTTGTCATTTACTATGCTAGTAAGACTTTAAATAGTGCTCAAATGAATTACTCTACAACTAAAAAAGAGTTGCTACCTGTAGTATTTTCTTTAAATAAATTTCGTGCTCATCTAATTGGTTCTTCTATCCTTATTTTTATAGATCATGCAGCCCTCAAGTATCTTCTTACGAAGAAAGATGCTAAGGCATGACTAATTTGATGGATCCTCCTCTTGCAAGAATTTGATATCACCATCAAGGATAAAAAAGGAGTGGAGAACGTAGTAGCTGACCATTTATCCAGATTCACTTTTGAGGACACTTGTGATGACATGCCAATCAAAGATGATTTTCCCGATGAGTAATTACTCTCCATTACTTCTCTACCATGGTTTGCTCACATCGTAAATTATTTGGCTACAGGTGAGATACCTATGGATTGGAGCGCTCAAGACAAGAGGAAATTCTTATATGAGGTACGTAATTTTTATTGGGATGACCCCTATCTTTTCAAGTACTGTCCTGACCAAATCTAAGGCGTTGCATCCCTAATGAAGAAATTTCGAGTGTCTTAGAATTTTGTCACTCCCAAGCTTGTGGAGGCCACTTTTCGATGAAAAAAACCGCTGCAAAAATTTTGCAGTGTGGATTTTATTGGCCTACTTTGTTTAAAGATACAAACACCTATTGTTGCTCTTGTGAAAGATGTCAAAAGTTAGAAGCTGTGTCTCGCCGAAATATGATGCCCCTGAACCCTATTTTAGTGATTGAAATCTTTGATTGTTGGGGCATCGATTTCATGGGACCCTTCCCTCCTTCCTTCGGGTACCAGTATATCATTGTAGCAATAGATTATGTATCCAAGTGGGTAGAGGCAGCAGCTTGTCGAAACAATGATAATGGAACGGTGATTAAATTTCTTAAAGAAAAGGTGTTATCGCGATTTGGTACACCACGTGCTATAATTAGTGATCGAGGTACACATTTTTGCAACCGTTCCTTTGAAGCTTTAATGAAAAAATTTGGAGTATTACATAAAATCTCTACTGCCTATCATCCTCAGACTAGTGGACAAGTAGAGCTTGCTAATAGGGAGATTAAACAAATTTTAGAAAAAACAGTTAACCCCGATCACAAAGATTGGTCTTTGAGACTAACTGATGCGCTTTGGGCTTATTGTACAGCCTTTAAAACTCTCTTAGGTATGTCGCCCTATCGGCTTGTTTTTGGAAAGTCTTGCCACTTACCCATGGAGCTCGAGCATCGAGCTTATTGGGCCATCAAGTCTTTTAATTTTAACATGGGCGAAGCGGATAAACTTCGAAAATATCAGCTGACCGAGTTAGAAGAATTAAGAAACGATGCTTATGAAAATTCTAGAATCTATAAGGCTAAGATGAAAGTATTCCATGACAAAAACATTTTGAGAAAAACATTTAAACCCAATGATCGGGTATTCTTATACGACCCTAGACTTCATAAGCATCCTGGAAAACTTCGGTCAAGATGGATTGGCCCTTTTATAGTAAAAAATGTTTTTGAAATGGGGCGGTAGAAATTGAGGATACTAGAGATGGTCAGATCTTTAAAGTAAACGGTCAACGACTTAAGATCTTAATTGATAGACATGATCCGGAGATGGAAGACATTCCGCTTATGGATCCGGTCTATTCACCTTGACCACACAACAAAGGTACGTTATTCCTTTTTATTTTTGTTTTGTTTTTAGTTAGTTTTCATTCAATCTTAATTGTTAGTAAAAAAAAATTATTAATGTTTTGTTGTTAAGTCTTTATTAACTTAGAATTTTGGTTGTGTTAAGTCTATTTTAATTTTTAGTTTCTAGTTGATTTCAACGAAAAGAACGATATGCAGTTCAATTGGTGGTGCGCAATTTTCAGCTTCTATGCATTTCTGGCCACACAGGGAGTTTCCTTTCTTTTTTCTTTTACATTGAGGTCAATGCAATGTTTAGGTTGGGGGTGGAGGAAACACATTTCTTTTCTTTTTTTCATTGAACTACTTGGTGTCACTTCCTTTCTTTTCGTTGTTAGGATAAAAAAAAATGTTTGTTTGTTTTTAACATGCTTTGTGTTAGCCTTGAAGTTAATTCACATGTCAATGATATGAGCTTAATCGAGATAGCATATAACATTTATAAGAAGTTAAATCTTGCTTCGCTTTGAGAATAAATTAACTGTCAAGTTTTCTTTGGTTTGAGACTCTGGTTTGTGGTAAGATTGCTTGATTAGTCTAAAGCATTTGGAGAAGTTTTATGCGCGGTTGTTTTGTGAATACTTTTGCGGTCTCTACAAGCTCTAGAACTTATTTGATAATCACTTGAGGCGAAAATCATAGAATGCACACTACTTAGGATATGATATAGGCCATTTTTGGACCGTTTGAGCCTTTTTAAACTTACCCTTGTTATATTTATCGCTAGTCACCTATTTGAGTCTTTTTCTTGAAAAGAAAAATTGAGCCTTGTTTCTTTCGATAAACCATTTACTTACCTTTATGAGCCTAAAAATATTTTATCCTTACCTCTCTTTTAAAAGAACTTAGTTATACACATGTTGTGAGAAGCACTTAAAAGGAGTAAGGGTGGAAATATGAGAAAATATTACTACCATAACCCAAGTACATTAAAAGAGATAAGTTGGGGGTTGTGGAAACGAAAAGAAAAGAATGAAAGAGGAGGTGAATAGTCTTATTCCAAAATAAAAAAAAAGAGAAAAAATGAATTATGGCAAAGAAAGAAGAAAAGAAAAAAAAATGGTGATTTATTGCGAGAAATGCTCGAAAAATGGTTGAAAGAGTTGGGTGTTGAAGTAAGGTTATCTTGTGCTTAAAGTGGTTGTGTTTAAATTAAGAGACTTAGTTCTTTTATTTATTTAAATTTTCCCATTCTTTGTTGACCTTTATCCTAGCCTAACGTTGCAAGCTTATTAAAGACCTATTGATCCGATGAAGTGTGATTTTTCTACATAGTGGAGAGTGATTTGAAAAGTGAGCATATGGAGCTTGATTTGTGATTGTTGTCACGCAAATTAATATGTTTTTAGAGGCCAAGACTTGTATTCATGCTATGTTGTGCATAAAATCATCCGGGTGTTCAGACTAATGTATTGTGGTAAGATGGATGGTAAGAGTCGATAACGATTTTAAGGTTAACATTTGGATTATTCTTGGACCTGAGTGATATTTAATGATTCTATGTGCTGTATGTTATGCATGACTTTTGAGATAGATTTTTGAATCACTCTTGGTTAACGCCAGCATTGCTGTATTTTGCTTTGATTTCTAAATAAAGAATTCATTTCATGCCTTTCGTTTGAATTTTTAGGGACTAGCAATAAGCTAGTTGGGGGTTGTGATGAGAGTCATAAAATGCATCTAAACAATACTTAATTGTTAACATTTTAGGGTTGATCTCGGTCATAATCGCACTTTTATATGTTGATAACTCTAAAGTGATATTCATAAATCATTGACTTAATTCGATGCATTTTCAAGTGCTTTGAGTACAAAAGATATAATAAAGCGATCTATGTTTAAAGCACCAAAAGATCTTGGGTGTCGGTGCTCGTTTTTGTCCAAGGTTTAGACATGTCCAAACATGACTCAAAGATGGTTAAAGTCTAAACCAAGGCTGGAGTAATAAAGTACAGTAAGCTAAAAGACTGCACACAAGTGTGCGCATCACTTTGAAGCAAGTTAAGGGTAGGCACACTAGTGTGTGCACTTCTGCATACAAGCTGAAGGAGTTTCACTGAATTGCCAGAATTTCCCGTACAGATCAATCATCTTTGCAGATTAAACTGTATTGATGTAGGAAGAACCAGATGATGATCCACGTATTCTTAGAAAGATTCGGAAGTCTATTTTCTGGAGAATTTTACGGTTCGTAAAAAGGATTTTTCTAGAGAAAGTTATGGCAGTTTTAGTGGAAACAGTTCAGGCCAGCACAGCAGGCCCAGACGCACAGCAGGCCCAGGCGCACAGCACGGCCCACTCGCCTCTTGACCGGATTAGGGTGAGCAAATGACATTCTTCAAGATCAAAACACCCCCCTCATGCGCTATAAATATATCTTTATGGAGTGTGCAGCTGGGCATTGAAGAGAGAAAGCAAGGAAGAGAGAAAAAAGAGAGAATTCAAGGGATCCAAATCCAGCATTCTTCCATTTTATTTCTAAGTTATCTTTGGTTGCAAATCAAGGGGAGAACATCCATATTGTTCATCCACCTTGAAATCCATGGCCAAATCAAGGGGAGAACATCCTTATTGTTCTTCCACCTTGATTTCTATGGCCAACTAATCATTTTACAAGGGAAAGGGATGAATCTTTAGGGATTTCTTGTTCTTTATTTCCTGTTCTTGATTCAGTTGTATGGATTTATTGTTAAATATTGTTTATGAATTATTCATTGATTAAGTAAGAAGATTTGAGTTCATGTGATAGATGTACTTTTTATTCTTCTTCTTTTAGACTCTCTTAATCCGGTGATTGCATCCTTCTCCTCCATTGAGGTTGCTTGGATGTGATTGATTCCGGTAGATTTATCTTATTAATTGTCCATTACTGCGATATTGTCTTTTAAGATATATTGTCATTTCTTGATAATCTTTAAGATCGGTCATGTGTGCATGAACCGAAATCAATGATTAATTCGTAGCAATTATATAAGAGTTATAAATGTGCTTGATTGAATATATTCCGATTGCTTGTTTGGGAGTTGAAACTTGCAATCGAGATAAAGTCAATTGAATTAAGAGTGGAAATAGGGAACAAACCTAAAGAGGATTCCCAAAACCTTGTTATTTCTCATTGATATTTCATTTACATTTACGCAATTTTCCTTTACATTATTTCACCATCAAAGCTCAAAAATCTTGAGTTTAATTTTTATCGTTCGTTTTAAGGTTCACACATTTTCCTTTGTACGTAACTTGTTTCCTTATGGAATCGACACCCCAAAGCTGTACTATAATAACCGTGTTATACTTTGGGCATAATCAGTGTTGTATGGGGATGGCCATGAGACTTTGGTCGTTCGTAAGAGTCTACTGACCCCCAAGGGCGATTCAAGGGACGATTGGTTGAGGACCAATATTTTCCACATGACCTGTACAGTTGCCGATAAAGTCTGCAAGATGATCATAGATAGTGGCAGTTGTGAGAATGTGGTGTCTGAAGAGGCTGTCCAGAAACTACAATTGAAAACAGATCGTCATCCTAAGCCGTACAAATTGTCTTGGCTGAATAATGGCAGTGAGGTAACGGTGGATAGGCGTTGCCTAGTTTCTTTTTCTATTGGTAAGAGATATTTCGATAATGCTTGGTGTGATGTTGTGTGTATGGATGCTTGTCATGTATTGTTAGGCAGGCCTTGGCAGTATGATCGTAATGTTATTCATGATGGGCGAAAAAACACATACTCCCTTAGCATCAAAGGGAAGAAGATTGTGTTAGCACCTCATCGGGAAGGAATCACTCCTACCCCGATTTCCAATAATACTAATCTGCTTTCGATGTCCAAGTTTTTAGCAGAGGTTGAGCATGTAGACGTGGTTTATGCTCTGCTGCCTTGTGGGAATAGCGCAGCAGATCTGAATCCAAAATTACCAGTCGAAGTGCAGCAGCTGATGGCAGAGTTTTCTGACCTTATGCCAAAGGATCTTCCTCCTGGGTTACCACCTATGAGGGACATTCAGCATCAGATCGACCTTGTTCCAGCATCCAGTTTGCCTAATTGACCGGTGTATCGCCACAGCCCCAAGGAATCTGAAGAGTTACAGCGACAGGTGGTAGAGTTGTTGGAGAGAGGCTACGTCTGTGAGAGTATGAGCCCATGTGCGGTTCCTGCCCTACTAGTACCGAAGAAGGATGGTTCTTGGCATATGTGTGTTGATAGCAGAGCCATCAACAGGATCACAGTGAAATACCAGTTCCCAATTCCCCGCCAGGATGATATGTTAGACCAGCTGTCCGGTTCTAGGGTCTTCTCCAAAATTGACCTTAGGAGCGGATACCACCAGATCAGAATAAGGCCTGGAGATGAGTGGAAGACAGCGTTTAAGACGCAGCATGGGTTGTATGAGTGGATGGTCATGCCTTTTGGACTGTCCAATGCGCCCAGCACATTTATAAGGGTCATGCGTAAGGTTTTACGGCCTTTAATGGGTAAGTTCGTTGTAGTTTACTTTGATGACATCCTCATTTATATAGTCCGACGTGGGAGTCACATTTTGAGCACCTCCGTGCTGTTTTTAATTTGTTGAGGACAGAGCGCCTATATGTCAATCAGAAGAAGTGTTCTTTCTTTACTACTTCTGCTACTTTTCTAGATTTTGTTGTATCTACTGATGGTGTTCAAGTAGATCAGTCAAAGGTAGAGGCGGTCTTGGAATGGCCCACACCGAGGACCTTGCACGATGTAAGAAGTTTCCATGGATTGGCTTCCTTCTACCGCCAGTTCATTAAAAATTTCAACACTTTGATTGCTCCTATCACGGAGTGCCTTAAGGGGCGTGATTTTCAGTGGTCTGAGGAGGCAGAAACCAGCTTTCAACTGGTCAAACAGAAGATGACAGAGGCACCAGTTTTGGCACTTCCTGATTTTGAAAAGGTGTTTGAGGTAAACTGTGATGCATCTGGAGTGGGTATTGGTGGTGTTCTAAGTCAAGAAGGGCGACCAATAGCTTTTTTCAGTGAGAAGTCATCAGGATCAAAAAAGAATTACTCCATCTATGATATGGAATTCTATGCCATAGTTCAGTCCCTGAAACATTGGCGTCACTACCTAGTGCAGAGGGAATTTATTCTTATCACTGATCATGAGGCCCTGAAGTACATCAATGGCCAACACAAGCTGAGTAGGCGGCATGCCAATTGGGTGGCGTACTTGCAGGAATTCACATTTGCGCTGAGGCACCAAGCAGGAAGTCTGAACCGTGTCACAGATGCACTGAGCCGTCGTACATTACTTCTCACCACCATGAGCACCAGAATTGTGGGATTTGAGGTCTTCTCAGATATGTATGCTGCAGATCCTTCCTTCGGGAGGATAATTCAGGAGGTAACTACTGGTCAACGACATGATTTTATTTTGCATAATGGTTATCTATTTCGTGGATTGCAGTTGTGCGTTCCAGATTGTTCACTAAGGTAGCAAATTATTAGTGAACTTCATAACGAAGGTCACTTTGGGCGAGACAAGACATTGGCCCTGATTTCCTCTAACTACTATTGGCCCAAATTGACCAGTGACGTGGCTCATTATGTGGAGCGTTGTTATGTGTGCCAGCGGTCCAAGGGAGTTCTCACTAATGCGGGTCTGTACACAACCTTACCTGTGCCTGAAGCCCCTTGGTTAGATGTTAGTATGGACTTTGTGTTGGGCTTACCCCGTTCCCAATGAGGCTTGGATTCTATTTTGGTTGTGGTTGACAGATTTTCCAAGATGGCCCATTTCATACCTTGTAGGAAGACAATGGATGCTACCAGGATTGCTCATCTTTACTTCAAAGAGATTGTGCGTTTGCATGGTGTTCCCCGATCCATCACTTCAGATCGTGACACCAAGTTCATGAGTCAGTTTTGGAAAAGTTTATGGGAGAAGTTGGGGCCGAAGTTAAATTTTAGCAGCGCCTATCATCCTCAAATAGATGGTCAGACCGAGGTGGTGAACCGAAGTTTGGGAAACCTTTTGAGGAGCTTAGCAGGAACTAAACCGAAGCAGTGGGATCTCGCATTACCTCAAGCAGAATTTGCCTATGACAGGTAAAAAAACAGAACCATAGGAATAAGCCCATTTGAGATTGTGTATGGTCAGAATCCATCCGGAGTGCTTGACTTAGCCCCTATTCCACGAGTGGGTCGTTTGAATCCCAAGGCAGATGAGATGGCAGAACATCTTCGGGATATTAATGAGCAGGTGAAGCTAGCCATTCACGACAGTAACGCCAAGTATAAGGCTCAGAGTGACAGTCACTGTCGTCGGGTACTTTTTGATGATGGTGATTTTGTTTGGGCAGTATTAACTCGTGACCGTTTTCCCGTGGGAGAGTATAATAAGCTTAAAGAGTGCAAGATTGGACCCTGTGAGATCTTGCAGAAGATCAATGATAACACCTACAGACTACGCCTACCCAGTCATCTGAGGACTTCTGATGTATTTAATGTGAAACACCTGAGTCCTTGTTTTGAGGATTCCGATGAAGCTATTGTGAACTCGAGGATGAGTTCTTTCCAACCCGAGGTGACTGATGCAGGAGGATCCAAGTCAGATGATGCATAGTTGGCAGATCAGCGCAGGACTGGCAGGTGGACTACCTAGAATGGGCCACGGGCTCAGATTAAGCCCGGAAGACCCTAGTCTGATTGGAAACAGGCTAACGAACCAAAATGAGGACTTTGCCTTCAGTGTCGTCGTTTTTAAGCCAAAAAACGACGTTGAAGCCCTCAAATTGGCAGTTTACAGTTTTAAGAAACTTTTTGTTTTAGTTATTTTAATTTTCGCCTTATTTTAAATTTCCTATTTTGTTTCGACCTTATAAATAAAGTCTTAGGGTTTCATAACCATTATTATTGAATTTGCATAATTTTAAATAAACATCAGAGCTGTTTCTCTGCATTTTTTTTAGGGTTTTTCTTGTGTTACTCCCTGTGAACGATCTGTTCGACTAGCCTGCAGAATAATCGCTATTCTGCCAGGAGTCAGTTGCACAGTTGATTGCTTTCATCATACAGTTGATTGTGAAGTCACCTAGAAGACAACACAGTCGATTGTCCAAATGCATAGTCGGCTATGCTATCGACTTGAAGCTTCTACCCCTTGTACAGTCGACTGTGTAATTTGGACAATCGACTGTTCTGAGGGCTGAAGCCCATAAACAGCACGAAAACTCCCACTTTTTCTTTTCAAAACCCATAGATCTTCCCTAAAACTTCAAATCCTTTAAAACCAAAGTTACCTCAAGCTTAAAGTTGTATCTTTTACAATAACCACATCAAAATTTTACTTCGAACTTTGAATCACTCAAATCAAGCATAACCCCATTTCTTAGAACTAAAACTTGTTTTTCATAAAAAAATTCTTCAAAAACACTATTTCAAGAATTTAAATCTTCAATCTAATGGACATACTTAACAAAGTAAAACAATTCTTACTTTTCTTGTAATATTTTTCCTTTCTTCTTCTACTCCCTTTTTTTTTTCTTCCTTTTCTTCCTTTTCTTCCTCCTTTTTCTCTTTTCTCTTCTTTTCTCTCTTTCTCTCCTCTCTTTCGGTGGTTCTAGAGAATTCTAGCACATTGTGCTAGTTTTTCTCCCCCTGCACACATATTTATATAACAGTTTTTCTCTTATTTGCATTCCAAGCCTCCAACTCTTCATTTCTTTTAAAATTCACCCCAAAACTTTTTAAAAATCCAACTCTTACCTTGCTTTCCTTATTACTTTTCAAGGAAACAATTTTATTCCCCCAAAACTTATGCTTAATTACATCATAGATTTACATAAACACATCGAAAATTCCTCGAAATAAAAGTCCACAGATTAAAATAATCTAATTAAAATACTAGGTCTTACATGCTAGTTTGTTGTCATGTGAGTTAGACTGTTTTGGTATTTTTCTCTTTCATTCTAACATTTTTTTAATAAAATAATTATTTTCCAACTGAAAATTATCTTATATTTGCTTTTAAGAGAATGCTACGTATGAGCCACATTAAAATGCTTGGTCAATTGAAAGTTGGAACCACCTTTTCTATCAAAGTAATTTAAATATTAAGGACATTGTTTTGTGTATGAGCAACAAGAAAAAATTTATCTAGAAAGTTGGTGGTTTATCACCCATTAAACAAAAGGTTGATATTGATAGAATAGTTCAAAATGTGCTAAACTATGTGATAGATATTAATTTGAAATCTGATTGATTTTGAAAGGTAAGTCCTTTATGCTTATTTTTGTTGTTTTAGTTATGGTTTGGTTGTGTAACTCTTGTTATGTCATTATGGTTTATAGGTTGAACGATTTGAGACTTGTTAATAACATGAATTATAAACAGAAAGAAAAAAAAGACAAGATTTACCTAGGTTCACCCTAGAATAGGGCTACGTCCTGCCATAAGTTTCTTATTATTAACCTCACAAATCTCTTGTTACAATGTAGGCTCAGTACATAAAGAGTATTTATAAGAAACATAAGACACCCTAATTAGGATTTTCTCCTTTCTGCAGAACTATGGCTATTCATGGGCCCAAGGCCAAACTGCCAAGCAAAAAATCCACAGCCTTTGCCTAAAACTCCGACTACAAGCCTGCACAACTTAACATACTCCTCAATTTCTCCATGAGTGACCGATTGAGTCTCTCAGCCACCCCATTCTGTTGAGGTGTATATGGAGTTGTTTTCTGTCTTGCAATTCTATTTGCCACACAGAATTGCTCAAACTTGTCTGAGCAAAATTCCCCCAATTATCTGTTCTCAGTACCTTTATCTTTCTTTCCATATGATTTTCTACCAATGCTTTAAACTCACGGAACTTATCAAATGCTTAAGCTTTACTCTTAATTAAATAAATTCATGCATACCTTGAAAAATCATCAATGAAAGAGACATAATACCTTGATTTTCCAAGAGATTGGACTGGAACTGGCCTAAACACATCACTATGTATCAAATCTAGAATACCTTTTGTCCTTATGCCAGCAAACTTAAAACTCACATGGTTTTGCTTTCCATGTAGGCAGTGCTCATAGAAACCGAATCCCATGGAGCAATCTGGGACTCCTTTCGCCATCTGCTTTGATGATAAAGTAGATAGTCCCTTTTCACCGATATGCCCAAGCCTCTGATGCCACAACATAGATGACTTCGCCTCATTATCAATCGCCTCTTCAGAGATAAAATCTCCACTGTACGGACTTGGTACTGTACTTCCCAGCAACTTGTACAATGTTCCATACTGAACACCTCGTGCAATTACTAGCGATCCACGAGACATCTTGAATGAATTTTTGTTACAGCTAAAATTCCCTCCCCCATCTGTTATCTTGCTGACTGACATCAGGTTCTTACTGAGGTCCGAAATATGCATCACACCTGGAAGTGTCCTGACTGTCCCATCACTCATCTTCAACTCTACCTTCCCACGACCAATAATTTTCAAAGGAGAATTATCTCCCAATAAAATGTTTCCCTTATCAAATGTTTTATACCCACAAAACCAGTCCCTATGAGGTGTCATGTGAAAGGATTCTCCTGTGTTAATTATCCAAATACTTCGATCTGATTGAGCTAAACAACATGTCATATTTAAGTCACCAGTATCATCATCATACTAGTTCCTGTTTTTTGAAGCTGATATCTCGCCTGTTCGTTTTTCAGGGTTCACATTCTTACTTATGCAATCATTTTTTAGATGCCCAGGTTTTCTACACTTCCAACACTTCAACCCAAATTTATCTGTACCTTTTGTTCTTCCCCTAAACTTGGGTTTATCACCAAACCATTTGTACTCTTTATCATGGGTTCGCCCTCTACTACATAAGGCCTCTATTGATGAGTTTTTTTTGTACCTGTTGCCTCATCTCCTCAGACAATAGGGCTGCCATGACATTCTCAAAGGTTAGATCAGTCGTACCACTACCAATCATAACTATTAAGTTATCCCACATATTAGGTAGTGAACAGAGCAGTGTAATAGCCTTATCATCATTCATCACATCAAAATCGATAGATAATAATTGACCTATCAAAGTGTTGAACTCATATAGATGAATAGAGAAAGAATCGCCCTCAGCCATCTGAAGATTGTAAAAATTCTTCCACAGAAACAGTTTGCTTACCAGATATTTACTCTGATAAAGGCTTTCCAGCTTCTTCCAGAGATCTTTTACAGTTTTCTCTCCAGAAACATTGATCACGATAGAATTAGCTAGGCACAGCTGATTCAGACTTTGTGCCTTCCGATCGAGCTTCTTCCACTCCATGATGCCCGTTATAGATGTTGCTAAAACTCCTACCGGTGATGCCGCCTTTGCTGTGGACGTTGCAGTCATGCTCATCTTATTCTTCGGCATATGATCAACTATCACTGTCCACAGATCCCTATCCACAAGTAAATCCTCCAGAAATTTTTTTCTTTATTTTCATTATTTTCTTTGTAAGGTAATAAGGAAAGTTAGGTAAGAGTTTTGGGGTAAATTTTAAAAGAAAGGGAGTGTTGGAGGTTTAGCATGCAAATAAGAGAAAATTGTTCTATAAATATAAGCGGAGGGGGAGAGAAACCAACACAATGTGATGGAAGTCTCTAGAACCACCGAGAAAGATAGGAGGGAAAGAGAGAAAAGGGAAGAGAAGAGGAAAGAAATGAAGAAAGAGAGGAAGAGATGAGAGTTTTCTTGCTTAGAACAAGGTAAAATTTTGTATTTCTTTCTTTTTAAGGTAAAGATTTGAGAACTTGAGGTTTGGATTTGAAGGTTTTTATCAACAAAAAAGGGTTTGTTTAAAAAAAAAAAAGGTTTTGTGCAAAGTTGGTTGATTTAGGAGTTTTGGGTTCAAATTTTCTCTTGGGTAATGTAATGTTTGCGACTTTAAACCTGTTGGGATTTGTCAAAGAATTAAACAGATGAAGAAGTTCATCATCAGGTCCTGTTGTGCGCCGCGGCCCAACCTTGGGCACTGCAACCTCCAGCAAGTCCAGAGTTCAGCCCTCAGGTGTGCGCCACCGCACAGCCTCCCCAAGCTGCGGCACCCAGCGAGGATGAAGACATGGTAGTGTTGTGCCCTGTTGTACGCCGCCTTATTCTGAGCTGCGGCGCCAGGTACACATGGTATATGGTTTTAAGCTTTTTTAAGATGGTGCATGAGACTTGGTTAAAACGCATAGGATTACTTAGATTTTTAGAGAGCCATGAGTCTTTGGTTCTTGAGATCTAAGGGTTGAGATTGATCTCAAAGATTGGATGAGGTAGTCATTTCTCTATATAAAGGGTCTTCTAACAACAAGTGAAGATAGCATCTCAACAAGAGTGAATGATATGTAAATGTGTGTGAAATAGAACATATAGTGTGTGAGAGTGCAAAGACACAAAACACAGGAGAGATTCATTTAAGAGAGGCTGGTTTTTTAGAGATAGAGTAGTATAGATTAGGGATTCAAGGGCTTTGTAATTGGAATTTTCTTGGGAAAAATTCCAGGGAAACACTTAGTCCTTATCACTTTCTTTTCTCTTCTTTTGTTCTTCAAGAATAAGAGGCTTCTTGAAGAGGTGTTGTTGTAATTGTAAAAACTCCATTGATTTAGTGCTGAGAGCTCGGAGGAGCTCACGGGGACGTAGGCACATTGCCGAACCTCGATAACAATTTCTTGTGTTCTTTCTTTGATTGATATGATTGCTGTTTATTACAAGTCATTCTAGACTTGGGTGTTTGGAAAGATCACAACCTGGGATTCCGCAAGAAGGTGATTTTCCAACAGTGGTATCAGAGCTCGGTTCCAAGAATCAAATGATTCTTTGGTGGGGATATAGCGGGTATCAGAGTTGAACATGGGGTATCGGAGCAAGATTCCATGAATCAAAGGAAACTTCTTGGGAGATTCAAGAACGGTGCTGAGATCAAGATCTGATCAAGTTCTTGAGGTTCAAGAACGGTGATGTGATCAAGATTTGATCATGTTCTTGAGATTTAGAGGTTGGAAAGCAATTGTGGGTGTTGTATAAATCTGGGATTTTCTTCGCAAGATGGGTTCAAACTTCATTGTTGAGAAGTTTGATGGAAAGGGAGACTTTGCCCTTTGGAAGCGGAAAATCAAAGCGGTTCTTATGCAACAAAAGGTGGACTTGGCGATTGGAGATGATGACGATTTTCCAGCAAGTTTCACGGAGGTCCAGTGGAATGAGATAAAGAAGATGGCGTACAACACCATCTTTCTGCACATTTCGGATAGTTTCACAAGGGAATGTGGAGACATAGAAGATCCAGCTGCCATTTGGAAGAAACTAGACGAGTTATTTCTTACCAAAACTCTCTCTAATAAGATATATCTTCTAAAACGAATCTTTGCTTTTAAAATGGATCTTAATAAAGAGTTGCTAGATAATCTTGATATGTTTAATAAACTAGTTCAGGATTTGGCTAGTTGTAGTATAACATTCCTGGATGAACAATTGGCTGTTATATTGTTGAATTCTCTTCCTGATTATTTTGAAAGTTTGATTAATGCTATTGAATATGGAAGAGATACTCTAACCAAGGAAATTATGATCAATACTATAAGGGCTCATGATTTCGAAGCCAAGATGAGAGAAGCATCAAGTGGGGAAGGGCTGTTTGTTAGAGAAAGGCCAACAACTCGGTATGGCAGCAACATACATGGCTACTACCAGGACAAACCAGAGGGTAGAGGACAAAGCCATGGGAGAGCGTACTCTAAATTGAGATTTAGAGGAAAGAGATGCTACTACTCCTATAATATTACAGGAAGATGATAAGGGATGAGGGAGGAAGCCATACCAAGAATGGAGAGGCTTCGGTTGCCAAGGGAGAACAGCAAGATGATGATGTTCTTGTTGTGTGCTCAAATGTAAGCAAGGGGTAAGAAGGCCTTGAGAGATGGATCTTGGATTCTGGGTGCACTTATCATATGTGTCCTCACCAGGATTAGTTCAAGAATTTCAAGGAAACCGATGAGGGAAATGTTTTCCTGGGGAATGATACTTCTTACTAAGTGAGGGGCACGGACATCCAGTTGAGGATGTTTGATGGAGTTACTAGGTTGCTGAGGAATATGAGATATCTTCCGGATTTGAGAAGAAATTTGATCTCATTGGGGTAGCTAGATTCCATGGGGTACACGTACAAAGCAGAGGGAGGAAAAATCAAGGTAACTAAGGGATCTTTGATAGTGATCAAAGTAGCAATGAAGGATGGTCTCCATGAGATGATTGGAGACACGAACATCAAGGATCAAGTAGCAAGCTTGATGGCTGAGATGGATAAGGCAGCTCTTTGGCACAATCGCTTGGGACACATGAGCAAAAAGGGCCTGCAAGTTCTCAACAAGAATGATTTACTTGATGGTGACAAAGTAGAGAAACTTGATTTCTGCAAATGTTGTGTTCTTGGGAAGCAACATTGGGTCAGCTTCAACACCAAAGTACACAAGTCTAAGGGCATTCTTGACTACATTCATGCAGACCTTTGGGGACCATCAAGAACACCAACATAGGGAGGTAATCTTTACTTTCTGTCGTTAATTGATGATTATTCAAGAAAGGTTTAAGTTTATTTGCTTAAAAAAAATCAAATGCTTTGAATAAATTTGTGGTGTGGAAAAAGCTGGAAGAAACTAAAACAAGCAGGGTAGTTAAGGTGTTAAGAACCGATAATGACTTAGAGTTTTTTAACAAGGAACTTGATCAATTCTGTAAGTTAAATGGGATTCTAAGTTATAGAACGGTTGTGAAAACCCCTCAGCAAAATGGAGTTGCTGGAAGGATGAATAAGACCCTTATGGAAAAGGCTAGGTGCATGATTATAGGATTTGGATTATCCAAATGTTTTTGGGGGGAAGCAGTGTCTACTACTGCATATTTGGTTAATAGATCGCCCTCTAGGGCTGTGGACCTTAAGACTCCCGAGGAGATGCGGTGTGAAAAACCCCCTGAGTTAGGTAACCTTAGGATTTTTAGGTGTGCTGCGTATGCACATCAAAAGGATGATAAACTTAGCCTAAGGTCTAGAAAATGTGTGTTTCTAGGATATGGGGAAGGGGCTAAGGGGTATAGGTTGTGGTCCTTAGAGCCAAAAGGATTTAAACTCATAATAAGTAGGGATGTCATTTTTAATGAGCATTTATTTCCTTATTTGGAGAAAACTAACCCTGCAGGTGATAGTGAGGAAACCAGTTTGGTATTTGTTGAGCATAGCATCAAGGAAAAATCAGTTCAGATAGAGCAAGGAAGGCAAGAGGGTTCGGACCAGGTAGAGCCCATTGATGAATGCCAAGCTCAAGACACTCAAGAGGAAGCTGAACTAGAAGGCAATGATGTAGCACATCAGAATGACTATCAACTCACAAGGGACCGGGAAAGAAGGCTGGTCAGACCACCTTTGAGATATGGTTTTACGACTGCGAGTGCAGCAATTCCTTATTCAAAACAAGGGATAAGTGAACCAGAAACTTACATTGATTCCATTGGATGTAAGGATTCGTCAAGATGGAAGCTAACTATGGAGGAGGAAATGGATTCTTTAAGGAAGAACAACTCTTGGGAATTAGTGCACATTCCAGAAAAACAGAGAGTTATGGATTGTAAGTGCACTTACAAGATCAAAGAAGGGAACACTCCAGGGGATAAAGTCTGGTATAAGGCTAGGCTGGTGGCAAAGGGGTTCACGCAAAGAGAAGGCACAAATTTCACAGAAATTTTCTCACCTAGACACAAGGTGGAGGAAATGGTGAGTATCCTCACTATGCTGATGATATGCTATTGGTTGATGACAACAGAGAGAGGATAGAAAGGTTGAAGTCTTAACTCAGTTCAGAGTTTAAGAGGAAGGATCTTGGCCTTGTACAAAAGATCATTGGGATGAGAATAATCCGGGAAAGGGAGAGAAACAAGTTGAAGGTTTCTCAGTCTTCCTACATAAAAAAATGCTGTATAAGTTTTCTTTGGAAGATGGTAAACCTGTGAAGATTCCCTTTGCTGATCATTTCAAGTTCTCCAGCGAATAATGTCCTGGAACGATGAGGAGAAGAAGGAAATGGAAAAGGTCCCTTACTTTAGTGCGGTTGGATCAGTCATGTTCATGATGGTAAGCACTAGACCTGACATTTCTCAGGAAATTAGTGTTATCAGCAGATATATGAGTAATTCCGAAAAAGGAGCTTTGGCTTGGGACGAAGTGGTTGCTGAGGAATTTGAAGGCTCAGTTGCAGCCGGTGGTAGCACTCTCAACAACCGAGGCTGAGTACATAGCGGCAACGGAAGCCATTAAGGAGGCTATGTGGTGCAAAGGGTTGTTGGAAGAGTTGAAGGTCCTAAAAGAGCAGGTGGTGGTGTATTCGGATATCCAAAGTGCGTTGCACTTGTGTAAGAATCTGGTGTTCCATGAGAGGACTAAGCATATGGATGTTCGGTATCATTTCATTTGGGAAAATGTTACGAAATGAAGCATTCATGTGGACAAAGTCGCAACGGAAGAAAATCTTGCAGATTTAGGTACTAAAGTTCTACCTCTAAGAAAGTTTAATCATTGCCTTGGAATTCTTAGGATTGGAGTTAGATGATATGGTGACTTAAGTTGAGTTTGGATCCTGAGTTCTCTGCACAATGGGTTCGGGTTTAATTGCTTAGACAAAGGTAGAGATTGTTGGGATTTGTCAAAGAATTAAACAGATGAAGAAGTTCAGCATCAGATCCTGGTATGCGCCGCGGCACAGCCTCCCTAAGCCGTGGCGCCTAGCAAGGATGAAGACACGGTGGTGTTGTGCCCTGTTGTGCGCCACAGCCTGCCCTTTTCTGAGCCGCAACGCCAGGTACACATGGTACATGGTTTTAAGCCTTTCTAAGATGGTGTGTGGGACTTGGTTAAAACACATAGGATTACTTAGATTCTTAGAGAGCCAGGAATCTTTGGTTCTTGAGATCTAAGGGTTAAGATTGATCTCAAAGATTGGATGAGGTAGTCATTGCTCTATATAAAGGCTCTTCTAACAACAAGTGAAGAAATCATCTCAACAAGAGTGAATGACATATGAATGTGTGTGAAATAGAACACATGGTGTGTGAGAGTGCAAAGACACAAAACACAGGAGAGGCTCATTCAAGAGAGGTTAGTTGTTTAGAGAGAGAATAGTATAGATTGGGGATTCAAGGGATTTGTAATTGGAATTTTCTTGGGGAAAATTCTAGGGAAACACTTAGTCCTTATCACTTTCTATTCTCTTCTTTCGTTCTTCAAGAACAAGAGGCTTCTTGAAGAGGTGTTGCTGTAATTGTAAGAACTCCATTAATTTAGTGCAGAGAGCTCGGAGGAGCTCACGGGGACGTAGGCACATCGCCAAACCTCGATAACAATTGCTTGTGTTCTTTCTTTGATTGATCTGATTGTGGTTTATTACAAGTCATTCTAGACTTGGGTGTTTGGAAAGATCACAACCTGGGATTCCGCAAGAAGGTGATTTTCCAACAAAACCCTTAGACACTAGTATCTTTGAATAATTGAAAGGATCTTTTGAAATCAAGAAGAAATTTGGTGAAAAATATGATTTTCGGGAAGAAATTTTGCTAAATATTGGGGTAGCAATTGACTGGCATAAGTACTGAGTCGACTGGGTAAAGTGGCAAAATGTTTTTAGAGCTTTTCCGGTCGACTAGATCAAGTACCCCGGTCGACTGGGTCAAGCTGATTTTCCACAAAAAAAAAATGATTTTTTTTTCAATTCTTGAATGCAAAATTTTTCCAAATTGATTTTAATGTTTATATACCCTGAAAGTGTGAATAAAACAATTGTAAAAGTATTACTATTCATGAGATTAAAGTGGTTTCAGAACCCAAAGTAAATGATTTGAAAAAAAGGGCATAATGCCTCGATTTCTTTGATTTTTGATTTTGCGCGAAATACACTCTTAATATTTAAAGAGTTATTCACTCCTAGGTATGAGGGAAAATCCTTGAGAGACGAAGGTAGTGGTTAGGACTAAAAGAGAGAATTAAAAGAGTACAAGTTGTTTTAGGGTAATATAAATAGAAATAGTAGTGGTTGAGCCTTGAGGTGTTTTACCTTGATAAATTAAAATGATGTGGTTACTATGAAAATCTTATATGTTGAGCTATGAGTGTATAAGTTATTCGAAGTGGCCTTGTTGAGAATCTTTGATATTTGATTGTAATGGGCTTGATTAGTTGGATTAGTTTAAAAATATAATGCAGTTGATTGATGAATGTTGTTTGCATATTCATTTCTTCATGAATGCATATCACACTAAATATATAGTTAGTGTATTATAAGAGGGGGGAATAGTGAGATTGTGGTAGGTCCCTTCCCATAAGGGGTGTAAGGGTACCGAGTGGATATTGGTCGAGTAAGACCCGACCCAAATCAAGGAGGGTTCCAAAAAATTTTATATCATGATATGATGATGTGATGTACCGGTACGTGGGGAGACATCTTCGTGATGATGAGATTAGCCCAATGAGAGGTAGTGATATGATTGTATGTTTTATTGCATTGCATTGCATAACATTACATTTCATGGATGCACTGTGATTGGCCCATGAGGGGCGTGTGTTATGAATGGCCCATGAGGGTGTGTATTATGATTGGCTCATGAGAGATGTGTATTATGATTGGCCTATGAGGGGCGTGTGTATTATTTGACTTGTGAAAGGTTGGGTGATGTGTTTGACCATTGAGAAGGGTAAAATTATTGATTGTATAATATTTAATATATCGTGAGTTATACTGTTTATAAATAATTGATGCTATGATATGTATAGAAAAATAGTTATGAATGGTCAAATAGTTAGTGTAGTGAGTAACATATTTCTTGAAATAAGAAAATGAGAAAAACAATTGGTTTAAGATCAAAAATTTTCTTAACAGCTATGCTTTGGAACAAAGAAGATTTATATTATGTTTAATAACATTTAAAGATGTAATGAATTTAGTCCCATTACGATTATCATTAGTAAGTTGATTTCCTCATTGAGCTTTATAGCTCATTCTTCTTTAATTTTACTTACTTTTCAGGTTAAGTCGGGGAGACTGTTGTAATGACCTATCTCGAGTGGGCCCTACTCGGAATGGATTTATTACCTTTCAACATTGAGCACATTGACTTGAGAGGTAACCATATCATACTCATCAAGAATACAAACATCCTATCAAACTTCACAAATTTAACTATCACATTTTTACACATCCAAACAATCTTTAAAATACAAGAGAGTCAAAGATTTTACAATTTTCAAAAGATGCAAATGAAAGAAAACTCTCTTACTTAAGTAAAACTTGAACACTTTCTTTTACAATGACTAAACCAAGACCAAGGGCTAAGACTCTTAACAAATGCTCAAAAGGTGAGAATGCCATAGATGAGAGCTTTATTTAGGACATCCTTCAACTTTAACTGTAAACTCCCGGTATTACCAGCAATGTTAGAAAATAAAAGGGTGAGCTAAAAAGCTCAGTGAGAAACACATTACTAAAAGTAATCATTTTAAAAGTTTTGTTTTTTATTTTTCAACACCATTTTCTTGCATATATCGGATAGTGTCACGAGGGAGTGCGAAGACTCAGAAGATCCTGCTGTCATATGGAAGAAACTAGATGAGTTGTTTCTTACCAAAACTCTCCCTAATAAGATTTATCTTCTTAAAAGAATCTTTGCTTTTAAAATGGATCCTAGTAAAGAGTTGCAAGATAATCTTGATGTGTTTAATAAGCTAGTTCAAGATTTGAATAGCTGTAGCATAACATTCCCAAATGAACAATTGGTTGTTATTTTGTTGAATTCTCTTCCTGATTGTTTTGATAATTTTATTAATGCAATTGAATATGGAAGAGATACTTTAACCAAGGAGATTGTGATCAATGCCATAAGGGCTCATGATTTCAAAGCCAAGATGAGGGAAGCATCATGTGGAGAAGGACTGTTCATTAGAGGAAGGCCAGTAACTCGGAATGGCAATAGCATTCATGGCAACTACCGGGAGAAATCAAAGGGTAGATGGAAGAGCTATGGGAGATCTCATTCCAAAACAAGATTTGGAGGAAAGAGATGTTTCTACTACAACCAGGAGGGTCATTTCAGGAGAGATTGCGGGAAGAAGATATAGGATGAGAGAGGATGCTATACCAAGAATGGAGAGGCTTCAGTTGCCAAAGGAGAACATCAAGATGATGTTCTTGTTGTGTGCTCAAATGTGCGCAAGAGGCAAGGTTGCGAGAAATGGATTATGGATTCCGAGTGCACTTATCACATGTGCCCTCACAAGGAATGGTTCAAGAATTTCCAAGAAACCAATGATGGAAATGTTTTCTTGGGGAATGACACTTCTTGCCAAGTGAGGGGGATAGGAGACATCTAGTTGAGGATGTTTGATGGAGTCACAAGGCTACTACGGAATGTGAGGTATCTTCCGAATTTGAAGAGGAATTTGATCTCATTGGGGTAGCTAGATTCCATGGGGTATACATACAAAGCAGAGGGAGGAAAGATCAAGGTGACCAAGGGATCTTTGGTAGTGATCAAAGCAGAAAGAAAAGATGGACTCTATGAGATGATTGGAGAGATAGAAATCAAGGATTAAGCAGCAAGCTTGATGGCTGAGATGGATAAGGCAGCCCTTTGGCACACTCGCTCCGGACATATGAGCGAAAAGGGCCTGCAAGTTCTCAGCAAGGATGGTCTACTTGGTGGTGACAAAGTAGAGAAATTGGATTTCTGCAAGTGTTACGTTCTTGGGAAGCAACACCGGGTCAGCTTCAACACCGGAGTGCACAAGTGTAAGGGCATTCTTGACTACATTCATTCGGACCTTTGGGGACCAGCAAGAACACCAACACAGGGAGGTAACTTTTACTTTCTATCTTTGATTGATGATTATTCAAGAAAGTTTTGGGTTTATTTGCTTAAAAATAAATCAGATGCTTTAAATAAATTTGTTGTGTGGAAAAAATTGCTGGAGACTCAAACGGGTAGGGTAGTTAAGGCTTTACGAACCGATACTGGCTTAGAATTTTGTAATAAGGATTTTAATAAATTCTATGAGTTAAATGGCATTATAAGGCATAGAACGACTGTAAAAACACCTCAGAAAAGTGGAGTTGCTGAGAGGATGAATAGAACCCTTATGGAAAAGGTTAGGTACATGTTAATATGGTCCGATTTACCAAAATATTTTTGGGGGGAAGCTGTGTCTACTGCTACATACTTGGTAAATAAATCACCCTCTAGAGCTTTAGAGCTCAAGACTCCCATGGAGATGTGAAGTGGGAAACCCCCTGAGTTGAGCAACCTTAGGACTTTTGGGTGTGCTGCATTTGCACATCAAAAGGATGATAAGCTTAACCGGAGGTCTAAAAAATGTGTATTTCTAGAGTATGGTGATGGGGTTAAGGGGTATAGGTTGTGGTCCTTAGAACCAACAGGAATGAAACTCATAATAAGTAGAGATGTTATTTTTAATGAATTGTTATTTCCCTATTTGGAGAAAACTAACCCTGCAGAGGCTAGTGAGCAAACCAGTCTAGAATTTGTGGAGCATCGCATCAAGAAAAATTCAATTCAGGTAAAGCAAGGAAGGCGAAAGGATTTGGACCAGGTAGAGCCCATTGATGAATGCCAAGCTTAGGACACTCGAGAGGAGGCTGAACTAGAAGGAGATGATGTAGCAAGTCAGAATGACTATCAAGGGACCGGGAAAGGAGGGTGGTCAGACCACCTTTGAGATATAGGTTTGCGGATGCTAATGTAGCAGCTCATTGGACAGAAGGAGGGATGGTTGAACTAGAAACTTACATGGAAGCCATGGAATGTAAGGAGTCGTCAAAGTGGCAACTAGCTATGGAGGAAGAACAACTCTTGGGAATTGGTGCCCAAACCAAAAAAATAGAGAGTTGTGGATTATAGGTGGATCTACAAGATCAAAGAAGGGAACACTCTAGGGATGAAGTCCGGTATAAAGCTATGCTGGTGGCGAAGAAGTTCACACAAAGAGAAGGCGTAGATTTCACTGAAATATTCTCACCAGTTGTGAAGTACAAGATGATACGGTTAGTATTGGCAATGGTGGTCCAATTTGATTGGGAAATCGAGCAAATGGATGTGAAGACAACGTTCTTACATGGAGGGCTTGATGAGACCATCTACATGAGGCAACCCAAAGGCTATGAGGAAGGAAGGCTAGGAGAGTTGGTGTACAAATTGAAGAAATCTCTCTATGGCCTAAAGTAATCACCTCGGCAATGGAATAAGAGGTTTGATTCCTTTGTAACAAGCTTGGGTTTCACGAGGAGCTACTATGATTCGTGCTTGTACTGCAAGGGGCACAAGGTGGAGGAAATGGTGATCATCCTCATCTATATTGATGATATGTTGTTGGTTGGGAGCATTATGGAGAGGATAAAAGAATTGAAATCTTAACTCAGTGAGGAGTTTGAGATAAAGGATCTTGGCCATGCATAGAAAATCCTTGGGATGAATATAATCTGGGAAAGAGAGAAACAGATTGAAGATTTCTTAGACTTCCTACATAGAGAAGATGATATCTAAGTTCTCTATAGAAGATAGCAAACCAGTGAAGGTTTCCCTTACTAGTCATTTCAAGTTCTCCAAAGATCAATGTCCGATATCTGAGGCGGAGAAGAAGGAAATGGAAAAGGTCCCTTACTCTAGTGTGGTTGGTTCAGTTATGTTCACCATGGTAAGCACTAGACCTGATATTGCTAATGCAATAAGTGTTCTCAGCAGGTTTAGCGTAATCCCAGAAAGGAGCATTAGCTTGGGATGAAGTGGTTGCTGAGGTACTTGAAGGGAAGCCCAGAAGTGGGCCTGACTTATGAGAAGAGGGGTAAGTCCATATGTCTTTTGGGTTATGCAGATTCAGACTATGGAGTAGACTGGGATAAAATAAGATCGATTACCTCCTAATTCTTCAAGTTAAATGGATGCTGTATAAGTTGAAGGCTCAGTTGCAGCCAGTGGTAGCACTCTCAACAACCGAGGCTGAATGCATGGTGGCAACGGAAGCCATAAAGGAGGCTATGTGGTGCAAAGGGTTGTTGGAAGAGTTGAAGCTCCTAAAAGAGCAGGTGATGGTGTATTCGGATAGCCAAAGTGCATTGCACTTATGTAAGAATCTGGTGTTCCATAAGAGGACAAAGCACATGGATGTTCGGTATCATTTCATTTGGGAAAATTTTATGGAAGGATGCATTCATGTGGACAAGGTAGCCATAGAGGAAAATCGTATAGATTTAGGCACCAAAGTTCTACCTCTAAGTAAGTTCAATCATTGCCTTGGACTTCTTAAGATTGGAGTCGGTGGAATGATGGCTCAAGATGTGTTTGGATCCTGAGTTCTCTGCACAATTGGTTCAGGTTTAAACGCTTAGACAAAAGTAGAGATTATTGGTTTTTGTCTAAGGTTTAAATGTGGTTTGAAAGGCTTCATCATCATGTCTTGGCGCCTCAGCATGGGAGTGTGCGCCTCAGCACACAAAAGGGGAAGAAATTTAACGGGTTCAGCATTAGGTCAAGCTGTGGCCCAGCTTTCCCAGGCTGCAACTCACAGTGTGGAGGAGGTGTACGCCGTGGCTCAGCCTTCCCCAGGCCGCGATGCCCAGAAAGTGAAGGAAGTGTGCTCTGCCTTGGGCCGTGGCCTGGCCTATTCTGGGCCGCGGTGCCAGGCACACTGGTGCACACATATTTAAGCCTTTGAGAGGTGTGTGGATGCATGTTCAAAACACATAGGATCACTAAGGATTGATGAAGGGCTATGGTTGATTAGTCCTCAAGATCTAAGGGTGGATATTGACCTTCAAGAATGGTCAAGAAGTTGGTGCACTATATAAAGGGTTACCTAGCTTCAATCTCAACACATTGTGACATACAAGTGATCATCATACAAGAGAGTTAAAGTGCAAGTGTGAGAGTGCAAAGACAAAAAACACAGGAGAAGCACTAAAATAGATCTCAAAAGAAAGGCTGGTTGTAAAGAGAGAAATAGTATAGATTGTGGGTAGAGTGCTTTTGTAATAGTTCTATCACTTTCTTTCTTCTCTTCTTGGTTCTTCAAGAACTTGGGTTTCTTGGAGTGGAGTTGCTGTAACTTATAAGAACTCATTGATTTAGTGTAGAGACTTCAGAGGAACTCACAGGGACGTAGGCTATTGCCGAACCTCGATAACAAATCACTTGTTTTATTTCTTTATTTGATTTCTATTTCTGTTCCTAATCATTACAAGTCATTCTAGACTTGGGTGTTTGGAAGATCACCACCTGGGCATCTTGAAGAGGTGATTTCCAACAGATGGAATTTTGTCAGAAACTAAGTAATTTACAATGTGCGCATAGTATGGTATTTAGTTTACGACGAGCAGATGTTCGTCGGGGAAGTCGTCTCGGATGGGTGGCCCATCGACAGACTCATTGAACTCTAAGAGACAAGTGATTTGCCACCACATTCTCCACTCCCTTCTTATCCTTAATTGTTAAATCAAATTCCTGCAAGAGTAAAATTCACCTAATTAATCTTTCCTTAGCATCCTTCTTTGAAAGAAGGTACTTAAGGGCTACATAGTCAGTAAAAATAGTGATAGGTGTACCAATTAGATAATCATGAAATTTATCTAACGCAAAGACTACCACTAGAAATTCTTTTTCAGTAGTGGATTAATTAATTTGTACATTATTAGGAGTTCTACTAGCGTAGTATACAACAAAGGGCTTCCCCTCCATTCGTTGTCCCAAAACTGTCCCCACTGCATAATTACTCACGCAACACTTAATCTCAAATAGTAAATTCCAATCTGGTGACTACATGATGGGGGCGGACGTAAGCCTATCGATGAGTGTTCGAAAAGCGTCCTCACACTCTTGTATCCAATCGAACATGGCTTCCTTAGCTAGAAGGTTACTCAATGATCTAGATATAGCGGAGAAACTTTGTATAAACCTCCTATAAAAACCGACATGCCCAAGAAAGGATCTAACATCCTTAACAGTTTTGGGTATGGGCAATTTAGAGATCAATTCTATATTTGATTTATCCACTTCGATACCTTTTCAGAAATTATGTGCCCCAAAATTAGTCCAGAGGAAACCATGAAATGACAATTTTTCCAATTAAGCACAAGACATTTTTCTTCACATCTACTCAAAACAGCTTGTAAATAGAGTAGGCATGAATCAAAAGAATCGCCAAACATAGTCAAATCATCCATAAAGACTTCCATAAATTTTTTGACCATATCGCTAAATATACACATAATGCATCTTTGAAATATAGCCGGCGCATTACATAATCCAAAAGACATACACCGGAATGCATAAGTACTAAATGGGTATGTGAACGTAGTCTTATCCTGATATTCTAATGCAATCTCTATATGATAATATCCCAAATACCCGTCTAGAAAGTAATAGAAGGGATGGCCAGCTACACGTTCTAAGATTTGGTCTAAAAATGGAAGTGGGAAGTGATCCTTGTGGGTGACGGAATTAAGTTTTCTATAGTCTATGCACATGCGCCATCCTATCACTACCTTGGTAGAAACAGGCATCCTGTTGGTATTTATCGAAGGTTTGAACAAGGTTGGAAGAGGTTCAAGCACTTGTCCTTGAAGCCTCAGCATACTTAGAGTGTGCCTCCGCACAAAGTAGCAGAAATGGGTGTGCATCAGGTTAGGCCGCGGCCTAGACTACCTCAAGCCGCGGTGCCCAGAAGGTGGAGGTTTGCTAAGGAGGTCCAGGCCGCGGCGCCCAGAGGGACATCAAGTGTGCCTTGCTCTAGGCCGCACCTTCCCCTGTTTCAGGCCGCACCTTGAAGGCACACATAGTCCATTTGATTCAACCTTTGTTAAGTGCATGGAGACATATCCAAAATGCATAGGATCACTACAAATTGATCAAGGGCTATGGTTGATTGTTCATCTGGATCTAAGGGTGGAGAATGATACTCAAGATTGGACAAGAAGTTGGTGCACTATATAAAGGGTCACCTAGCTTCATTCTCAACAACAATGTGACATAACTTATGATCAAAAGTGAGAGAATTGTAAAGAGTGCAAAGGCACAAAACAAGAGAGACTTTGTAAGGCTGGTGGTTTAGAAGAGTGAGTAAAATAGAAAAGGGATTGAAGGGCTTATAAAGGGAATTTTAGGAAATTTCCAGGGTTAGTTCTTATCACTTTCTGTTTCTTCTTCTCCTATCTTTCTTCAAGAACTTGAACTTCTTGGAGAGGAGTTGTTGTGATTGTAAAAGAACCATTGATTTAGTGTAGAGAGTTCAGGTGAACTCACGGGGATGTAGGCTATTGTTGAACCTCAATAACAAATCGCTTGTCTTATTTTCTTTCTTGCTTTCGTTTGCTGTTTCATTTCATTACAAGTCATTCTAGACTTGGGTGTTTGGAAGATCAAAACCTGGGCATCTTGTCAAGGTAATTTCCAACACTGGCATCAGAGCTTGCACAGCTAGGTATCGGAGCAAGAACAGAAGGTATCAGAGCAAGACTCTAAGAATTAAAGAAAAAACTTCTTGTGTGATTCAAGAACGGTGTAAAGATCAAGATCAGATCGTGTTCTTTAGGGAGATTCTAGAACGGTGTTGAGATCAATCTTCGATCGTGTTCTTGAGGTTTAGAAGAAATTGGAAAGTGTTTATGGGTGTTGCACAAATCTGGGATCATCTCCGCAAGATGGGTTCAAATTTCGTTGTTGAGAAGTTTGATAGAAAGGGAGTTTTTTTCCTATGGAAGCGGAAGATCAAGGCTATTCTTATACAACAGAAGGTGGACTTGGTTATTGGAGAAGATGATGCTTTTCCAGCAAGTATCACGGAAGACCAGTTGATTGAGATGAAGAAGATGGCATACAACACCATCTTCCTACACATGTCGGATAGTGTCACAAGGGAGTGCGGAGACTCGGAAGATCCTGTTGTCATATGGAAGAAACTAGATGAGCTGTTTATCACCAAAACTCTCCCTAACAAGATTTATCTTCTGAAAAGAATCTTTGCTTTTAAAATGGATCCTAATAAAGAGTTGCAAGATAATCTTGATGTCTTTAATAAGCTAGTTTAAGATTTGGCTAGTTGTAGTATTAAATTCTCGGATGAACAATTGGCTGTTATGTTATTAAATTCTCTTCCTGATTGTTTTGATTGTTTAATTAATGCAATTGAAAATGGAAGAGATACACTAACCAAAGAAATTGTGGTCAATGCTATAAAGGCTCATGATTTCAAAGCCAAGAGTAGGGAGGCATCAAGTGGGGAAGGGTTGTTTGTAAGAGGAAGGCCAACAATTCGGAATGGCAGTAACAACCATGGCAACTGCTGGGAGAAATCAAGAGGTAGAGGGAAGAACTATGGGAGAGCACATTCCAAACCAAGATTTGGAGGAAAAAAGTGCTTCTACTGCAATAAGGAGGGTCACTTCAAGAAAGATTGCAAGAAGAGATTGTGGGATGAGAGAGAAAGAAGCCATACCAACAATGGAGAGGCTTCGGTTGCCAAAAGAGAACAGCAAGATGATGTTCTTGTTGTATGCTCAAATGCAAGTAGGAGGTAAGGTAGTGAGAAATAGATTATGGATTCCAGGTGCACTTATCACACGTGCCCTCATAAGGAATGGTTCAAGAATTTCAAGGAGATCAATGATGGAAGGGTTTTCTTGGGGAATGACAATTCTTGCCAAGTGAGGGGGATTGGAGACATCCAGTTAAGGATGTTTGATGGAGTCATAAGGCTGCTACAGATTTGAAGAGGAATTTGATCTCATTGGGGCAACTGGATTCCATTGGGTATACATACAAAGCAGAGAGAGGAAAGATCAAGGTGACTAAGGGATCTTTGGTAGTAATCAAAGCAACAATAAAAGATGGACTCTATGAGATGATTAGAGAGACAGAAATCAAGTATCAAGCAGCAAGCTTGATGGTTGAGATGGATAGGGCAGCCCTTTGGCATACTCGCTTGGGATATATGAGCGAAAAAGGCCTGCAAGTTCTTAGCAAGGATGGTCTACTTGGAGGAGACAAAGTAGAGAAATTGGATTTCTACGAGTGTTGCATTCTTAGGAAGCAACACCGGGTCAGCTTCAACACCGGAGTGCACAAGTCTAAGGGCATTCTTGACTACATTCATTCAGACCTTTGGGGACCAGCAAGAACACCAACATAGGGAGGTAACTTTTACTTTATGTCTTTAATTAGTGATTATTCGAGAAAGATTTGGGTTTATTTGCTTAAAAATAAATCAGATGCTTTGAATAAATTTTTTGTGTGGAAAAAGTTGCTGGAGAGTCATTCATGTGGACAAGGTTGCCACGGAGGAAAATCCTGCAGATTTAGGCACCGAGGGTCTACCCCTAAGTAAGTTCAATCATTGCCTTAGACTACTTAGGATTGGAGTTGGTTGATATGATGACTCAAGATGAGTTTGGATCCTGAGTTCTCTGCACAATGGTTCGGGTTTAAACACTTAGAAAAAGGTAGAGATTGTTGGTATTTTTCTAAGGTTTGAACAAGGTAGGAAGAGGTTTAAGCACTTGTCCTTGAAGCCTTAGCACACTTAGAGTGTGCCTCAGCACAAAGCAGTAGAAATGGGTGTGCATCAGGTCAGGCCACAGCCCAAACTACCCCAGGCCACGGTGCCCAAATGGTGGAGGTTTGCTGAGGAGGTCTAGGCCGCGGCACCTAGAGGGACATCAAGTGTGCCCTGCTCCAGGCCATACCTTGCCCTGTTTCAGGCCGCACCTTAAAGACACACATAGTCCATTTGATTCAGCCTTTGTTAAGTGCGTGGAGACATGTCCAAAATGCATAGGATCACTAAGGATTGATCAAAGGCCATGGTTGATTGTTCATCTAGATCTAAGGGTGGAGAATGACACTCAAGATTGGACAAGAAGTTGGTGCACTATATAAAGGGTCACCTAACTTCATTCTCAACAATAATGTGACATAACTTGTGATCAAAAGTGAGAGAATTGTAAAGAGTGCAAAGACACAAAACAAGAGAGACTCATTTGTAAGGCTGGTGGTTTAGAAGAGCGAGTAGAATAGAAAGAGGATTGAAGGGCTTGTAAAGGGAATTTTCTTGGGAAAATTCCAGGGTTAATTCTTATCACTTTTTGTTTCCTCTTCTTCTTTGTTTCTTAAAGAACTTGAGCTTCTTGGAGAGGGGTTGCTGTGATTGTAAAAGAACCATTGATTTAGTGCAGAGAGTTCAGGTGAACTCACGGGGACGTAGGCTATTGCCGAACCTCGATAACAAATTGCTTGTCTTCTTTTCTTTCTTGCTTTCGTTTACTGTTTCATTTCATTACAAGTCATTCTAGACTTGGGTGTTTGGAAGATCACCACCTAGGTATCTTGTCAAGGTGATTTCAAACACATCCCCTTCGTGTTGGTTACCACAGTTACCCCACTTTTTAGGTACTAACTGAGTCGGGCTAACCCACTTACTATCATAGATGGGGTAAATGATGCCCGTGTCTAATAACTTTAAATCTTCCTTTTTCATGACTTCTTTCATAGTGGGGTTAAGTCATCGCTGGGGTCTCTACGGGGGTAGCTCCTTCCTCTAAATGGATCCTATGGGAACATATCAAGGGGCTAATACCTTTAATGTCAGCAATTGTCCATCCTAATGCAGCTTTGTGCTCACTTAACATGTCAATCAATTTCTTTTCTTGTGAATCACTAAGTACAAAGGAGATAATAATAGGAAATGTATCACCTGGTCCCATGAATTGATGTTTGAGTCCCTCAGGTAGCATCACTAATTTGACCTTTGGGGTCTCCTCAGTAGATGGCTTCGGTCTCTCTCCATCTCTTAGTAACTCCTCGAAGCTTGGGTTCCATTTCCATCCTCCTTTATCCTTTGACCCTGAGATAACCGAAACATTGAAAACATCATCAGGATAAAGTGAACTCTCATAATTGGAAATACAAAGGAGATACTATAAAGATTTTGACTTTTTACTCATGAGAGCCTCCTCTGGGATTAGTGTGTCTATCATATAAGCATGATAGCAATCATCATCATCATGTGGTTGTCTTCTGATGTTGAAAATGTTGACCTCTAGAGTCATGTTCCCAAAAGACAATTTTATTAGACCGTTCCTGCAATTAATAAGAGTGTTAGAGGTGGCCAGGAAAGGTTTTCCTAAAATGATTGCAACTTTAAACTCCATATCAACCACATAATAAGTATCCAGAATGAGAAAATCAATCGAATAGTAGAACTTATCTATCTATATTAGTACATCTTCGACTATCCCCCTTGGTTGCTTAATCGACTAGTCAGCCAACTGTAGTACCACAGATGTGGGTTTGATCTCTCCTAGACCCAGTTGTAAGTAGATAGTGTAAGGCATTAGGTTCACACTGGCTCCTAAATCCAGCAAAGCTTAGTTGATCTCTTGAGTCCCAATTTGACAGGTGATCGTGGGACACCCTAGGTCTTTTTATCTGGGCGGTATCTTTTGCTCAATCACCACACTCACTTGCTCAGTCAAGAATGCAGTCTTCTTGACTTGATGCTTCTTTTTTTTGGTGCACAGATCCTTGATCGCCTTTACATAGGTTAGTGCTTGTTTAATCACATGAAGCAAAGGCAAGTTAATCTTAACTTGTTTCAAATGTTCTAGGATCTCACCTTGTATTTTTAAATTTTTTCCTTTTGGTCGGAGCGCTTAGGGAAAAGGGACTTGAACCAAAAAATTTTCATTTGACTCGTTCATGGGGCTATCTCCTCAGTGCTCGGAGAGGTGCTCATGGTCGTCGTCTAACTTGGTCCATCTAACACCTTACCACTCCGAGTAGTTATAGCATTGACCTCTGTGATGTTTTGTGAATCTGAAGTAGAGGTTTGTGCCATATGTTGCTCCCTTGGATTTGATTGAGGCTGAGATGGGAATTTTCCTCGCTCTTGCACTACGAGGAAACTTGTTAGCTTAGTTGTTTGACTTTAATTTCCTTGTTCTCTTCCGTTACCTGTGTCACAATAGTTTTCAATCTCTGAATAATTTTAACTTGTGACTCCATAAATGCGTTTAATTTTTCCTCTAAAGGGATTCTATTAAAAAATTAAAAATTAATTTTTCCTCTAAAGTCTCAAGCAAAAAATAATGGAAACAAAATTAAAAATTAATAATAAGAAAATGTTGAGAATTAAATGAAGCAATTGAATTAAGTGAAAGAATCAATAATTAGAAACACAAGGGTTCAAGAATCCCTCCTAGATTTTACAGCTTCAACTTGTATCAATTCAGTTATTATAACTCAAGTACATATTTCACATCCTAAATGCGCAATCGGAAAATAATAGTGAAAGTATCAAAACTATTTTTTTGTAAATTATTATGAGAAATCCCCTTCTTGTTTTTACAAGTAATGCAACGGTAAATCATATATGATATCCTGAATCAATCATATATACGAAGACAATAAAACAGTTGAGGACAATCATATATAATTAATCTACCAAAATCAATTGCATCCTAAATTCCACACATCAGAGAAGCATGACTGAACTTATATGGAGAAAAAAAACAACAATCACGGGAGTCGAATAAATCTATGGAAAAAGAAAATATAATTCTCTGTCACACAAAAACATCAACTTCATATTAAATAAAGGAAACAGCTCAAAACAATTATTCAACGTTAAAAACACAAATAACTTAATTAAATACAAGCCAAACCGTCTAGGATTTCATCTCTTCGCCTTGGTTGAAACTTAGCTTAGCCAATAATACATAATCACAACAACTCTCTAAAAATTCAATGTGTAGTTCAGTGCCCCTAGTTTATGAGTCTAAAGTCCTATAAATAGCTTTATGGAGACAGCTTTGTAGACAGAAAAATCGCGCTAGGGTTTCTGTTTAGGTCGTGTTCCTTGCTGTCCAAGCCGCGAGCTCCCCTCTGTCTAGGCTCGATTTCCCTGCTGTCTAGGCCCGTGTTTCTACTATCTAGGTCATGCTTCTATTGCTGTCCAAGCCACGCTGCTGTTCTGCCCAGGCCCGGTTTCTCTATTGTCCAGGCCGCGCTACTGTACAAGCCTGGTTTTCCTGTATTGAACTGGTCCAGATGTTGTGGATTCTTTCGAACATATTTTATATATATTTTTTTTGTTTAAGGCTTCTTTGTTTTTTTTAATCTGCAAAACATACTAAAACACAGAATTCTTCAAAGGACCACACTTGTCAAGAAATTCAACGAATAATAAAAAATAATCTCAACAAATGCATATAATTAACTCTATTTGAAGTGCATTTTCATGCCCTAATTAAACACCCTTCATTGGGCGAATCACATCACATGCCCTTTACGGGCTAATTACAACAAGTGTCCTTTAATTGACTAATCGTAACACATGCCTCTCATGGGCCAAGCATCACTTGTGCCTCTCATGGGTCAATCAAAGTCATCAATTATATACCAATCATTCATTATGCAATGTAATGGAATGCAACTTCACTTCTTTCATCACTTCAAAGTTCTTTCCTCTTATTAGGCTAAGCATAAACAACAAGGACGTCTCCCATCATTAACAATTTGGATCTCCTCCCTACCCCTTCCTGAGTGGAGTCATTTCAATTAACAACCTGGATCTCCTTCCTACCCTTTGCCCGGTGGAGTCCTAATAATTAACAGCTAGGATCTCCTCCCTACCCCTTGCCTGGGGGAGTCCTTACAATTACATAAATATTCTATTCATTTCACACTATCACAATATCATCAAAATTTCATAGCATGTGCAAGCATTCACAACATTATAGCTTCTCATGTATAAGTTCAATAAATCAACTACATCGCAACGTCTTTCAAATATATAAATTTTAACATACTAGTCTTTTTATGAGTGTCTCTTACTCCTTTAATCTTTTGTCTATAATAGGTATATATATATATATATATATATATATATATATATGTATATAAGTAATTTCTTACATTCATAATATAAACTTCATTTAATATCCTTACGTTTACTAGAAGTAACGTGATACTCACCTCTCTGCACCAAGCTTAACCCTAAGTCAATTCCTTTCCTTTTGATTAAACTCCAAAATATCCTAACGAAACAACAAATATTTATCACAATCTAACATAGGTAATTATAATTTAATCACTTCAAATCAAAAGCGTACAACTCTTAACAAACCAATTGGGTCATCTTGTAATGCTTATGATTGAAAAAAGGACAAGATTTGAAAACATAAAAACTAAAAATAAGGTTGCATAGTTGACTGTTTTCCTCATACAGTCAACTATTAAGTCCCCTAGAAAATGGCATAGTCGACTGTGCTATCGACCTGAAGCTTCTGTTCCTTGCACAGTCGACTGTGCAATTTGGATAGTCGACTGTCTTGAGGGCTGAGGCCCAGAAACAACATGAAAATTCCCTCTTTTTCTTCCCAAAACCCATAGATCTTCCATAAAACTTCAAATCCTTTAAAACCAAAGTTGAATCTTTTACAATACCCACATCAAATTTTTTTTCTTCTTTAAACTCTTAAATGACTCAAATTAAGCATAAACGTATTTCTTAGAACCAAATCTTGTTTTTCATAAAAAAATTCTTCAAAAACACTAGTTCAAGAATTCAAATCTTCAATCTAGTGAACATATCTAACAAAGTAAAATGATTCTTACCTTCCTTGTGAGATTTTTCCTTTCTTTTTCTTCTCCCTTTTTCCTTTTCTTCCTCCTTCTCTATTTTTTTCTTTTCTCTCTTTCTCTCCTCTCTTTCGGTGGTTGTAGAGAATCCAACACATTGTGTAGGTTTTTCTCCTTTTCAACTCATATTTATAGAACACACTTTCTTTTATTTGCATGCCAAGTCTCCAACTCTTCCTTTCATTTAAAATTCACCAAAAACTCTTTAAAAACTCAACTCTTACCTAGCTTTCTTTATTACCTTTCAAGGAGAAATTTTTTATTCCCCCAAAACTTATGCTTAAGTACAACATAGATTTACAACATACCAAAAATTCCTCAAAATAAAATTCCACAGATTTAAAATAGTCTAATTAAAATACTGGTTCTTATAATTCTTCCCCACAAATAAAATTTCGTCCTCGAAATTTCCTTAACTAAGATACACCAAGTATTATGATTAAATTCTTCCTAGTCTACTTCGAAATCTCAAACACACCTCTAAATCTTTCCACTTTGATCAACATTCTCCAACAAAGTTAAACTTCTATTGTTCACCAATTAGATCCTCGTCTTAAACCGTGTTGGTATTTGTCTAAGGTTTAAACATGGTTAAGGTACATGGTTATGGTTTAAACATGGTCAAGGTTTAAAGAAAGGTAGGAAGAGGTCAAGCATCAAGTCATTGAAGCCTCAACACATAGCAGCCAAATGAGTGAAGGTCCAGCATCAGGTGGCACCGCACCTCTGCTCACCCAAGGCCGTGTCGCCCAAAAGGTGGAGTACTGGAGGATGAGGATGAGGCCAGGCCATGGCACCCCCTACCCAAGGCCGCGATGCCTAGAACCTTGAGGAAGTGTGATCTGCCCTGGGCCGAGGCACCCCTTGTTCTAGGCCGCGGCGCTAGGCACACTGATGCACACATGTGTAAACCTCTTCCATGGTTCATGAGACACGTCTGAAATGCACAGCTTGACTAAGGAATGACCAAAGGCTATGATTGATTGGACATCAAGATCTAAGGGTGGAGAATGACACTCAAGATTGGACAAGAAGTTGGTGCACTACATAAAGGGTCACCTAGCTTCATTCTCAACAATAATGTGACATAACTTGTGATCAAAAGTGAGCGAATTGTAAAGAGTGCAAAGACGCAAAACAAGAGAGACTCATTTGTAAGGCTGATTGTTTAGAAGATTGAGTAGAATAGAAAGGGGATTGAAAGGCTTGTAAAGGGAATTTTCTTGGGAAAATTCCAGGGTTAGTTTTCATCACTTTTTATTTCTTTTTCTTCTTTGTTTTTTCAAGAACTTAGGCTTCTTAGAGAGGGGTTGCTATGATTGTAAAGGAACTATTGATTAGTGCAGAGAGTTTAGGTGAACTCACAGGGACGTAGGCTATTGCTGAACCTCGATAACAAATCGCTTGTCATCTTTCTTTCTTTCATTTCTGTTTATGTTTCCGATTCCTAATCTTTACAAGTTATTCTAGAATTAGGTGTTTGGAAGATCACCACCTGGGCATCTTGTTAAGGTGATTTCCAATAGTGGCATCAGAGCCAGAGGAGCTAGTACAGCCGGGTGTTGGAGCAAGAACAGAAGGTATCAGAGCAAGACTCCAAGAATCAAAGAACAAACTTCTTGGGTGATTCAAGAACGGAGTACAGTTCAAGATCAGATTGTGTTCAAGAATGGTGTTGAGATCAATCTTTGATCGTGTTCTTGAGGTTTAGAAGAAGTTGGAAAGAATTTGTGGGTGCTACACAAATCTGGGATCATCTCAGCAAGATGGGTTCAAATTTCGTTGTTGAGAAGTTTGATGGAAAAGGAGATTTTTCCCTGTGGAAGCAGAAGATCAAGGCTATTCTTATGCAACATAAGGTGGACTTGGCTATTGGAGAAGATGATGCTTTTCCAGCAAGTATTACAGAGGACCAGCAGATTGAGATGAAGAAGATGGCATACAACACAATCTTCCTACACATGTCCGATAGTGTCACAAGGGAGTGCGGAGACTCGGAAGATCCTGCTGTCATATGGAAGAAACTAGATGAGTTGTTTCTTACCAAAACTCTCCCTAACAAGATTTATCTTCTTAAAAGAATCTTTGCTTTTAAAATGGATCCTAATAAAGAGTTATAAGATAATCTTGATGTCAAAATAAGCTAGTTCAAGATTTGGCTAGTTGTAGCATTAAATTCCCAGATGAACAATTGGCTGTTATATTATTAAATTCTTTTCTTGATTGTTTTGATAGTTTAATTAATGCAATTGAATATGAAAGAGATACACTGACCAAAGAAATTGTGGTCAATGGTATAAAGGCTCATGATTTCAAAGCCAAGAGTAGGGAGGCATCAAGTGGGGAAAGGCTCTTCGTAAGAGGAAGGCCAGCAACTCGGAATGGCAGTGGCAACCATGGCAACTACCGAAAGAAATCAAGAGGTAGAGGGCAGAGCCATGGGAGAGCACATTCCAAACCAAGATTTGGAGGAAAGAGGTGCTTCTACTGCAACAAGGAGGGTCACTTCAAGAAAGATTGCAAGAAGAGGTTATGGGATGAGAGAGGGAGAAGACATACCAATAATGCAAAGGCTTCAGTTGCCAAAGGAGAACAGCAAGATGATGTTCTTATTGTGTGCTCAAATATGAACAGGAGGCAAGGTAGCGAGAAGTGGATTCTGGATTCCAGATGCACTTTTCACATGTGTCCTCACAAAGAATGGTTCAAGAATTTCAAGGAGATTAATGATGGAAGAGTATTCTTTGGTAATGACAATTCTTGCCAAGCGAGGGTGATTAGAGACATCCAGTTGAGGATGTTTAATGGAGTCACAAGGCTGCTACAGAATGTGAGGTATCTTTCGGATTTGAAGAGGAATTTGATCTCATTGGGGCAACTGGATTCCATGGGGTATACATACAAAGTAGAGGGAGGAAAGATCAAGGTGACCAAGGGATCTTTGGTAGTGATCAAAAGATGGACTCTATGAGATGATTAGAGAGACAGAAATCAAGGATCAAGCAGGAAGCTTGATGATTGAAATGGATAGGGTAACCTTTTGGCATACTCGCTTGGGACATATGAGCGAAAAGGGCCTGCAAGTTCTTAACAATGATGGTTTACTTGGATGAGACAAAGTAGAGAAATTGGATTTTTGCGAGTGTTGCGTTCTTGAGAAGCAACACCGGGTCAGCTTCAACACCGGAGTGCACAAGTCTAAGGGCATTCTTGACTACATTCATTCGGACCTTTGGGGACCAGCAAGAACACTAACACAGGGAGGTAACTTTTACTTTATGTCTTTAATTGATGATTATTCAAGAAAGGTTTGGGTTTATTTGCTTAAAAATAAATCAGATGCTTTGAATAAATTTGTTGTGTGGAAAGAGTTGCTGGAGACTCAAACAGGTAGGGTAGTTAAGGCTTTACGAATCGATAATGGCTTAGAATTTTGAAATAAAGATTTTGATAAATTCTGTGAATTAAATGGCATTCTGAGGCATAGAACTGTTGTAAAAACACCTCAGCAAAATGGAGTTGCTGAGAGAATGAATAGGACCCTTATGGAAAAAGTTAGGCGCATGTTAATAGGATCCGATTTACCAAAATATTTTTGGGTGGAAGCTGTGTCTACTGCTGCATACTTGGTAAATAGATCACCCTCTAGAGCTTTAGAGCTCAAGACTCCCATGGAGATGTGGAGTGGAAAACCCACTGAGTTAAGCAACCTTAGGACTTTTGGGTGTGCTGCATTTGCACATCAAAAGGAAGATAAACTTAACCCAAGGTCTAGAAAATATGTATTTCTAGGGTATGGTGATGGGGTTAAGGGGTATAGGTTTTGGTCCTTAGAACCAAAAGGAATGAAACTCATTATAAGTAGGGATGTTATTTTTAATGAAGTGTTATTTCCCTACTTAGAGAAAACTAACCCTGCAGGGGCTAGTGAGCAAACTAGTCCGAAATTTGTGGAGCATCGCATCATGGAGAATTTGGTTCAAGTAGAGCAAGGAAGGCAAGAAGGTTCAGACCAGGTAGAGCCCATTGATGAAGGCCAAGCTCAGGGCACTTAAGAGGAGGCTAAACTAGAAGAGGTTGATGCAGCAAGTCAGAATGACTACCAGCTCACAAGGGACCGAGGAAGGAGGGTGGTTAGACCACCTTTGAGATATGGGTTTGCGGATGCTAGTGTAGCAGCTCCTTGGATAGAAGGAGGGATGGTTGAACCAGAAACTTACATAGATGCCATAGAGTGTAAGGATTCATCAAAGTGGCAGCTAGCTATGGAGGAAGAAATAGATTCTTTGAGGAAGAACAACTCTTGGGAATTGGTGCCCAAACCAAAAAAAAACAGAGAGTTGTGGATTGTAGATGGATCTACAAGATCAAAGAAGGGAATACTCCAAGAGATGAAGTTCGTTATAAAGCTAGGCTGGTGGCGAAGGGGTTCACACAAAAAGAAGGCATAGATTTCACTGAAATCTTCTCACTGGTTATGAAGTACAAGATGATATGGATAATATTGGCAATGGGGGTCCAATTTGATTGGGAAATTGAGCAAATGGATGTTAAGACAATGTTCTTACATGGAGGGCTTGATGAGACCATCTACATGAGGCAACTCAAAGGCTATAAGGAAGGAAGGCAAGGAGAGTTGGTGTGCAAATTGAAGAAATCTCTCTATGGCCTGAAGCAATCACCTCGGCAATGGAATAAGAGGTTTGATTCCTTTATAATCAGCTTGGGTTTCATGAGGAGCTACTATGATTCGTGCTTGTACTACAAGGGGTAGAAGGAGGAGGAAGTGGTGATCATCCTGATCTATGTTAATGAAATGTTACTGGTTGGGAGCAGCATTGAGAGGATAGGAAAATTAAAGGCTAAACTCAGTGAGGAGTTTGAGATGAAGGATCTTGGCCATGCACAGAAGATCCTTGGGATATGTATCATCCGGGAAAGGGAGAGAAACAGATTGAAGATCTCTCAAACTTTCTACATAGAGAAGATGATATCTAAGTTCTCTATGGAAGATAGCAAACCAGTGAAGGTTCCTCTTGCTGGTCATTTCAACTTCTTCAGCGATCAATGTCCGAGATCGGAGGCGGAGAAGAAAGAAATGGAAAAGGTCCCCTACTCTAGTGCGGTTGGTTCTGTAATGTTCACCATGGTAAGCACTAGACCTGATATTGCTCATGCAATAAGTGTTCTCAGCAGGTTTATGAGTAATCCCAGAAAGGAGCATTGGCTTAGGATGAAGTAGTTGCTAAGGTACTTGAAGGGAAGCCCAAAATTGGGGCTGATTTATGAGAAGAGGGGTAAGTCTATCTATCTTGATAGTTATGTCGATTCGGACTATGGAGCAGACTAGGATAAAAGAAGATCGATTACCTCCTACTTCTTCAACTTAAACGGATGTTGTGTAAGTTGGAAGGCTCAGTTATAGCCTGTGGTAGCACTCTCAACAACCGAGGCTGAGTACATAGCAGCAACCAAAGCCATAAAGGAGGCTATGTAGTGCAAAGGGTTATTGGAAGAGTTGAAGGTCCTAGAAGAACAGGTTGTGGTGTTTTCGGATAGTCAAAGTGCATTGCACTTGTGTAAAAATCCGGTGTTCCATGAGAGGACAAAGCATACAGATGTTCGGTATCATTTCATTCAAGAAAATGTTATGGAAGGTTGCATTCATGTGGACAACGTAGCCACGGAGGAAAATCCTGCAGATTCAGGCACCAAGGTTTTACCCCTAAGTAAGTTCAATCATTGCCTTGGACTACTTAGGATTGGAGTCGGTTGATTGATGACTCAAGATGAGTTTGGATCCTGAAGTTCTCTGCACAATGGTTTGGCTTTAAAAACTTAGACAAAGGTAAAGATTGTTGGTATTTGTCTAAGGTTTAAACATGGTCAAGGTTTAAACAAGGTTGGAAAATGTCAAGCATCAAGTCATTGAAGCCTCAGCACAAAGCAACCAAATGAGTGAAGCTCCAGTATCAGGTGGCACCACACCTCTGCTCACCTCAGGCCACGACGACCAGAAGGTAGAGTGCTAGAGGAGGAGCCCAGGCCACAATGCCCCTACCCAAGGCCGCGGCGCCTAGAACCTTGAGGAAGTGTGATCTGCCCTGGGCAGTGACACCCCCTGTTCTAGGCCGCGGCGCTAGGCACACTGATGCACACATGTGTAAACCTCTTCCATGGTTTGTGAGACATGTCCAAAATGCACAGCTTGACTAAGGAATGATCAAAGGCTATGGTTGATTGGTCATCAAGATCTAAGGGTGGAGAATGGCATTCAATATTGGACAATAAGTTGGTGCACCATATAAAAGGTCACCTAGCTTCATTCTCAACAACAATATGACATAACTTGTGATCAAGAGTGGGAGAATTGTAAAGAGTGCAAAGACACAAAACAAGAGAGGCTCATTTGTAAGGCTGGTTGTTTAGAAGAGTGAGTAGAATAGAAAGGGGATTGAAGGGCTTGTAAAGGGAATTTTCTTGGGAAAATTCCAGGGATAGTTCTCATCACTTTCTGTTTCTTCTTCTTCTTTGTTTCTTCAAGAACTTAGGCTTCTTAGAGAGGGGCTGCTGTGATTGGAAAAGAACCATTGATTAGTGCAGAGAGTTTAGGTGAACTCACGGGGACGTAGGCTGTTGTCGAACCTCGATAACAAATCGCTTGTCTTCTTTCTTTATTTCATTTCTGTTTCTATTTTCGATTCCTAATCTTTACAAGTCATTCTAGACTTGAGTGTTTAGAAGATTACCATCTGGGCATCTTGTCAAGGTGATTTCCAACAAAACGTTATCAATTGTCCAATTTGTCATTTAGAATCTAATGTACTGCTTAAAAATCTCCATCCTATCTTACCATAAACGTTTCTCATTATTAAGCGGTGTTTACCTCTTGAACAATTAATCACCTTTATATAGCTTTCTCTTTCTTCCATCTGGTTCTTAAATTCATATATCTCCAACCCAAGGTATCACTTAAAATTATTTCCTTCTTACTTCTTCCTTTTTGCTCTTGAGTTTTAAAGACTAAGTTCTTTACCATCTCCTACCTCTTCTCCTTAACTTCATTTTTCAAACGTCTTGAACGTGATATCAAATTGTCTTTTCCCTCAAAATTACTATCTGACTAGACATCATACTTAGAATTTTTCAACGGTTTCACTTCGAAATTTTACACCTACTTCAACTTTATTCTCATTCATCCCTTCAATTTATCTATTTTCAAAAATTTTCCAATTCACCCTCAAAAGAAAAAAAAAGCAATAAAATTTAAGTTCTCCATTCTTTATTATCTTTCTAGCATCTCACAAGCACCAGTTCGAACAAGCAACTTACTCTTTAACACAGCTGTCTTCAAATATGACTTAAAAATTTGTACTTCTCGGATCTAATCATTCCTTTACACAATTCCTTAGACTGACTCTTCTATTTATTCATTACTACACATAAACTTTAAGTTTCACGTCAAATCCACATATCGCCTTGTAATCGCTATGATCCTTACATTGCTTATATCAATTTCCTCAATGATCAGTCTCCAAAAATCTTAACTTTCCACTAGATAGACATAATATAATACAATTCACGCTTTGAATTTTTATCTTTGGATCTTAACTTTCACCTTTCCCTCAACTTACCCCTTTATACCCTTTGTCTTTTTCCTTTTAGGCCAAACAATATTCGAAACCATCAATAGTTTCAAACTTTACAGTTTATACCTCATAGAAAATTTCCAGCTAATTCAGTAATTCACATCAATCCCATAAATTCTTAAATTAAGTTTAATACCTTCAACTTTTTAACTTTCCAAAATCATTAATCTCATTGAATTTCTCTATCTCCTTTTTAATTCTAGAAATAAAAATCAACACAAGGTATCCAATAATTTTTTTTTTCATCTAGTCCTCTTCATTATCTCACCGAACTATAAAATCTTCTTTGGCTTTTGTTAGGAATTTAACTCTTGGTTATAGTTAGTCATTGTAAATGAAAATGTATAATTTATTTGTAGTAGGGGAGTTTTCATTTTATTCATGTGGTTTGTAAATTTTAAAACTTTATTATTCTTATATTATAAGATAGTTTGGGTTTGTAAGTTAAATGTGTAATTTGACAATGTGTAGAGCTTGCTAATTTCTATTGAAATATTATGATTTTTGGGCTTGTACTTTGATGTGTATCAACATGTACTGATGTAGTTTTGAGTCATAAATTTTTTTGTACTTGAATTTGTGGGACTTGAAAGCAAGTTATAGAGGTTTAGTAATTAATAGATGTCTTAGGGGAGGTGTAACGTTTTTAAATGAGTTTTGGGTGGTTAATGAAATAAAGGAAGAGTTGAAGGATGAGAGTGCAATTAAGTAGGAGTTTTAGTATAAATAGTGGAAGGCAAACCAAATTTTTTTCCTTGGAAGAGTCTAAAGAGACCGGGAGAGAGAGATGAGAAAAGAGAGAGAGAGAGGAAAGAAGGAAGGAAAAAGAAAAAGAAAGGGAAGAACGATAAAAAGAGAAAGGGAAAGGGTGGAAGATTTTATCAAGATTTAAGGTAAGAACTTATTTTTCTTTACTTTGATTGTTATGTATGTTCATTAATTAAAGATTTCAGTTCTTAAAAGTAAGATTTATGAAGAAAGTTTAGGAAAGTGTTTCGTCCTTGAAGAAAAAAATGGGTTTAAGTACAAGTGTGTTGATTTAATGATTTTGAGTTTAATTTCTCTCTTGGGTAGTGTTAAATCTTTGATCTAAAACCTTTGAGAACTTGTATTTGATTTGATTTGAAAGTCCAATGAGAGATAGGGTTTTAGTTTGAAGAAAAAAGGTGTTTTCCCTAAAATTTTCAGATTTCGCGACCAGACAGTCGACTGTCCATTGAGTACAATCGACTGTGGAATTCTCTAGACCTTTACAGTCAACTATCCAAATGGACAGTCAACTGTGAAAGTTTCTGGGCAGCCTACAGTCGACTGTCTGAGCACCTGAAACTGTTTTTCAACTTCTTCTTTGAAAATAAGTGACTTTTATTGGAGTATTTCAATCCTAAACTTCTCTAAAGGTACTATGAGTTTGAATACATGATAAAGTTTTAAAATTTAAGATCTTAAAAGGATTTCTTGGGTTTTAAAACAAATTAGAATGATATTTACAAAAGTCTTAACTAGAATGAAAAAGGAATTTATGATTTAACCCATAGACTACTATATGCTCGTATAAATTCCATGATAGACTTTGGGTGTTAAAATTTTTGTGCGCTTTTGAGTAATTATACTAATTTTCTATATATTTGTTTAGTGCAATTGGAAGGAAAACTTAAAGGCTAAGAAGTATACCCAAAGTTGGATCTTGGCTTGACAAAGGTGAGTACACTTTACTTTTAGTAAGTATGTTAAACTGTATAATAGAAATAGAATTATGAAAATATTATATGATTGTATAAATCATAAATAATAGAATTATAAGAAAAGTGAATATATAAGATTTTGATACGTAAATAATAAAGAGAAATGTTGTGAGAATTATATATATATATACACAGACACACGTTGAGATAAGAGTTTAGAAATGATTTGATGTGGTTGTGTTTGAGGAATTGATGTATTTTATTGTAATGAAAGTGATTGATTTGATTGCTATGAGATTGTGATGCATATGATTGTGATGAACGTGATTGGTTGGATTTGTATGAAAATGTGATGTACTTGATTTGTGAATGCTTGTTTGCATGTTCATTGCTTGGTGAATGCATTATCATGCTATATATATATGGTTAATGTATTATAAGAAAAGATCCATATTGTTGAGGACTCGGCTAGGAAAGGTGTATGGAGAGATCCAATATATATATATATGTGTGTGTGTGTGTGTGTGTGTGTGTGTGTGTGTGCGTGTGTGCGTGCATGTGTGTGTGCATGTGTGCTAAGAGATGAGAATCCTAGTAAGAGGTAGGGGAGAATTTAAATGATGAAAGGACCTCACCCAGCAAGGGTGGGAGGATTTGACTTGTATTGTGAAGATTGACATACAAATACGTGGGAGATGCCCCCGTTGTTATATGACTTGCCTAATGACAAGGCCTTATAATGATACAAAACTATATACATGATTATACATCTAATTAATTTTTTTTAATGCATTTATGATTGGCCCATGAGAGGTATATCTTAAGATTAGCCCATGAGAGGCATGCTTTATGATTCGCCCATTAGAGACATTCTTTATGATTCGCCCATGAGAGGCATGCATTTATGATTGGGCCATGAGAGGCATATGATGTGTTGGTCCCAGTGAAAGGCATGAATGATGATTGTGATGATGGAATGGTATTTAATTGGAAGTTCTTTATTCTTATTGACTTTATAATTAAGCACAGTGTCATAAGCTTGTATGCTTGAAAGGCTTGTAAGGATCTTGGTAAATCCTGATTTAACTATTATTCTTCTTATTAAGAAATAGAGATAGATGATTGGAGGAAACTCAATAAAACTTAAATTTTAGTACCTTTGAAATTTGATGAATTATATGCTACAGTTATAATTAAAACGAAAATTTATCCACCAATGCGATTACTTTTAGTAATGTGTTTCTCACTGGGATTTTTTGGTCACTCATTCATTTACTAATATTTCAGGTTGTACCAAAAGTTTTATGGTCAAGTTGAAGAGAGTGTTTTATAAGGAATTCATCTACGACATCCTCATCTTTTGGGTTTTTCATTAGGAGTCTATTTAAGAGTTTTGTAGTGGGAAGTTTTCCCTTCATGTATGATCCCAAAGTTTTAAACTTTGACTCCCATGTATTATAAAGGTCATTTGTTTATGTAAATTGTGATTGTTTGTCTTGTAAAATTGTATGTTTGCATATAGATCGGTATGATCAAAGCTGAGAGGTGATGATACCTCCTCGGGTAGGACCCACCTGGGGATAGGTCATTACACAATGTGCTGAAGGAATTTGTTGTTATGAATTGTAAGTTGTGTGATTGCATCTTAGGTCAAGGTGCTCAATGCTGAAAGGTAATGGAGTTGTTATGAGTAGGGCTCACTCAGGATGGGTTGTTACAGCAACGGCATGGTGATGCATCTCTGATGTCGCAACCTATAGCATCATGATGATAAACAACTCTCGATCTCTTGTAATGGCAATGACTAGCGGCGAGGAAGGTGGTGCGGCATGATGTAGATCGCAATTGCTTGTGTGGGAGAGAAGATACGATGGTGGCTCACGATCTGCATAGTGTCATTAAGGAACTACAACAATGCTTCTAGGGGATAGAAGTGAACCTACAAAAGGGCAAGAGGAAAGGAGATGGTGGTGACATTGGGGAGGTTCTGTGCATAGTGGCTAACAACAAAGAAAAAAGATGGGTCCATAGGAGTTTTTTTTAATGACTATAAAGAAGAATATGAGATGAGTGAGAGATAGAGATAACTCTGTATTTTAGAGAGAGGAAGATGAGCGTTTTTTAATGAATTTTCTAGTCTTTCCTTTGGTACCACTCCCCTTTGTAAGATCTGATCATGGAAATTTATAGCCAATACTAGTGAAGCCTCTATATAATATTTTTTTTTAAAAAAAATCAAAGGTCTAGAGATTTCCTAAGCTTATAAGAAACTTCAAACAAAAATGTTTTTGTTAACGACTAATTTGCAACCACGTACACACCTAACCATTAACAATTGTATTATTTTTTTGAACCTTTTTTTTACCAATCCTATGTATATAAAATTACTAAGATCCCCTTATGGTTTAGTTTGGGGTGTTACACTCTTCCTCCCTCAAAATAATTTTGTCTCGAAATTCATTTCTTTTATGTATAAAGACTGTTGAGAGTCCTAATTAGCTTTATGTTGAAAGTCTTATTATGTGTCATAGTAGGTTTCCTAAATCTTATCTATTTTATGTGTATTGTATCTAGTTATGTCTCTTAGTCCTATTAGGTTTGATATTTATTAGTCTTATTATATTACTGTTGAATTTTATTAAGATAATCAAAGATAATCAAACGATAATACAAAATTATTTTCAATTCTTAATTTCATCTTGGTATCAGAGCAATAAATCTTGAAGGTTGCTCAATATAAACCTCCTCCTATAGAGAACCATTAAGGAAAGCATTCTTGACATCTAGCTAATTTAGTGGCTAATTGTTGGTATTTGTCTAAGGTTTAAACAAGGTTGGAAGAGGTTCAACATTTGTCATTGGTGGCTCAGCACACAGCAAGGCAAAAACAATCCAGCACCAGTGTGCGCCATGGCCTAGCTCTTTCCAGGCCACGGCGCCGAGCATGGAGGAGGCTCAGCACCAGGTGTGTGCTATGGCTCAAACTCCCCCAGGCTGCGGTGCCCAGAAAGGTGATAAGAGGAGATGCTTCAGCCCTTCTTCAGGCCGCGGCTTGCCCTATTCTAGGCCGTGGCTTGAAGGCACACATGGTCCATTTGGTTCAGTCTTTTGTTAGGTACGTGAGGCATGTTCAAAATGCACAACATCACTTAGGATTGATGGAGGGCTAAGGTTGATTTGTTCTCAAGATCTAAGGGTGGATATTGACCCTCAAGATTGGTCAAGAAGTTGGTGCACTATATAAAGGGTCACCTAGCTTCAATCTAAGACAACAATGTGATGTGTGAGGAATAACTTGTGATTGAAAGTGAGATCAATTGTAAGAGTGCAAAGACCTAAACTCAAGAGAGATTCTGTAGAGAGGCTGGTTGTTTAGAAAGAGAGAGTAGAATAGAAAGGGATTCAAGGGCTTGTAAAGGTAATTTTGTTGGGAAAATTCCAGGGTTAGTTCTTATCACTTTCTTCTTCTTCTCCTTCTTTTGTTCTTCAAGAACCTATGAGTTCTTGGAAGGATGCTGCTGATTGTAAAGAACTCCATTGATAAGATAGTGCAGAGAGCTCGGATGAGCTCACGGGGACGTAGGCATATTGTCGAACCTCGTCAACAAATTTCTTGTGTTCTTTTCTTTCTTGCTTTGATTGGTTGTTGTTTCTTTTCTTATATAAGTCACTCCAGACTTGGGTGTTTGGAAGATCACCTCCTAGGAATCATCCAAGGTGGTTTCCCAACACAAATTAAACATAGCTGCCAACGAGACAAAAAAAAAAGAAGAACAAATGTAATATTGGCCACAAGAGAGAACATTTCAGCATAATCAATACCATATACCTGTGTATATCTTTTTGCTCCATACAAAATTTCTTTTAAAAAAAACTAAGGATTTGTTCATAGGACTGTTCATGACACTATTCATGAGTACTGTTCACAACACTATTTTCGAGTATTGTTCACAGGTAGCTGTGAAAGTTTGATAAATAGATTCGTATGAAAAAAGAGGGTGAAAAAAGGAAGTAGAAAAGCCTTAGTATTAAAAAAACAGTTTAAAAAAAGAAGAAGAAGAGTTCTTCACCTCGATTTTGATGTTGTTGACCTATATATGTTGATGTTGCTAACCTGATCCAACATGTATTGATGTTATTTCCTCCAAACTCAATGATTACAGCCCATTCAAGTCAAAGTCAAAGTTAGTAAAAAAAAGACAAAAAGTCAAAGTCTTTTTGATCCAGTGTTCTTATTTCTTGTCTTGTTAGGTGGTACCGATGTGGTGACCTAACTGTTTTTCATGGGTGTGGAACCCTGACGTGTTGCCTTGGATTATTTTAATTTATCAGTTTGGGTTTATTTGTTTGAGATTGGATGGGGTTTGTTGTTGGTATGGGTTTCTATGTAACAATTTGGTGAATGTGTATGTTCTAACTTGAGGGGGAGTGTTGAGAGTCCTAATTAGATTTATGTTGAGAGTCTTAATTAGGTTTACGTTAAGAATCTTATTATGTATCATAGTGATTTCCTAAATCTTATTTATTTTATTCTATCTTATCTAGTTAAGTTTCTTAGTCCTATTAGATTTGATATTCATAAGTCTATATATATATGACTGTTGAATTGTATTCAGATAATGAATCAAGAATACAAAATTATTTTCAATTCTTAATTTCAACAAAGACAAATGAATATATATGAAACTAACCATGCACTCTTTTAGATGCATTAAATGAATTTCATTTATAACATCCTATTTCTCCTACACTACTTTTCGTGTACTCCTCAAACTTCCTACGTAATTTCATTACCTTATCTTCATCTCTTTATTACACATAGCCACTTCAAATCTACGTGATGACACTAGCTAATCTCGAAGGAATTATTCATATCAACATGCTCCTAAAAGGAGCCAATTAACTTCTAGCCATGTTCAAAGGCCTCACCTGTGCTTATATTTTTATTTATATGCACTTCCTGTGACTTACGCCTTACACATCATATAATAGTCCCATCTCCACAACTTCTCTTCTCAAGAATCTTTAAAAGAATTGCACACACCAAAGTTAGTTATCTCCTATTTTTCGATAACTATAAGTATATATTTTCCCCAAGTATATACAATTCTCAAGATTTTTCAATACTACTTCCTAAGTTCTCGAACTTGATTACATTTTTAGTTCGCTATTCAACTTCTCTAGTTACTATATTCACAGCTTTAATTTAGCTAAGGTAGTAAACTGGTGAATAATCCTTAAGAACCCAACTTTTGATCTTGATAACACTATTTACCAAATACGTATTCATAACATATATACACCACCTTTTCAAGCCCATTTATACATCTATTCATCAAACACTAGAGTTATAAACTGACTTCTCCTAAATTCCAATTTGTCATCCTAAAGTTCATCAAAATTATATATTAGTTGTTTCCTTGTCCCCTAGTTTCTCTTATTAGTAATTATAACTCTTAGTTCACTCTTTTAGCCTTAACTATTATTTCAAATTACTCCAAATTTTTTACCTCTGTTAATCTTATTCTTTGTCCACTTTAATCCTCTTGAGGTTTTTCTTGTATGAGTATCAACTTACTATTTTGAAACTCTCTCAACTTAATATTACTTATAAAAAGATAATAAAAATCTCTCTCAACTTAATACAATATTACCCCACCCAAATTTTTTTGGAGAATTCATTAGTAACTTTAATTCACACCTATTTATTAAGAGGCTAGTTTTTGTTATTCTTTTTTTTTTGGAGCACCACCCCCATCTCACTTCTATGCTCTATTCTACCAAATATTACATATATCCACATTCCTTTTCCTAAGGTCTAACGATTTTTGATAGTTCAATTGTAATTAAACTTTTAGAACTAAGAATTTTATAATTATCCAATTTCTCTTTGTAGGAAACCCCCGATACTTATACTCTTAAATAATTCAAATAACATTTCCAACAACTTAATACACTAACTTCTCTCCAATACACCAACTCAGTGAATCTATAACCTTATGCTTCTCTCCTTTTATATAATTCAATGTTATATCTCTAATATAAGACCTTTTGCAAGAACTTTTTTTATTTATTACCTTAACCTTGAAATATCCTTTTAAGTTATTATTTCAGGATAGTCCAAAAATCTTAATACATAAAATCTCATTATCCACTTCACACTAATACTTAGTGACAAACATAATTCATTATCGGTCCATCGGATCCACCACCCAAGAATACTAAAAAAATTCCCTTAAACAATCATGACAAATTTCGTCTATCTTGGTTTTTTTATAAAACAATTATCGTACCTATCAAGTGTCATATTCACGAAAACCCAATACAAGAAATTCATTCAAGCTCCATTATGCACCCAACTCTTTTTGTAGAGCCCAGTATTTTAGTTACCATATTTTAGTTTCAAGGTTTGCGCTACGACGCGTAAATTTTGTACATGTTTAGGTTTGAGTCACAAATAATTTGCATTTGGATTTTTTGGACTTAGAAGCAAGTAAATAAATTAAAGTTTTGTGAATAAAAGATGTATTGGGAGAAATTTTGAAGTTTTAAAAAGTTTTGGGGTAAGTTTTTAAAGAGGTGTTAAGTGGAAGGGTGTTTATGAAATTAAGAAAGAAATTGAGTATAAATAGGAGGAGAGAGAGAGAATCCAACATTTGCTAGATTTCTCTAGAAGAGTGCGAGAAAGAGGAGAGAAAAAGAGAGAAAAAGAAGAAATAAAAGAAGGAAAAGATAAAGGAAAATCTTGCAAAAAATTATGTTAAAGTTTTACTTTTCTTTAACTTTATTCTTCAAGCATGTTTATTGATGTAAGGATTTAAGCTTGGGAGTTGAAATTGAAGTGTTGTTGAGAAAATGTTTTGTTTTCAAGAAAATGGGTTTGTCCTAGGTTTAATTATTTGAAACTTTTAACTTGAGATTTTTGGTATGGGTATTTTGAAGCTTTATCATAAAAATTGAGGAAAAACTTGTATTCTAAAAGATTTGGCAGTTTCTTGAGGATTCAAAGTGATTTTGAAAGAAAAAAATAACTTTTTCTTGAAAAATTTTGCTGGAAAACGGGTGACTAGTCGACTAGTGGATTTCTCTAGTCTACTAGAGACTGTATCAGGGGTACTAGTCGACTAGTATGAGGCACCCAGTCGACTGGACAATGTGGCAGAATCTCATGGATCATGTTTATTCTTAAAAATTTGACTTTTTTCTTCAGTTTTTGAGTGTTAAACCTTTCCAAAGTAATTTCAAATGTTTCAGTACATTTGAAGTTTGATTTAAAACAACTTTAAAAGTGTTAATATTAATAATAAAATTAAGTGTTTTAGAGATTCAAAGTAAATGATTTGAAAAAGGTCTTAACGCCTTTATTTCTTTGATTTTTGTTTTGTACGAAGTGCGCACATAATATTTTAAAGTGTACAAAACACCTTGGGTTGTTAGGAATTCTTTTCAATATATTTAAGTAAAGGGATTAACTGTTATTCTTAATTAGGTACTAGTGGAAAAATCTTTAGAGATAAAGGAAGTAGTCGGATCACGTAGCGAGGTGAGTTGCACCTTACTACTAGTCATTGTTAGATTAAATATCTATATGAAGAAAATGATTTCACTAAATAAAATACTATAGAAAATAAGTAAAGTACTTAGTGAGTATGAAATACTAACTAATATTGCGATGAGTCTAAAATATGCCTACATGTATCGAGATGTGATTACAAGAGTAATGAAATTATAAATATATTGATACTTGTGTGTTTGAGAAAATGTGATGTGTTTCGTTGTAATGAAGTTGATAGTTGGGTTTTTATAAATCTTGGTGTGATTGGTGGATGGTTGGGTGATTTCATAAATAATTGTATCATGAACTACATTTTACATTACATGAATCATTGCATGATTCGTCTAACAAGAAGGACTTTTGAGTAAGGCCGAAAACTTATGTCATACGAGGGGGAGTGTTGTGTGAGGCTGAGAATGAATCTGATGTTGTTATTGTGATGATGATCTTGAGAATGTATTGGTACATGGGAAGACATCCTCATTGTTTTATGACTAGTCCAATGAGGAAAAGATGAAATTGAATTGAACATTCATTGTATTGCATCACATTGAATTATTTCCATAAATAATTGTTGTATATGATGTTTGGCCTATCAGAGGCACTATTGATGATTAGCCTATTGAAGGCACTAATGATGTGTGGACCATGAAGGGTATGTACTAAACGTGGTGGTTGGCCCGTGAAGGGCATATGACATGTTTGATCCAATGAAGGATAAATTGAATTCTAGATATTCTTGTGAGGTGAAAATATGTTGAAATGAAAGTTATGAATGAATAGTTTATTATATAATGACCCATCCTTAGCGGGCCCTACTCGAGACAACTTCTTTACTTTTCAGAACTGAGCACCTGAACAATTATGATACGAATAAAGTCTAACATAGACGTAGGATAATATATGTATATCATAGTAAGTAAGTACAACTTCGACCCATAATACAATCCTTTAGCTTTACAAAAGGACTTCTTATGAGACGTAAGCTTCAAAATATACAACTGAGTACAATTTGCTAGACTGCTATTACAAAAAGAGATTGGACGAGGATGCCAACACATGGGCACACCTAGAGACTTCTCCTCCTTCATTCTTCACTTCAAGGTCCTCGAATAATCTTCCAAAAATAGTAAGAGGGAGGGGTGAGCTAAAAAGCTCAGTGAGTAATCATATTACTCAAAGTAATCAAAGAAATCCATTTATAAAACCCCTTACGGGTAGTTTAGTACATAATCAAATTGTATATGATTTTCTCTTAATACAATATATAGCGATTTATAAGGCTCGTGGATTCTGAATATACAACTCAAGCATGATATATTATACATGATACAACGTAAAGCATTCCCTCAATCACTTCAATTCTTCACCCTTTCAATCAGGTAGTCCACAAATATTGGGATGTCTCCCATTAAGATAAAATTAGATCCTCTCTCTACCCTTTATCGAGCAAAGTCTTCACTTACAAAAACAAGTATCTCCTCCCTACCATTTACTCGTGGAGTTATAACATTTAGTACACTACTATTTCCCCCCTACCCCTTACCGAGTGAGGTTTACATAGCTACTAAATAAATTCATTCATTCCACGTTACACAATAACAACAAAAGTAATTCAACAAATACAAAACATTCTTGGTAAAATAACCTTTCAATACACATTTCATGAACTAATTATATTCAACATCCCCAAACGTATAGATTCTTAATACACAAGTATTATCCACATGCATCTCATGCTTCTTAAATCTTTTATTTTATAATACGCAAAATGATTAAGTTCTTGCTAATGTGTATAATCTAAGATTTTAATTTTATTAAAGATTCTCAAACTTACTAAGAATAAAGTGATACTCACCTTGGAGGCTAAGCCTTCACTCTCAAATCACCTTCTTGCCCTTAGAATGTTCCTCAAACACCCCTAAAGAATTCATCGATCAATATCAACCTCCAAGGTATATACAAATTACACAGTAATTACTCGAGTTAAGAAACCAAGATTAACTATTTAATTAGTCTAGTTATCCTTAAGGACTTGTAACATGAAAGAAAAGGATAATTTTAATCTAAAATTATGAAAACAGGGTTGCACAGTCGACTATCTTACTTGCACAGTTGACTGTGAGACTTCTAGGGAGTTTTACAATCTACTGTTTAAGTCCATAGTCGACTGTGGAACCTCTAGAGAGTTTCACACTTGACTGTTTAACTACACACTCGACTGTGGGCTCTCGGAATGAAAAGCACAGTTGACTGTGTTAATGACTTGAACTCTCTACCTCTTCCAAAATCGACTGTGCAATCGTGATAGTTGACTGTCCTGAGGTCTGAAGCTCAGAAATGGGCTAAAATCTTACTTTTTTCCTTTTGAAACTCAAATCAAACTTTCATAAAATTTCAAACCCTTTTGAAGCACAAGTTTTTCCAAGAACTTCAATCAATTTTCTGCATTACCCATAGCAAATCTTTCAAGTTAAAATCTTCAAATCCACAACAAATCACAAAACTCTTTTCTTTAAATCAAAAACCTGACTTTTTCTTAGTTTTACTTAGCAAATCTCTCTAGTAATTCAAATTTTACTTGGTTTTTCTTACTATCCTCCAGTAACTTTTTAATCCTCGACATATGTTTTTATTATATTATTTATTTATTTCCAAGTCTTGCACATTCTGATATAAATTAAATATAATTTATTTTCAAACAAACATACCAATCCATATAAAAAATGCATCCTTGTGATTTAAAATAAAATTAATGGAATACCGAGCTCTACAATAACCCTTATTTTCCATCATCTTACTTAGCAATAAGACCTGTTCAAATCAATGTTCATCCCAAAAATATAAATACATCAATATGATCGTCTCTCACTACCAACTATGATAAACTTACTTCTAAAACAAGTTGATATACTCTCAATCATGCACAACTATTAGTATGATTTAAACATCACGCTATCAAGAACCTCACATGGATCAAGTTTTATTTTTATTATTAATCATTCATTCTCTATAATGATCATTGGCCTAAAAAATTCTTAGAATGATAATTTCACTAATTTTCTTTTACCTTCACTTCAAAATAAAACAATTATTGTAACTATAAAGTTCTTAAATATAATACTTGCTAGAACTCTCAACTATAAAAACTTTTAATGAAGTTAATTAAACACTGAGTGTTTATTCCTAAATTATTACTCAAAGAAATTTGTTTATCACCTCCAGTGACGTTTCATCGATATCACCAGCATGCCACTTTATTTTATCTCCCTCACATACTCCTTTGAATGACACTTGTGCTCATCATAAAAAAATCCCATATGATAATCATCAAATCGTGAAAATTTCAAAATAACTAGTTTAACTCTATCTTGTAATTCAAACCATTCATGCCATTAACATTTAGTCCATTCAAGAATAAACTATTTTTAATTCCTTATATCCTCAATTTAATTCATATATTTGTTAACATATTTTATTATTATTATTATTATTATTATTAATATTTTATTATTATTATTATTATTATTATTATTATTTTATCCATGTATTTCCCAAATAAAAAAAATTAAAACCTTTATAAACTCTCTCCTTATATTACTTATTTAGTAAAACTCTCAATCCCAATAATTTACTTATCTCCGAGAATCATTACTTGCCATTAAGATAAAGTCAAATCAAATATTCTATGAGGCATTTCCATGTTTCAAAGAATAAACCACAATGAAATTATATTTTGTCATCATACTGAAGTATCCGTGAAGATTATCACATCCTCAAAAATCTTAATTAATGAAATACCTTCAAGTTCCTTAACTCAAATTATTAGATCAAACATAAATTATCTTCTCAGATTCCACTTCAAATCTTCCAAAAGTCGATAGGATCTTTAAAACTACCATTTGTTAAAAATATGATATAGCTAGAAAAGTTATTCACATCTAACTCCTGGGATCATAAAACAATCCTAAATTTAAAAAAATTCCAAGTACTTAATATACATGCTTGAATCAAACTTTCCATCTAAAATTTGTACCATCAAGAATTCTCGTTTGATAACCCTAAAAAATATATAAAAAAAAATTCAAATCCAATACTCGTATTTTATTCTTACCAAATTTTGTACCCTAAACTCAACAAATACTTGGTTTAATAAATTTCTAATTGCCCTCAATTAACCTCAAAATATGGATTCAAGTAATTCTCCAATTTAAACCATGAATCTAATTTCAATATTTACCATCAACACCAAAAATAGCCATGTCACTTTAATCTAAAAAATTATTATTTTATTTTGTTTTTCTTTCCTTATTAGGATTAACTTTAATTTCTCTAAAACTATTTTCTTTATTAGCGTACCAATAAGGAAAGAAGAACAGTGTCTTCAACCCTTTTCTTTTGGGAGCACCCTAAAATGGAGAAGAAAACAATGTTTCGTACCCAAAGATAGAACACCAACCCACATGTTGCAAAGATAACACTTCGCAGAGTTTTGAGAGAAATTATCTTAATAATTCTATTGATCAAAATTCTAAAAAATAAAATAATGGGATCACCTATTTATAGTGATAGGAAAATCCTATTCCTTGTAAAAAAAAAGTAAATCTAGTCCTAGTAGAAAAGTAAATATACCCAATCCTAATAAAGAAAATAGTTTTAGAGAAATTAAAGTTAATCCTAATAAGGAAAGAACAACAAAATTAAATACTAATTATTATGTTGGGAATTTGTCAATGAATTAAACGGGAGAAGAATGAAGCTTCAACAGCATCAGATGCAGCCTGGCACCGCAGCACAAGTGGTGTGCGCTGCGGCCACCAGCAGCCAGGAGAGTAACCTTCAGGTGTGCGCCGCGGCATAGCCTCCCCCGCATCGTAAGTGGTGTGCATTGAAGCGCGCCGGGGCCTCCCTGTTCTGCACCGCGACGCAAAGCCATCTGATACATGTTTTCAGTCTCCTTCTTCTAATGCATTGGTTTTGGTTGAAACGCACAAGATCACTTAGACTCTTAGAGAGCCATGAGTCTTTGGTTCTTGAGATTTAAGGGTTGAGATTGGCTTCAAGATTGGTTGAGGAAGTTATTGCTCTATATAAAGGGTCATCTAGGAGCAATAACACAAGATAAGATAGAAACAAGAAGAAGAACTTGTATCAGATACACAAGTGTCCTTCTCATTCCAAGAGTGGCTGGTGTTTCGAGAGATAGGCTCTCAAATCTTCAGAGGTGTGTCTACTGAGAGAGTGCAAGAAAGATTAGGGGTTCAAGGGCTTTGTAATTTGAATTTTCTTGAGAAAAATTCCAGGGAAACACTTAGTACTTACATCTTTCTTTTCTCTTCTCTCATTCTTCAAGAACACATGGTTCTTGAAGGGATGTTGCTGTAATTGTAAGAACTCCATTGATTTAGTACAAAGAGATCAGAAGAGTTCATGGGGACGTAGGCAAATTGTCGAACCTCGATAACAATTGCTTGTGTTTTCTCTTTTATGGTTTGATTCTCATTTAATACAAATCATTATCGATTTGGGTGTTTGGAAAGATCACAACCTGGGCTCTTGAGGTGATTTTCCAACAGTGGTATCAGAGCTAGAACAGCAGGTATCAGAGCAAGGCTCCAAGAATCAAAGGGAAAATTCTTGGGTAATTCAAGAACGGTACTGGGATCAAAATTTGATCGGGTTCTTGAAGTTTAGAAGTTGGAGAGAAAAGGTTCGGAAAACAATTGTGGGTGCTGCATAAATCATGGGATTTTTTCTGCAAGATGGGTTCAAACTTCATTATTGAGAAGTTTGAAGGAAAGGGAGATTTTGCCCTTTGGAAGTGAAAAATCAAAATGTTTCTTATACAACAAAAGGTGGACTTGGCGATTGGAGAAGATGATGATTTTCCAGCAAGTATCACGAAGCTCCAGTGGAATGAGATGAAGAAGATGGCGTACAACACCATCTTTCTGCATGTGTCGGATAGTGTGACCAGGGAATGCGGAGATATGGAAGATTCAGCTGTCATTTGGAAGAAACTAGATGATTTGTTTCTTACTAAGACTCTCCCTAATAAAATTTATCTTCTAAAATGTATCTTTACTTTTAAAATGGATCCTAATAATTAGTTGCAAGATAATCTTGATGTGTTTAATAAACTAGTTCAAGATTTGGCTAGTTGTAGTATAACATTCTCGGATGAACAATTAAATAATATTATTTAATTCTCTTCCTGATTGTTTTGAAAGCTTGATTAATGCTATTGAATATGGAAGAGATACACTAACCAAAGAAATTATGATTAATGCTATAAGGGCTCATGATTTCAAAGCTAAGATGAGAGAAGCATCAAGTGGGGAAGGGCTATTCGTTAGAGGAAGGCCTGCAACTCGGAATGGCAGCAACAACTATGGAAACTATCGAGACAAACCATAAAGTAGAGGGCAGAGCCACAGAAGATCGCATTCTAAACTAAAGTTTGGAGGAAAGCGATGCTACTACTATAATAAGGAGGGTCATTTCAAGAGAGATTACAAGAAGATGATAAGAGATGAGGGAGGAAGAGGCCATACCAAGAATGGAAAGGCTTCGATTACCAAGGAAGAACAACAAGATGATGATGTTCTTGTTGTGTGCTCAAATGTGAGCGAAAGACAAAGCAGCAAGAGATGATATGTGTCAACACCGAGATTGGTTCAAGAATTTCAAGGAAACCAATGAGGGAAAGGTTTTCTTGGGGAATGATACTTCTTGTCAAGCGAGGGGCACGGGAGACATCCAATTGAGGATGTTTGATGGAGTTACAAGGCTGTTGCGGAATGTGAGATATCTTCCAGATTTAAAAAGAAATTTGATCTCATTAGGACAGCTAGATTCCATGGGGTACACATATAAAGCAGAGGGAGGAAAGATCAAGGTAACCAAGGGATCTTTGGTAGTGATCAAAGCAGCAATAAAAGACAATCTCTATGAGATGATTGGAGAGATGGACATCAAGGATCAAGCAGCAAGCTTGATGGCTGAGATTGATAAAGTGGTTTTTTGGCACAATCGTTTGGGACATATGAGCGAAAAGGGCTTGCAAGTTCTCAGCAAGGATGGTTTACTTGATGGTGACAAAGTAGAAAAACTTGATTTCTGCGAGAGTTACGTTCTTGGGAAGCAATATCGTGTCAGCTTTAACACCAAAATGTACAAATCAAAGGGTATTCTTAACTACATTCATGCTGATCTTTGGGGACCAGCAAGAACACCAACACAAGGAGGTAATCTTTACTTTATTTCTTTAATTGATGATTATTCTAGAAAGGTTTGGGTTTATTTGCTTAAAAATAAATCAGATGCTTTGACTAAATTTGTGGTGTGGAAAAAGCTGGAAGAAACTCAAATAAGCAAGGTAGTTAAGGTGTTAAGAACTGATAATGGCTTAGAATTTTTTAATAAGGAATTTGACAATTTCTGTAAGTTAAATGGGATTCTAAGACATAGAACAGTTGTAAAAACCCCTCAGCAAAATGGAGCTACTGAGAGGATAAATAGAACCTTGTTGGATAAGGTTAGGTGAATGATTATAGGCTCCAGGTTACTCAAATGTTTTTAGGGGGAAGCTGTGTCTACTACTGCGTATTTGGTTAATAGATCACCCTCTAGAGCTTTGGATCTTAAGACTCCCGAGGAGATATGGAGTGGAAAACCCCCTGAGTTAAGCAACCTAAGGACTTTTGGATGTACTGCGTATGCACATCAAAAGGATGACAAACATAGCCCAAGATCTAGAAAATGTGTTTCTAGGATATGGTGAAGGGGTTAAGGGGTATAGGTTGCGGTCCTTAGAGCCAAAAGGATCTAAACTGATAATAAGTAGGGATGTCATTTTTAATGAGATATTATTTCCCTATTTGGTGAAAACTAACCCTGCAGGGGATAGTGAGCAAACCAGTCCGGTTTATGTGGAGCATAACATTAAGAAAAATTTAGTTCAGGTAGAGCAAGGAAGGCAAGATGATTCGGATCAGGTAGAGCCCATTAATGAAGGCAAAGCTCAAGACACTCAAGAGGAGGTTGAACTTGAAGAGAATGATGTAAAAATCAGAATGATTATCAGCTCACAAGAGACCGAGAAAGGAGGCAGATCAGACCACCTTTGAGATATGGTTTTGTGGATGTTAATGTAGCAGCTCCTTATTCAGAAGAAAGGATAAATGAACCAGAAACTTACATTGATGCCATGGGATGTAAGGATTTGTCAAGATGGAAGCTAGCTATAGAGGAGAAAATGCATTCTTTGAGGAAGAGCAACTCTTGGGAATTGGTGCCCAAACCAGAAAACAGAGAGTTGTGGATTATAAGTAGATTTACAAGATCAAAGAAGGGAACACTCTAGAGGATAAAGTCCGGTACAAGGCTAGGCTAGTGGCGAAGGGGTTCACACAAAGAGAATGCATAGATTTCACTAAAATATTCTCACCGGTTGTGAAATACAAGACGATAAGGATAATGTTAGCTATGGTGGTCCAATTAAATTGAGAGATCGAGAAAATTGATGTGAAGACAACATTCTTACATGGAGAGCTTGATGAGACCATCTACATGAGGTAACCTGAAGGCTATGAGGAAGGAAGGCAGGGAGATTTGGTTTGCAAATTAAAAAAAATCTCTCTATGGCCTAAAGCAATCACCTCGGCAATGGAATAAGAGGTTCGATTCCTTCGTAACTAGCTTGGGTTTCATGAGGAGCTACTATGATTCGTGCTTGTAATATAAAGGTCACAAGGTGGAGGAAATGGTGATTATCCTCATCTATATTGATGATATGCTATTGGTTAATAGTAGCAAGGAGAGGATAGAAAGATTGAAGTCTCAACTCAGTTCGAAGTTTGAGATGAAGGATCTTGGTCATGCACAGAAGATCCTTGGGATAAGTATACTCCGAGAAAGGGAGAGAAATAGGTTGAAGGTTTCTCAGACTTCTTACATAAAAAAATGGTATCTAAATTCTCCATGGAAGATAGTAAACCAGTAAAGATTCCCTTTGCTGGTCATTTCAAGTTCTCCAGCGAATAATGTCTTGGAACGGATGCAGAGAAGAAGGAAATGGAAAAGGTCCCTTACTCTAGTGCGGTTGGATCAGTCATGTTCATGATGGTAAGCACTAGACCTGACATTTCTTATGCAATTAGTGTTCTCAGCAAGTTTATGAGTAATCCCGAAAGGAGCATTGGCTTGGGATGAAATGGTTGCTAAGGTATTTGAAAGGAAGCTAAGATGTGGGGCTTGTTTATGAGAAGAGGGGCAAGTCCATATGGTTAGAAAGTTATGCTGATTCGGATTATGAACCATACAGGATAAGAGAAGATCGATTACCTCATACTTCTTCAACTTAAACGGATGTTGTATAAGTTGGAAGGCTCAGTTGCAGCCGTTGGGAGCACTATCAACAACCGAGGTAGAGTAAATAGCAGCAATAGAAGCGATTAAGGAGGCTATGTGGTACAAAGGGTTGTTGGAAGAGTTGAAGGTCCTAAAAGAGCAGGTGGTGGTGTATTCGGATAGCCAAAGTGCGTTGCATTTGCATAAGAATCCGGTGTTCCATGAGAGGACAAAGCATATGGATGTTCAGTATTATTTCATTTGGGAAAATGTTATGGAAGGATGCATTCGTGTGGATAAAGTGGTCATGGAAGAAAATCCTGCAGATTTAGGCACTAAAGTTCTACCTCTAAGCAAGTTTAATCATTTCCTTGGACTTCTTAGGATTAGAGTCGGATGATATGGTGACTCATGTTGAGTTTGGATCCTAAGTTCTCTGCATAATAGGTTCGAGTTTAATTGCTTAGAAAAAGGTAGAGCTTGTTGGGAATTTTTTAAAGAATTAAACAGGAGAAGAATGAAGTGTTGGAGTTTTGTCCAAGGATTAAAAAAAGTGAAGAATGAAGTTCAGCATGTGTGCACACCAGTGTGTGCTGCAGCCCAGCTCATTCCAAGGTGCGGTGCCCAGCAAAGGAGGAGTTCTGGAGGAGGTGTGCACTATGACTCAGCCTTCCCTATGCCACAGTGCCCAGAAAAAATGAAGAGGGTGCCCTGGTCCACACCGCGGCCTAGCCTGATCCAAGCCTCAGCACGAAGCACCAAGCCTCAACACGAGGCACACCTGATGCTTTTGTTTCAGCATTTTAAATGATGTGTGAGACATGTTCAAAATGTATAGGATCACTAAAGAATGATGAAGTGCTATGGATGATTAGTCTTCTAGATCAAAGGGTGGATATTGACCCTCAAGATTGGTCAAGAAGTTGGTGCACTATATAAAGGGTCACCTAGCTTCAATCTCAACACAACAATGTGATAGAAACACAAGTGTTTGTGTGACAGAACATATGAATGAGAGAATTGTGTGAGAGTGCAAAGACATAGACATACAAGAGGGACTCATTAGAGAGGTTGGTTGTAAAGAGAGAGATTAGTATAGAAAGGGGATTCAAGGGACTTGTAAGTGGAATTTCCAAGAGGGAAAGTTCTATGGTAACACAATACCTTATCACTTTCTTATTATCTTCTTTGTTCCTTCAAGAACTTATGGATTCTTAGAGAGGTGTTGCTAGATTGTAAGAACTCACTGATTTAGTGCAAAGAGTTCAGAGGAACTCACGGGGACGTAAGCTATTGCTGAACCTCGATAACAATTGTTGTGTCTTTCTTTCTTGCTTCGTGTGCTGTTTCTTTTCTTTACAAGTCATTCTAGACTTGGGTATTTGGAAGACCATCACTTGGGCATCATTAAGGTGGTTTCCCAACATGGAGCTTTAGTAGTATCAGATGCAGCCTGGTGCAGCGACACAGGTGGTGTGTGCTGCGACCACTAGTAGCCAGGAGAGCAACCTTTAGGTGTGCGCTATGGCATAGCCTCCCCCGCGCCGTGGCCAGCCGAGAATTAGCTTCTCATCCCTTGAAGCATGCTTCAGTCTCCCTTGTTCTGCGCCACTGCACAAAGCCACCTGATACATGTTTTCAGTCTCCTTCTCCTGACGCATTGGTTTTGGTTAAAACGCACAGGATCACTTAGACTCTTAGAGAGCTATGAGTCTTTGGTTATTAAGATCTAAGGGTTGAGCTTGGCTTTAAGATTGGTTGAGGAATTTATTACTCTATATAACACAAGATAGGATAGATACAAGAAGAGGAACTTGAGTTAGTCATCCGGGCAAGCTAAAGAGAGAAGCTCTCAACTGCTACAGTGCTTGCCCATGGTTTCCAGCCCCTCCCCCCCCCACCTCTGTTCCCTGAGCTCCAAACACTGCTAGACTTAGCATGTGTAGGAGAAAACCTTCCAAGAAGCCTTCCCTCTTAGTCCAAGAACAGAATGATCTGGAGTTTATCCAGAATCATTTCAAAACCAAAGCTGCTATAGTAACTTTGTCGCGAGATGAAGTTCCTATAAGTTCCAGTAAGCATGAAGCTAGAGCTTCAAGTAAAGAATCAGAGAGCTCTTCCTACTCCTTGGGAGAGGAAGGGTCTTAGTCTAAGAGGCCTGATGTGGAAGGCTCAGCCTCGGGCAATGATGGAAGCTTGTTCAGAGCTTCAAAGGTGAACAGTAACCAAAATCAGAAAAAGAAAAAGGAGGCAACTCAGGCCATGCAGGATGAGTCTCAGTCACTTGGGAATGAGAATGAAAGCTCTTCAGAGATGAGTGAGGAGGAATCAGTGTAAAAAGACTCATCTTCTTCTTCTGAAGAGGATGATCCCAGCTGCCAAGCTACTGTTCACGGAGGAACAACTGCAGCTAGGACTGGAAGGAATGAGGTAAGCAGTGAGTCCAGGATCCTCACTCCCCAGAAGGAAGGGAGTCTCCCCTCAAACCTTGGGATTATGGCTTCCCCTGAGCTGGCTGGTTCAACTGGAGCTAAAGACAAGGATAATTTCAATGGCACACCTGATCAGGAGGTGAACAAGAAGGCTCATTGGGTAAGTTTGTTTGCTGAGAACAGGAAACAAAGTAAGGGTCTCCAACTAACTCCAATTGCAAGTGAAGGAAAAGTGGTCAGTATTGAGAATGAAGACATGGAGGAAGTGTTCAGTGCCCAAAAATTCTGCCTGGTAGGGTACTTTGCTGGGAGATTTCCAGGGAAGACAGCACTGAAAATGCTTACAGACTCATAGAAGGTATCAGTTTCAACTCAATTTCATGATAGTGGATGGATAGTGTTTAAATTTGATAATGCGGAGTCCAGTATGAATGTGTTGCATGATGGTCCATACCAAGTTTATGGTAGACCTCTCTTGTTGAAATCAATGCCCAAGCTTTTTACATTTAATAACGAAGAAATTAGTACTATTCCAGTTTGGATTCAACTAAGGGGTTTGCCTCTGGAATAATGGACTGCTAACTGCCTTAGCAAGATAGGAACCCTGCTTGGGAAGCCTCTCTATGCTGACTAATTCACAAAAAGCAAAGAAAGAATCTGCTTTGCTAGGCTGCTTATAGAGATTGATGTAGCAAAGGAGATTGTGTTCAATGTGCCACTGAGCTTCCCTAATGGTGACGCTTTTGATCAAAAAGTCACTTATGAGAACCTCCTTAGATACTATTCCAAGTGTAAGGTCTTAGGTCATGACCTCCATGCCTGTAGCCTCAATGCAGATAAATATAAAGGGAGAAAGTTTAAAGGAAAGGGGAAAGACACAATAAAGCAGGTAGAGACTGACTTGCCAACAGCTCAAGATAAAGGGGTGAACATCCAGCAGGCTGTGATAGTAAGAGGTAGGCCAAGCAAGGCTCCTGCCTCTAAGGCTAGAGCAGGCCAAGAAACTAGAGAGGATGTGCAGCCAGAGAATGACCCAGCTAGAAAGGAACATAGGTCCAGAGAAACTAGAGTGGAGGGAAGCCTGGAGAATGCTACTCCTCCATCCCAGATGGTTGCAGGCTTGGTGTCCTCCCCTCCCCCAGACCCTCCTAATATAGAACAGTCAAATGCCTTTGAGGAGCAGGAGTGTAGTTCTCAGGATATGGCTCCAGATATTTAAGGGAGTGGATTTCAGTTAGTGAAGAAAAAGAAAGGAAGATCACTCACCAAAGATCCTCAGTTAATCAGGAAGGGGGGGACAGCCCCCCTACCACCCCAATGATTGTTGCTAGCTGGAACATCAGGGGCTTTCACAAGCCCCTGAAACATAATGGGGTGGTACACTTCATGAAAAGTAACAAAGTAGATGTGATGGGGATTTTGGAATGTAAGTTGAATGAAGATAAACTGCACAGAATCTTGGGCAACAAATTTAGTTTGTGGAGTCAGATCAACAACTTCTCTGACCATCCCTCTGGCAAAATTTTGGTGCTTTAGGACCCTTCTAAGGTCAGTGTTTCTTTCATTGAAGCTACCTCCCAAGTTATTCATTGTAAAGCTTTTTGTTTAATTTCCTCCTGTAATTTTGTAATTATTTTTGTGTATGGCTTGAATACTATTGTTTCTAGAAGACCCTTACTGGACAACCTATGTAAATTTAGTCATGACCTATCTACCCCATGGATTGCAATGGGTGACTTCAACAATGTTATTGCTCCTGAGGAGAAAGTGAATAGGCTACCTGTTACAGATTATGAGATTAAGGACCCTAATGATTGCTGTGGGGAGACTGGGCTTACTGATGTCAGGTCTACTGGCTGTTTTTTTACATGGACAAACAACAAAGTTTGATGCAAGTTGGACAGAGTGATGGTCAACAATGTTTGGTACCAAAAGGGGTATAGGGTCCAAGAAGCTTTCCTTCCTGCTGGTTGCCTTTCTGACCATTCTCCTTATCTGGTAAGACTATTGGAAGAAGCCTATTGGGGTAGGAGATCTTTCAAGTTCTTCAACATGTGGACTGAGCATGCCAAGTTTGTGGATATAATTAGATCCTATTGGTGTAATCCTGTGGGAGGCACCAAACAGTTCATTATATGTTCCTACTTGAAAGGCCTCAAACCCCATCTTAAAAAGCTCAATGAGAAACATTACAGTCACATCTCAGAGAGGGCTCTTGAGGCTGAACTAAATTAGAAAGCCTCCAACAAGAGCTTCATGACAACCCATGTGACACTTATCTGCGAAATATGGTGGCAAGTTAGAAGTTGAAAGCTTTCAAGCTGGCAGAAGTTGAGAGAAGTTTCCTCTCCCAACAGACTAAATGCAAATATCTACCGAACAGTGATAGAGGGACTAAATTCTTCCATGCCTTGGTTAAAAGGAAGACTAGCAGAAACCATATTGCTGCATTAATGACTTCTAATGGCACAATGACTACCTCTGAAGAAGAGGTTGCCCAGGAGTTCATCAAGTTCTACAAGGATCTTTTGGGTTCCTCTACCAGCAATATTCCCATTGACATGGAGGTAATTAGAGATGGTTCTATTGTCCAAGATAATCAAGCTGAAGCTTTGACAAGGGATGTTTCTGAGGAAGAGATTAAGCAAGCTCTTTGGAGCATAGGGGAGGACAAGTCCCCTGGTTCTGATGGTTACTCCTCCAAATTTTTCAAGAAGGCTTGGGATGTGATCAACAAAGACATCATAGAGGCTATCCAAGAATTTTTTCAGAATGGGAGACTTCTTAAGCAGCTCAACCATTCAATCTTAGCCCTGGTCCCTAAAAGCAAACAAGCATCCAAAGTGGAGGACTTTAGGCCTATAGCCTGCTGTAATGTGATCGACAAGATTATCTCTAAAATTCTTGCCTCAAGACTAGCTCCATGTTTGTCCTAAATAGTCAACCCAGCTCAGGCTGCCTTCATCAAGGCCAGGTCTATGATTGAAAATATCTACATGATTCAAGAATTGCTCAAAAGATACAGCAGAAAAAGGGTCTCTCCAAGGTGCATGATTAAAATTGACCTTAGGAAAGCTTATGATACTGTGGAATGGGATTTTTTGCACAGCCTTCTGTAAGGGCTGGGGTTCCCTGAAAGGTTTAGGTCTTAGATTATGGAGTGTGTCTCCACAACAGCTTATTCTCTGTCAATCAATGGAAATTTACATGGGTTCTTCCCAGGCAAAAGAGGTATTAGACAAGGAGATCCTCTTTCTCCTTACCTTTTTGTCTTGGTCATAGAGTACTTGTCTAGGCTTCTGGGTAGACTTACTGAAAGAGAGGGATTCAGATTCCACCCTAAGTGTGAAAAGCTCAAGATCACACATCTGGCCTTTGCTGATGATCTCATCCTATTTGCTAGAGGGGAGGCCAAATCTGTGAGAATGCTTATGGAATGTGTCAACACCTTCAGTGAGAGTTCTGGGCTGAAAGCTAGTCTGGCCAAATCAAATCTGTTCCATGCTGGAGTAAAGCCAGAAGAGCTAATTGAAATAATAAGGAGCACTGGTATGGTGGAAGACAGCCTTCCTTTCAAATATTTGGGGGTGCCTCTTGCCTCTGTCAGGTTGAATGCCACTCACTACTCCCCCCTCATTGAGAAAATTGCTGGGTATATTAATTTTTGGGCTGGTTCATCCCTTTCCTATGCAGGTAGAACTGAGCTGATAAAAGTAGTACTCCAAGGAGTGGAGTGCTTCTGGCTTGCAATATTCCCAATCCCTAGTAACATTCTGGAAAAGATAATCAAGATGTGTAGAACATTCCTTTGGAATGGGAAAAATACTGGTATGAGGAAGGCCTTGGTTGCTTGGGCTGACATTTGTAGGCCTAAAGAAGAGGGAGGGTTAGGGTTGGTTGACCTAAAAGCCTGGAATAAAGCCCTCCTAACAAGGGTCCTTTGGAACATCCATATGAAGAAGGATTCTTTATGAATCCAGTGGGTCCAACATTACTACCTCTTGAATAAGTCTATATGGGAAATTAAGGCAAGCAAGGATGACTCCCCCTTATGGAAAAGGATTCTGGAAATCAGAGATGAACTAACTGGGCACCCCCTTCACCTCATCAAGGCAGAACCAGATTACTGGATTGGAGGGTGCAAGATGAGTTGAGCATAAGGAAGGCTTATAATGCAAGTAGGAAAAAAGGCAATGTGGTCAGCTGGGCTTCCCTGGTCTGGTACTCTCATTGCCCCCCTAAATACTCATTCATTCTCTGGCTGGCAATCAAGAATAGACTTCTCACCAAGGACAAACTCCAGCTTGAGGGTGATGACAAGTTGTGCCCTATGTGTTTAGAGAAGGATGAAACTAGGGATCATCTCTTCTTCTCCTGTAGAATCAGTAAAGAGACTTGGGACACCATCAAAAAGTGGCTTGATTGTAGAAGACAAATGACTACCATAGAGAGTGCTCTCAAATGGACTCACAAAGTAAAAGGTACTGGTCCTCCTGCAATAGCCAAGAGGGTTACCTTAGCATGCACTGTTTACAGCATATGGCTGGCTAGAAATGCCAAACTTTTTGACAAGTCTTCTGTCCTCCCAGCCAGCCTTGTGAAAAAGATTCAGTTTGTTATTTATAGAATTGTTTATGCAGCCTGTCAGGAGATAAGACTTTTGTTGTAAGCTCCTTTGCTTTTTTCAATCTTTGTGGCATTTTTGTTAGCCCCTGGGTATGCCTAGAGTACTTGTATAACTGCTGGCCAGCTACTTGGCTTCTAATGTAAGCTCTTGAGTTCTTTGTTTATGAATATATTGTAATTCCCCTGGGTATGCCTAGTGATTTTTGTACATTTTGATCATTTATACAAGCTTTATTTACAGATAAAAAAAGAAGAAGAGGAACTTGTATCAGATACACAAGTGTCCTTCTCATTCCAAGAGTGGCTGGTGTTTAGAGAGATAGGCTCTTAAATCTTTAGAGGTGTTTCTAGTGAGAGAGTGTAAGAAAGATTAGGGGTTCAAGGGTTTTGTAATTGGAATTTTCTTAGAGAAAATTCCAAGGAAACACTTAGTACTTATCTCTTTCTTTTCTCTTCTCTCATTCTTCAAGAACATATAGTTCTTGAAGGGATGTTGCTGTAATTGTAAGAACTCCATCGATTTAGTGCAGAGAGCTCAGAAGAGCTCATGGGGACGTAGGCAAATTGCTGAACCTCGATAACAATTGCTTGTGTTTTCTCTTTTACGGTTTGATTCTCGTTTAGTACAAATAATTCTGGATTTGGGTGTTTGGAGAGAGCACAACCTGGGCTCTTGAGGTGATTTTCCAACATATTGTGTCCTACATTAGTCTCCCCTTCTTGAAAACAACTTGTCCTTGAGTTAGGTTCTGTCCCCTTTTGGTGGAAAATATTCAAAAATGTCTGCCACATTGATTGTCAAAGAAATTGCTAGGTCATCCAAAAGATCAACAACATAGGCATTATAATTTATCTTCTAGAGAACTTTACAAGGTCTAAACTTCTTGTTTCGTTCCAGTCGGTCATCGCCCTTTGCGTAGATACACCATCACAAGTTCTCCCTCTCAGAAAATGTTTGATCTCTGACTCTTATCTACCTTCTCTTTATACTTATCATAAGTATCCTTGAGATGTTGACAAACCTCTTCATGAGTTGTCTTCACCCGTTCGGCCAAGTGCTCGGCTACTATACTGGCCCCGAGTAACTTGAGCAGATTTGCTAAGTCTATAGCTAGCTTCGGAGTTGTTCCATACACCACCTCGAATGGTGCCTTTCCAGTAGACTTGTTCACCATATTATTATAAGCAAACTCGACCTGAGCTAGATCTAGGTCCCACTATTTTGGCTTATCTCCTGCAATACTAATGTGCGGTTCCCAACCTTAGTTTGTTCGTCCGTCTGCGGATGGCTAGTGCTGTTGAAATTTAAGCCTGTGCCAAACCTCCTCCATAAAGTTCTCCAAAAGAGGGATAAAAACTTGGTGTCTTGGTCAAAAGTAATCGACTTTGGCACCCTATGCAATCTTACAACTTCTTGGAAGAATAGGTTGGCCACTTGGACAACATCAAAAGTTTTCCTGCAAGAAATAAAATGAGCCATCTTGGAAAACCTATCCACTACCACCAAATTAGAGTCAGCTCCACATTGGGTTCTTAGAAATCCCAACACAAAATCCATGGACATATCACCCCATGGTGCCTCATGTATCGGTAAAGGCATGTAAAGGCCAGTGTTTTGTGTTTGCCCCGCTACTTGACTTACTTGGCATCTCCTCATGAAGTTTCCAATGTCCTTCTTTAGTTGCAGCCAATAATATCGATCCTTCACTAATGCAATGGTCTTATCTCTCCCGAGATGTCCACCTAAACCTTTACCATGCAGCTCTCTGATGACTTGCTCCTGAAAAGAACTTCTCAGAATGCAAAGTTAATTTCCCTAGAAGAGATATCTCTCCTGGATATGCATCTCGGGTATAGGTGTCCCGGATTTGCAATGATCCAAGTGCTCTCAGAGTAGCATAGAGTTCCTGCTCATATGTTGACTATTTCTGTCTCGTCTATGCGAGCTTCTCATAAAAAAATTCAATGAGCTTTCCTACTTGAGTCAATACAGCTCAAAACCCTATAATTGATGCATCACACTTAACCTCAAACAATTTGTCGAAGTCAGGTAGAGCTAGTACTGATGTTGTACATAGCTTCTCCTTGACTAGTTCGAAACTCTTCTCGGTTTCTTCACCCCAGTAGAAACCACCTTTCTTTATGCACTCGATGATAAGGGCTATTATGCTGTTGAAATTTCGAACGAACGTCCAATAGAAGGTTGTTAACCCATGAAAGCTTCTAACCTCCCCAACATTCCTTGGTGTGGGCCACTCTCGGATTGCTCTCACCTTGTCCTCATTAACCTGAATCCCATCTAAACTAACTACAAATTCGAGAAAGAGTAGTTGGTCCATCATAAAGGTGCACTTCTTCAAGTTGATAAAGAGCTTGTGTTCACGAAGGGTCTCCATTACCTACCTTATGTGACTTATATGGTCTCCTGGGTTGCGACTGTAGATAAGAATGTCAATGAAATAAACTACAATGAATTTCCTAATAAAAGGTTTCAAAACCTGGTGCATAACTCGCATGAATATACCCGGTGAATTAGAAAGTTCGAATGGTATCACCATCCACTCGTAGAGTCCTTCGTTAGTCTTGATTGCAGTCTTCCATTCATCACCCGGTCAGATACATATCTAATGATAACCGCTCCTCAAATCGATATTTGAAAAGATCTTAGCTCTTGCTAGCATATCAAACATATGACCTATTCGAGGAATAGGGAACCTGTACTTCACTATGATCTTGTTGATAGCTCGATTGTCCACACACATCCGCCAACTACAATCTTTCTTAGGTACAAGCAAAGCTGGTATGGCACATGGACTTATACTCTCCCATAAGTGTCCCTTCCGTATTAATCCCTCTACCTAATTTTGTAGGATCTCATTCTACTTAGGGCTCATCCGATAGTGTGGAAGGTTGGGTAGACTAGCTCTAGGCACTAGGTCAATACAATTCTGGATGTCTCTTATGGGTGGCAGTCCGTTGGGAATCTCCTCGGGGATGAAGTCCTGAAACTCTTCTAGCATCTCTTACACTAGCTCAGAAATGGTTTATGACATAGGCACAATGGCTCTTTCAACTACCAATACAATGATCTCTCAGGCTTCTTTGACCTCCTCTAGGAACTCAACCCTTTCGATCAACAAAACCTGCTTCCTCTCAGTTTGGGTAGGTGCCCCAATCGAGTCTTCTTTCAGTGGTCATAATATTATCTTTTGACCCTCTCAGAAGACAATATAGGCATTGTCATGGCCTTTGTGTTAGGCATCCACGTTGAATTGCCATGGTCTCCCTAAAATTATATGACAAGCATCCATCTCAACAATATCACAAAGAATGGAGTCTGAATAGTGTTTACTGATTGAGAAGGTGAACTGACACTGCTCGGTAACTAGTGTCTCAGTACCCTGCTTGATCCACCCAATATGGTAAGGTGTTGGGTGTTTCTAGGTCTTTAGGCCTAACTTCATCAGCATCACTTGGGACACTATATTCTCTCAATTGCCCCTATCAAAGATCACATCACATATTCACTGGTTAACGGTGCATCTTGTGCGAAAGATATTGTGACTCTGTGATCGGTTTTCATGTCTCCGGGATAATAGTACTCGTTGGATAACCAAGGACTAGGAAAAGAGAGCTCCTTCATCAGTGTTGGCTGTTTTTTCTTGGTACTCGGATGTCTCTTCCTCGATTGCATCTTCCTCTTTAAGCTCCTCTACTGCCTCACCAGTCTCGGTGTCAATGTTATTCACCAACTTTCTTCATGAGCATTGACTGGATCTATGCCTTGGTTGGTTACACTTGAAACACTTATCTGGCCTGGATCGTGTATAAGGGTTGTTAAAATGGGGTATGGTCCCTGACTGTCTCGATCCACTAGTGCTGCCATTGGCTGCCTTCCCTCTCGGGACTATGGACTAAGTGGTGGTCTTAAGAATTACCATTAGTTACTTTCCCTGAGACTGCAGATCGCATCGAATAACTCAGGTTTCGCTCCAAGGTTGAAGCTCTTAGACACTCCAATTGTTCCTTTGCTTGGGTGGCTAGGCTAACAACTTCAGTAAGAGTGAAGATATGTTGCATAGCCACCTTGTCTTTGATTGCCATATGCAACCAACCAATAAACTTAGCCACTTGCTGGGCTTCAGTCTCTATAAGATCATTCCTGGCCAATAATCTATAAAACTCGTCAACATATACCTAGACTGTAAGGATCCCTTGGCGACACACTTGATACTACTGGAACAATCGTTGCTCAAAGTCGGGTGGTATAAACCAAGCTTTGAGAAGTCACTTCATCTTCAGCCATGAAGTCACGGGTCCATTCCCTTGCTGGGATCAAGAAACTTGCAACTGTTCCCACCAAGTGGATGCTCCTGCCTTGAACTTATACACCACCAACTTGACCTTTCGTTCCTCATGAATATTGTTGAGAATTTGTTAAAGAATTAAACAGTTGAAAAGTTCAGCATTAGGTCTAGTTGTGCGCCGCAGCCCAGCCTTGGGCATTATGGCCTCTAGCAGGTCCGGGAGTTCAGCTCAAGGAGTTCACACCGCGGCTTAAGGTGTCCGTGCCGCAGCCTCCAGCAAGGCACCAAGTTTTGAGCCTCAGCACACCTTGTTCCAAGCCTCAGCACGAAGGCACACCTGATGCCAATTTTCAGCACTCTTCTCCTAGTGCGTGGGGCTTGATTAAAATGCACAGAATCACTTAGACTTATTGGAGGGCTATGATTGATTGGTCCTTAAGATCTAATGGTTGAGATTGACTTCAAGATTGGTTCAAGAAGTTGGTGCACTATATAAAGGGTCATCTAGTTTCAATCACAAGGGTGAGAAAGATAACATCATCGTACAAGAGAATTCAAGTGTAAGTGTGAAAGTGCAAAGACACAAAACACAAGAAAGACACTAGAATAGATCTCATTCAAGAGTGACTAGGATTGAGAGAGAGCATACAAGAAGAGGGGTTCAAGGGCTTTGTAATTGGAATTTTCTTGGGGAAAATTCCAGGGAAACACTTAGTTCTTATCTCTTTCTTTTCTCTTCTTTCATGTATCAAGAACAAGAGGGTTCTTGAGGAGGTGTTGCTGTATTTGTAAGAACTCATTGATTTAGTGCAGAGAGCTCGGAGTAGCTCACGGGGACATAGGCATTTGCCAAACCTCGATAACAATTGCTTGTGTTCTTTCTTTGCTTGATTGTTGTATCTGTTCATTATGAGTCATTCTAGACTTGAGTGTTTGGAAGATCACCACTTGCGCATCTTGAAGGTGATTTCCAACAGTGGTATCAGAGCTTTGGTGAGTGGGTATCGGAGCTGGAACAGAAGGTATCGGAGTAAAACTCCAAGAATCAAAGGAGACTTCTTGGGTGATTCAAGAACGGAGTAGAGATCAAGATCTGATCTGGTTCTTGAGGATGATTCAATAATGGTGCTGGGATCAAGATTTGATCGTGTTCTTGAAGTTGGAAAGAAATTGTGGGTGCTGCATAAATCTAAGATTTTCTTTGCAAGATGGGTTAAAATTTCATTGTTGAGAAGTTTGATGGAAAGGGAGATTTTTCCCTTTGGAAGCAGAAGATCAAGGTTGTTCTTATACAATAGAAGGTGGACTTGGCTATTGGAGAAGATGACGCTTTTCCAGCAAGTATCATGGAAGTCCAGCAGATTAAGATGAAAAAGATGGCGTATAGCACCATCTTTCTGCACATGTCGGATAGTGTCACAAGGGAGTACGGAGACTCGGAAGATCCAGCTGTCATTTGGAAGAAACTAGATGAGTTATTTCTTACTAAGACTCTCCCTAATAAGATATATCTTCTGAAACAAATCTTTGCTTTTAAAATGGATCCTAATAAAGAGTTGCAAGATAATCTTAATGTGTTTAATAAACTAGTTCAAGATTTGGCTAGTTGTAGTATATCATTTCCGGATGAATAATTGGCTGTTATGTTGTTGAATTCTCTTCCTGATTATTTTGAAAGCTTGATTAATGCTATTGAATATAGAAGAGATACACTAACCAAGGAAATTGTGATCAATGCTATAAGGGCTCATGATTTCAAAACCAAGATGAGGGAAGCATCAAGTAGGGAAGGGCTATTCGTTAGAGAAAGGCCAGCAACTCGAAATGGCAGTAGCATCCATTGCAACTACCAGGAGAAATCAAAGGGTAGACGGTAGAGCCATGGGAGATCGCATTCTAAACCAAAGTTTGGAGGGAAGCGATGCTACTACTGCAATAAGGAGGGCTATTTCAAGAAAGATTGCAAGAAGAAGTTGTGGGATGAGAGAGGAAGAAGCCATACCATCAATGGAGAGGCTTCGGTTGCCAAGGGAGAACAGCAAGATGATGTTCTTGTTGTGTGCTCAAATGTGAGCAGGAGGCAAGGCAGCGAGAAATGAATCCTGGATTCCGGGTGCACTTATCACATGTGCCCTCATAAGGATTGGCTCAAGAATTTCAAGGAAACCAATGATGGAAAGGTTTTCTTGGGCAATGACACTTCTTCCCAAGTGAGGGGGATAGGAGACATCCAATTGAGGATATTTGATGGAGTCACAAGGCTGCTGTGGAATGTGAGGTATCTTCCAGATTTGAGAAGAAACTTGATCTCATTGGGGCAGCTAGATTCCATGGGGTACACAAACAAAGCAGAGGGAGGAAAGATCAAGGTAACCAAGGGATCTTTGATAGTGATCAAAGCAGCAATAAAGGATGGTCTCTATGAGATGATCAAAGAGACAGAAATCAAGAATCAAGCAGCAAGCTTGATGGCTGAGATGGATAAGGCAGTACTTTGGCACAATCGCTTGGGACATATGAGCAAAAAGGGGCTGCATGTTCTCAGCAAGAATGGTCTACTTGATGGTGACAAGGTAGAGAAACTTGATTTTTGCGAGAGTTGTGTTCTTGGGAAGTAACATCGGGTTAGCTTCAACACCAGAGTACACAAGTCTAAGGGCATTCTTGACTACATTCATGTGAATCTTTGGGGACCAGCAAGAACACCAACACAGGGAGGTAATCTTTACTTTCTTTCTTTAATTGATGATTATTCAAGAAAGGTTTTGGTTTATTTGCTTAAAAATAAATCAGATGCTTTGAATAAATTTGGGGTTGAAAAAAGTTGCTGGAGACTCAAACAGGTAGGGTAGTTAAGGTGTTAAGAACCGATAATGGCTTAGAATTTTTTAATAAGGATTTTGATAAATTCTGTGAGTTAAATGGGATTCTAGGACATAGAACAGTTGTGAAAACCCCTCAGCAAAATGGAGTTGCTAAGAGGATGAATAGGACCCTTATGGAAAGGTTAGGTGCATGTTAATTGGGTCCGGTTTACCAAAATGTTTTTGGGGGAAGGTTGTGTCTACTACTGCATATTTGGTTAATAGATCACCCTCCAGGTCTTTAGACCTTAAGACTCTTAAGGAGATGTGGAGTGGGAAACCTCCTGAGTTTAGCAACCTTAGGACTTTTGGATGTGCTACGTTTGCATATCAAAAGGATGATAAACTTAGCCAAAGGTCTGGTTGTGCGCCACGGCCTCCAGCAAGGCACCAAGTTCTGAGCCTCAGCATGCCCTGTTCCAAGCCTTAGCACGAAGGCACACCTGATGCCAATTTTCAACACTCTTCTCCTGGTGCGTGGGGCTTGATTAAAATGCATAGGATCACTTAGACTTGTTGGAGGGCTATGATTGATTGGTCCTGAAGATCTAAGGGCTGAGATTGACTTCAAGATTGGTTCAAGAAGTTGGTGCACTATATAAAGGGTCATCTAGCTTCAATCACAAGGGTGAGAAAGATAACATCATTATACAAGAGAATTCAAGTGCAAGTGTGAGAGTGTAAAGACACAAAACACAAAAGAGGCACTAGAATAGATCTCATTCAAGAGTGGCTGGGATTGAGAAAGAGAGAGAGCATGCAAAAAAAGGGGTTCAAGGGCTTTGTAATTGTAATTTTCTTGGGGAAAATTCTAGGGAAACACTTAGTTCTTATCTCTTTCTTTTCTCTTCTTTCATGTATCAAGAACAAGAGGATTCATGAGGAGGTGTTGCTGTATTTGTATGAACTCATTGATTTAGTGTAGAGAGCTCAGAGTAGCTCACGGGGACATAGACATTTGCTGAACCTCGATAACAATTGCTTGTGTTCTTTCTTTGTTTGATTGTTGTATCTGTTCATTACAAGTCATTCTAGAATTGGGTGTTTGGAAGATCACCACCTAGGCATCTTGAAGGTGATTTCCAACAAATACTCATGTATTCGAAGAACCTCTCTACCTCTGTTACCCAATCTACAAAATCTTCAATGTGAAGATGTCCATTGAATGAAGGCAAGTCTATCTTCTTCCGGTAATCCCTGGAATCATCCCTACAATAATCTTGTCTCCTAGAGTGCTCTTCATAAGCATCCCCATAGCCACCACCATAGACATTACCCACATAACTAGTGATGAGGACATGGCTAACAAATGGGAGGCAGATCCTATTCAAGTTCCAATTAGTAAAGTTACAAGGGCCCGAGCTAAACGATTTATTCAAGTTCCAATTGGTCCAGTTATAAGGACCCGAGCTAAACGGTTCAAGAAAACTCTCAATTGGCTTATTCAACACATTTAGGCTAAGAATCATCTTTGGAGGCCCAAGGATGATGCTATACATGATCCACAAGGATGGGTTTCCATGATCTAAGGGAACTTCCACTTTGGAATTTCGGGAGGACCCAACAACCAGAATTAAAATGGTCATATCTTCTTGCTCGCAACTCCAAATGGGCTGAATCTTGTTGGGATGGAAAGATGACATTTTGAACTTCAATTTAGACCTAAGAAATTTTCAAAAAGGATATCGTTTAGGCCTGTTATGATGGGCCTAAATTCAATAGGCCGTTGCATCCGAATCTTCTTCCACTTTGGGCTTGCACCTTACACCTTTTCTTAATTGTTTCCTTCTAAATTTAATTGTTGCATTATAAGGCTTGCATGCCAAGTTAGGTACTTTCTTTATTTGAATTTTAGGTTACCAAAATTCTATTTAGGTTTATTTCCTATTCCTACCAGAATTCTGTTTAGGCTTATTTCCTATTTCTTAGTTTTCTTTTTTCTAATTGGTTACGAATTCTCATGTATTTAAATAGCCATTGGCTTTTGGAATAAGACAATTCAGATTTGATTCACACTTTTGGAGAGAAAATTCTCTTTGGTTCTTTTAGAACTTCTGAACTTACCGGAGTTTTCGTGGCGTTCATCTTCGACTTATCAATGAATCCTTCCATAATTGATTGTGGCGTCTTCATTATACCAAGGTTCTTGCTTCAATATAAGTAACGGGTCGCGGTCTCACATAAATCTGCTTCTAGAAGTTCTTGGAAGTCTTCTTGATCCATCAATTTCTTAGTTCTTGGCATGGATCATATCAGTTGGTATCAGAGCCTTCTAGTTGTAGGTTTGCTTATCTTTGATTTGATTCATACTTTTGGAGAGAAATTTCTCTTTGGTTTTTTTAGAACGTCTGAACTTATCAAAGTTTCTGTGGCGTTCATCTTTGACTTATCAATCAATCCTTCCATAATTGATTGTGGCGTCTTCATTATACCAAGGTTCTTGCTTCAATATAAGCAATGGGTCGTGGTCTCACATAAATCTGCTTCTAAACGATCTTGGAGGTCTTCTTGATCGATAAATTTCTTAGTTCTTGGCGTGGATCATATCAGTTGGTAGTCACTCAATTTCACTTGTGTTTTCACATAAAAATCAGATTGGCTTTTCCCTTCTTATGTGCTCACCACTCTTGCCTTTTTACACTCATAATAATCCTCTATAGGTTCTTATCAAACTAACCGAACAAGTATCAAAGTTTCCAGCAACAATTCACCAATAACTCACAAAGAAATTCAGATTTAAAGCCTATTCTAAAGGCTAGAATACAAGGAAATAAAGATGAGAAATTGAAATAAGAATTGAAAGGATTGAATCTAAATATTACACACTTTCTTTTTTTTTCATGTTTTTTTTTCCTAAACTGGAAATTTGTTCTTTTTTTTATTTTCAATTTTGTTTTTTGTTCAAGTTTTTTTTTAACATTGTTTTTGCAGCAAACATGTCAGACGACAAGAACAAAAATAATTCCGGAGATATGTCGGGAGAAGGTGATCCGAAGTTGCTCATGGAGGCTTTAATGGGCAAGATGAGAAGAGTATTGCGAACGGAGATGGAACAGGTTCATGAGCGGATAGATCGGGTAGAGAATGCACGTGTGGGGTAGCAACAAAACACTCCTAATGTGCGTAGGAGGGAGAGAGTTCAACCTAGGGGAGAGAGAGTTGAAGATGAAGAGTATTATGGGAATGGATTTGATGAAGAAGATGATTGGGAATCAGTTATTAGCCATAGGAGATTTGGTGGTCGAGGTAGAGAAGCTAGGAATCGGGAAGACAATAACTTGGGTAGTATTAAGATGAAGATTCCATCGTTTCAAGGCAAAAACGATCCTGAAGCTTACCTTGAGTGGGAGAAGAAGATAGAATTAGTGTTTGATTGTCATAATTATTCCGAGCTTAAAAAGATTAAACTTGCGGCCATTGAATTTTTTGACTATGCAATTGTTTGGTGGGATCAACTAGTGTTGAACAGAAAGAGAAATAGAGAGTGTCCAATAGAGACTTGGGAGGAGATGAAAACTGTGATGAGGAAACAGTTTATTCTAAGCCATTACTACTGTGAGTTGTACCAAAAATTGCAAAGTCTTACACAAGGTAGTCGGAGTGTGGAGGATTATTATAAAGAGATGGAAGTAGCTATGATCCAAGCAAATGTAGAAGAGGATCGAGAGGCTACTATGGCTAGGTTCTTGGCTGGTTTGAACTTGGAAATTGCTAATTCGGTGGAGTTGCATCATTATGTGGAGTTGGAAGATATGGTGCACATGGCTGTCAAAATTGAGAACCAACTCAAGAGGAGGAGCAGCAATACACGACAAAACCCTAACTTGGGTTCATCTTGGAGGCCGAATTTTATGAAGCAAGCCACGGCCAAGCCCAAAACCGAGCAAAAGCAAGAAAGTACCAGCCATGGAAATCAAGGTAAAACTGACTCTTCCACCACTAGAAATCATGATATTAAGTGTTTTAAATGCCAAGGCAAGGGTCACATAGCAAGCCAATGTCCGAACAAAAGAGTTATGGTATTGCGAGATAATGGTGGAATTGAAACTGAGGGCGAAGAAGATACCGAATCTATGCCTCCATTGGGGGATGCGAGTGATGAGGAATACGCTGCCCAAGGAGAATTGTTGGTTGCAAGGAGAGCTCTAAGTGTGCAAATCAAAGAAGATGACAAAGTGCAGCGAGAAAACATCTTCCATACTAGATGCCACGTGCAAAACAAGATATGTAGTATGATTATTGATGGAGGTAGTTGTACTAACGTTGCTAGCACTACAATAGTTGAGAAATTAGGGCTGCCAACGATTAAACATCATCGGCCTTACAAGTTACAATGGCTCAATAATAGTGGTGAACTGAGGGTGAACAAACAGGTGTTAGTTTCCTTCCGTATTGGAAAATATGAAGATAAAGTTTTGTGTGATGTAGTTTCGATGCAAGCTGGACACTTGTTACTAGGCCGGCCATGGCAATTCGATCGGTGTATTAAGCATGATGGCTTCACCAACAAATATTCGTTTGTAAGAAATCAAAGAACAATCACTCTAGTTCCTTTGACACCAAAGCAGGTTTATGAAGATTAAGTGAGGTTACAAAAAGAGAGTGAGCAAACAAAAGAGAGTGAGAAAAAGAGAATGAATGAAAACCAGAAAGAGAAAATGAGAGGGGCTGAAAAAATTGAGATAGGAAATAAGAGAGTTGATTCGGCTATTGAGAGAAAAACAAATTTCTATGCAAGAACGAGTGAAATAAAAAGAGCGATGATTTTAAATCAGCCAATGATTGCACTTGATTACGCCCAAAACATAACACGGTAATTGTAGTATAGCTTTGGGGTGTCGATTCCACAGGGAAACAAATTAATTACAAAAGAATGTGTAAACCTCAACACAAACGATAAAAGATTGATTGAAAGAATCTGATTTGTTGATTGTTTGAAAATTGTGTAAATAATTGATGGATATAAATAAGAAACAACAAGGTTCCGAAAATCCTCCCTAGGTTCATTGCCCTAATCCTAACTTGATTCAGCTGTTTTTATCTCGATAGCAAGTTTCACATCCCAAACAGGCAATCGGCAAATATTCAATTAAAGCGCATGTATAAACCCTAATGTAAATGATATGAATTATTCTTTACTTTCAAGCACACATGACCTAACTTATAAATTATAAAAAGACGATGATATATCTAAATGACAATACCACAGCAATGGACAAATCTATAAAAGAGATCTACCAGACTCAATCACACCCAAACAAATACACATAAGAAGAGCATGACTAGACTTATATGGAAAAGAAGCATGCAATCACTGGACTAATAAGAAATATACTAATTAAATTAAAGAATAAAACATAACAATGTTTAATGAAAATAATACCAAACTACAACTGAATCAAATAAAGGAAAATAATAACAACTACACCTAGGGATTCATCCCTTCGCCTTGCTTGGAGACTAGCTGGCCATGGAGCTCATGCTTCCTTGAGTTGCCTCTGACCTCTCAACGATCATCTCCTCCTTGGTAGCGAAAGCTTCGGTGATTCTTCAGCTTGCCCTCCAAAAGTATACTTCGGATTCCTCCTAAAAGCCCTCTTGATTACTCCTAAAAGCCCTCTGGATTCACTCTCTGATGATTTCAGATGAGCTCCAATTCTTCGATTGATCCTAAAGCTGAAGTGGAGTGGGTCTTATATAGGTAAACTCCCGGAGTGATATGTGTTTTCTAACCAATGTGGGATACTGCCCAAGTGCGCTCGATCGCAGCCTTAGTGCATTCGATCGCATGTACGCTCGATCGCAGTTGCGCCGCAGAGTACTTCTTGGTCGATGTGGGATATGCACTCGATCGCCCTGCTTGTGCGCTCGATCGCAGTACAGACAGTAGTCCATCTTGTCCTTCCAAAAGCATGGGATCTTGGCTTTTTAAGCAACGATCGCTCCTTTTTCTCTTTTAAACTCAAAGTACCTGAAAATTGCACTGAAATAAGTCAGTGGTCCGATAATATTACTTTATAGTTATTAACACATAAAAGCGCAATAAAGACCGAGATCAATCCTAAAATGCTAACAATTAACCACTGTTGAGAAGCATTTTATGACTCTCATCACAACCCCCAACTAGCTTATTGCTAGTCCCTAGCAATTCAAGCAAAAACAATAGATGAATTATACGGTGGGAATCAAAGTAATGAAAAGCAATATTAGTGTTAACCAAGAGTAATTCACATTTTGTCTCAAAAATTGCATATAACACATGGCACAAAGAATCATTAAATTTCACCCAAATCCGAAAGTAATCCAAACATCAATCTTAAAATCGTTATTGACTCTTAACATCCATCTTACTACAAACCATTCATCCGAAAACCTAGATGATTTTATGCATAACATTCATGAATATAAGTCTTGGCCTCTAAAACATGATAAATTTCATGACATCAATCACAAAAACAAGCTCCATATGTTTACATTTCAAACCACTCTCCACTATTGTAGAAAAATCACATTACATTGGATCAAAAGGTCTTTAATAAGCTTGTAACATTAGGCTAAGGTAAAGGCTAAGGAAGAATGGGAAGGATTCATAAGTAAAAGAACTCAATCTCTTAGCTTTAAACACAATAAATTTAAGCACTTGATAACCTTTACTTCAACACCCAACTCTTTCAACCATTTTTCGAGCATTTATTTCAACAAATCACCATTTTTTCTTTTATTTTTATTTCTTTCTTCTTTCTTTGCCATAATTCATTTTTTTTTATTATTTTGGCACTTAACCATTCGCCTTCTTTTTCATCATTTTTTTCCTTTTCTTTTCCACAACCCCCAACTTATCTCCTTTAATGTACTTGGGTTGTGGTAGTGATATTCTTTCATATTTTCACCCTTACTCCTTTTAAGTGCTTCTCACAATATGTGTATAACTAAGTTCTTTTAAAAGAAAGTTAAGGATAAAATATTTTTAGGCTCATAAAGGTAAGTAAATGGTTTATCAAAAGAAACAAGGCTCAATTTTTCTTTTCAAGAAAAAGGCTCAAATAGGTGACTAGTGATAAATATAGCAATGGTAGGTTTGAAAGGCTCAAACTGTTCAAAAATAGCCTATATCATATCCTAAGTAGTGTGCATTCTAGGAATTCGCCTCAAGTGGTTATCAAGTAAGTTCTAGAGCTTGTCGAAACCATAAAAATATTCACAAAATAATCACACATAAAACTTTTCTAAATGTTTAATACTAATCATATTATCTTACCACAAACTAGAGTCTCAAATCAAATGAAGATTGATGCTTAAATTAATTTCAAACTGAAGCAACATTTAACTTCTTCTACATGCTATCTGCTATCTCAATTAAGTTTATATCATTGACATGTAAATTGACTCTTAGACTAACACCGAACATGCTAAAAACAAACAAAAATGACACCAAGCAGTTCAATGATATGCAATAAGAAATGTATATCTTCCACTCCCAACTTAAGATAAGCATTGTCCTTAATGAAAAAGCAAAAGTTAAGGAAACTCCCTTTTTAACCAACGGTGCGTGGAGTTGAAAGTTGTGCACGATCATTTGAACTGCTTCGTTTATTTGTCCCTGAAAAATAAATACTAAAGTAAAACTGGAAAACTACAAAATATAATAATAAACAAGAAAAAAAAAATGAAAAACAGTAAAAGTAAAAGGATATGTTGTGGGTTGCCTCCCATGAGCGCTAAGTTTTATGTCTTCAGCCTGACACTTTTATTCCCTCCTCGAAAAACATGAGTTGGATGCACCAGCCACTGCTTTATTGCTAAATTTGGTGTTTGTATGTTTTTGAGAGGCTTCAAGGATGTCATCAGTAAAACCCGCAGATTCTAGCTCGATGTATGCTCTTGTGAAGCCATGGGTGAGGGTGGACTCCAATGGATTAAGGTGATGGACCTTTTCCATGAATGAGTCAATCATGTATACTTGGTGGTTCTCATCCACATCCTGTGATTTGTTCGGTTTTGGGATGTGTAACGACTTACCACTAAGTGTCTCAATGGCATTCACTCCTTTTTATTCTGTTGCGTTAGGTGCTGACCATAAGATGTGGACTGAGCTTGGGAAGGGAACTTACCTCACTCCGTCACACTCAAGTAGCTCGTCAGCTTGGACACTTGGCTTTTTATCTCTTTATGTTCTTCAACAACCTGCATAATTAAAGATTTAAGCCTTTGATTAGTCTTACCCTGTGCCTCAATAAAAGCATGCAAAATGTTTTCTAAAGGACTCCTAGAAGATACAGGTGCATGATATGGTTCATGATAAGGTGCAGGGGGTTGTGCAAGCTACTGGTTTTCAGACTTCCAACTGAAATTGGGGTGATTTCGCCATCCCAGATTATAGGTATTAGAGAAAAGTGTAGAAGGCTTCATGTACATGCCTAAGGCATTACATTGTTCCTTATACATCCCTCTCATATCAGCAAATATGGGACAATCTTGGGCGAGATGATCTACCCCGCCACACACAAAACATGGTTCAAACGATTTTGCATGATTAACCACGTGTGTTGGCTTTGAACTTTTAGTCTTTAATACCTCTAGTTCCCTAGTGAGCATCTCGACCTTGGCCTTAAGGTTATCCTTTTCCTTAAGATGGTAAATTCCACCACCACTTGGGTTCTCTATAGGTCGTGACCTATTTGTGCTTTCAGTAGCATTAGGTCCAGTCCAAGTGTTAGCTTTTGCAGCAAGCTCATTGAGGTACTCTATGGTCTCATCAGGATCTTTCTCCAAAAATTCACCATTACACATCATCTCTACGAATTGGCGCTCTCTATATGTAAGTCCCTCATAAAAATAGCTCACCAAGCGCCAACTCTCATACCCATGGTGAGGGCACATACTTAATAACTCCTTAAATCTCTCCCAAGACTGATATAAGGTCTCACTATCCTTTTGTGCAAAGGTGGAGATTTGCCTTTTCAAAGCGTTGGTCTTATTTTAGGGAAAGTATTTGTTAAAGAAAGCTCGAGTCATCTCAGTCCACGACCAATAGATCGTGGTTTTAGTGAGTATAGCCAACTCTTAGCTCTATCCTTTAAAACAAAAGGAAAGAACTTAAGCCTCACAATGTCATCGGTTTCATCTTGACTATGAAAATTCGCGACTACTTCCTCAAACCCTCTAATGTGCACATACGGGTTTTCATTATCCAAGCCATGAAATGTAGGGATTAATTGAATCATCCCTGTTTTAAGATCTAATTGGCGTGTATTGGCTGGAAACATGATGCATGATGGTGTGGCTGTGCGTGTAGGGTGGAGGTAATCATGAAGTGTCCTAGCAACATTCTCATTAAGGTTATCAGCCATGTTAACAAAATCCTCTAAATTCTCATTCTGGCCTTTCAATGATCATCTCCTCATTGGTAGCGAAAGTTTCGGTGATTCCTCAGCTTGCCTTCCAAAAGTATACTTCGGATTCCTCCTAAAGGCCCTCTGGATTCACTCTCTGATGATGTCAGATGAGCTTTGATTCTCTGATTGATCCTAAAGCTGAAGTGGAGTGGGTCTTTTATAGGCAAACTCTCGGAGTGATATGTGTTTTCTAACCAATGTGGGATACTGCTCGAGTGCGCTCGATCACAGCCTTAGTGCGCTCGATCGCATGTGTGCTCGATTGTAGATTGGTGTGCTCGATCTCAGTTGCGCTACAGAGTACTTCTTGGTCGATGTGGTATGTGCGCTCGATCGCCCTGCTTGTGCGCTCTATCGCAGTACAGGCAGCAGTCCATCTTGTCCTTCCAGAAGCATAGGATCTTGGCCTTTTAAGCAACGATTGCTCTTTTTCTCTTTTAAACTCAAAGTACTTGAAAATTTCACTGAAATAAGTCGGTGGTCTAATAATATTACTTTAGAGTTATTAACACTTAAAAGCGCAATAAAGACCGAGATCAATCCTAAAATGCTAACAATTAACCACTGTTGAGAAGTATTTTATGACTCTCATCAGTACTTTTGTACAAAGAGGCTTTAAACACTAACCGATTTGACTCATCTTTGCCTAGTTCTATTGTTTCTCTTTTACAGGAGTTTGATGATATATTTCCCGAGGAGATTCCACATGGTTTACCTCTTATTCAAGGAATTGAACATCAAATTGATTTCGTGCCCAGTGCTACAATTCCAAACCGACCAGCCTATCGAAGCAATCCCAAAGAGACAAAGGAGCTACAAAGGCAGGTTAGTGAATTAATGGAAACGGGGTACGTAAGAGAAAGAATGAGCCCGTGCGCTGTTCCGGTGATTTTGTTTCCTAAAAAGGATGGGACATGGAAAATGTGCGTTGATTGCTGAGCAATCAATAATATAACATTAAAGTATCGACATCCTATTCCTCGTTTAAATGATATGCTAGATGAACTACATGGTGCATGTGTATTCTCTAAAATTGATTTAAAAAGTGGATATCATCAAATAAGAATGAAAGAGGGTGATGAATGGAAAACTGCTTTTAAAATGAAATATGGTTTATATAAGTGGTTCGTTATGCCATTTGGACTAACAAATACACTAAGTACCTTCATAAGATTAATGAATCATGTTTTCAAGCTTTTATAGGCAGATTCGTTGTTGTTTACTTTGATGATATACTCATTTATAGCACAAACTTAGATGATCATGTTGTACACTTCAAATCAGTTTTGGATCTGCTTAGAAAAGAAAAGTTGTTTGCTAACTTGAAGAAGTGCACTTTTTGCACCAATAAACTTTTGTTTCTTGGTTTTGTTGTGAGTGCACAATGAATACAGGTTGATGATGAGAAGATCCGTGCAATTAAAGAATTGCCAAGTCCCACGAGTGTAGGTCAAGTTCGTAGTTTTCATGGACTTGCTAGTTTTTACAAGAGGTTCATGAAAGACTTTAGCAGTATTGTCGCGCCGCTTATCGAAGTCATTAAGAAGAATGTTGGATTCAAATGGGGAGACGAGCAAGAGAAGGGGTTCCAATTGATCAAAGAAAAATTAACTAATGCTCCTTTTCAAGTCCTTGAGCACATCAATAACAATGCATACAAATTGGATTTACCAAGTGAGTACAATGTTAATACCACTTTCAATGTTTCTGATTTACGCCCTTTTGATGTAGGTGATGATTTGAGGACAAATCCTTTTCAAGAGGAGGGGAATGATGAGGACATGACTAACAAATGGGAGGCAGATCCTATTCAAGTTCCAATTAGTCAAGTTACAAGGGCTCGAGCTAAATGGTTTATTCAAGTTCCAATTGGTCTAGTTATAAGGGCCCGAGCTAAACAGTTCAAGAAAACTCTCAATTGACTTATTCAACACATTTAGGCTAAGAACCATCTTTGGGGGCCCAAAGATGATGCTATACATGATCCACAAGGATGGGTTTCCATGATCCAAGGGAACTTCCACTTTGGAATTTCGGGAGGACCCAACAACCAGAATTAAAATGGCCATATCTTCTTGCTTGCAACTCCCAATGGGCTGAAACTTGTTGGGATGGAAAGATAACGTCTTGAACTTCAATTTAGACCTAAGAAAGTTTCAAAAAGGATATCGTTTAGGCCTATTATGATGGGCCTAAATTCAACAGGCTGTTGCATCCAAATCTTCTTCCACTTTGGGCTTGTACCTTGCATCTTTTCTTAATTGTTTCCTTCTGAATTTAATTGTTGCATTATAAGGCTTGCATGCCAAGTTAAGTACTTTCTTTATTTGAATTTTAGGTTACCAGAATTCTATTTAGGTTTATTTCCTATTTTGTAGTTTCTTATTCCTACCAGAATTCTGTTTAGGTTTATTTCTTATTTCTTAGTTTTCCTTTTTCTAATTGGTTACGAATTCTCATGTATTTAAATAGCCATTGGCTTTTGGAATAAGACAATTCAGATTTGATTCATACTTTTGGAGAGAAAATTATCTTTGCTTCTTTTAGAACTTCTGAACTTATCGGAGTTTCCGTGGCGTTCATCTTCGACTTATCAATCAATCCTTCCATAATTGATTGTGGCGTCTTCATTATACCAAGGTTCTTGCTTCAATATAAGCAATGGGTCACGGTCTCAGTCTTCATTATACCAAGGTTCTTACTTCAATATAAGCAACGGGTCGCGGTCTCACATAAATCTGCTTCTAGACGATCTTGAAAGTCTTATTGATCCACCAATTTCTTAGTTCTTTACATGGATCATATCAACTAGTGCCTCTGCACCCATGACCTCCATACCCTGTGCCACCTCTAGCTTTGATACCAAAATGACATAACAGAAGACTTGAGTTTAAGCTTAGCGCACCAAGGAAGAAATGAGAGCAGTGTCTTCAACACTTTTCTTCTGGACGCACCGTAGAGTGGAGAAGAAAACATCGTTTCTTCCCCAAAGATAGAAACCAACCCGCAGGTTGCAAAGATAACACTTCGCAGAGTTTTGGAGAAATTCTCTTAGTAATTCTATTGATCAAAGTCATGGAAAATAAAATAATAGGATCACCTATTTATACTGATAGGAAAACCCTATTTGATGAGTGTCAAATATTGCATATTTTGGCCCCTTAATTTACATTTGTTAATTCTTTAGTCGTGTCCTAATCTGATATTTTCTGTTAGTTCTATGATTTTTAATGTTTTATAGGATTGTAAAGGAAATTGGGGATTTAATGTGAAAAAAAGTGCAAAAGCTGAAATCTGCAATTGCGATCGAGCATAGGAGACCTACGATCTAGTGCAATAGTGCTCAAGTATTTATTTATATGTTTAGCTTAGGAATTTGTTACTTTGAGTTGCTTTTTCGTTGTTTTACAGGTTTAGAAGCACTTCGAAAGGAGTTTCACCAAATTGCCCGTACAGATTAGTCATTTTTGCGGATTCAACTGTATTGATTCAGGACGAACAAGGAGATGAGACATGTATGCTTGGAAAGATCCAGATGTCCATTTTTTGGAGAATTTTACAGCTCATATATATGATTTTTCTATAGAAAATTATGGTAGTTTTAGTAGACAAAGGTCAGGCTATGCGTGATTTCGACGGGGCAGAAGTGATTTTTGTAAATTGTAATGATTCAGGAAGAAACAGGAGATGAGCCATATATGCTTGGAAAGATCCGAATGTCTATTTTCTGGAGAATTTTATGGCTCGTAAATATGATTTTTCTAGAGAATGTTATGGCAGTTTTAGTAGACAAAGGTCAGGCTGTGCATGATTTCAGCATGGGCAGGAGTTTTGAAGGGCATGTGAAGGCTTAAATCCCACATCCCACATCGGTTGGAAACACATTGCACTCATGGAGTTTCCCTATAAAATCCCCATTTCACTTCATCTTTAGGGGCAATGGGTGTGCAATCTTGAACACTTTGCTAGCAATCGGTGTGCAACCTAGAAGGCTTTGCTACCAAGGGGGGAAAGTGTCGCACAGCAGCTATGAGTGGAATTTCTCTATCTATGTATTGTCAGTTTTAATTTATTTCTTTTTAGTTTTAAAGTTTAATGTTTAGCACTTTAATTATGAAATTTAATTTCATAATCATGAGAGGCTAAAACCTTCATCTAAGGTTGAAGATGAAACATCGCCATTGATTAGCATTATATTTTCATATATGTTATTCCGACACTTTTGTATTGATGTTCTATTTCAATTCAATTGTTTGAGTAAATTCTTATGATTGTTTTGTTTATAAATTGTTCAAATTAGATATTACATGTGTTTCATTTGACGAATACAACGAATCATCCAAAGTAAATTAGATATCCTTTGTGATTCTAAACAGATACATTGGATGATTTGGTTTAATTAGGGTATTCGTTATGATTTGTATATCGATGGATTCATAGAATTATTTGATAAATTACTTTTATATAGAACATGCATATGATGGAGATGCTTGTCGGTTGTAGGAACAAAGTCAAGAAAATATATGCTTTAATTTGGTGGGGTGGATTCAGAAACCTTAGTATTTTTATCATTTGTTTTAAATCAATTTAGTTTAGTTTATATTCATTGCATGATACAATTAAAAATTCAAAACTATGTTAGAATAGGTTTAGTTTAGATAAAAATATATTTTCACGATGCAATTCCTTGTGGATTCGACTTCGCACTTACACACACTATATTGCAAACGACTCGTGCGCTTGCGAGTAATTTAAAACTCACAACAAGTTTTTGGCGCCGTTGCCGGGAATATGCTTTGTTTGTGAAAATTAAATTTTTATCTGAATTAATTTTATTTTTCTACTAGTTTAGTTAGTATTTTTGTTTCATTTTTCTTTTTTTGCAATTTTATTCTAGTTTATTTGTTTCTATTTGAAATTGCCCATAAAGAATAAAAAATCAAAATAAATTTTTAAAAATAAATAAAATAGAATAAAAATTTTGTGAAATTTTTGTAGGCACATTTTGTGAGTATTGTATTTTCTGTTTTTGCATTTATTTTATTTTAGTTTATTGTTATTTGTTATTTGTGTTTTATTTTATTCTTTTGTTTCTGCTAGTTAGTTTATTTTATTGCTTTTTGTTTGGTGTATGCTTGGTCGGAGATCCCTGAACTTAGAGTTGATACCTTTAGATCTCGAATTAGAAAGAACTCTTAAGAGAAATAAGAGACCACTTGTTGAGAGAGAGACTATTGAGATGGGGGACAACTTAAAGAATGCAAATCAACCAGAGAATGTAGAGCAACCTATAGCTTGGAACGTGGACTTCACTATATCCCTGAGGGATTTGTTCGCACCCGTTGCGACTAACTCCCCTTCTTGTATAGTGTTGCCACCAACCAATGCTACCTACTTTGATCTAATGCCACAATCATTGGAGGACACCCTCAAGGATTTCATGAAGATGATCGACCAGTCCATCAATGCAGCTAATATATTCAATGTTGATAGTTGTTCCATCTGCGCTAGTCCTATGCATTTAGCACAGAATTATCCAGCTATGCCGGCTTTTATCGAGTATCCCATGGAACATGTGAACACTTTCAATGACTATCGGAAGCAATCAAATGGATCTTACTCCGAGACTTACAATCTAAGGTGGCGGAACCACCCTAATTTTTCATGGAAGCAGAACCAACCGATGAATCAGGGAGGAGCCCCTCATCATGCCCACAATCAATACCCTCCCAGATTTTCTCCACCAGTTCCAAGTCATGGTCGCTCAGCCCATCCAGCACTATCACTCGCTTACTAAGCTCCCATTCAAGCGCCAGTGTCGGTTTCACAGTCATTGGAGGACACCCCCAAGGATTTCATGAAGATGACCGGCCAATCCATCAGTGAAGTAAGGAGTGCGACAATAGTAAACACCCAAGTGATTGCCAAGCTAGAGAGTCAAATGGGTCAAATCTCAAGTTATATGGGTGAAGGAGAGAAAGGACAGTTCCCCAGTCAAGCCGTGCCCAACCTGAAGGACCAGTTTGCATTTGGAAATTCATCAACTCCTACGCACGGGCAGGAACAAGTGCAATCGATTGTCACATTGAGGTCTGGGAGACAAGTGGACAATCAAGTGGAAGAGAACCCTGCTATGCAATAAGGGCAAGAAAGTGGCAACAAAGAGAAGAAAGATGCTGAGCCATCTACAGCCACACCTACTATTAAGGATCTTTCTAGGTCGTTTGTACCTAAAGTGTCTTACCCTGAGAGATTACAAGCGCCCAAGAAAGGAGGGAAGTTTGAAGACATTCTGGAGGTATACTTTGGTCAGTTTGGAGAGGATTTGGATTTGGATAAGTTACTTGAGCAAGCAAATGCCATTTTGGAGTCTGCTCCTCAGGAAAGCAGTGAGATGGAGTTGATCGCAGCACCTGAGCCCCCCCACAAGGAACTTAAGCCTTTACCAGACAATCTTAAGTATAAGTTCCTACGTCCAACAGATTCTTTGCCTGTGATTATAGCTTCAGATTTGGTTGATGCTCAAGAGGAGAAATTATTGGACATTTTACGAGAGCACAAGGAAGCTATCGGTTGGACTATTGAGGATATCAAGGGGATTAGCCCCTCGGTGGTGATGCACAAGATACATTTGGAAGAGAATGCCAAACCATCGAGGGAGGCACATAGAAGGCTCAACCCAGCTATGCAAGAGGTTGTGAAGACTGAAGTGATAAAGTTGTTGGATGCAGGGATCATTTATCCAATCTCTGATAGCAAGTGAGTGAGCCCGATTCATGTCGTGCCCAAGCAGGCTGGATTGACAGTAGTGAAGAATAAGGACAACGAGTTGGTGCCAACTCGTGTTCAGTCAGGATGGAGAGTGTGTCTAGACTACCGTAAGTTGAATGCTGCCACAAGGAAGGATCATTTTCCACTCCCATTTATTGATCAGATGGTGGAGTGCTTGGCTGGGCACGATTACTATTGCTGAGTCTGGCTGAAGACGTTAAACGTAGTGCTAATGGGAGGCACCCCATAACGTATCCTTTATTATTTTTCATACTTCTTGTTACTATTATTTTTAGCAATTTTTGTTTTCTAGTATTACTTTAGTGTTTGTTTTTCAGGGACAACGCGTACTTCAGTTCAAGTTTGGGGGTGTGCTATAAGCCATGCCAGTCCAGCTAATTCTCCATCTCCCAGGTCAGCTCTTTTCATATTATTCACACATTGAGGAAAATGTGTAATTTAAGTTTGGGGGTATGGGAGACACATTACACACACTTTGTCCCAGTTTGTTGTTATTTTTTCGTTTTAAAGATAAGATAAATGCATGCTCATGTTATTTTGAAATTTTGGTTCATCTAAACAAATATCGTGATGTGATTCCATTGGAAAACTTAAAATCATGAACACGTGATCTGATGATTGAATTTTAAAGTTTAGTTACTTAATTTAGGCATTTGAGAATTCACATGTTTGATCTAATCTGACACGAGCACATTAGCACATAATCATGTGAGGTATGACATGTGATTTTAATGTGTATGTTTCCATGGTTTAGCTGATTCCAGATGACTTGTTAGATGGAAACTTTGGCATAGAGAAGTAAAAAAAATACTCATAATGATCATTGACAAACTTTTCACTAAGTAACTGGACCTCTTGCCTCAGTAAGCAGTGACTGTTCACGTCAAAAGGTGGGAATTTTGCTTAGTTTTGTAGCCTTTTTTACTCGAGTTAGTAAGTCTTTAGGGCCGCCTTTACACCTATTGCCTTAAAACTATCTGGTTTGGGAGTCATTGACTCAACACTCACTACATGGGTCAATTAGAAAGCTTAAGGGAACTAAACATGGTGACCCTCATAATAAAAGAAAGAAGGAAATAAAACTATGCCATTTTTGTTCATTCTGATGGGAAATTCGGTGAATCTTGAGACATGAAGACATTACACATTGGAGTTATTTGGAAGCTTCATTTTTATGTGCTAGTTCACTTTACACTGATTCGAGCTTATGATGCCTTAGCCGACCTCTTGTAAGTAATTAGATTTTAAAATTCCTATTCATTGCGAAGATGGGTTTATATTTTAAGCTTGCTCATGAATGAATATAATGGTTTTGTGTGTTACTTAAATTTTTGGATACCATAAATGATGGATTTATCTGTGTGTTCTTTTTTTTTCATTTAGTTTTTTTTTTTTTTGTTTTGCTAAGGGACTAGCAAAATGTAAGTTTGGGGATATTTGATGAGTGTCAAATATTGCATATTTTGGCCCCTTAATTTATATTTGTTAATTCTTTAGTTGTGTCCTAATATGATATTTTGTGTTAGTTCTATGATTTTTAATGTTTTATAGGATTGCAAAGGAAATTAGGGATTTAATGTGAAAAAAATGCAAAAGCTGGAATCTATTGTTACAATCAAGCACAGGAGACTTGCAATCGAGCACAATAGTGATCAAGTATCTATTTATATGTTTAGCTTAGGAATTTGTTACTTTAAGTTGTTTTTTCGTTATTTTACAGGTTTATAAGCACTTGGAAAGGAGTTTCACTAAATTGCTAGAATTGCCCGTACATATCAATCATTTTTTGCGGATTAAACTATATTGATTCAAGAAGAACTAGGAGATGAGACATATATTTTTGGAAAGATCCAGATGTCTATTTTCTGTAGAATTTTACGGCTCGTAAATATGATTTTTCTAGAGAAAGTTATGGTAGTTTTAGTAGACAAAGGTCAGGCTGTGCGTGATTTCAATGTGGCAAATGTGATTTTTGTGAATTAAACTGTAATGATTCAGGAAGAAACAGGAGATGAGCCCTATATTCTTCGAAAGATCCGGATGTCTATTTTCTGGAGAATTTCACAGCTCGTAAATATGATTTTTCTAGAGAAAGTTATGGCAGTTTTAGTAGGCAAAGGATTTCAACGTGGGCAGAAGTTTTGAAGGGCATGTGAAGGCTTAAATCCCACATCCCACATCGGTTGGAAACACATTTCACTCATGGAGTTTCCCTATAAAAGCCCCATTTCACTTCATCTTTAGGGGCAATGGGTGTGCAACCTGGAAGGCTTTGCTACCAAGGGGGGAAAGTGCCGCACAGTAGTTGCGAGTGAAATTTCTCTATCCATATATTGTCAGTTTTAATTTATTTCTTTTTAGTTTTAAAGCTTAATGTTTAACACTTTAATTATGAAATTTATTTTCATAATCATGAGAGGCTAAAACCTTCATCTAAGGTTGAAGATGAAGCCTCGCCATTGATTAGCATTATATTTTCATATATATTATTTCAACATTTTTATATTGATGTTCTATTTCAATTCAATTGTTTGAGTAAATTCTTATAATTGATTGTTTTGTTTATAAATTATTCAAATTGGATATTTCATGTGTTTCGTTTGACGGATACAACGAATAATCCAAAGTAAATTGGATATCTATTGTGATTCTAAACGGATACATTGGATGATTTGATTTAATTAGGGTGTTCGTTGTGATTTGTATATCGATGGATTCATGGAATTATTTGATAAATTACTTTTATATAGAACATGCATAGGATGGAATTGCTTGTCGGTTGTAGGAACAAAGTCAAGAAAATATATGCTTTAATTTGGTGGGGTGAATTCAGAAACCTTAGTATTTTTATCATTTGTTTTAAATCAATTTAGTTTAGTTTATATTTTTTGCATGATACAATTAAAAATTCGGAACTATGTTAAAATAGGTTTAGTTTAGATAAAAATATATTTTCACGACACAATTCCCTGTGGATTCGACCTCGTACTTGCACACACTATATTGCAAACGACTCGTGTGCTTGTGAGTAATTTAAAACTCACAACACTATTCTTTGTAAAAGAAGTAAATCTAGTCCTAGTCGAAAAAGTAAACATTGAGTCCTAGTAGAAAAGTAAACATAATCTTTGTTGAGAAAGGAAACCTAATCGTAATAAAGAACATAGTTTTACAAAAATTAAAGTTAATCCTAATAAGGAAAGGAAAACAAAATAAAATACTAATTATTATGTCCTACATCAGTCTCCCCTTCTTGAAAACAACTCGTCCTCGAGTTAGATTCTGTCCCCTTTTGGTGGAAAATATTCAAAAATATCCGCCACAATGAATGTCAAAGAAATTATTGACATAGCGGAAGACTTAAGTTTAACCTTAGCTCACCAAGGAGGAAAAAGAACAGCGTCTTCAATGCTTTTCTTCTGGGTGCACCCTAGAATGGAGAATAAAACAACATTTCTTACCCAAAGATAGAACACCAAGCCACAGATTGCAAAGATAACACTTCACAGAGTGTTGAGAGAAATTCTGTTAATAATTCTATTGATCAAAGTTCTGAAAAATACAATAACGGGATCACCTATTTATAGTGATAGGAAAATCTTATTCCTTGTAAAAAAAATAAATCTACTCCTACTAGAAAAGTAAACACAGAGTCCTAGTAGAAAAGTAAACATACCTAATCCTAATAAAGAAAATAGTTTTAGAGAAATTAAAATTAATCCTAATAAGGAAAGGAAAATAAAATAAAATGCTAATTATTATGTCCTACATTAGTCTCCCCTTCTTGAAAACAACTCGTCCTAGAGTTAGGTTCTGTCCCCTTTTGGTGGAAAATATTCAAAAATGTCTACCACATTGAACGTCGAAGAAGTTACTAAGTCCTCCGGAAGATCAATAACATAGGTATTATCATTTATCATCTTAAGAACTTTGCAAGGTCAAAACATATTGTTTCGTAGTTTTCCCAATGTTCCAGTCGGCAGTCGCCCCTTACGTAGATACACTATCACAAGATCTCCCTCTCGGAAAACCATTGATCTCCGACTCTTATCTACCTTCTCCTTATACTTAGCATAAGTATACTCAAGATGCTGACGAACCTCTTCATGAGTTGTCTTCACCCGCTCAGCCAAGTGCTCGGCTACTATACTGGCCCTAGGTAACTTGGGCAGATTTGCTAAGTCTACAGTAAGCTTCGGATTTATTCAGTACACGACCTCGAACGGTGTCTTTTCAGTAGACCTATTCACCCTATTATTATAGGCAAACTCGGCTTGAGCTAGAGCCAGGTCCCACTGCTTCAGCTTATATCTTGCAATACAACAAAGCAAGTTGCCTAATGTGTGGTTCACAACCTCAGTTTGTCTGTCCGTGTTAGGAAACCAGCTCAAGATGCCCAGGTGGTGATCTTCCAAACACCCAAGTCTAGAACAACTTCTAATACAACCGAAACAAAATAGGAAACAAAACCAATCAAAGAAAGAACATCGAGGTTCGATAATAGCACATCGAGGTCCAGAAGATGGGAGAGGGGTTGTCTTGTGGGAAAAGATTATTCTCAAAATGAGTGAATCCATTGTAAGGCGCCAATCTTTGAAGTCAATCTCCACCCTTAGATCTTGAGGACCAATCAATCATAGCCCTTGATCAAGTCTAAGTGATCCTGTGCATTTTGATCATCCTTCACGCACCATCTAAGAGGCTGAAAAAAAAGGATCAGGTGTGCCTTCAAGCCGCAAGAACAGGGCATGCCGCGGCCTGAAGAGGGGGGAAGTTTCCTATCATGCTAGAGGCCAAAGCCTGGGCTAGCTAAGTCATGGCGCGCACACCTTGGGCCATGGTGCACAGCCCCTCTCCCATCTTCTGGACTTCTTGGAGGCTGAGGCGTGCATACCTTGAGCCAAGGCACCAAGACCTGATGCTGAACCTTTTCAAACCTTGTTTAAACCTTAGACAAATACCAACAATCTCTACCTTTGTCTAAGTGATTAAACTCGAACCCATTGTGTAGAGAGCTCAGGATCCAAATGTTGTGCGATTATCTACCTAAATAAATAAGCAAATAACCGAAATTATTTTACTTGCAAGTGCACAAAGTCAATGGTAACATAGTGTATAACTGCGAGATCATTTCCACAGGGATTGGTAAACTTCGATTTAGAATTAGTTTCTCAAAGTAAAAAGAGAAATAAATGTAAAGTGTGAGTTAATAATAATAAGAACATAGGGCTGTGATATCCACCACTAATTACATTTTCCCACTAAGTAAGGTACCAATGCTCTAGCCTTATTATGAATACCTAATGGTTGCCAACCTAAGGGCTTGGTCCATACCTTAGGCTATTGATCTCTCTAAGCAACGAGTTAGGCATGGTGTATACTCTAACTTTTTTCTCTCTTAAGGGATTCAACATTGGTGTATACTGAGTTGTTCCTTAAAAGAGCATAAGAGTTGTGGAGATTGGCAACCACACGAGACCTAGGGCTTGGTCCACTCCTGGTTTCCCATGTTGATTAACCCAAGAATCCAATGTGGATATCTTTTGTTAATATTGTTGAACCCAGGACTCAGTCATCCAAATTGATTCAACTAACAAATCCATACCACATGCATAAGTTGATCAGACACACACATATGAGGAATTTAAATACAAATAGGTATTAATCAAGTTAAGCATTATAACATGGCTATAGTCAAAGGTAATCAATGAATATATATGTGGAAAAGCATAATTAGGGCTTCATTTGAGCCCTATAAGAGTTTAGTTACACATGCTAGATGAACTAAATATTATAACCATAATTAAACAAAAACAGAAAAATAAAACTCGAAGAAGACTCGGGAGACGAGTTGTCAATTCCTCTCCAAGCTTACAACTTCAAGTCTCAAAACAAAAGGTATGGTTTCTGTGTTTTACAAGGCTATATATAGGGCTTTAAGGGTGCCCCGAAACCCTAATTTCCTATTCAAGGTCCAAAGACTTCATTCCATATCTGGCTCTGCCGCCTCTGGTATGCGTGCACTCGAGCGAATGTGTGCGCTCGAGCCTTCCAAGTGTGCGCTCATGTGCCTATGCACTCGATCACAAGGGAGGTGCGCTATTGGATTGTAGAACTTTACTCTTTACTCCTTAGAGCTCCAAAATGTCATCTTTTTATCAAAGCCCTGTGAAAAACACATAAAACATGAAAATGAAATAGGATCTACTAAAATAGATAAACAAAGAGCCTAACAAGCATAAATTAAGGGGCTTAAATAAGATTATTTAAGCACTTGTCACACCCCCGAACTTCATATTGCTAGTCCTTTAGCAATACAAAATGAAAGACTATGTCAAAACATAATTAAAGATAAATTCATTCTTCATGATATTAAAAAAATTGGGTTGCACATAAAACCATGATGACCATTCATGAGTAAGCTTATAATAAAAACACATTTTTGTAATGAATAAGGATTTTAAAAGCTCATGTTACTTACCTAAGGTTGCCTTAAGGCATCGCAAGTTTGATTTGTGTGTGATGAATTAGCATATAGAAGATGGGGCTTCCAAATAATTTTAATGTATAGTGTTTCGGTGCCCAAACCTTTATCGAATTCCTTATCAAATAGAACAAAAATGGCATAATGCTTGCTTCTTTTCTTTTTCTTTTATCATGAGATTTTTTCCATGTTGAGTTCCATTAAGCTTTCTAATTAACCCTTGTAACAAGTGTTTAGCCAATGACTCCCAAACCAGATGGTTTTAGAGCATTAAGTGTAAAGACACCCCTAAGGACTTACTAACTCGAGTAAAAAAGGCTATGGAACTAACAGGTCTTAATGCTTCCAAGTGAAATTCCCAACTTTTGACGTGAACACTCACTGCTTATAGAGGCAAGAGGCCCAGTTACTCAGTGGAAATTTTATTATGATCATTAAATGCTTAATTCCTACCTTTTGACGTGAACACTCACTGCTTATTGAGCCAAGAGGTCCAATTACTCAGTGGAAAGTTTTTAATGATCATTAGAAGCTTTTTATTCTCTTTTTGCATGATGAACATTTTTTCTTTGTTTTTCTTATGCCAAAGTGTTCTTCCAACAAGTTATTAGATTACAGTTAGGTCATGGAAACATATACATAAGAATTATATGTCATACCCCACACAAATGTGTGCTAATGTGCTCGTGTCAGATATGGATCAAACTCGTGAATTCTTAAGTGCCTTGAGGTAGGTACTAAACTTTTAAAATTCCTATTAAAAGACCGTGTTCTAGATTTTAAACTTACTAATGAAGTTTTATCATATTTTTAAATCAACCAAAATTTTTAACACAAAATGAGCATATATTTATCTTTCCTAAAAAAAAGTTGGGACCTAGTGTGTGCATGTGTCAGTGTCTCCCACTACCCCCAAACTTAATATACACATTGTCCCCAATGTGTGTGTGGCATGGAAAGATCTGATATGGGAGATGGAGAACTAGATTGCTTGTAATGCTCGTACACGCCCCCAAACTTGAACTGGATGCACGCACTAAGTTCCTGACAAAGAAAAATAAATGTTGTGCCGGAAAACAAGAAATATGGATAATAAACATTTAAATATAAACATAAATATTAATAAAATAAAATTACTATAATGAAAAGGATATGCTTTGGGGTGCCTCCCATGAGCGCTAAGTTTTACGTCTTCAACCAGATGGGGTATTCTCTCACTGTTGGTCATCAAGTGGTGCAGTCGAAGAGGTACTGAGTGCAGGAGGTAGGTGATTGAGGATGACCTGTAGCATCACATTGTATCGTGCGAACTGTGCCTCCAACCCATCCATCCGCTGATGGATCAATAGTCTCGCCTCCCTATCCTCTCTGTGAATATCAGAAAGCTCACGTCGAAGGGCGGATAGCTCCTCAAGAAAGGGTCGGGATGCTGTGGATCCCATGTCTGGCTGGTCCTCCTCCCTTGAAGGGCTCACTGTCGGGTGCTCAGTGTCCATAGGATCATCCTATACAGGCTCAATAATAGGAATCGGCATCCGGGGTCCTCGAGGCATGTGGGACTGGCTGAGGCTCCACTGGGCCCTCCCAAAGAATGGATGATCACTAACTGGTCCATCTATATAGGAGCCTCTAATCCTCTTCTTCTTGAAGATGTGGTCGAGTAAGAAGGGGAAAGGGAGTCCCAATGCATTAACCGTGGTGGTCTGACGGTTATGCACACTGTCCCATAACTTTTGTATTTGACTCCATATGACTGCTGGGATGGAGTACCAGTGACCTTGGTGAAAGGTATAGAGAGCCTGTAAAAACTTATCCCTCCTCTGAGTCTTGTGCCCCAAAGGGCATACATTACGCTGGAGGACAGAATCCACAAACCGTAAGCGGGGAGGCAACCTTGATCAGCTCCCCGCATTGTTGTGCCGGTCTACATACTGGCCCGCACACATATTCTCTATGATGTGTGGTAGAGGAAACGTGTCTGACTGCTTCTCCATATGGCTATCCTCCGGAGGGGACTCATCACAGCAATGGAGGGAACTGGCGATGTCGGCGGTAGTCAGCTCTATGAACCTGCCCTGGACTGAGGATGATAGAACCTCTGGTCTAGTGCAGTCATAGGTCAGGTTCTCATAGAAGCTGACCACAAATTGGGTGTATGCCGTCGAACAGACCAGCTTAAACAGTCGCTTGAGACCCCGGATCTTGAATTCTTGTACCACCCATCTTGTGGCATCCAAACTCTTGAAATCCTCATCGACGTTAAATGTAGTCTTGAACAATATTTCACGCTGCTCGAAACTAGGTTGGGTGGACTGGGAGCGGCTGTCGGAGGTTCGGGAAGTGGAAGCCATGTTCTGAGGTATGGAACTGTAGTTACTGTCAAAAATGCACTCGATCGCACTAGAAGACGTGCACTCGATCTTAGGCTGTGTGCGCTCGATCGCACTGGCTCAGGCAATTTATCAAACAGTTTATGTGCACCGAAAACACGAAGCTATGAGAATTTGTTTCAAATGTGAGCTCAACCTCCTGCAAACATCATAGACAATCCCAACACATGGTAGAGACATATAATTAGTACAATGCAAATCTAAAATTGTGTGTGATTGTGTGTATCTAATTTGAAAAGAAAATAAAAATAGGTGAGGGTATACCTTATGGGTATGGTAAGGTGAGTGGGTGTGTGAGGTGATGTATGATGATCATAGGGGAATAAAATGTGGGATGGGGAGGTATATTTTGATGGAAAATGAGATGGAGTAAGAGGTTGAGAGGGTTAAAGTGCTCTGAGTGATGTGTGAGATTGAGAAGGCGAGAGTGCGATAGAGAAACAGAGGAAGTGTGCTTGAGCGTGAGGGAATAAGAGGGAAAATGTTTATATCCTCCACATGACCCCTCTGCCCCGAGTGTGCTCGAGTGCATGGTAAAATGTGCTCGATCGCACTTGTGTGCAAGTATATGATGGTGCGCAGGGAATATGCGTTCGATCGCACTTGAATAAGGCACTCGAGCGCATGGCAGAAAGTAAAAAATTAATGAAACAAATAGTGATAGAAAAATTATCAACAACACAACCATACCATTTTGTAGTGGCCTCAGTACCACTAACGTTTGATAGAGGCACTTGAGCTAGAAGTTTATGAAAGTGGGATTTGCTCAAGTGCTCTCTATAGTAGCTTTGATGCTACTTTCTTTGAGTGAGGCACTTAGAACCCACATCAGGTGGTTCAAGTGCCCTTTACAGCTGTTGCATCTCCAATCTTGGTGCCTGGTCAATAAAATAGGGAAAAGTAGTATTAGTAAGCTTAGAATTTTCAACTCGAGGATTATACTTACTTGAATGCTTTGGTGTGTTCTTGATGGGGTGCATAGCTCTATTGATGTCTTTAATCACATCGTCATCCTCTGGCCTAATGTCCAATCTTATGTCATCATGGTTGGGGATGGTCTCTGATGGAGTAATGTGATGGACCTGAGAAAGTTTCTCAACAACACCTTGCATTAAGCTTACATTAGAATATTCATTATCATTTTTGGTTGATTTTAGTGTATTAAATATTTTGAATTCCATCTCCTCATCATTTACTTTTATAGTGACAATGCCCCTTTTTACACTAATATTTGTGTCGGCTGTGATCATAAATGGTCTTCCTAGGATGATGGGGAGTGGTAATGGCATACAACATTCTTCCATATCTAAGACAATAAAATCAGCAAGTAAAATAAATTTACCTACTCTTACCAAAACATCCTCGAGGATACCTCTCGGTCGTTTGATGCTTCTGTCAGCCAATTGCAAAGTGATGGAGGTTGGTTGGAGCTCCCCCAAACCTAGTGTCTCGAATACACTATATGGTAACAGATTGACACTTACTCCTAGATCTAATCATGCATGCTTGCATAGCTAGTCACCTAGCCTGTAAGGAATAGTAAAACTACCCGGATCTTTTAGTTTTGGTGGTAGTTTTCTTAATAGCACAACACTTACCTCTTCAGTCAAGGCTACTGTCTCATGTTCCTGAAACTTCCTTTTGTTAGTGCAATAATCTTTTAAAAACTTAGCATAAGCAGGAATTTGTTTAATTGCATCTAATAAAGGAATGTTTATTTCCACCTTTTTCAAAGTTTCGAAAATGTCACTCAGTTTAGTCTCTTTCTTAGACTTTACTAACCTTTAAGGAAAGGGTGGAGGTGCATTTACCTTTTCCATCTCACTTACCTTAGATGTGGATGCTTTGTCGAGAGATGCTCATGTAGGCTCATCGATGCCTATGATCTTTCCACTTCTCAAAGTTGTCATAGCATTCAGTTGTTGATGTCCTCTTGGATTAGGTATTGGTTAGGCAGGAAGCTCACCTTGCTTTCTACTACTCACTTCCTTGGCTAATTGCCCCATTTGTACCTCTAGTCCTTGAATGGCTTGATCATGTTTTGCAGTGGTTTGTCTTATCTCAGTCCGAAATTTCCTAGTTTCTTCCATAAATTGTTCATATGAAGTCATTAATTGTTGTTGCTGAGTTGCCAATTGCCTCGCAAGACTTTCGAGGTCACTCTTCTTTGTTTCAGGAGCTAAGTGGGCTATTGGTTGGAAATTTCTTTGCTGCCCTTAGCTGTTCTGATTGTTGCTCCAAGAAAAATTCGGGTGATTCTGCCATCTAGGGTTGTAAGTATTTGCGTAAGGATTGTTCTTCGGTGGATAGTTGTTTGGTCCCACAAAGTTTGCTTGCTCATGATCTGCAGATGAATACAAGGGACATGTATCAGTATTATGATCAAATTGGGAACAAATAGCACATACCTGGAGTGGTGTAGCTGGTGGGTTAGGTGAGGCATTCTGAGTAGCCATAGCTTTAACTAACATGTCTAGTTTCCTTTCCATAGTAGCTGTCTGAGTGGATGATCCTCTATTGAAGTTGGCCTCATACATACCTTTACTCTTGGTTACATGTCTACTTCGAGAGGAGAACTACTGAGTGTGTTCACTTAGGGTTTCGAAGAGCTCTATAGCTTCTTCGCTGCTTTTCTCCATCAACACTCCTCCAACACCTTGAATCCACAATACTTTTGTTAATATCACTTAAACCTTCATAGAAAGCTTGTACCAGTTCATCCGGAGGTAATTTGTGATGTGGGCATTTGAGTAGCAACTCATTGAAGTGTCCCCAGGTCTCGAAGAATAGATCTCCATCCTTTTGTTGGAAGGATTGAATTTTCTTCCTCATTTGCCTTGTCTTTTGGGCTGAAAAAAACTTCCTTAGGAATTTGTTAACCAACTCCTCCCAAGTGTGGATAGAAACTGCAGGCAAAGAATTGTACCACAGTTTAGCATTATCTTTTAAGGAAAAAGGGAAAAGAACTAACCTTATTCCTTCTTGGTCTAAGCTTCGGATGTGTTGGAAATTGCAATGATCAAAGAACTCTCGGAGGTGCAAATGTGGGTCCTCATTAGGTGTACCTGATTACGCCCAAAGTATAATGCGGTAGTTGTAGCACAACTTTGGGGTGTCGATTCCACAGGGAGATAATCGATCTACAAGAGAAAGTGAAAACTTTAATACGAAACGATAAAAGTCAAAGGAAAGAATCTGAGTTTGAAATAGTGTGAAATAATTGTGTAAATATAATAGAGAACAACAAGGGTCCGAGAATCCTCCCTAGGTTCGTTGCCTTATTCCAATCTTGATTCAGTTGTTTTTATCTCGATTGCAAGTTTCACATCCCAAACAAGCAATCGGCAAATATTCAATTAAAGCACATATATAAACACTAATGTAATTGATATGAATTGCTCTTTCGAATTAAGCACACATGACCTATCCTATAGGTTTATCAAGAAACGACAATATATCTTTAATAACAATATCATAGTAATGGACAAACCTAAAAGATAGATCTACCAGACTCAATCACATCTAAACAAATTGACATAAGAAGAGCATGACTAGACTTATATCTAGGAGAAGCATGCAATCACTGGATTAAGAGGAAATCTTCTAATTATACGAAAGAGTAAACCATGACAATGTTTTGATAATAAATCCAAATTACAATGAATCATGACTAGAAAATAAGAACGACTACAACTAGTGATTCATCCCTTCGCCTTGCTTGTAGATTAGTTGGCCATAGGGGAGAGTGTGGCAGCCTTCATGATGTTTTCCTCGGCCTCCGGCCTCTTAATGATCTTCCATCGATGTCCCCCTCTCAAACCCTAAGTGATCTATTTATATTAAAAAAGTTTCAATGGTGTTCTAGGGTTTAAACAAGCATTAAAGTCCTAATTAGTTCATAACTTAGAGACAAACTTTCAAGTGCGCGCCTCGGCTCTTACTTGTGGGCGCTGTGGCTTGGCCTTGGTCTTTGGAGAGGTGTGCTTCTGGACGCCGCAGCTCTTGCTAAAGGCTGAGGTTGGGGAGGTTCTGGGCGCTTCAGCCCTCCCTGGTGGGTGCCTAGGCGCTAGCTGATGCTTCATCTTATGCATGTTCTAGGTGCCTAGGCCCTCACTGGTCCAAGCCTAGGCGCCCACTGAAGGTGGCTTTTCTTCATTTTTGCTTCTCTGCAACCACTTCGACACTCTGTTATGCATGGAATCTTTGTTCTTTAAACAACGATTGCTTTTCCATCTTTTTTAACTCAAAGTACCTGAAAATGCACCGAAATAGATCAATAATCCAAGGATATCACTTTAAAGTTATTAATGTATAAAAGTGCAATTAAAACCAAGATCAACCCTAAAATGCTAACAATTAAGCACTGTTGAGATGCATTTTATGGCTCTCATCACAACCCCCAACTAGCATATTGCTAGTCCCTAGCAATTCAAGTGAAAACAAGAGATAAATTCTATGGTCAGAATCAAAATAGAGTAAAGCAATGCTAGCATTAAACCAAGAGCAATTCACTTTTTTGTCTAAAAAATTACACATAATACACAACACATAGAATCATTAAATATCACCCAAGTCCAAGGGTAATCCAAACATCAATCTTAAAATTGTTATCGGCTCTTAACATCCATCTTACCACAATCCATTAATCCAAACACCAGGATGATTTTATGCATGACATTCATGAATACAAGTCTTAGCCTCTAAAATATTTAATTTGCGTGACATCAATCACAAAAACAAGCTCTATAGGCTCACTTTTCAAATCACTCTCCAGTATTGTAGAAAAATCACACCACCTTGGATCAATAGGTCTTTAAATAAGCTTGTAATGTTAGGCTAAGGTAAAGGTTAAGAAAGAATGGGAAGGATTTAACAAGTAAAAGAACTCAGTCTCTTAGTTTTAAACACAACCACTTTAAGCACTGGATAACCTTACTTCAACACCCAACTCTTTCAACATTTTTATAAGAGCATTTCTCTCAATAAGTCACCACTTTTCTTCTATCTTCTTCTTTCTTTGCCATATTTCATTCTTTTTCTTTTGTATTTTTGGCATAAGACTATTTACCTCCTTTTTTCATGCTTTTCTTTTTTTTTTCTTTTTCCCCAACCTCCAACTTATCTCCTTTGATATACTTGGGTTATGCTAATAATATATATATATATATATATATATATATATATATATTTTCATATTTTCATCCTTACTCCTCTTAAGTGCTTCTCAACATATGTGTACAACTAAGTTCTTTTAGGAGAATAGTAAGGATAAAATATTTTTAGGCTCGTAAGGGTAAGTAAATGGGTTTTCGAAAGAAACAAGGCTCAAACTCTTTTTCAAGAAAGAGAATCAAATAGGTGACTAGTGATAGATATAGCAAGGATAAGTTTGAAAGGCTCAAACGGTCCAAAAATGGCCTATATCATATCGTAAGTAGTGTTCATTCTAGGAATTCGCCTCGAGTGATTATCAAATAAGTTCTAGAGCTTGTCGAGACCGCAAAAGTATTCACGAAACAATCACACATAAAACTTCTCTAGATGCTTTAGACTAATAGTGCAATCTTAACGCAAACTAGAGTTTCAAACCAAATGAAGATTGACACTTAAATTATTCTCAAACCAAAGCAAGATTTAACTTCTTCTAAATGCTGTATACTATCTCAATTAAGCTCATATCATTGACATGTGAATTATATCCAAGGCTAACACAAAGCATGCTAAAAACAAACAAAAAGGGAGAACGACACCAAGCAGTTCAATGGAAAAAGAAAAAAAATGTACGGAAATAAAGAATATAGAAACAAAGAGATGTGTTTCCTCCACTCCCAACTTAAAAATTGCATTGACCTCACTGTAAAAAAAAGAATAAAGAAAACTCCCTTTGTAGCCAAAGGTGCACAGAAGTTGAAAATTGTGCTCCACCATTTGAACTGCTTCGTATATTTGTCCCTAAAGAAGAAATACTAAGTTAATACTCGAAAACAGAAGAAAAAAATATGAACAATAAACAAGAAAAAGAAATACAAAAAACAATAAAAATAAAAGGATATGTTGTGGGGTGCCTCCCATGTGCGCTAAGTTTTATGTCTTCAGCCAGACGCTCTTATTCTCTCCTAGACAAACATGAGCTGAATGCACCAGCAACTGCTTCACTGCCAAATTTTGTGCTTGCATGCTTTAAAGAAGCCTCAAGAATGTTATTAGTAACATCTGCAGATTCTGACTCAATATATACTCTTATGAAACCATCGGTGTGGGTTGACTCCAATGGATTAAGGTGATGGACCTTTTCCATGGGTGAGTCAATCATATATACTTGGTGGCTCTCGTCGACATCCTCTGATTTGTTCGGTGTTGGGATGTGTAATGACGTACCACTTACTGTCACAATGGCATTCACCTCCTTCAAATTCTTTTACGCCATGTGTTGATCATGGGGTGTGGATTGAGCTTGTGAAGGGAACTTACCTCGCTCATTCACACTCAAGGATGTCATCAATTTGGACACTTGGCTCTTTTGATCTTTAAGTTCTTCAACAACCTGCGTAATTAAAGATTCAAGTCTTTGATTGGTCTTACCTTGTGCCTCAATAAAAGCATGCAAAGTTTTTTCTAAAAGACTCCTAGAGGGTGAAGGTGCATGATATGGTGCAGGATATGATCTAGTGGGTTGTGTAGGCAGTTGGTTTTCAGATTTCCAGCTAAGATTGGGGTGATTCCACCACTCCGGATTATAGGTATCAGAGAAAGGTGAAAAAGGCTTCTTGTACATACCTAAGGCATTACATTGTTCCTCATACACCCCTCTCATCTCCACAAATGTGGGACATTCTTAGGCAAGATGATCTACCCCGCCAGACACAAAACATGGTTCAAAAGACCTTGTATGATTAGCTACGTGTGTTGGCTGTAAGCTCTTAGTCTTTAACACATCTAATTTCCTAGTGAGCATCTTGACCTTAGCTTTTAGGTTGTCCTCTTCCCTAAGATGGTAAATTTCACTACCACTTTGGTTTCCTACAGGTCGTGACCTGCTTCTGCCTTCAGTAGCACTAGGTCCAGTCCAAGTGTGAGCTTTTTCAGCAAGCTCATTGAGGTATTCTATGGCCTCATCAGGATCTTTTTCTAAAAACTCACCATTACACATTATCTCTACAAATTGGCGTTCTCTATATGTAAGTCCCTCATAAAAATAGCTCACTAAATGCCAATTTTCATACCCATGGTGAGGGCACATACTCAACAACTCCTTAAATCTCTCCCAAGACTGATACAAAGTCTCACTATCATTTTGTGCAAAGGTGGAGATTTGTCCTTTTAAAGCATTGGTCTTATGTTGGGGGAATTATTTATTAAAGAAAATCTAAGTCATCTCAGTCCACGACCCTATAGATCATGGTCTCAATGAGTATAGCCAACTCCTAGCTCTATCCTTCAAAGCGAAAGGAAAGAACTTAAGTCTCACAATGTCAGCAGTTGCATCTTGACTATGAAAAGTCGCAACTACTTCCTCAAATTCCCTAATGTGCACATATGAGTTTTCACGTTCCAAGCCATGAAATGTAGGGAGTAATTGTATCATCCCTGTTTTAAAATCTAGTTGGCAAATATTAGCTGGAAACATGATGCATAATGGTGTGGCTATGCGTGTAGGGTGGAGGTAATCTTGAAGGGTCCCAGGGGGTTGATATTCATGTTCACTCATTTCTTCGGGACTAGATGGATTGTCAAATAAAGGATTTAGAAATGAATTTGATTATGACTCTAACACAGGCCTACAAGAAAATCTACCTAAGGTGTCTATATCAAGGCATGCAAGATTACAAAATAAAAAAAAAACAACAAAAAAATAATGCAGCAAGCTAAAAGAGGGAACGAAGTTACCGCCTTTACAAACTGCTGAAAAGAAAAACTATTCATAATTCTTCTACCGTCTTATCTCAAAGTTGACAATCTTCCTTGTACTTAAGCGTATCTCCCCAGCAATAGTGCCAAAATTTGATTACACCAAAGTATAACGCGGTAATTGTAGCACAACTTTGGGGTGTCGATTCCACAGGGAGACAAGCGATCTACAAGAGAAAGTGAAAACTTTAATACGAAACGATAAAAGTCAAAGGAAAGAATCTGAGTTTGAAGTAATGTGAAATAATTGTGTAAATATAATAGAGAACAACAAGGGTCTAGGAATCCTCCTTAGGTTCATTGCCTTATTCCAATCTTGATTCAGTTGTTTTTATCTCGATTGCAAGTTTCACATCTAGAATAAGCAATCGACGAATATTCAATTAAAGCACATATATAAACCCTAATGTAATTGATATGAATTGCTCTTTCGAATTAATCACACATGACCTATCCTATAGGTTTATTAAGAAACAAAAATATATCTTTAATGACAATATCGCAGTAATGGAAAAACCTAAAAGATAGATCTACCGGACTCAATCACATCCAAACAAATTGACATAAGAAGAGCATGACTAGACTTATATCTAGGAGAAGCATGCAATCACCGGATTAAGAGGAAATCTTCTAATTATATCAAAGAGTAAACCATAACAATGTTTTGATAATAAATCCAAACTACAATGAATCAAGACTAGAAAATAAGAATGACTACACCTAGGGATTCATCCCTTCACCTTGCTTAAAGATTAGTTGGCCATGGGGGAGACTGTTGCAGCCTTCATGATGTTTTCCCCGGCCTCCGGCCTCTTAATGATCTTCCATCGATGTCCCTCTCTCAAACCTTAAGTGATCTATTTATATTACAAAAGTTCCAAGGGTGTTCTAGGGTTTAAACAAGCATTAAAGTCCTAATTAGGTTATAACTTGGAGATAAACTTTCGAGTGCACGCCTCGACTCTTACTTATGGGTGCTGCAGCTTGGCCTTGGTCTTTGGAGAGGTGTGCTTTTGGGCGCCATGGCCCTGCCTTGTGGGTGCCGCGGCTCTTGCTGAAGGCTGAGGTTAGGGAGTTTCTGTGCGCCGCGGCCCTCGCTGGTGGGGGCTTAGGTGCTAGCTGGTACTTGATCTTATGCATGTTCTGGGCGCATAGGCCCTCACTGGTCCAAGCCTAGACGCCCACTGAAGGTGGCTTTTCTTCATTTTTGCTTCTCTACAACCACTCCGACACTCCGTTGCATGAAATCTTTGTGTTTTAAACAACGATTGCTTTTCCATCTTTTTTAACTCAAAGTACTTGTAAATGCACTGAAATAGATCAACAATCCAAGGATATCACTTTAGAGTTATTAATGTATAACAGTGCAATTAAAACCGAGATCAACCCTAAAATACTAATAATTAAGCACTGTTGAGATGCATTTTATGACTCTCATCAGTACCCCTAAACTGAGTCGGTGCACTGAGTATCTACGGAGATATGTAGTAGTTTCCTTCAGCCTCAAGTTGATAAGCAATGCAGGATGGTTGGTCGAGGTTCTGTGGGATGAAGGATTGCTTCATCGGCCTTCGCTCGGGTGGTTGCTGATTGTTGATCTGTTATGCCATTGGTACTTCTTCCTCAATTTCTTCTTCTACCTCTTCTGAGTTTTCTCTAAGCCTTTGTTGGATTGCTCGCTCAAGCTCGGTATCGAGGGGAAAGAATGTTGGATGCTTGGATCGAAGTTCGTGCATGAATCGGTGACAATCGCTTAAGTGCAGCAGTTAAATACTACTGCCCGGGTAACTCTCTGCCTCAATTGTGCTCGATCATACAGGAGGGTCCACTCGATCGCAAGTGGCACAGAAAGCTCTCCTGAAGTGCCTGAAACAAAAAAAAAAAAAAAAAAAAAGAATTAGATTAGGGTTTAAAGAAAAAAAAAGATAAAAACATAAACTTAAAATTTTTGAGATTTTTGATAAAAGTATAAATAGAATGAAAAAGAAATTTAAGCGCAATCCCCGGCAACGGCGCCAAAAACTTGTTGTGCAATTATCTACCTAAATAAATAAGCAAATAACCGAACTTGTTTTACTTGCAAGTGCACAAGTTCAATGGTAGCATAATGTGCGAGTGCGAGATCATTTCCACAGGGATTGGTAAACTTCGATTTAGAATTAGTTTCTCAAAGTAAAAAGAAAAATAAATGTAAAGTGTGAGTTAATAATAATAAGAACATAGGGCTATGATATCTACCACTAATTACACTTTCCACTAAGTAAGGTACCAATGCACTAACCTTATTATGAATACCTAATGATTGCCAACCTAAGGGCTTGGTCCACACCTTAGGCTATTGATCTCCCTAAGCAACGAGTTAGGCATGGTGTATACTCTAACTCTTTTCTCTCTTAAGGGATTCAGCATGGGTGTATACTGAGTTATTCCTTAAGAGAGCATAAGGGCTGTGGAGATCGGCAACCACACGGGACCTAGGACTTGGTCCGCTCTCGGTTTCATATGTTAATTAACACAAGAATCCGGTGTGGATATCTTTTGTTACTATTGTTGAACCCAGGACTCAGTCATCCAAATTGATTCAACTAACAAATCCATACCACATGCATAAGTTGATCAGACACACACATATGAGGAATTTAAATACAAACAGGTATTAATCAAGTTAAGCATTATTACATGGCTATAGGCAAAGGTAATAAATGAATATATATATATGGAAAAGCATAATTAAGGCTCCAATCGAGCCCTATAAGAGTTTAGTTACACATGCTAGATGAACTAAATATTATAACCATAATTAAACAAAAACAAAAAAATAAAACTTGAAGAAGATTCGGGAGATGAGTCATCAATTCCTCTCCAAGCTTGCAAATTCAAGTCTTAAAACAAAAGGTATGGTTTCTGTGTTTTACAAGGCTATATATAGGGCTCTAAGGGTGCCCCGAAACCCTAATTTCCTATTCAAGGTTCGGAGACTTCTTTCTATATCTGGCTCTGTCGCCTCTGGTATATGTGCGCTCGAGCCTTCTAAGTGTGCGCTCGTGTGCCTGTGCACTCGATCACAACAGAGGTGCGCTCGAGTGCACCTTGTTGTATTGCAGAACTTTACCTTTTACTCCTTAGAGCTCCAAAATGTCATCTTTTTGTCAAAGCCCTATGAAAAACATATAAAACATGAAAATAAAATAGAATCTACTAAAATAGAAAAACAAAAAGCCTAACAAGCGTAAATTAAGGGGCTTAAATATGACTATTTAAGCACTTATCACCAAACTCAACTTGAGTCACTATATCAACCGACTCCAATCCTAAGAAGTCCAAGGTAATGATTGAACTTACTTAGAGGTGGAACTTTGGTGCTTAAATCTGCAGGATTTTCTTCCGTGGCCACCTTGTCCACATGAATGTATCATTCCGTAAGATTTTCCCAAATGAAATGATACCGAATATCCATGTGATTTTTCCTCTCATGGAACACCAGATTCTTACACAAATGCAACGCACTTTGGCTATCCGAATACACCACCACCTGCTCTTTCAGGACCATCAACTCTTCCAACAACCCTTTGCACCACATAGCCCCCTTTATGGCTTCTGTAGCCGCTATGTACTCAGCCTCGGTGGTTGAGAGTGCTACCAACAGCTGCAACTGAGCCTTCCAACTTACACAACATCTGTTTAAGTTGAAGAAGTAGGAGGTAATCGATCCTCTTTTATCCTAGTCTGCTCCATAGTCCGAATCCGCATAACCTTCAAGACAGATGGACTTACCCCTCTTCTCATAAACCAGCCCCACATCTGGGCTTCCCTTCAAGTACCTCAGCAACCACTTCATCCCAAGCCAATGCTTCTTTCTGGAATTATTCATAAATCTATTGAAAACACTCATTGAATGAGCAATGTCAGGTCTAGTGCTTACCATCATGAACATGACTGATCCAACTGCAATAGAGTAGGGGATCTTTTCCATTTCCTTATTCTCCTCATCCGATCTCGGACATTGATCACTAGAGAACTTGAAATGACCAGCAAGGGGAACCTTCACTGGTTTGCTATTTTTCATAGAGAACTTAGATATCATCTTCTCTATGTAGGAAGTCTGAGAAATCTTCAATCTGTTTCTCTCCCTTTCCCGGATTATACACATCCCAAGAATCTTCTATGCATGGCCAAGATCTTTCATCTCAAACTCCTCACTGAGTTGAGCCTTCAATTCTCCTATCTTCTCTATGTTGCTCCCAACCAGTAACATATCATCAACATAGATGAGGATGATCACCACTTCCTCCACCTTGCTCCCCTTGTAGTACAAGCACGAATCATAGTAGCTCCTCATGAAACCTGAGCTAGTTACAAAGGAATTGAACCTCTTATTCCATTGCCAAGGTGATTGCTTCAGGCCATAGAGAGATTTCTTTAATTGGCACACCAACTTTCCATGCCTTCCTTCCTCATAGCTTTCGGGTGCCTCATGTAGATGGTCTCATCAAGCTCTCCATGCAAGAACACTGTCTTCACATCCATTTGCTCGATCTCCCAATTAAATTGGACCACCATTGCTAACACTACCCTTATCGTCTTGTATTTCACAATCGGTGAGAATATTTCGATGAAATCTATGCCTTCTCCTTGTGTGATCGCCGCCAGCCTAGCTTTATACCAGACTTCATCCCCTGGAGGATTCCCTTCTTTGATCTTGTAGATCCACTTACAATCCATAACTCTTTGTTTTTCTGGTTTGGGCACCAATTCCCAAGAGTTCTTCTTCCTCAAAGAATCCATTTCTTCCTCCATAGCTAGCTATCACTTTGACGAATCCTTACATCTCATGACATCTATGTAAGTTTCTGGTTCAACCATCCCTCCTTCTGAATAAGGACATGCTACATTACCATCCACAAACCCATATCTGAAAGGTGGTTTGACCACCCTCCTTCTCCGGTCCCTTGTGAGCTGATAGTCATTCTGACTTGCTGCATCAACCTCTTCTAGTTCAGCCTCCTCTTGAGTGTCCTGAGCTTGGCCTTCATCAATGGGCTCTACCTGGTCCGAACCCTCTTGCCAACCTTGCTCTACCTGAACTGAATTCTATTTAATGCTATGCTTCACAAATTCCGAACTGGTTTGCTCACTAGCCCCTGAAGGGTTAGTTTTCTCCAAATAGGGAAATAACAATTCATTAAAAATAACATCCATACTTATTATGAGTTTCAATCCTTTTTGCTCTAAGGACCACAACCTATACTCCTTCACCCCATCACCATACCCTAGAAATACACATTTTCTAGACCTTGGACTAAGTTTATCATCCGTTTGATGTGCAAATGCAGCACATCCAAAAGTCCTAAGGTTGTTCAACTCAGGGGGTTTCCCATTCCACATCTCTTCGGGAGTCTTGAGCTTTGAAGCTCTAGAGGGTGATATATTAACCAAATATGTAGCAGTAGACACAACTTCCCCCCAAAAATATTTTGGTAAACTGGACCCAATTAACATGCACCTAACCTTTTCTATAAGGGTCCTATTCATCCTCTCAGCAACTCCATTTTGCTGAGGTGTTTTTAAAACCGTTCTATGTCTTAGAATGCCATATAACTCACAGAATTTATCAAAATCCTTATTGCAAAATTCTAAGCCATTATTAGTTCGTAAAGCCTTAACCACCTTACCCGTTTGAGTCTCCAGCAACTTTTTCTACACCACAAATTTATTCAAAGCATCTGATTTATTTTTAAGCAAATAAACCCAAACCTTTCTTGAATAATCATAAATTAAAGATAAAAAGTAAAGATTACCTCCCTATGTTGGTGTTCTTGCTGACCCCTAAAGGTCTGAATGAATGTAGTCAAGAATGCCCTTAGACTTGTGCACTCATGTGTTGAAGCTGACCCTGTGTTGCTTCCCAATAACGCAACACTCACAGAAATTGAGTTTCTGTACTTTGTCACCACCAAGTAGACCATGGCCCTTTTCGCTCATATGTCCCAAGCGAGTGTGCCAAAGGGCTGCCCTATCCATCTCAGCCATCAAGCTTGCTGCTTGATCCTTGATTTATGTCTCTCCGATCATCTCATAGAGTCCATCTTTTATTGCTGCTTTGATCACTATCAAAGATCCCTTGGTTACCTTGATATTTCCTCCCTCTGCTTTGTATGTGTACCCTATGGAATCCAGCTGCCCCAATGAGATCAAATTCCTCCTCAACTCCGAAAGATACCTCACATTCCACAGTAGCCTTGTGACTCCATTAAACATCCTCAACTAGATGTCTCATATCCCCCTCACTTGGCAAGAAGTATCATTCCCCAAGAAAACCCTTCCATCATTGATTTCCTTGAAATTCTTGAACCAATCATTGTGAGGGCACATGTGATAAGTGCACCCAAAATCCATGATCCATTTCTCACTGCCTTACCTCTTGCTCACATTTGAGCACACAACAAGAACATCATCTTGCTGGTCTCCTTTGGCAACCGAAGCCTCTTCATTCTTGGTATAGCTTCCTCCTCTCTCATCCCACAACCTCTTCTTGCAATCTTTTACTTCAAATGACCCTCCTTATTGCAGTAGAAGCATCACTTTCCTCCAAACTTCAGTTTGGAATGCGATCTCCCATGGCTCTGCCCTCTACCCTTTGATTTCTCCCGGTAGTTGCCATAGATGCTACTACCACTTCGAGTTGCTGGCCTTCCTCTAATGAACAACCCTTCTCCACTTGATGCTTCCCTCATCTTGGCTTTGAAATCATGAGCTCTTATAGCATTGATCACAATTTCCTTGGTTAGTGTATCTCTTCCATATTCAATTGCATTAATCAAATTATCAAAACAATCAGGAAGGGAATTCAACAAAATAACAGCCAATTGGTCATCCGGGAATGTTATGCTACAACTATTAAAATCTTGAACTAGCTTATTAAACACATCAAGATTATCTTGCAACTATTTATTAGGATCCATTTTAAAAGCAAAGATTCTTTTAAGAAGATAAATTTTATTAGGGAGTGTTTTGGTAAGAAACAACTCATCTAGTTTCTTCCATATGACAGTTGGGTCTTCCGAGTCTACGCACTCCCTTGTCACACTATTCGACATGTGCAGGAAGATGGTGTTGTATGCCATCTTCTTCATCTCAATCCGCTAGACCTCCATGATACTTGGTGGAAAAGCTTCATTTTCTCCAATCACCAAGTCCACCTTTTGTTGCATAAGAACCGTCTTGATCTTCCGCTTCCAAAGGGCAAAGTCTCCTTTTCCATCAAACTTCTTAACAATGAAATTTGAAGCCATCTTATGGAGATAATCCCATATTTATGTAGCACCCACAATTGTTATCCAACTTCTTCTAAACCTCAAGAACACGATCAGAGATTGATCTCAATATCGTTCTTGAACCACCCTCAAGAACATGATCAAATCTTGATCTTTACTCCGTTCTTGAATCACCTAAGAAGTTAATCTTTGATTCTTGGAGTCTTCCTCTGATATCTCACGTTCTTGCTCCGGTACCAGCTGTCCAAAGCTCTAATGCCACTGTTGGGAAACCACCTTAAGATGCCTAGGTGGTGATCTTCCAAACACCCAAGTCTAGAACGACTTGTAATACAACCGAAACAAAACAGGAATCAAAACCAATCAAAGAAAGAACACCAGCAATTGTTATTGAGGTTCAGCAATAGCCTACGTCCCCATGAGTTCCTCTGAACTCTCTGCACTAAATCAATGGTTCTTTGCAGATATAGCAACTCCTCTTCAAGAATCTCAAGTGCCTCTATACTACTCTCTCTCTAAACAACCACCCTCTCTTTGAGATCTATTCTAGTGCCTCTCCTGTGTTTTTGTGTCTTTGCATTCTCACACTTACACTGGAATTCTCTTGTATGATGATCTTGTGTTTGCAATTTATTTCACACTTATGTTGAGATTGAAGCTAGGTGACCCTTTATATAGTGCACCACTTCTTGAGCCAATCTTTGAAGTCAATCTCCACCCTTAGATCTTGAGGACCAATCAATCATAGCCCTTGATTAAGTCTAAGTGATCCTGTGCATTTGGATCATCCTTCATGCACCATCCAAGAGGCTGAAACAAAAGGATCAAGTGTGCCTTCAAGCTGTGGCCTAGAACAGGGCATGCTGCAGCCTAAAGAAGGGGGGTTTCCTGTCATGCTGGAGTCTGCCGCCTGGGGTGGATAAGCCACGTCGTACACACCTTGGGCCACGGCACACAGCTCTTCTCCCATCTTCTGGACTTCCTGGAGGCCGAGGCGTGCATATCTTGAGCCGAGGCACCAAGACCTGATGCTGAACCGTTTCAAACCTTGTTTAAACCTTAGACAAATACCAACAGTCTATCTGTGAATGGCTAGTGCTGCTAAAATTTAAGGCTGCGTCAAACCTCCTCTATAAAGTTCTCCAAAGTAAGGATAAAAACTGGGTGTCTCGGTCTGAAGCAATCAACTTTGGTACCCCTTGCAATCTTACCACTTCTCGAAAGAATAGGTTGGCTACCTAGACAACATTAGAAGTTTTCCTGCAAGAAATAAAATGAACCATCTTGGAAAACCTGTCCACTACCACCATAATAAAGTCAGCTCCTCGTTGGGTTCCTGGAAGTCACAACACAAAATCCACGGACACATCATGCCATGGTGCCTCAGGTATCGGTAAAGGCATGTAAAGGCCAGTGTTTTGCGTTTGCCCCTTAGCTACTTGACATACGTGGCATCTCCTCATAATGTTTCCAACGTCCTTCTTCAGTTGCGACCAGTAATACTGATCCTCCACTAATGCAATGGTCTTGTCTCTCCTGAGATGTCCACCTAAACCTCCACCATGCAGCTCTTGGATGACTTGCTTTCGAAGAGAACTTCTTGGAATGCAAAGTTGATTTTTCCAGAAGAGATATCCTTCCTATATATGCATATCGGGTATAGATGTCCCAAATTTGAAATGATCCTAGTGCTCTCCAAAATCCTCATCTGTTTCATATAACTCCTTGAGGCACTCGAATCCTATTACTGCAGCTTGTAAACTTACCAATAGTGTAGTGCATCAGCAACTCGGTTCAACTTCCACGATTTATGCTTAAGGGAGAAAGTGAATCATTGAATGTAAGATATCCACCGGTGGTGCATTCAATTTAGATTCTTCTGACAGTTGATAAACTTTAAAGCTTAATGGTCAATGTAAAGGATGAACTCTCACTGAATATGGTAGTGCTCTCATAACTTCAATGCTCTCAGAATAGCATAGAGTTCCTTCTCATATGTTGATAATTTCAATCTCGTCTCTCCGAGCTTCTAACTAAAAAAATAAATGGGCTTTCCTTCTTGACCTAATACGGCTCCAATCCCTATAATTGACGCATCACACTCAACCTCAAACAATTTGTTGAAGTCTGGTAGAGCTAGTACCAATGTTGTACATAGCTTATCTTTGATTAGTTCAAAACTCTTCTCGGCTTCTTCACCCCAATAGAAACCACCTTTCTTCATGCACTCGATGATAAGGGCTACTATGCTGCTGAAATTTTGAACAAACCTCTGATAGAAGGTTGCTAACCCGTGAAAGCTTCTAATCTCCTTGACAGTCCTTGGTGTGGGCCACTCTCAGATTGCTCTCACCTTGTCCTTATCAACCCGAATCCCATCTGAACTGACTACAAATCCAAGAAAGAGTAGTTGGTCCATCATAAAGGTGCACTTCTTCAAGTTGATAAAGTGCTTATGTTCACGAAGGGTCTCCATTACCTGCCTTACATGACTCATATAGTCTCTCGGGTTGCGTCAGTAGATAAGAATGAGAGAAATAAACTACAATGAATTTACCAATGAAGGGTTTCAATACCTAGTGCATAACTCGCATGAATGTACTTGGTGCATTAGAAAGTCCAAATGGCGTCACCATCCACTCATAGAGTCCTTCTTTAGTCTTGAATGCAGTCTTCCATTCATCTCCCAGTCGGATAAGTATCTGATGATAACCGCTCCTCAAATAAATCTTTGAAAAGATCTTAGCTCCTACTAGCATATCAAACATATCACCTATCCAAGGAATAGGTAACCTATACTTCCTTGTGATCTTGTTGATAGCTTAGCTGTCCACACACATCTGCCAACTACCATTTTTTTTTAGTATAAGCAAAGCTGGTACGGCACATGGACTCATACTCTCCCGCAAGTGTCCCTTCCACATTAGTCCCTCTACTTGTTCTTGTAGGATCTCATTCTCTTTAGGGATCATCTAATAGTGTGGAAGGTTGGGTAGACTAGCTCCAGGCTCTCGGGCCTTGAGAGCATCATCCTCTTTAAACTCCTCATACTCTGCCACCTCACCAGTCTCGGTGTCAATGTATTTCACCATCTTTCTTCTCGGGCATTGACTGGATCTATGCCCCAGTGATTACACTTGAAACACTTGTCTTGCCTGAGTCATGCATAAGGGTAGTTAGAAGGAGGTATGGTCCCTAATTGTCTCAGTCCACTAGTGCTACCACCGGTTGCGTTCCCTCCCGAAAATATGGACTAAGTTGTGGTCTCGAGAATGACCATTGGTTGCTTTCCCCGAGATTGTGTAGATCGCATCGAATCACTTGGGTTTCGCTCCCATGTTGAAGCTCTTGGACGCTCCAACTATTTCTCTGCTCAGGTGGATAGGCTAACGCTTTAGTAAGAGTGAATACATATTTCCTAGACACTTTGTCTTGGATTACCATATGTAACCCACCAATAAACGTAGCCACTTGTTAGGCTTTAGTCTCCATAAGATCATTTATGGCTGATAGTCTATAAAACTCATCAATATATACCTGGACTGTATAGATCCCTTGGTGACACTCTTGATATTACTAGAACAATCTTTACTCAAAGTTAGATGGTAGAAACCAAGCTTTGAGAAGCCGCTTCATCGTCAGCCATGAAGTCATAAGTTCCTTCCCCTGCCTAGATCAAGAAACTTGCAACTGTTCCCACCATGCAGATGCGCTTGCCTTGAACATATATGCCACTAACTTGACCTTTCGTTCTTCAGGAATACTTATATATTTGAAGAACCTCTCTACCTGTGTTACCTAATCTAAGAAATCTTCAATGTGAAGATGTCCATTGGACGAAGGCAAGCCTATCTTCATATGGTATTACCTGGAATCATCCCTACCATAATCCTGACGCCTAGGGTGCTCCTCATAAGCATCCCCATAGCCACCACCATAGGCTTTACCCACATAACCAGCACCTCTGTGCCCATGACCTCCATACCCTGTGCCACCTCTGGTTCTGATACCAAAGACTCCATCAGTGTAATCTTCATCATCACTGTTGTCGTCATGGACTGGATTGCCTAGGGGCCTAGGCTGAAAACGGTGGGCTGGCCTTACTCGGATTCCATCATTATCTCAGGCATCATAGTCTTGGGGATGTTTATTGAACCCAAGCTGCATCTGCTCCAAATCATCTTGCAACTGTTGAACGGACTGCTAGAGATTCTGGAACTTAACTCTCGAAGGAGCCTCCCTATCACGAATGTCTTCATTACGTGGGTTGTCCCCGTTATGTTGGCCGGCCATGATCAAGATAAAACCAGCTCTGATACCAACTGATATAACGGAAGACTTGAGTTTAACCTTAGCGCATCAAGGAGGAAAGAAAATCAGCGTCTTCAAACTTTTTCTTCTGGGCACACCCTAGAATGGAGAACAAAACAATATTTCTTACCCAAAGATAGAACACCAACCCACAGGTTGCAAAGATAACACTTCACAGAGTTTTGAGAGAAATTCTCTTAATAATTCTATTGATCAAAGTTATGAAAAATACAATAATGGGATCACCTATATATAGTGATAGGAAAATCCTATTACTTGTAAAAAAAAAAGTAAATCTAATCCTAGTAGAAAAGTAAACATACCTAATCCTAATAAAGAAAATAGTTTTAGAGAAATTAAAGTTAATCCTAATAAGGACAGGAAAACAAAATAAAATATTGATTATTATGTTCTACATCAAAATTGGTACTATAACCTAAAATCATGAGATTTCAATCTTTTATTTAGTGTATCAACCAACCACAAATGAAGCATAATCAATCAATCTTGTAACCAAGGCTAAATAACATCTTAACTTTGACATATAAACATACCCATATAGAAATCCATCAAATATCAACAACATTTTATTTATTTATTATTATTTTTTAAAAATGATCGCTAAATTAATAAGTAATTCTCTTATGATTCTCAAGCCAAATCTCCATGGTTTTTTTTTTTTTTTTTCATTTCAATTACTTCCAAAATCCCTTATTAAGATTACATCTATTCTGCACCAGGCCTAATCACCATTTATCTATTCTTAAGTAACCATAGTAAGCATGCACTAGATATGTATGACCCATCCCTAGGTGGGTCTTACTCGAGGCGGTATCATCACCTTTCAGCTTTGGTCATAATGACCTATATGCAAACATACAAATTTACAAGACAAACATCCTTTCGTTCAACTAATTACAAGTTAAACAATAATAATTTACATAAATAAATGACCTTTGCAACACAAGGGAGTCAAAGTTTAAGACTTTGAAATCATAAATAAAGGGGAATCTCCCCACTACAAAATTCTTTAATGGACTCTTAACGAAAAACCCAAAAGATGAGGATGTCGTAGACGAAAGCCTTACGAAGGACTTCCTTCGACTTGACTATAAAACTCCTGGTACTACCTAAAATATTAATAAATAAAGGATGAACTAAAAATCCTAGTAAGATACACATTACTAAAAGTAATCGTATTAAGGAGATATTTTTGTTTTCACTATAACTATAGCATATAATTCATCAAAATTTAAAAGAACTAAAATTTAAGTTTTATAGAGTTTCCTCCAATCATCTATCTCTATTCTTAGTAAGAAGAAATAACAGTTAAATAAGGATTTACCAAGATCCTTACAAGCCTTTCAAGTATACAAAGCTTACAATAGTGCACTCAATTATAAAGTCAATAAGAATAAAGAACTTCCAATTAAATACTATTTTATCATCACAATCATTATTCATGCCCGTTACCAGGCTCAACACATAAAATACCTCTCATAGGTCAATCATAACGTATGCCTCTCATGGGTCAATCATAAAGCAGGCCTCGCATTGGCAAATCATAAAGTATATCCCTCATGGGCCAATCATAAAGTATGTCTCTCATGGGCCAATCATAAAGTATGTCTTTCATGAGCCAATCATAAAACATGCCTTAATGAAAAAGTAATTAGATTTATAATCATGCATATAGTTTCATATCATTATAATGCCTCGTCATTGGGTAATCATATAACAATGGGGATGTCTCCACATGTATATGTATGTCAATCTTCACAATACAAGTCGGATCCTCCCTTACCCCTTACAAGGTGAGGTCCTTTCATCATTTAAATTCTTCCCTATCTCTTACTAGGATTCCCATATAAAAATATATATATATATATATATCTCAGATCCCTCTCTACCATTTTCCGGGTCGGGTTCTCAACAACATGGATCTTCTTTTATAAAATGTTAACCATATATATAAAGCATGAAAATGCATTCACCAAGCAACAAACATGCAAACAAGCATTCATAAATCTAGCACATTTCATTTTCATACCATTGAAATCATACGCATCAAAATCTCATAGCAATCAAATCAATCACTTTCATTACAATCAGATACATCACAATTCCTTAAACACAACCACATCAAATCATTTCTAAACTCGTATTGCAATGTAAATGTGTGTGTGTGTGTATGTGTGTGCCTATATATATATATATATATTCTCGTAATATTTCTCTTTATCATTTACATATCGAAATGTTATATACTCACCTTTCCAATAATTCTATTATTTATGATTTATATAATTATATCATATTTCCATACTTTTATTTCTATTATACAGTTTAACACGCTTACTAAATGTAAGGTGTACTCACCTTTGTTGAGTAAAGATCTAACCTCGGGTTTACTTCCTAGCCTTTGAGTTTTCCTTCCAATCGCACTAAACCAATATATATATATATATATATATATATACTTACTATAATCACTCAAAAGCGTACAAGCATTTAACACCCTAAGCCTATCATGCAATTTATATAAGCATAAAAAAATCTATAGGTTAAATCATAAACCTTTTTTCATTCTATTTAAGAATTTTATAAAAATTGTTCTAATATGTTTTTAAAACCAAAGGAATCCTTTAAAGATCTTAAATTTTAAAACTTTATCATGTATTAAAGCTCATAGTATCTTTGGAGAAGTTTAGGATTGAAAAACTTTAACAGAAGTCACTTATTTTTGAAGAAAAAGCTAAAAAACAAATTCAGGAGCTCGAGTAGTCGACCGTCCCTCTTGGGCAATCGACCGTAGGCTACCCAGAAACTTTCACAGTCGACTATCCAAGGTCCAGAGATTTTCACAGTCGACTATGCACTTTGGACAGTCTACTGTCTGGTCGCAAAATCTAAAAATTTTAAGGCAAAAACACCTTTTTCTTTAAATCAAAACCCTTATCTCTCATAAGACTTTCAAATCAAATCAAATTCAAGTTCTCAAGGGTTTTAGATCAAAGATTTAACACTTCCTGATGGAGCCCACAAAACCCTCGTCTAATGAAACACCAACACGTGGACCCTAGCACCACCGATTGGGGGACGACGCGTGTCTAGTCCCCACGACACGGCAAAGCACACGTGGAGCGACTAGATCACATGACCGCCACATCAAAGCAGGATTAGCAGGCCAAACTCCCACTGAAGCACGCAACCCCTGACAAATGCAACTTACTGATCACGCGATTAAGATATAACCCCCCTGAGCAGGGATTACAGGGGGGAGGCCATCCCTCCCCCCACGTGGGCAACCTCCACTCGAAAGAGTATAAATAGCTTAAAGGTATATGAGTCTAGGATAGGACTTTTGGTTTTTCAGTATTACTCTACTTTAAACTTAATCCTCGGCCTTGGCCTGAGTAGAACTTCGAAGGTCTCCCCCTCCCCTCCTTCCAAGGATCCCTTAGTTCACCCCTGCCACTTGTGCAGATCCCCAGAGGACAATCATAGGCCATATAAGTACCAAGGCCACGTTAGCACCAACGCCCCGTCAACAACTATCTTGTGGCATCAACAGATTTGCACCGTCCGTGGGAAACCACAACTTTCGCTGAATAATAGAAGCGAAGAAGTCTAAGGAACTCATCTGTTGTGATACCGCCAAGAAACAACACAAAAAGAACCGGTAAGGGAGCCCCAACTGCGTGCTCTGTCCCCATCCGAGGCAGCACCCAGAGCCAACGATCTAGGCCTAGATTCCTTGCAATCCCTGAGCGTGCAACCCCTAGATCGAGCAGACGGCCCCTCGTTAGAGAACAACCCCCTCATCTCTCCAGAACCGACTCTCTTGACTACGAGAAGCAGCCACGCATCCTCAGGCTACCCCTGTGACTCAGGCTCAATTCCAAGAGATCTCCTGAATGATAGCCGACTTGGCGGACCAAGTTCGAGGCGGAGGCCAGCAACCCTCCTTTTCTCCTCACCAAGCTCCCAAGCAAGCAAAATCTTCTAATAACGAAGACCCGACCTACAACCAGTCCATTACCGAGCCCTCGTTACGCTGTGGCCAGTCCAAGGAAAGCTTCTCCAAGAGCAAATTCAACTTAGACAGACAATTTGAGGAGATGAAAGAAAAAATAGACAGGGTCCTCAAGCATAGAAGCCTCAGTATCTTGGATGAGCTTAGTATCCAAGACTCTCTATTCAAGGAGGACGTCCTCGAGACCCCGCTCTCGCCTAACTTTATAATGCCACAAGTTAGGATGTATGACGATTCGACGGACCCTCTAGACCATTTACAACATTACAAGATGACCATGATGTTGCATTGGCATTCTTATCCTATCATGTGTCGTGCCTTCCCCTTTACTCTTGAGAAGGCCGCAGGTACATAGTACTCACATCTAAGGCCAGGGAGAATTTACAACTTTAGAGAGCTCAGTTATGCCTTTGCTTCATACTTCCTCAACAACAAAGGGTCGAAAAAGACCTCTGAAAGCCTGTTCAATATTATCCAACATCAATGAGAGAGGCTCCGAGCCTACATTTCTAGGTTCAATATAGCTGCATGGGAAATCCCTAACCTCAACCCGAATGTCCAAATGCTAGACTTTAAAAAAGCGCTGAGATCCAGGATCTTCAGCTCCAAGCTCACCCGACGCCCACCTAAGAACATGAATGAGGTTTTAACTCGAGCAGAAAAGTATATGTTGGCAGAAGAAGACCAAGCGTTTAGGGGAGAGAGAGAAGGGGAAACAAAGAAGAAGAGAAAAGACATCGACCCTCAGAGAGGAGCGGTCAAAAGGCCTCACCAAGAAAGCAGGTATAAACCCCACCCTCGACTCGACGATTTCACCCCCTTAATGTATCTAGGACCAATGTCCTAATGCAACTTCAAGACAGATCAGTCCTTCAGTGGTTGCCCAAGGGGCCACAACTCGGTGGGGACCAGAAGAAGTGGTGTCGATTCCACAAGAACTATGGTCACTATACAAAGGATTGTCATAACCTGAAGGAACAGATCGAGGCCCTTACCAGCCGAGGGCACCTGAAGGAATTCACAAGACCTCGAGAGAGGGACGTGCCTACCCAACCATGGATGGAATCTGGAGGTCCCCAGCCTCATTGGCAAGAGTGGCAAGACTTTCGTAATAACCACAGAACCAGGCAAGAGGAGCTGATCAGAAGAACCAAGAGGTGGCGACTACCACCAAAATCATCAAGACAATCTGCAGAGGCTCGACGGTTGGGGGAGATTTGGGACAAAGCAGCAAGGTGTATGCTAGAGCCTTGGCCTCCGTTAACAACCCCCACAAGCGAATGAAGTCGGGTCTAGTGATCACTTTTACAGAAGACGACTTGGAAGGTGTGCAGATTCCTTATGATGACGATGTGGTGGTCTCTCTTCTAGTGGTCGACCATGAAGTGAGGCGGGTCCTGATTGACAACGGGAGCTCGATAAACATCCTATTCTATGATGCCTTCCAGTGCATGGAGCTGAAAGATGAGCACTTAGATCCAGCTTCGGCCCCCCTTTATGGTTTCAATGGATCCCCAGTATTCGTGGAGGGAAGCATAGTCCTCTCTAGTACTGTAGGAATAGCACCGCAAACAACCACTGTGCAAACCACCTTCTTGGTAGTCAAGCAGCCCTCCTCCTATAATATGATCCTTGGTCGACCTACCCTCAACAAGGCTGAAGGCCATTGTCTCAACTTAGCATCTGAAAGTCAAATTCCTCACCAATGAGGGGGTGGGAGTGGTCAAAGGAGATCAACGATCTTCTCGGTCCTGTTATCTGAATACTATTAAGGAAGAAAAGAAGACCGAAGCCCTGCCCCTCGAAGTGGAAGACCTCATAGATGAGATGAAGACTCCAAAGGGGCAACCTGTAGAAGAGCTAACCTCGGAATCCCTCAGAGAAGACCCCTCCTGAACCATCCAGATCGGTTCAAATCTCCCCAAAAGTCACAGAGAATAGCTCTTTTCTCTCCTCAAGAAGAACCAGGACCTATTTGCCTAGTTTGCATCGGATATGCCTGGGATCGACCCCAAAATTATCGAGCACTGCCTGAATATAGATCCAAAACACAAGCCAGTCATTTAAAAAAAATGAACTTTCTCCCTAGAGTGCCAGGTCGCCATTAGGGCTGAGGTAGATAAATTGCTTGAAGCTGGCTTCGTCTGAGAAGCAAAGTAGCCCGAGTGGGTATCCAACGTGATGATGGTCCAAAAAGCCAACGACAAGTGGTGGATCTGCATCGACTTCACTAATTTGAACAAAGCTTATCCTAAAGACAGCTTTCCCCTCCCTCAGGTCGATTAGTTAGTGGATGCAACCTCGGGACACGAACTACTCTCCTTCATGGACACATACTCCGGCTACAACCAAATCTTGATGTACGGGCCCGACCAAGAAAAAACCGCCTTTGTCACTGATCGGGGATTATACTGCTATAAGGTTATACCCTTCGGGCTCAAGAACGCCGATGCAACCTATCAAAGATTAGTGAACAAGATCTTCAAGGAGTAGATCGGATGAAACATGGAAGTCTATGTAGATGATATGTTAGTCAAAAGTACAGAGGCACGGAACCACGGCTTCTAATTAGAAGAGGCGTTTGGGGTACTGCGCAAGCATAAGATGAGGTTGAACCCAGCGAAATGTGCGTTCGGAGTAACAGGGGGGAAGTTCTTGGGCTTCATGGTCACCCAAAGAGGAATAGAAGCTAGTACAGAAAAGATAAAAGCCATCCTTGATATGGCTCCACCTAAGTCCATAAAAGAAGTACAGTGGTTCACCGAGCGAGTAGCAGCCCTAAATCGCTTCATGCCCAAATCCATGGAAAGATGCCTGCCTTTCTTCAAGGTCATCAGGAAGACGAAAGATTTTTTCGTGGATAGAGAATTTCCAGGAAGTATTTGAACAATTAAAGAAATATTTAAGCTCGCGCTCACTCTTAACCAAGCTGCTTCTGGGTGAAGAACTGTTTCTGTACTTATCAGTTGGGCAAAGCACCGTGGCTTCTGTCCTGATCTGAGAAGAGGAAGGAATTCAAAAACCCACGTACTATGTTAGCAAGATCCTCCATGAAGTGGACATAAGGTATCCTCCTATAGTGAAGGTAGCTTACGCCCTCATAGTAGCCACACGAAAGCTCCGACCATATTTTCAAGCGCACACAATCGTCCTTCTAATTGACCAGCCCTTAAGGCAAGTCCTGCATAACCCGAGTGTTTTCGAGAGAATGGTAAAATGATCAATAGAACTAGAGGAGTTCGATATCTGTTACTGCCCTCAACAAGCAATCAAAATTCAAGCCTTGGCCGACTTCATCGTCGAAATGACCTTCTCAATGGACCTAAGCAAGGGTCGATGTCTGATGAATCACCTTCGGGGTGGACCTTCTATGTAGACGGATCTTCAAATACCACAAGAAGCAGAGCAAGACTCATTCTCTGCAGCCCTGACGGCTTCATGGTCGAATACACCTTAAGATTTGAATTCAAGACCTCCAACAACAAGGCAGAATACGAAGCCCTACTGGCCGACCTGAGGTTAGCTAAAGCATTGACCGCCGAAGTTTTAGATGTGTACAGTGACTCATAGCTGATGGTAGGTCAGGTGACTAGGGTATTAGAAGCCCGGGGAGAAAAGCTCGCGCGGTAGCTCGAAAAAGCAAAAGTGCTGGTCGCAAAATTCAAGACATTCCGATTAACTCAAGTCCCACAAGCAGATAACTCCAAGGAGGACAACTTGGCCCGCCTGGCCTTGTCCTGACACCTCGAGCCAACTCAAGCCATCTACCTAGAGACTCTCTCCACCCCAAGCATAGACGAAGCCCTTGTCCTGCCAGTAATAGAGAAAGAAACATGGATAGACCCGATCCTCCGACACTTAAGAAATAGGAAAGTCCCCGAACAGAAGAACGAAGCCAAAAAGCTAATCTCCCGTGCCTCCCAGTACACGGTCATATATGGGCAGTTATATAAGAGAGCTTTGACTATGCCCTACTTGAGGTGCCTCAGTTCGCTTAAAGCCGACTACGCTCTCCAAGAGGTCCACGAGGGGATATGTGGAAATCACTTAGGGGCCTGAGCCTTAGCCTTCAAGGTTCTTCGACAAGGGAATTACTGGCCCAAAATGAAGGAGGACGTAGTAGATTTGGTCAGAAAATGCAAGAATTGCCAATGATACTCTCTAATACCGCATCAACCTGCTAATCCCTTCACCTTAATCACCAGTCCTCTCCCCTTCGTCATGTGGGGAATGGACATTCTTGGCCCATTCACCATGACCTCCGAACAGAAAAGACACCTCATCGTGGCCATCGATTACTTCACCAAGTGGGTCAAAGCAGAACCACTGGCCAACATCGTGGATCATCAAACCCGAAACTTCGTTTGGAAATCGATCGTGTGTCGATTCGGAATACCTCGGGTGTTGGTCACCGACAACGAAAAGCAATTCGATAGCTCTCGGTTTAAAACATTTAGTGGAGACCTCTGCATCGAACATCGATTCTAGTCCGTAGAATATCTGCAAGCTAACGGCAAGGCCTAGGTGACCAACATAACGCTTCTCTACGGGATTAAGAAAAGACTTGACAAAACGAATAAGCAATGGGCCGATCAACTCTCCAACGTCCTCTAGGCTTATCGAAAAATTGTACATACTCCAACAAGAGAAACCTCATTCTTCATGATGTACGGTTTGAAAGCCATCATTCTCCTCGAAGTCGGAATACCATCAATGCGCGTGCAACACTTTCAACCAAGTAACAATGAGGAAGAGTTGTGAATGAACGCCGACTTAGTTGACGAAGCCTGAGACAAAACCCAAATCTGCTTAGCTGCGTATCAACAGAGGATCACCCGATATTATAATTCTCAAGTTCAAAACAGAAACTTTAAACTGCATGATCTCGTCCTTTGGAAAAGTGAAGTATCCCATGCTCGGCACACGGGAAAGCTTGTTTTGAATTGGGAAGGCCCTTACAGGATCCGAAAATTGTGCTGGGTTGGCACCTTCGAACTTGAGGAGTTAGATGGCAAACCTGTTTGTTGGGAAATCACCTTCTTGATGCCTAGGTGGTGATCTTCTAAACACCTAAGTCTAGAGTGACTTGTAATGAATCGAAAACAGAAATAGAAATCAAAGAAAAGAAAGAACACAGCAATTGTTATCGAGGTTTGGCAATGGTCTACGTCCCCTTGAGTTCCTCTGAACTCTCTACACTAAATCAATAAGTTCTTATAGATTATAGCAACCCCTTTCAAGAAATCTCTAGTTCTTGAAGAACCAAAGAAGAGAAGAAAGAAAGTGATAAGAACTATTACAAAGCCCTCTACCCACAATCTATACTACTATCTCTTTACAACTAGCCTCTCTTTTGAGATCTATTCTAGTGCCTCTCCTGTGTTTTGTGTCTTTGCACTCCAAAACTTGCACTTGAATTCTCTTGTATGATGATCACTTGTATGTCTTGTCTCACAATTTTTTGTTGAGATTGAAGCTAGGTGACTTCTTATATAGTGCACCACTTCTTGAGCCAATCTTTGAAGTCAATCTCCACCTTTAGATCTTGAGGACCATTCAATCATAGCCCTTCATCAATCATTAGTGATCCTGTGCATTTTGTTCATGCATCCATGCACCTCTCAAAAGGCTGAACTAATGTGCATCAGTGTGCCTTCAGGCCACGGCCTAGAACAGGGCATGCTGCAGCTTGAAGAGGGCTGAACATCTCCACAATTACATCCATTATGGGCGCCGTGGCCTGGGGGAGGCTGAGCCGTGGTGCACACCCCCTCCAGGTCTTTTCCTTTGCTAGGCGCCGCATATTGGAAGAGCTGAGCCGTGGCGCACACTGGTGTGCACATATTCTGGAGTTGCTACAAGGTGAGACCTGATGCTGAACCATCTTCAAACCTTGTTTAAACCTTAGAAAAACACCAACAATCTCTACCTTTGTTTAAGCATTTAAACCCAAACCTATTGTCCAAAGAACTCAAGATCCAAACTCATCTTGAGTCATCATATCAACCGACTCCAATCCTAAGTAGTCCAAGGCAATGATCCAAATTCATCTTGCCTAAATCTACAGGATTTTCCTCCATGGCTGTCTTATCCACATGAATGCATCCTTCCATAACATTTTCCCAAATGAAATGATACCGAACATCCATGTGCTTTATCCTCTCATGGAACACCGGATTTTTACACAAGTGCAATGCACTTTGGCTATCCTAATACACCACCACCTGCTCTTTCAGGACCTTCAACTCTTCCAACAACCCTTTGCACCACATAGCCTCCTTAATGGCTTTCGTTGCCGCTATGTACTTAGCCTCGGTTATTGAGAGTGCTACCATAGGCTGCAACTAAGCCTTCCAACTTACACAGCATCCGTTTAAGCTGAAGAAGTAGAAGGTAATCAATTTTTTTTTATCCCGGTCTGCTCCATAGTCCGAATTCGCATAACCCTCAAGACAGATGGACTTACCCCTCTTCTCATAAATCAGCCCCACATTTGGGCTTCCCTTCAAGTACCTCAGCAACCACTTCATCCCAAGCCAATACTGTTTTTCGGAATTACTTATAAACCTGCTGAGAACACTTATTACATGAGTAATATCAAGTCTAGTGCTTACCATGGTGAACATAACTGAACCAACCGCACTAGAGTAAGAGACCTTTTCCATTTCCTTCTTCTCCTCCTCCGATCTCAGACATTGATGGCTGGAGAACTTGAAATGACCAGCTAGGGGAAGCTTCACTGGTTTGCTATCTTCCATAGAGAACTTAGATATCATCTTCTCTATGTAGGAAGTTTGAGAAATCTTCAATCTGTTTTTCTCCCTTTCCCGGATTATGCTCATCCCAAAGATCTTTTGTGCATGGCCAAGATCCTTCATCTCAAACTCCTCACTGAGTTGAGACTTCAATTCTTCTATCCTCTCCATGCTGCTCCCAACCAGCAACATATCATCAACATAGATGAGGATGATCACCACTTCCTCCACCTTGTGCCCTTTATAGTACAAGTACGAATTATAGTAGCTCCTTATGAAACCCACGCTAGTTACAAAGGAATCAAACCTCTTATTCCATTGTCGAGGTGATTGCTTCAGGCCATAAAGAGATTTCTTCAATTGGCACACCAACTCTCCCTACCTTCATTCCTCCTAGCCTTTGGGTTGCTTTATGTAGATGGTCTCATCAAGCTCTCCATGCAAGAACATTGTCTTCACATCCATTTTCTCAATCTCCAAATCAAATTGGACCACCATAGCCAATACTATCCGTATCGTCTTGTACTTCACTACCGGTGAGAATATTTCGGTGAAATCTATGCCTTCTCTTTATGTGAACCCCTTCGCCACCGGCCTAGCTTTATACCGAAATTCATCCCCTGGAGGATTCCCTTCTTTGATCTTGTAGATCCACCTACAATCCACAACTCTATTTTTCTGGTTTGGGCACCAATTCCCAAGAGTTGTTCTTCCTCAAAGAATCCATTTCTTACTCCATAACTAGCTGCCACTTTGACGAATCCTTATATTCCATAGCTTCTATGTAAGTTTTTGGTTCAACCATCCTTCCTTCTATCTAAGGAGTTGCTACATTAGCATCTGCAAACCCATATCTCAAAGGTGGTCTGACCACCCTCCTTCCCCGGTCCCTTATGAGCTGGTAGTCATTCTGACTTGCTGCATCAACCCTTCTAGTTCAACCTCTTCTTGAGTGCCCTGAGCTTGGCCTTCATTAATGGGCTCTACCTGGTCCAAACCCTCTTGCCTTCCTTGCTCTACCTGAACTGAATTCTTCTTGATGCAATGCTCCACAAATTTCGGACTAGTTTGCTCACTAGCCCCTACAGGGTTAGTTTTCTCCAAATAGGGAAATAACAATTCATTAAAAATAACATCCCTACTTATTATGAGTTTCATTCCTTTTGGTTCTAAGGACCACAACCTATACCCCTTAACCCCATCACCATACCCTAAAAACACATATTTTCTAGACCTTGGGTTAAGTTTATCATCCTTTTGATGTGCAAATGCAGCACACCCAAAAGTCCTAAGGTTTCTCAACTCAGGGGGTTTCCCACTCCACATCTCCATAGGAGTCTTGAGCTCTAAAGCTCTAGAGGATGACCTATTAACCAAGTATGCAGCAGTAGACATAGCTTCCCCCCAAAAATATTTTGGCAAACTGGACCCAATTAACATGCACCTAACCTTTTCCATAAGGGTCCTGTTCATCCTCTTAGCAACTCCATTTTGCTGAGGTGTTTTCATAACCGTTCTATGTCTTAGAATGCCATTTAACTCACAGAATTTGTCAAAATCCTTATTGCAAAATTCTAAGACATTATTGGTTCGTAAAGCCTTAACTACCCTACCCGTTTGAGTCTCCAGCAACTTTTTCCGCACCACAAATTTATTCAAAGCATTTGATTTATTTTTAAGCAAATAAACCTAAACCTTTCTTGAATAATCATCAATTAAAGACAGAAAGCGAAATTTACCTCCCTGTGTTGGTGTTCTTGCTGGTCCCCAAAGGTCCGAATGAATGTAGTCAAGAATCCCCTTAGACTTGTACACTCCGGTGTTGCTTCCCAAGAACGCAACACTCGCAGAAATCCAATTTCTCTACTTTGTCACCACCAAGTAGACCATCCTTACTGAGAACTTGTAGGCCCTTTTTGCTCATATATCCCAAGCTGGTGTACCAAAGAGTTGCCTTATCCATCTTAGCCATCAAGCTTGCTGCTTGATCCTTGATTTCTGTCTCTCCGATCATCTCATAGAGTCCATCTTTTATTGCTGCTTTGATCACTACCAAAGATCTCTTGGTTACCTTGATCTTTCCTCCCTCTACTTTGTATGTATACCCCATGGAATCCAACTGCCCCAATGAGATCAAATTCCTCTTCAAATCCGAAAGATACCTCATATTCCGCAGCAGCCTTGTGACTCCATCAAACATCCTCAACTGGATATCTCCTATCCCCCTCATTTAGCAAGAAGTGTCATTCCCTAAGAAAACCTTTCCATCATTGGTTTCTGAGAAATTCTTGAACTAATCCTTGTGAGGGCACATGTGATAAGTGCACCTAGAATCCAGAATCCATTTCTCACTGCCTTGCCTCCTGCTCACATTTGAGCACATAACAAGAACATCATCTTGTTGTTCTTCTTTGGCAACCGAAGCCTCTCCATTGTTGGTATGGCTTCTTCCTCTCTTATCCCACATCTTTTTCTTGCAATCTTTCCTGAAATGTCCCTCTTTGTTGCAGTAGAAGCATCTTTTTCCTCCAAATCTCGGTTTGGAATAAGATCTCCCATGGCTCTGCCCTCTACCTCTTGACTTCTCCCGATAATTGCCATGAATGTTATTGCCATTCCGAGTTGCTGGCCTTCCTCTAACAAACAACCCTTCTCCACTTGATGCCTCCCTCATCTTGGCTTTGAAATCATGAGCCCTTATGGCATTGATCACAATCTCCTTGGTTAAAGTATCTCTTCCATATTCAGTAGCATTAATCAAATTATCAAAACAATCAGGAAGAGAATTCAACAAAATAACAGCCAATTGTTCATCCGGGAATGTTATGCTACAGCTATTCAAATCTTGAACTAGCTATTAAACACATCAAGATTATCTTGCAACTCTTTACTAGGATCCATTTTAAAAGCAAAGATTCTTTTAAGAAGATAAATCTTATTAGGGAGAGTTTTGGTAAGAAATAACTCATCTAGTTTCTTCCATATGACAGCAGGATCTTTCGAGTCTCCGCACTCCCTTGTGACACTATCCTACATGTGCAAGAAAATGGTGCTGTATGCCATCTTCTTCATCTCAATCCTCTGGACTTCCGTGATACTTGTTGGAAAAGTGTCATCTTCTCCAATCGCCAATTCCACTTTTTGTTGCACAAGAACAGCCTTGATCTTTCGCTTCCATAGGGCAAAGTCTCCCTTTCCATCAAACTTCTCAACACAGAAATTTGAAGCCATCTTGCAGAGAAAATCCCAGATTTATGCAGCACCCATAATTGCTTTCCCAAACTTCTAAATCATAAGAACTTGATCAAAGATAGATCTCAATACCATTCTTGAATTACCCTTAAGAACATAATCAGATCTTGATCCCAGCACTGTTCTTGAATCACCCAAGAAGTTGGCCTTTGATTCTTGGAGTCTTGCTCCGCTACCTTCTGTTCTAGCTCTGATACCCACTCACCAAAGCTCTAATACCACTATTGTGGTATATCCTCTAGCTCTGATACCATTTTTGGGAAATCACCTTCTTGATGCCCAGGTGGTGATCTTCCAAACACTCAAGTCTAGAGTGACTTGTAATGAATCAGAAACAGAAACAGAAATCGAAGAAAAGAAAGAACACAGCAATTGTCATCGAGGTTCGGCAATAGCCTACGTCCCTATGAGTTCCTTTGAACTCTCTACACTAAATCAATGAGTTCTTACAGATTACAGCAACCCTCTTCAAGAAACCTCTAGTTCTTGAAGAACCAAAGAAGAGAAGAAAGAAAGTGATAAGAACTATTACAAAGCCCTCTACCCACAATCTATACTACTCTCTCACTACAACCAGCCTCTCTTTTGAGATCTATTTTAGTGCATCTCTTGTGTTTTTTGTCTTTGCACTTGAATTCTCTTATATGATGATCACTTGTATGCCTTGTCTCACAATTTTTTGTTGAGATTGAAGCTAGGTGACCCTTTATATAGTGCACCACTTCTTGAGCCAATCTTTGAAGTCAATCTCCACCCTTAGATCTTGAGGACCATTCAATCATAGCCCTTCATCAATCCTTAGTGATCCTATGCATTTTATTCATGCATCCACGCACCTTTCAAAAGGCTGAACCAATGTGCATCAATGTCGCTTCAGGCAATGGCCTAGAACAGGGCATGCCGCGGCCTGAAGAGGGCTGAACATCTCCACAATTAGATCCATTCTGGGCACCGCAGCCTGGGGGAGGCTGAGCCACGGCGCACACCTCCTCTAGGTCTTCTCCTTTGTTGGGTGCCGTACCTTGGAAGAGCTGAGCCACGACGCACACTGATGTGCATATATTCTGGAGTTGCTGCAAGGTGAGACGCGCACACCTCAAGCCGCGGCGCCAAGACTTGATGTTGAACCATCTTCAAACCTTGCTTAAACCTTAGACAAACACCAACACTGTTCCATGTACTTGGAACGCAAAAAACCTTCACAAATTCTATCAGTAATGCAATAAGTAAAAGCTATAAATAATAAAGTGCGAATTTGGAAGAAGTTCAAAGTTTCATTAAGTTTGCAATAGAAGGATAAGCGCTATCGACCTTGAATAGAAAAAAAAAACAAAAAAAAAACTATCTTAAGGGGCCTCGCACTCGGGGGCCTCCTGAGGCTCGGCCCCAACTGCATCCTCTGCTTCTTCTGCCTCCTGAGGCTCAGCCCGACCATTTCCTTGGCATCCCTTCCTCCAGTAGCCACACCAGCTTCCCCTGAGGAGGACCCCAGCTCCAAGCCAGAGAAGTCGACCTCTGGGAAGAGAAACACGGCCTTCCTACTAGGTTCATTAAAGCTCTCGAGGAACTGAGCACCGTCCTCTTCTAAGAAAGCCTCCTCCCTCTTTGCAGCTTTACGTCGGGACTTCTCCATCTCTGCTCGGATTAGGTCCTTCTCCTTCCTCAAGGCTTTCTCAGCTCAGCGTTAGTGGTCCTTCTCCAAGACGGTGTCCTCCTTGGCCCTTTCAGTGGCCTCAAAGGAAGAGGGCAAGGCCCAGATGAGATCCCGGGCCTCCTCCAACTTATGCTTAGCCTTTGCCAAGCACTCAACCATGTTAGTGCTGCACCGAGCAAGTACCCCCACAAGGACTCCGGTCTGAAACAAACAAAGAGCATTGTAAAAAACTATTGGAAAATTATGAAGTAAGAAACAAAATGAAAAGGTTGGTCATACCTGGGAGGATATAGCCTCCACTTTCGAGCATAACCCTTTAAAGGGCCTCCTGGAGAGCTCCATCATGTCACGAGTAGGGATCCCCATGACAAGATGCTCTCGAATGACTCTCGGGTGCGTAAACACCGAGTCATCCACCTTCAATGCCCACTTAGGCATGAAGGGAGCAGCCACTCCAAATCCCTCCCTGGACAAGGACGGCCCCTGAGGAGGGTTGGGCATATCTAGAGTTGGTCATGACTCCGAAACAAGAGGACTCAGAGGACTCTCCACTAAAACAGGCACCAGGTTTGATGCCCGGGCCTGCTTCCTCCTTGGCTCTGAAGCTGAACCATTAGCTTTAGCGGCTCACTTCTTCTCCTTGGCCATCCACTTAGCCCTCTCCCTTGCTTGGGCAGCCATCTACATCTCTGCACAAAGGACGAGCATTAGTAACTTGAAAACAAAACAAATTACAAATAAATAAAATGCATAAAGGTTACTGTGCTTGAGGTTTGCTGGAAGGCTGGGAGGGCAAAGGCCCCACCTGTGGAACTCTTCATTATCTCCAAGGACCTCGATATCCAGAGGGGCGCCCAACATAGCCTTCAACGTCTCATACTTTCGGTGCAGGAGGTGCAACTTCTTGTATTTGCCGACATAATCTAAACTCCAACTGAGGGGGGTGTTGAAGATTTCAGTGCTCCTTACAAAGAAGAATAACCTCTTCCACTTCTTTATGGAAGACGACTTCTTTTTCCGTACGCTCTTCTGAGCCCTCGAACTCACTATCACCCACCCACTTTCCCCGAGCCTAGTTATCTGGAAATGGGCTTTAAAAACATTGAGGTTCATAACCCCGCCCACTTCCTGGCATATGGCTATAAAAGCTAGGATCAGCCGCACCGAGTTGGGCACTAGCTAACTCAGCGCGATACCGAAGTACCTAAGCACTAAGCAGAAAAATGGGTGGAGAGGGAACCTAAGTGATAAGTGCCAAATATTGCATATTTTAGCCCATTAATTTACATTTTTTATCTTAGGAATTTGTTACTTTGATTTTTTTTTGTTGTTTTACAGGTTTACAAGCACTTGGAAAGGAGTTTCACTAAAATTGCCAGAATTGCCTGTGTAGATCAATCATTTTTGTGGATTTTACTGTATTTATTCAGAAAGAACCAGGAGATGAGCCATATATGTTTGGAAAGATCCAGATGTCTATTTTCTGAGGAATTTTATAACTCATAAAAATAATTTTTCTAGAGAAAGTTATGGAAGTTTTAGTAGACAAAGGTCAGGTTGTGTGTGATTTCAGTGTGGCAAATCAATCATTTTTGTGGATTTTACTGTATTGATTCAGGAAGAATCAGGAGATGGGCCATATATTCTTGGAAAGATCCAAATGTCTATTTTTTGGGGAATTTGATGACTTGTAAAACTGATTTTTCTAGAGAAAGTTATGACAGTTTTAGTAGACAAAGGTCAAGCAGTGCACCATGCTGCACTCGAGCGCACAAGACTGTGATCGAGTGCACTCGGACAGTATCTCACATCGAATTTGACACACATTGTACTCTTGAGTTTTCCTATAAAAGCCCCACCTCACTGAAACAATTGGTGGGCAATCCGAAAGACTTCTGCTAGCATTCTGGTGGATCTCGAAGGCTTTGCTACCACGAGGGGATGCGCCGCCCAACAGCGAGTAGAATTTCTCCCAATGTATAGTTAGTTTTAATTTATTTCTTTTTTTTAAAGTTTAATGTTTAGCACTTTTATTGTGAACTTTAGTTTCATAAATATGAGAGGCTAAAATCTTCATCTAAGGTTGAAGATGAAGCCTCGCCATTGTTTGGTATAATATTTTCAGATTTGTTCATACAATTCTGATATTTTTAGTATAAATGTTCTGTTCAATTATTTGAGTAAAATTCTATGATTGATTGCTTTCAAATTGTTAAAATTGGATATTTCTTATGTTTCATCTATTGGATACAGTGGACCATTCAAATTAGATTGGATATCCATTGTGATTTGTGAATTAAACGGATACATTGGATGGTTTTGGTTTAGTTTGGGTATTCGCTGTGATTTGTATAATGGTGGATTCATGGAATTATTTGATAGATTATTTTTATATAGAGCATGAAAATATATGCTTTACTTTGGTGGGGTGGATTCAGAAACCTTAGTATTTTTATTATTTGTTTCAAATCAATTTAGTTTAAGTTTATATTTCTTTGCAAAAATACAATCCAAAATTTAGAACTAGGTTAAAATAGGGTTAGTTTAGATAAAAATATATTTTCATAACGTAATTCCCTGTGGATTCAACCTCGCACTTGCACAACATTATATTGCAAATGACTCATGTGCTTGCGAGTAATTTAAAACTCACAACACTAAGCCCGACCTTCATGTGCTGTTCGTAAATGCATAGCTCATAAGGCGTGCGGCTCAAAAGGACATCGCAAGCCTTCTCTCCATCCTCTGGTGCCCATAGAGCATACTCCATAGGGATTCTGTACATCATCCTCATCCTAGGGAGCTCCACCTCTCCCACTATGCTCAAGATGGAGTTTGTCTCGAACATCCATTCCACCCTCTCAGCCTCCGTGGCATCCTCCCTGATACTAACCAACGCCCGGTCAACCTCTTCCTCTCCAAAAGACTCCTCCTCTCCCTCACCCTCTGATCCATTATCTCCCTCGAGGATAAAGGTTATAAGAGCTAGAGCACCCTCCCGAGGAACAGCCTCCAGGGAGTAGGCATCCTCGCTGGAGGAAGCACCTATGGCTTCTTCCAATTCCCTTGATAGATCTCTGCTAATCTAACTCTCGCTATGATCAGACATTGTAGAAGTGACTCACCAAGAAACATACGAAGTTTGGATATAGCTTCTTGTTGGAAATCACCTTGACAAGATACCCAGGTGATGATCTTCCAAACACTCAATTCTAGAATGATTTGTAGAAAGAAATACAGCAATCGAAGGCAAGAAAGAAAAGAAGACAAGCGATTTGTTATCGAGGTTCGTCAATAGCCTACGTCCCCGTGAGTTCCTCTGAACTCTCTGCACTAAATCAATGGTTCTTTAAAATATAGCAACCCTCTCCAAGAAACCTCAAGTTCTTGAAGAAACCAAGAAGAGAACAAGAAAGTGATAGACCTATTACAATGCTTTCTATCAATTCTATACTACTCTCTCTTCTTTACAACCAGCAACTCTACAATGAGTCCCTCTTATATGTCTGTGTCTTTGCACTCTCACACAATTCTCTCTTGTATATCTATCACAAACACACTTGTGTCTTGTATCACAATGTGTTTTCACATCTTATATTGTCATGAGATTGAACCTAGGTGACCCTTTATATAGTGCACCAACTTCTTGTCCAATCTTGTGTGTCATTCTCCACCCTTAGATCTTGATGACCACTTAACCATGGCCCTCCATCAATCCTAAGTGGTGTTGTGCATTTTAACCTTGCATCTATGCACCTAAGAGGAGGTTTAAGCAAACTATCTATGTGTGCTTCAGTTTGCCTAGCGTCTAGGCGCTGAACAGGGGGCGGTGCGGGGCTGGGCAGACCTTTGCACCATGTTCTGGATGGTGCAGCACTGGTGGAGAGGCGATGCAGTGCTGCCTTACTTCAGAATGCCTCCTTGCTGGGCGGTGAGGCACTGGTGAAGGGGCGGTGAGGCACGCACTGATCCTTCCCCTTCACACAGCAGTGCGCACTACTTTGCTTGGTTGATTAGGGGTGTGCACACACACCCAAATGGATGCCACACATGTGTGCACTCCTTTAACATGCTGTATTTTAATCTTCCAACCTTGGTTTAGACTTTAACCATCTTTAAACCATGTTTAGACATGTTTAAACCATAGACAAATACTAACAATCTCTACCTTTGTCTAAGTGTTTAAATCTGAACAATTGTGCAGAGAGCTTCAGGATCCAAACTTATCTCGAGTCATCAATTAACTAACTCTAATCCTAAGAAGTCCAAGGCAATGATTGGACCTTCTTAGAGGTAGAACCTTGGTGCCTAAATCTGCCGGACTTTCCTCCCTGGTCTTCTTGTCAACATGAATGCATCCTTTCGTACCATTTTTTAGAATGTAATGGAGTTTGTCTTGGACTTCTGTACATCATCCTCATCCTAGGGAGCTCCACCTCTCCCACTATGCTCAAGATGGAGTTTGTCTCGAACATCCATTCCACCCTCTCAGCCTCCGTGGCATCCTCCCTGATACTAACCAACGCCCGGTCAACCTCTTCCTCTCCAAAAGACTCCTCCTCTCCCTCACCCTCTGATCCATTATCTCCCTCGAGGATAAAGGTTATAAGAGCTAGAGCACCCTCCCGAGGAACAGCCTCCAGGTAGTAGGCATCCTCGCTGGAGGAAGCACCTATGGCTTCTTCCAATTCCCTTGATAGATCTCTGCTAATCTAACTCTCGCTATGATCAGACATTGTAGAAGTGACTCACCAAGAAACATACGAAGTTTGGATATAGCTTCTTGTTGGAAATCACCTTGACAAGATACCCAGGTGATGATCTTCCAAACACTCAATTCTAGAATGATTTGTAGAAAGAAATACAGCAATCGAAGGCAAGAAAGAAAAGAAGACAAGCGATTTGTTATCGAGGTTCGTCAATAGCCTACGTCCCCGTGAGTTCCTCTAAACTCTCTGCACTAAATCAATGGTTCTTTAAAATATAGCAACCCTCTCCAAGAAACCTCAAGTTCTTGAAGAAACCAAGAAGAGAACAAGAAAGTGATAGACCTATTACAATGCTTTCTATCAATTCTATACTACTCTCTCTTCTTTACAACCAGCAACTCTACAATGAGTCCCTCTTGTATGTCTGTGTCTTTGCACTCTCACACAATTCTCTCTTGTATATCTATCACAAACACACTTGTGTCTTGTATCACAATGTGTTTTCACATCTTATATTGTCATGAGATTGAACCTAGGTGACCCTTTATATAGTGCACCAACTTCTTGTCCAATCTTGTGTGTCATTCTCCACCCTTAGATCTTGATGACCACTTAACCATGGCCCTCCATCAATCCTAAGTGGTGTTGTGCATTTTAACCTTGCATCTATGCACCTAAGAGGAGGTTTAAGCAAACTATCTATGTGTGCTTCAGTTTGCCTAGCGTCTAGGCGCTGAACAGGGGGCGGTGCGGGGCTGGGCAGACCTTTGCACCATGTTCTGGATGGTGCAGCACTGGTGGAGAGGCGATGCAGTGCTGCCTTACTTCAGAATGCCTCCTTGCTGGGCGGTGAGGCACTGGTGAAGGGGCGGTGAGGCACGCACTGATCCTTCCCCTTCACACAGCAGTGCGCACTACTTTGCTTGGTTGATTAGGGGTGTGCACACACACCCAAATGGATGCCACACATGTGTGCACTCCTTTAACATGCTGTATTTTAATCTTCCAACCTTGGTTTAGACTTTAACCATCTTTAAACCATGTTTAGACATGTTTAAACTATAGACAAATACTAACAATCTCTACCTTTGTCTAAGTGTTTAAATCTGAACAATTGTGCAGAGAGCTTCAGGATCCAAACTCATCTCGAGTCATCAATTAACTAACTCTAATCCTAAGAAGTCCAAGGCAATGATTGGACCTTCTTAGAGGTAGAACCTTGGTGCCTAAATCTGCCGGACTTTCCTCCCTGGTCTTCTTGTCAACATGAATGCATCCTTTCGTACCATTTTTTAGAATGTAATGGAGTTTGTCTTGGACTTCTGTACATCATCCTCATCCTAGGGAGCTCCACCTCTCCCACTATGCTCAAGATGGAGTTTGTCTCGAACATCCATTCCACCCTCTCAGCCTCCGTGGCATCCTCCCTGATACTAACCAACGCCCGGTCAACCTCTTCCTCTCCAAAAGACTCCTTCTCTCCCTCACCCTCTGATCCATTATCTCCCTCGAGGATAAAGGTTATAAGAGCTAGAGCACCCTCCCGAGGAACAGCCTCCAGGGAGTAGGCATCCTCGCTGGAGGAAGCACCTATGGCTTCTTCCAATTCCCTTGATAGATCTCTGCTAATCTAACTCTCGCTATGATCAGACATTGTAGAAGTGACTCACCAAGAAACATACGAAGTTTGGATATAGCTTCTTGTTGGAAATCACCTTGACAAGATACCCAGGTGATGATCTTCCAAACACTCAATTCTAGAATGATTTGTAGAAAGAAATACAGCAATCGAAGGCAAGAAAGAAAAGAAGACAAGCGATTTGTTATCGAGGTTCGTCAATAGCCTACGTCCCCGTGAGTTCCTCTGAACTCTCTGCACTAAATCAATGGTTCTTTAAAATATAGCAACCCTCTCCAAGAAACCTCAAGTTCTTGAAGAAACCAAGAAGAGAACAAGAAAGTGATAGACCTATTACAATGCTTTCTATCAATTCTATACTACTCTCTCTTCTTTACAACCAGCAACTCTACAATGAGTCCCTCTTGTATGTCTGTGTCTTTGCACTCTCACACAATTCTCTCTTGTATATCTATCACAAACACACTTGTGTCTTGTATCACAATGTGTTTTCACATCTTATATTGTCATGAGATTGAACCTAGGTGACCCTTTATATAGTGCACCAACTTCTTGTCCAATCTTGTGTGTCATTCTCCACCCTTAGATCTTGATGACCACTTAACCATGGCCCTCCATCAATCCTAAGTGGTGTTGTGCATTTTAACCTTGCATCTATGCACCTAAGAGGAGGTTTAAGCAAACTATCTATGTGTGCTTCAGTTTGCCTAGCGTCTAGGCGCTGAACAGGGGGCGGTGCGGGGCTGGGCAGACCTTTGCACCATGTTCTGGATGGTGCAGCACTGGTGGAGAGGCGATGCAGTGCTGCCTTACTTCAGAATGCCTCCTTGCTGGGCGGTGAGGCACTGGTGAAGGGGCGGTGAGGCACGCACTGATCCTTCCCCTTCACACAGCAGTGCGCACTACTTTGCTTGGTTGATTAGGGGTGTGCACACACACCCAAATGGATGCCACACATGTGTGCACTCCTTTAACATGCTGTATTTTAATCTTCCAACCTTGGTTTAGACTTTAACCATCTTTAAACCATGTTTAGACATGTTTAAACCATAGACAAATACTAACAATCTCTACCTTTGTCTAAGTGTTTAAATCTGAACAATTGTGCAGAGAGCTTCAGGATCCAAACTCATCTCGAGTCATCAATTAACTAACTCTAATCCTAAGAAGTCCAAGGCAATGATTGGACCTTCTTAGAGGTAGAACCTTGGTGCCTAAATCTGCCGGACTTTCCTCCCTGGTCTTCTTGTCAACATGAATGCATCCTTTCGTACCATTTTTTAGAATGTAATGATACCGAACATCCATATGCTTTGTCCTCTCATGGAACACCGAATTCCTCCACAAGTGCCATGCACTTTGGTTATCTAAAGATACCACCACCTGCTCTTTTAGGACCTCCCACTCATCCAACAACCCTTTGCACCCCATAGCCTCCTTTATAGCTTCCGTAGCCGCTATGAATTTTGCCCCGGTTGTTATGAGTGCTACCACTGGCTGCCACTGAGCCTTCAAATGCCTCAACAACTACTTCATCCCAAGCCAATTCTTCTTTCCAGGACTACTCACAAATCTGTTGAGAACACCCATTGCCTAAGAAACCCTTAGCCAGTTTCTCTCCTTTTCTTGGATTCTACACATCCCAAGGATCTTTTATGTAAGGCTAAGATCCTTCCTCTCGAACTCCTCACTGAGTTGAGATGTAAACCTCTTCCTGCTGTTCTAAACCAACAGCATATCAATGACATAGATGAGGATACTCACCATCTTCTCCACCTTTGTCTAGGTGAGAAAGTTTCTGTGAAATCTATGTCTTTTCTTCTTGTGAACCCCTTTACCACCAATCTAGCCTTGTTCCGGACTTCATCTCCTGGAGGGTACCCTTCTTTGATCTTGTAAGTCCACTAACAATCCACAACTCTCTGATTTCTCGGAATGTACACCAATTCCCAGAAGTTTTTCTTCCTCAAAGAATCCATTTCTTCCTCCATAGCTAGCTTCCATCTTGGCGAATCCTTACATCCCATGGCATCAATGTAAGTCTCTTGTTCACTCATCTCTTCTTCTGTCCAAGGAGCTGATGCATCCACAGCATCCGCAAACCTATATCTTGAAGGTGGTCCTACCAGCCTTCTTTCCCAGTCTCTTGTGATTTGATAGTCCTTCTGACTCCCGTCATCATCAACTTCCAGTTCAACCTCCTTATGAGTGTTGTGAGCTTGGCATTCATCAATGGGATCTACTTGATCTGAACCCTCTTGCCTTCCTTACTCTACCTGAACTGAATTCTCCTTGATGCTATGCTCCTCAAGAACCAAACTGGTTTGCTCACTAGCCCTTGCAGTGTTAGTTTTCTCCAAGTATGGAAATTATAATTCATTAAAATTAACATCCCTACTTATTATAAGCCTCAATCCTTCTTTCTCTAAGGACCACAACCTATACCTCTTAGCCCCTTCCCCATATTGCTGGTATTTGTCTAAGGTTTAAACATGGTTAAGGTTTAAACCTATCCAAAAATGGTTCAAAGATGGTTAAAGTCTAAACCAAGGTTGGATATTTAAAGCTCAGCAACTTAAAGGTCTGAACACATGTGTGTGCATCACTTTGGAGCAAGATAAGGGTAGGTGCACTAGTGTGTGCACTTCTGCACACAAGCTGAAGGTGTGTGTGCACTACAGGTGATGGCCAGCACCGCACCGTGCACAGCCCAGCACCGTACAATCCAGAATGCATGACTCCTAAAGTGCCCCAGCACCAAACTGCTCCCCACTAGTGGTGCACCGCCCAAAAAGTGTGCAAAGGGACTCTGCCCAACACCGCACCGCGCCCTGTTGAGCACCTAAGCACTAGGCAAAGTCAAGCACTCATGGATAGCCTATTTTAACCCTCTCTTAGGTGCGTGGGCGCAAGGTTAAAATGCACAGCACCACTTAAGATTGATGGAGGGCCATGATTAAGTGGTAATCATGATCAAAGGGTGAGAATTGAATCTCAAGAATGGACAAGAAGTGGGTGCACTATATAAAGGGTCACCTAGGTTCAATCTCAAAAAAGGTTGTGACACAAGATGTAATGTAACTTGTGAGACATGTGTGTGGATGAGAGAATTGTGTGAGAGTGTAAAGACACAAAACGTAAGAGGGACTCATTATAGAGAGGTTGGTTGTAAAGAAAAGAGGTTAGTATAGAATTGATAGAAAGCATTGTAATAGGTCTATCACTTTCTTGTTCTCTTCTTGGTTCCTTCAAGAACTTGAGGTTTCTTGGAGAGGGTTACTGATTTGTAAAGAACCATTGATTTGGTGCAGAGAGTTCAGAGGAACTCACGGGGATGTAGGCACATTGCTGAACCTCGATAACAAATTTTTTGTCTTCTTTCTTTCTTTGATTTTCTATTCTCATCTTTGATTGCTGTATTTCTTTCTACAAGTCATTCTAGACTTGGGTGTTTGGAAGATCACCACCTGGGTATCTTGTCAAGGTGATTTCCAACAGTGGTATCAGAGCTTTGGACAGTAGTATCAAAGCTGCACAGCTGGGTATCGGAGCAAGAACAAGAAGGTGACGAAGCCAAGACTCCAAGAATCAAAGATCAACTTCTTGGGTGATTCAAGAACAGAGTTAAGATCTATATCTGATCGTGTTCTTGAGGTGAATCAAGGATGGAGTTAAGATCAATATCTGATCGTGTTCTTGAGGGTGATTCAAGAATGGTGTAAAGATCAAGATCTGATCGTGTTCTTGAGGTAGATTCAAGAATGGTGTTAAGATCCATCTTCGATCTGTGTTCTTGAGGTTAAAGAAAGCATTTTTGGGTAATGCATAAATCAGGGATCTTGTCCGCAAAGATGGGTTCAATTTCGGTATTGAGAAGCTTGATGGAAAAGGGATATTTTTCCCTGTTGAAGCGGAAGATCAAGGAGGTTGTTGTGCAACAGAAAGTGGACTTGGCTCTTGGAGAAGATGATGTTTTTCCAGCAAGTGTCACGGAGGACCAGCGGAAGGAGATGAAGAAGATGGCATACAGCACCATCTTCTTGCACTTGTCGGATAATGTCACAAGGGAGTGCGGAGACTCGAAAGATCCAGCTGCAATTTGGAAGAAACTAGATGAGTTGTTTCTTGCTAAGACTCTCCCGGATAAGAGGTATCTTCATAAACGAATCTTTACTTTTAAATTTGATCCTAAGAAAGAGTTGCAAGATAATTTTGATTCCAAGATAAGGAGTGCATCAAGTAGTAAAAGTTTGTTCTTTAAAAGAAGGCTAGCAACTCGGTATGGCAGCAATCTTGGCTACTACTGGGACAGAGGTAGAGGAGAGAGCCATGGGAGAGTGCACAGCAGTATGCATGGCTACTACCGGGACAGAGGCAGAAGAGAGACCCATTGGAGAGTGCACAGCAGCATGCATGGCTACTACCGGGATAGAGGTAGAGGAGAGAGCCATGGTAGAGTGCACAACAACATGCATGGTTACTACCGGGATAGAGGTAGAGGAGAAAGCCATAGGAGAATGCATTCCAAACTGAGATTTGGAGGGAAGAGTTGCTATTACTGCCATAAGGAGGGTCATGTCAAGAAAGATTGCAAGAAGATGACAAGGGATAATGGAGGAAGCCATACCAAGAATGGAGAGGCTTTGGTTGCCGAAACAGAACAGCAAGATGATGATGTTCTTGTTGTGTGCTCGGGTGTGAGCAAGGGACAAGAAGGCAGTGGGAAATGAATCTTGGATTTCGGGTGCACTCATCACATGTGCCCTTACCGGAGTTGGTTCAATAATTTTAAGGAAACCAATGATGAAAGGATTTTCTTGGGGAATGATATTTCTTACCAAGTGAGAGGTATAGGAGACATCCAGGTGAGGATGTTTGATGGAATGACAAGGCTGTTGGAGAATGTGAGGTATCTCCCTTATTTAAGGAGGAATTTGATCTCATTGCGGTAGCTGAATTCCATGGGATACACATGCAAGATAGAAGGAGGAAAGATCAAGGTAGCCAAGGAATCTTTGGTAGTGATAAAGGCAGCAAGAAACGATGGACTCTATGAGATGATCGGAGACATGAAAATCAAGGATCAAGCAGCAAGCTTGATGGTTGAGATGGATAAGGTAGCCCTTTGGCACACTCGCTTGGGACATATGAGCGAAGAGGGCCTGCAAGTTCTCAGTAAGGATGTCCTACTTGGTGGAGACAAAGTAGAGGAACTTGATTTCTACGAGTGTTGTGTTCTTGAGAAGCAACACCGGGTCAGCTTCAACACTGGAGTGCACAAGTCTAAGGGCATTCTTGACTACATTCATGCGGACCTTTGGGGACCAGGAAGGACACCAACACAGGGAGGTAACATTTACTTTCTGTCTTTAATTGATGATTATTCAAGAAGAGTGTGGGTTTATTTGCTTAGAAATAAATCGGATGCCTTCAATAAATTAGTGGTGTGGAAAGAGCTGGTTGAGACTCAAATAGGTAAAGTAGTTAAGGGGATAAGAACCGATAATGGCTTAGAAATTTTTAATGAAGAACTTGATCAATTCTATAGGTTAAATGGCATTCTAAGACATAGGACGGTTGTGGAAACCCCTCAGCAAAGTGGAGTTGCTGAGTGGATGAATAAGACTCTTATGGAAAAGGTCAGGTGCATGTTAAATGGATCTGGTTTACCAAAATATTTTTGGGGAGAAGCTATGGCTACAGCTGAATACTTGGTAAATAGATCACCCTCTAGAGCTTTAGAGCTCAAGACTCCCATGGAGATGTTGAGTGGAAAACCCCCTGAGTTGGACAACCTTAGGACTTTTGGGTGTGCTGCGTATGCATAACAAAAGGATGATAGACTTAGCCCAGGATCTAGAAAGTGTGTGTTTCTAGGATATGGGGAAGGGGCTAAGGGGTATAGGTTGTGGTCTTTAGATAAAGAAGGATTGAAACTCATAATAAGTAGGGATGTTAATTTTAATGAATTGTTATTTCCCTATTTGGAAGAAACTAACCCTGCAAGGGCTAGTGAGCAAACCAGTTTGGTTCTTGTGGAGCATAGCATCAAGGAAGATTCGGTTCAGGTAGAGCAAGGAAGGCAAGAGAGTTCAGACCAGGTAGAGCCATTTGATGAAGGCCAAGCTCAAGAAACTAAAGAAGAGGCTGAACAAGAAGAGGTTGATGCAGCAAGTCGGAATGACTACCAGCTCACAAGAGACCGGGAAGGAAGGCTAGTCGGACCACCTTCAAGATATGGGTTTATGGATGCTGTGGATGTAGCAGCCCCTTGGATAGAAGGAGAGATGAGTGAACAAGAGAATTACATGGATGCCATGGAGTGTAAGGATTCGTTAAAGTGGAAGCTAGATAAGGAGGAAGAAATGGATTCTTTGAGGAAGAAAAACTTCTGGGAATTGGTGAAAATTCCAGGAAAGCAAAAAATTGTAGAATATAAGTGCACTTACAAGATCAAAGAAAGGTACCCTCCAGGAGATGAAGTTTGGAACAAGGCTAGGCTGGTGGTGAATGGGTTCACAGGAAGAGAAGACATAGACTTCACAGAAACTTTCTCACCTGGACACAAGGTAGAGAAGATGGTGAGTATCCTCATCTATGTCGATGATGTGCTGTTGGTTCAGAATAGTAGGGAGAGGATGGAAAGGTTTACATCTCAACTCAGTGAGGAGTTCGAGAGGAAGGATCTCATCCTTACACAAAAGATCCTTGGGATGTGTAGAATCCAAGAAAAGAAGAGAAACTGGTTAAGGGTTTCTTGGGCGATGGGTGTTCTCAGTAGATTTGTGAGTAATCCCGAAAAGAAGCATTAGCTTGAGATGAAGTGTTTGCTGAGGTATTTGAAGGCTCAGTGGCAGCCGGTGGTAGCAGTCATAACAACCGAGGCAGAATGCATAGCGGCTACGGAAGCCATAAAGGAGGCTATAGAGTGCAAAGGGTTGTTGGACGAGTGGGAGGTCCTAAAAGAGCAAGTGGTGGTATCTTTGGATAGCCAAAGTGCATGGCACTTATGGAGGAATCCAGTGTTCTATGAGGGGATAAAGCATATGCATGTTCGGTATCATTACATTCCGAAAAATGGTACGAAAAGATGCATTCATGTTGACAAGAAGACCACGGAGAAAGTCCTGCAGATTTAGGCACCAAGGTTCTACCTCTAAGAAGGTCCAATCAATGCCTTGGACTTCTTAAGAATGGAGTCGGTTGATTGATGACTCAAGATGAATTTGGATCCTGAAGTTCTCTACACAATGGTTCGGGTTTAAACGCTTAGACAAAGGTAGAGATTGCTAGTATTTGTCTAACGTTTAAACATGGTTTAAACATATTTAAGGTTTAAATATGTCCAAACATGGTTCAAAGATTGTTAAAGTCTAAAGCAAGGTTGGAGTATTAAAGTTCAGCAAGTTAAAGGTCTGTACACATATGTGTGCATCACTTTGGAGTAAGGTAAGGGTAGGCGCACTAGTGTGTGCACTTCTGCACACAAGCTGAAGGTGTGTGTGCACTACAGGTGATGGCCAGCACCGCACCGTGCACAGCCTAGCACTGCACAATCCAGAATGCATGCCTCCTGAAGCACCCCAGCACTGCACCACTCCCCACCAATGGTGCACCACCCAGAAAGTGTGCAAAGGGACTCTACCCAGCACCGCACCGCTCCCTGTTGAGCACCTAGGCGCTAGGCAAAGTCAAGCACACATGGACAGCCTGTTTTAACCCTCTCTTAGGTGCGTTGGTGCATGGTTAAAATGCACAACACCACTTAGGATTGATGGAGGGCCATGATTAAGTGGTAATCATGATCAAAGGTGAGGATTGAATCTCAAGAATGGACAAAAAGTGGGTGCACTATATAAAGGGTCACCTAGGTTTAATCTAAAAAAAGGTTGTGACACAAGATGTAATGTAACTTGTGAGACATGTGTGTGGATGAGAGAATTTTGTGAGAGTGTAAAAACACAAAACACAAGAGAGACTCATTTTAGAGAGGCTGGTTGTATAGAAGAGAGGTTAGAATAGAATTGATAGAAAGCATTGTAATAGGTCTATCACTTTCTTGTTCTCTTCTTGGTTCCTTCAAGAACTTGAGGTTTCTTGGAGAGGGTTGCTGATTTATAAAGAACCATTGATTTAGTGCAGAGAATTCAGAGGAACTCACGGGGATGTAGGCATATTGTCGAACCTCGATAACAAATTACTTGTCTTCTTTCTTTCTTTGATTTTCTGTTCTTGTCTTTGATTGCTGTATTTCTTTCTACAAGTCATTCTAGACTTGGGTGTTTGGAATATCACCACCTGGGCATCTTGTCAAGGTGATTTCCAACACATATCCTAGAAACACACATTTTCTAGATCCTGGGCTAAGCTCATCATCCTTTTGTTGTGCATATGCAGCACACCCAAAAGTTCTAAGGTTGTCCAACTCAGGGGGTTTTCCACTCCACATCTCTTCGGGAGTCTTGAGCACTAAAGCTCTAGAGGGTGATCTATTAACCAAATATGTAGTCGTAGACACAGCTTCACCCAAAAAACATTTGGGTAATCTGGATCCATTTAACATGCACCTAACCTTTTCCATAAGGGTCTTATTCATCCACTCAGCAACTCCACTCTGCTGAGGAGTTTCCACAACCGTCCTATGTCTTAGAATCCCATTTAACATATAGAATTGATCAAGTTCTTGGTTAAAAATTTCTAAGCCATTATTGGTTCTTATCCCCTTAACTACCTTGCCCATTTGAGTCTATACTAGCCCTTTCCACACCACTAATTTATTCAAAGCATCTGATTTATTTTTAACCAAATAAACTCAAACCTTTCTTAAATAATCATCAATTAAAGACAAAAAGTAAATGTTACCTCCCTGTGTTGGTGTCCTTGCTAATCCCCAAAGGTCCATATGAATGTAGTCAAGAATGCCCTTAGAATTGTGCACTCCGATGTTGAAGTTGATCCGGTGTTGCTTCTCAAGAACACAACACTCGTAGAAATCAAGTTCCTCTACTTTGTTTCCACCAAGTAGGCCATCCTTACTGAGAACTTGCAGGCCCTCTTCCCTCATATGTCCCAAGCGAGTGTGCCAAAGGGCTACCTCATCCATCTCAGCCATCAAGCTTGCTACTTGATCCTTGATCTCCATGTCTCCGATCACCTCATAGAGTCCATCTTTCATTGCTACTTTGATCACTATCAAAGATCCCTTAGCTACCTTGATCTTTCCTCCCTCTATATTGCATGTGTATCCCATGGAATCCAGCTTCCCAAATGAGATCAAATTCCTCCTCAAATCTAGGAGATATCTCATATCTTTCGGTAGCCTTGTCATTCTATCAAACATCTTTACCTGGATGTCTCTCGTGCCCCTCACTTGGTAAGAAATATCATTCCCCAAGAAAACCCTTTCATCATTGGTTTCCTTGAAATTCTTGAACCAACTCCGGTGAGGGCACATGTGATGAGTGCACCCGAAATCCAAGATTCATTTCCCGCTGCCTTCTTGTCCCTTGCTCACACCCAGGCACACAACAAGAACATCATCATCTTGCTGTTCTGTTTTGGCAACCAAAGCCTCTCCATTCTTGGTATGGCTTCCTCCACTATCCCTTGTCATCTTCTTGCAATCTTTCTTGACATGACCCTCCTTATGGCAGTAATAGCAACTCTTCCCTCCAAATCTCAGTTTGGAATGCATTCTCCCATGGCTCTCTCCTCTACCTCTGTCCCGGTAGTAGCCATTCATGTTGATGTGCACTCTCCCATGGCTCTATCCTCTACCTCTGTCTTAGTAGTAGCCATGCATGTTGTCGTGCACTCTCCCATGGCTCTCTCCTCTACCTCTGTCCTGGTAGTAGCCATGCATGTTGCTGTGCACTCTCCCATGGCTCTCTCTTCTGCCTCTGTCCCGGTAGTAGCCATGGTTGCTGCCATACCGAGTTGCTAGCCCTCTTTTAAATAATAGCCTTCTTCCACTTGATGCACTCCTCATCTTGGCATCAAGATCATCTTGCAACTCTTTATTAGGATCAAATTTAAAAGAAAAGATTCGTTTACGAAGATACCCCTTATCCAGGAGAGTCTTGACAAGAAATAACTCATCTAGTTTCTTCTATATTGCAGCGGGATCTTCCGAGTCTCCACATTCCCTTGTGACATTATCAGACATGTGCAAGAAGATGGTGCTGTAAGCCATCTTCTTCATCTTAACCTGCTGGTCCTCCGTGACACTTGCTGGAAAAGCATCATCTTCTCCAATAGCCAAGTCCACTTTTTGTTGCACTAGAACTGCCTTAATATTCCGCTTCCATAGGGAAAAATCTCCATTTCCATCAAACTTCTCAATACCAAAATTTGAACCCATCTTACGGAGAAGATCCCTTGATTTATGCAGTACCCACAAATGCTTTCCAACTTCTTCTAAACCTCAAGAACACATATCAAAGATGGATCTTAATACATTTCTTGAATCACCCTCAAGAACACGATCTGATCTTGATATTTACACCGTTCTTGAATCACCCAAGAAGTTGATCTTTGATTCTTGGAGTCTTGGCTCCGTCACCTTCTTGTTCTTGCTCCGATACCTGGCTGTGCTAACTCTGATACCACTGCTGTAAATCACCTTGACAAGATGCCCAGGTGGTTATCTTCCAAAAACCCAAGTCTAGAATGACTTGTAGAAAGAAATACAGCAATCGAAAGCAAGAAAGAAAAGAAGACAAGCGATTTGTTATCGAGGTTCGGCAATAGTCGACGTCCCCGTGAGTTCCTCTGAACTCTCTGCGCTAAATCAATGGTTCTTTACAATACAACAACCCTGTCCAAGAAACCTCAAGTTCTTGAAGAAACCAAGAAGAGAACAAGAAAGTGATAGACCTATTACAATGCTTTCTATAAATTCTATACTACTCTCTCTTCTTTACAACCAGCCTCTCTACAATGAGTCCCTCTTGTATGTCTGCCTCTTTGCACTCTCACACAATTCTCTCTTGTATGTCTATCACACACACACTTGTGTCTTGTATCACAATGTGTTTTCACATCTTATATTGTCATGAGATTAAACCTAAGTGACCCTTTATATAGTGCACGAACTTCTTATCCAATCTTGTGTGTAATTCTCCACTCTTAGATCTTGATGATCACTCAACCATGGCCCTCCATCAATCCTAAGTGATATTGTGCATTTTAAACCTTGTATCCAAGCACCTAAGAGGAGGTTCAAGCAAGCTGTCCTTGTGTGCTTCAGTTTGCTTAGTGCCTAGGCGCTGAACAGGGGTCGGTGCGGCGCTGGGCAGAGCGCCTTTGCACCATGTTCTGGATGGTGCGGCACTGGTGGAGGGGCAGTGTGGTGCTGCCTTGCTTCAAAATGCCTCCTTGCTGGGCGATGAGGCACTAGTGAAGGGGTGGTGAGGCGCACACTAATGCTGCCCCTTCACACAGCAGTGCACACTACTTTACTTGGTTGATTAGGGTGTGCACACACACCCAAATGGATGCACACACATGTGTGCACTCCTTTAACATGTTGTATTTTAATCTTTCAACCTTGGTTTAGACTTTAACCATCTTTGAACCATGTTTAGACATGTTTAAAACCTTAGACAAATACCAACACTTCTAACTCTAACTATACCGAGCGCTTTCAAACTCCGAGTGCTCTCAAGATTTCTCTCAAAAATTGCAAGTAAGGAAAAATGAGGAAGACTCTCCATATATAGAGGTTTCGGCAATAGGAAATGAGGAACATTAAATCACCCTCCAATTGGAAGGATGTGACCCCTGATATCATCCAGGTGCCGTCGACTCTCCCCCAGGTGCCAGCTGTCATAAAAGCGCAACCTTTTTAAGTGCCTCATGCGCCGTCATATAAAAAGCAGCTACTATCCCAATTAAATGCAAATTTTAAAGGCTCATAGGCTAAAGAAAGAAAACTCTTGGGCCCAAGGAAAGAAGAGCCCATAGGCCCAAAGTAAAGAAGCCCATAAATGAAGAGGATCAAGTCCGAGCATATGAGCTGCTTGCCATATGCTCAACCAAAATCCCCAAGTCCGAGTGTATGAGCTGCTTGTCATATGCTCAGCCAAAAATCTTCAAGTCAGAGCGTATAAGCTGCTTGAAACAAGCTCGGGAAAAAATCTCCAAGTCCGAGCATATGAGCGGCTTGTCATACACTCTACCAAAAATCTTTAAGACCGAGCGTATGAGCTGCTTGTCATACGCTCAGCCAAAAGTCTCCAAGTCCGAGCATATAAGCTGCTTGTCATACGCTAGGCCAAAAATCTCCGAGTCCGAGGGTATAAGTTGCCTGTCATATGCTCGGCTGAAAGTCTCTAAGTCCGAGCGCATGAGCTGCTTGTCGTACGCTCAGTCAAAAGTCTCCAAGTCCAAGCGTATGAGCTGCTTGTCGTACACTCGGTCAAAAGTCTCCAACTCCGAGCGTATGAGCTTCTTGTCATACGCTCGGCCAAAAGTCTCCAAGTTCAAGAGTATGAGCTGTTTGTCGTACGCTCGACCAAAAGTCTCGAAGTCCGAGTGTATGAGCTGCTTGTCGTACGCTCAGCCAAAAATCTCCAAGTTTGAGTGTATGAGCTGCTTGTCAAACACTCGGTCTAGATTCGCTAAGCCCAAGCATTTGAACTGTTTCTTAAACGCTCGAACCCAAATTCGCCAAGACCGAGCGTTTAAACTGCTTCTCAAACACTCGGTCCAAATTCACCAAGACCAAGCATTTGAACTGCTTCTCAAACACTCGGTCCGAATTCGCCAAAGTCCGAGCGTTTAAACCATACCTCAAACGCCCGACCCAGATTCACCAAGACCGAGCATTTGAACTGTTTCTCAACGCTCGGTCCAAATCCACCGAGATCGAGTGTTTGAACTGCTTCTCAAACACTCGGTCCAGATTCCGCCAAAGTCCGACCATTTGAACTGCTTCTCAAATGCTCGGTCCGGATTCGCCAAAGTTCGAGCGTTTGAACCATACCTCAAACGCCCGACCCAGATTCACCAAGGCCGAGCATTTGAACCGTTTCTTAAATGCTCAGCTCGGATTTGCCAAAGTCCGGGTGTTTGACCCATACCTCAAACGCCCGGCCCGAGTTCTCTAAAAACTAGAAAGCACACTCACACTCGTTCCCAGTTCTCCCTGTCCGAGGCCCCAAAACTTCCTGTTTTTTAAAAATCTCAAGTATAAAAGATCGACCACAGCACGGACATCACATTTTACTTCCTTGAGGCATAAAACCCTCGTCCACTAAAACACCAACAGGTGGACCCTGGCGCCACCAATGGGGAGACAACGAGTGTCTAGCCCCCACGGCACGACAAAGCACATGTGGAGCGACCAGATCACATGACCACCACATCAAAGCGAGATTAGCAGGCCTAACTCCCACTGAAGCACGCGACCCCTGAAACATGCAACTTACTGATCACGCGATTAAGATCTAACCCCCCTGAGCAAGAATGACAGGGGCGAGGCCATCCCTCCCCCCACGTGGACAACCTCCACTCGGAAGAGTATAAATAGCCTAAAGGTATATGAGTCGAGGACAAGACTTTTTGTTTTCCAGTATTACTCTACTTTAAAATAAATCCTCGGCCTCGGCCTGACTAGAGCTTCGGAGTGACCTCGGAGGTCTCCCCTTCTCCTCCTTCCAAGAGTCCCTTAGTTCATCCCTGTGCCTTGTGCAGATCCCTAGAGGACAATCATAGGCCATGTCAGCACCAACACTTCGTCAGCAACAATCTTGCGGCATCAACACTACCCAAGAGATAAATTGAACTCAAAATCATTTAATCAACACACTTTGTACATAAACACATTTTTTTCAAGAACAAAACACTTTCTTAAACTTTCTTCATAAATCTTAATTTTAAGAACTCAAATCTTTAATTGATGAACATACATAACAATCAAAGTAAAGGAAATCAAGTTCTTACCTAAGGTCCTTGCCAAATTCTCCCATTTTCTTCCTTTTCTTCCTCCTCTTTTCTTTCCTCTCTCTTTTTTCTCCCTTTCTCTCTCTCTCTTCTCCCTCCCGATTCTTATAGGACCTTCCACACAAAAATTTGGTCCCACTCACCCATTTTATACTATAACTCTTTCTTATTTACTCATCCACCCCTCTTCATTTCTATTATCTCAATTTTAATTCACCAATCTTCCATTCTTTCACTAAGTACCTAAAACTCTTCAAAAATTCAACATTTCCCCCAAGATACATATCAATTACTCATCTCATATTTTATTTACTTAGTTCCAAGTCCAAAATCCCAAAAAAAAAGTTTCCTAAAACCAACTTTATTTAATTATCCCCAAGCTCTATACAACTAAGTATAATTTATTTATTACTCAAAATCGAACAGGTACTCACTTTCACACATCACAGCTAAAACTCTAAAGTTAAAATATTCCAATTTAAAATATCGATCCATACAATTCTCCCCCACTGATAAAATTTTGTTCCCGAAATTTCCTTGATCAGGTTTTCACAAAATAACAAGGATTAGTTCTATTCCAAGTCTATTTCCCATCATTGAATATCTTAACCACAAATCCTTGATTTTTTCACTTTTATCAAAATTATCTTTAAAAGTGGGGTAAACCTCTTATTCACCATCATCATCTCAATCTTTTGATCCATTGATGTCAACCAACTATTAATAATAGAATGATCAAATTCACTATTTTAGTAAACTCCATTCTACTTTATTAGAAACCCTTTTCTACTTAGTAAGTAGTGTTCACTTTTCTATCAACTATTCGTCCTCAATACTTCATTTAATACCATCTTTGTTTCACTTAGATTATTCATCTCGTTTTACTTCAACCACTTCCCATCATATTTAATTCTTTACGCTAACCACTTGTCCAATAATTCACTCTTACTCCCTTGTTATACTCTTTCTCGAACTTTAATCACCCTTCTCAAGTCTCTCTTGCTAACAATATATTTATACTATCTATGAATACATATAGTTCTCTAAGTCTTTGAACTTCCCACAATTTCTAAATGATTTCATAACCTAAAATTTTCAAAATATTTTATTTTTGATATCCACTTAACTCTCCTTTCTCATATTCAACCCCAAATATGAGTACACTAACTCCTCATTAATGGTTTCATCTATTTCATCTTATAATATAAAAAATAGACACTACTTAGGTCACACATTACAAGGTATTTAGACTAGTAACATTTCATAAAATCTTTAACATATACGACATAAAAAGAACTTATTAAAAGAAGCGTTCATACATGAATCTCAATCTTTTGATTAGCATCTCATTAGCAATTTATCTACGGTCGTATTTATATATATCAAAGTAAGGTTTTCAAGTAATTAAAAATCTTTGAATATACCTTTTCTCTATTTTCTCTTTTCAATATCTATCATCAAACTACCAAGCATATACTAATGCATTCACACATACAAACAATACATCAATCAAAATACCTCATTATATCAAAGCAATCACACCCATAATTCTCGTTAAAAGGTATTACCATGGCAATTTATGAATATCATAAAATCATTCCAAACCACACCAAATTCACACAACATTCAAACACTAGTCAACTCAATTTTAGTCTTCAGACATCTTACCCCCACCTAAACCATTACAGTTTACCACTCCTATACGATATCCTCTCTAAATTTACATAACCAACTTTTAACTATCCCATGCAACTAAGTTTACAGAATCTTAAACCTAAAGCTCTTATACCAACTGTAATGACCCATCCCCAAGTGGATCCTACCCGAGGAGGTGTCATCACCTTTCAGCTTTAGTCACACCGACCTATATGCAAACATACAAATTTACAAGATAAACATCCTTTCGTTTAACTAATTACAAGTTAAACAATCACAATTTACATAAACAAAGGACCTTTACAACACAAAGGAGTCAAAGTTTAAAACTTTGAAATCATAAATAAAGGGGAAACTCCCCAGTACAAAATTCTTGAATGGACTCCAAACGAAAAACCTAAAATATTAGGATGTCATAGACGAAAGCCTTATGAAGGACTCCCTTCGACTTGACCATAAAATTCAGGTACTACCTAAAATATAAGTATAAAAAGGAGTGAGCTAAAAAGTCCAATGAGAAACACATTACTAAAAGTAATCGTATTCGATGAGAAATTTTTGTTTTAACTCTAACTATAGCATATAATTCATCAAATTTTAAAAGTACTAAAATTTAAGTTTTATAGTGTTTCCTCCAATCATCTATCTCTATTCTTAATAAGAAGACATAACAGTTAAGCAAGCATTCACCAAGATCTTTATAAGCCTTTCAAGCAAACAAAGCTTAAAACACTGCACTCAATTATAAAGTCAATAAGAATAAATAACTTCCAATTAAATACTATTCTATCATCACAATCATTATTCATGTCTGTTACCGGGCTCAACACATAAAATACCTCTCATGGGTCAATCATAATGTATGCCTCTCATGGGTCAATCATAAAGCATGCCTCTCATGGGCCAATCATAAAGCACGCCTCTCATGGGCCAATCATAAATTATGCCTCTCATGGGCTAATCATAAAGTATGCCTCTCATGGGCCAATCATAAAGTATGCCTTAATGAAAAAGTAATTAGATGTACAATCATGCACATAGTTCCATATCATTATAATGCCTCATCATTGGTTAATCATATAACAACGAGGACGTCTCCCCACGTATATGTATGTCAATCTTTATAATACAAGTTGAATCCTCCCCTAACCCTAATTAGGTGAGGTCCTTTTATCATTTAATTTCTTCCTTACCCCTTACTGGGATTCTAATATAAAAAAATATATATCTTAGATCCCTCCCTACCCCTTTCTAGGCTGGGTCCTCAACAACATGGATCTTCTCTTATAATATGTTAACCACACACACACACACATATATATATAGCATGACAATGCTTTCGCCATGCAACGAACATGCAAACAAGCATTCATAAATCAAGCACATATGATTTCCATACCAATCCAACATATCACATTCATCGAAATCATACGCATCACAATCTCATAGCAATCAAACCAATCACTTTCATTACAATCAGATATGTCACAATTACTCAAAAACAACCACATCAACTCATTTCTAAACTCGTATCTCAACGTGTGTGTGTATGTGTGTGTGTGTGTGTGTGTGTGTGTGTGTGTGTGTGTATAATTCTTATAACATTTCTCTTTATCTTTTATGTGCTGAAATCTTATGTACTCACATTTCTTATAATTCTAGTATTTATGATTTATACAATCATATCATATTTACATACTTTTGTTTGTATTATACAGTGTAATATACTTACTAAAAGTAAGGTATACTCACCTTTGTCGAGCCTAGATCCAACCTCGGGTTTACTTCCTAACCTTTGAGTGTTCCTTCCAATCGCAATAAATAAATACATATATATTTACTATAATCACTCAAAAGTGTACAAGCATTTAACACCCAAAGCCTATCATGGAATTTATACAAGAATATAAAAATCTATGGGTTAAATCATAAACCCTTTTTCATTCTATTTAAAACTTTTATAAAAATCTTTTTAATATGTTTTTTAAATCAAAGGAATCCTTTCAAGATCTTAAATTTTAAAACTTTATCATGTATTCAAGATCATAGTACCTTAGGAGAAGTTTAGGATTGAAATACTCTAACAAAAGTCACTTATTTTCGAAGAAAAAGCTAAAAAATAGTTTCAGGGGCTCGGATAGTTGACTATCCCTCTTGGGCAGTTGACTGTAGGTCGCTCAGAAACTTTCATAGTCGACTCGACTTTCCAAATGGAAAGTCGACTATCCAAGGTCTAAAGAGTTTCAGAGTCAACTGTGCACTTTGGACAATCGACTGTCTAATTGGGAAATCTGAAAATATTAGGGCAAAAACACATTTTTCTTTAAATCAAAACCCTTATCTCTCATGGGACATTCAAATCAAATCAAATACAAGTTCTCAAGGGTTTTGGATCAAAGATTTAACACTACCTAAGAGAAAAATGGAACTCAAAATCATTTAATCAACACACTTTGTACATAAACCCTTCAAGAACTCAAATCTTTAATTTATGAACATATATAATAATCAAAGTAAAGGAAATCAAGTTCTTACCCAAGGTGCTTGCCAAATTCTCCCATTTTCTTCATTTTCTTCCTCCCTCTTTCTTTCCTCTCTCTTTTCTCTCATTTTCTCTCTTCTCCCTCCGGTTCTTCTAGGACCTTCCACACAAAAATCTGATCCCACTCAACCATTTTATACTATAACTCTTGCTTATTTACTCATCCACCCCTCCTCATTTCTATTCTCTCAATTTCACTTCACCAATCTTCTTTTCTTTCACTAAGTACCCAAGACTCTTTAAAAATTCAATATTTCTGCCAAGATACATATTAATTACTCAACTAATATTTTATTTACTTAGTTCCAAGTCCAAAATTTCCCAAAACAAGTTTTTTAATACTAACTTTTCTTTATTTACTTGTCCCCAACTCTACATAACCAAGCATAATTTATTTATTACTCAAAATCGAACAGGTACCCACTTTCACGCGTCTAAGCTAAAAATCTAAAATTAAAATATTCCAATTTAAAATACCGGTCCTTATAAGACATCCACGCTCAAACAATATTAATGACACTAAAGATCATTCTTAAAATTATAAAGATTTAATTAACTCTACTAATTTTAATCTCTCAAGTCGAACATCCTTATTGATTCTAAACTTTAGACTCCTCTATATTTTATACACAAAATTGTATTTAAGAGCTCCAAAAAATTTTAAATTTACCTCAAAGTTTATTCTCTTCATCATCTCCCTTTATTCCTTAGCACTTCCACCAACTTTATGTAGTTTTCAAGCCAAAATATCTCTTTCTATTTGTTTTGAATATATTGATATTCGAAATATCAAATATAAATATGATCACCACAATAACCTTAATAAAGCGCTAAAGTACTCATCCATAAAACTCCTAGTTCTAATTAATAACACCCCAATTTTGATATTGATTTGATATCTCTTTTACTTTACCACTTTGGTGCCTTGCCTTGGTCATTATAACAATATTCACCAAATATGTATTAAAAACAAATATATCCTCTTTATCATGCCTAATTATTCATATATTCACCAAAACAATAAGCTATAAACTAATTACTCTTTACTCCAACGTTTCATCATTAAGATCACCAAAATTATTGTAGAGTATGGTATTTTAATTAAGTTATTTTAAATCACGAGATTATTTTTCATGAATTGGCATGTTTATTCGAAAACAAATTATAATAAATTCATATTGGGATTAGTGAGACTTGGAAATAAATAAATAAACTAAGAACTTAATAATAAAAACACATGTCAAGGGAGGACTACAAAATTTCTTAAGGGTACTAAGAAAAACTAAGTAAAAATGAAAAGTTAAAGAATGGTGTGATGATTAGGAAAATGAGAAGAGGATGGGTAAAGTTATAATAATACTAAAGTGTATAGTCTAGTTCCTTTTTGTAAATGTTTTCATATTTTATTTATTTTCTTTAACTAAGAAATATTTAAATACTTTGTACTGGTTTATGAGGAATTAGTTTTTGGAGGATGAGATAATTTCATTAGGAAACTTTTAAAAGAAATAGAGACCTTGGGGGTTATGGAGAACCTAGTGTAATATTTAAGAGGTTTGGTGTTAAAGAAATTAAAAAATTATGGGAGGGTTAAAGGAGTTATTCCTATCTCCTAAAAAGGTGTTGTTGTGAGTTTTAAATTACTAGCAAGCGCATGAGTCGTTTGCAATATAGTGTTGTGCAAGTGCGAGGTCGAATCCATAGGGAATTGCGTTGTAAAAATATATTTTTATCTAAACTAACCCTATTTTAACCTAGTTCCGAATTGTGAATTATATTGTGCAAAGAAATATAAACTTAAACTAAATTGGTTTAAAGCAAATGATAAAAATACTAACGTTTCTGAATCCACCCCACCAAAGTAAAGCATATATTTTCATGTTCTATATAAAAATAATCTATCAAATCATTCCATGAATCTACCATTATACAAATCACAGCAAATACCCAAACTAAACCAAAACCATCCAATGTATCCGTTTAAAAATCAAAATGGATATCCAATCTAATTTGAATGATCCGCTGTATTTGGCAGATGAAAACAAGGAATATCCAATTGAACAATTTAAAAGCAGTCAATCATAAGATTTTACTCAAATAATTGAACAGAACATTTATACTAAAAATATCATAATTGTATGAATAAATCTGAAATATTATGCCAAACAATGGCGAGGCTTCATCTTCAACGTTAGATGAAGATTTTAACCTCTCATAATTATGAAACTAAAGTTCACAATAAAAATACTAAACATTAAACTTTAAAACTAAAAAGAAATAAATTAAAACTGACTATACATTGGGAGAAATTTCACTCACTGTTGTGCGGGGCTTCCCCCCTTGGTAGCAAAGCCTTAGAGATCCACCAGAATGCTAGCAGAAGTCCTCCAGATTGCACACCCATTGCTTCAGCGAGGTGGGGCATTTATAAGAAAACTCATGAGTGCAGTGTGTTTCAAATTCGATATGGGATACTGCCCGAGTGTGCTCGATCACAGTCTTGTGCACTCGAGCGCAGCATGGTGCATTGTCTGACCTTTGTCTATTAAAACTGCCATAACTTTCTCTAGAAAAATCATTTTTATGAGCTGTAAAATTACCCAAAAAATAGACATCCAGATCTTTCCAAGCATATATGGCTCATCTCCTGGTTCTTCCTGAATCATTACAGTTTTAATCAGCAAAAATCATTTCTGCCACACTGAAATCACACACAGCCTGACCTTCTTTTTACTAAAACTGCCATAACTTTCTCTAGAAAAATCATATTTATGAGCCGTAAAATTTCCTAGAAAATAGACATCTGGATATTTCCAAGCATATATGTCTCATCCCTGGTTCTTCCTGAATCAATACAGTTTAATCCGCAAAAATGACTGATCTGTATAGGAAATTCTGGAAATTTAGTGAAATTTCTTTTCAAGTGCTTGTAAATCTGTAAAACACGAAAAAAAAAAACAACTCAAAGTAACAAATTCCTAAGCTAAAAAATGTAAGTTAATGGGTCAAAATATGCAATATTTGGCACTCATCAAATACCCCCAAACTTACATTTTGCTAGTCCCTTAGCAAAATAAAACAAAAAACTAAATGAAAAACAAAGAACACAAAGATAACTCCATCATTCATGGTATCCAAAAATTTAAGTATCACACAAAAACATGATATTCATTCATGAGCAAGCTTAAAAATATAACCCATCTTCGCAACGAATAGGAATTTTAAAACCTAATTACTTACAAGAGGCAGGCTAAGACATCACAAGGTTGAATCAGTGTAAAGTGAATTAGCATATACAGATTAGGACAAAGTGCGTGTAATGTGTCTCCCATACCCCCAAAATTAAATTACACGTTGTCCCCAATGTGTGAATAATATGGAAAGAACTGACCTGGGAGATGGAGAACTAGCTGGACTGGCATGGCTCATAGCATACCCCCAAACTTGAACTGAAGTACGCGTTGTCCCTGAAAAAGTATAGATTGGAAAACAAAAGAAACATTAGAAATAAACAGTAACAAGAAATATGTAAAATAATAAACAAATAGAAAGGATATGCTGTGGGGTGCCTCCTATGAGCGCTAAGTTTAACGTCTTCAACTAGACCCAACATTAGTAATCATGCCCAACTAAGCGCTCCACCATCTGATCGATAAATGGGAGTGGAAAATGATCCTTCCTTATGGCAGCATTCAACTTACGGTAATCTAGACACACTCTCCATCCTGACTGACACAAGTTGGCACCAACTCGTCATCCTTATGCTTCACTACCATCAATTCAGCCCGCTTGAGCACGACATGAATCGGGCTCACCCACTTGCTATCAGAGATTGGATAAATGATCCCTGCATCCAATAACTTTATCACTTCAGTCCTCACAACCTCTTGCATAGCTGGGTAGAGCCTTCTCTGTGGCTCCCTCGATGACTTGGCATTCTCCTCTAAATGTATCTTGTGCATCACCACCGAGGGGCTGATCTCTTTGATATCCTCAATAGTCCAACCGATAGCTTTCTTGTGCTATTCTAAAATGTCTAATAATTTTCCCTCTTGAGCATCAACCAAATCTGAAGCTATAATCACAGGCAAAGAATCTGTTGGACCTAGGAACTTATACTTAAGATTTTCTGATAAAGGCCTAAGTTCCTTGGGGGGGGCTCAAGTGCTGTGATCTCCTCTATCTCACTGCTCTCCCGAGGAGTAGACTCCAAAATAGCATTCGCTTGCTAAAGTAACTTATCCAAATCCAAATCCAAATCCTCTCCAAACTGAGTAAAGTATGCCTTCAGAATGTCCTCAGACTCCCCTCCTTTCTTGGGCGCTTGTAATGTCTCAGGGTAAGGTGCTTTAGGTACAAACGACCTAGAGAGATCCTTAATAGTAGGTGTGGTTGTAGATGGCTCAACATCTCTTTTCTCCTTGTTGCCACTTTCTTGCCTTTGCTGCATAGCAGGGTTCTCTTCCACTTGATTGTCCATTTGTCTCCCAGACCTTAATGTGACAATCAATTGCACTTGTTCCTACCCGTGCGTAGGAGTTGATGAATTTCCAACCACAAACTGTTCCTTTGGGTTGGGCACAGGTTGACTGGGGAACTTTCCTTTCTCTCCTTCACCCACATGACTTGTGATTTGATCCATTTGGCTCTCTAGCTTAGCAATCGCTTGGGTGTTTACTATTTGCGCACTCCTTACTTTGCTGATGGAGTGGCCGGACATCTTCATGAAATCCTTGAGGGTGTCCTCCAATGACTATGAAGCCGACGCTGGCGCTTGAATGGGAGCTTAGTAAGCGGGTGATGGTACTGGATAGACTGAGCGACCATAACTTGGAACTGGTGGAGGAAATCCGAGAGGGTATTGATTGTGAGCATGATGAGGGGCTCCTCCATGATTCATCAGTTGGTTCTGCTTCCATGAAAAATTAGGGTGGTTCCGCCACCCTGGACTGTACGTCTCGGAGGAAGATCTATTTGATTGCCACCAATAGTCATTGAAAGCATTCATTTGTTCCACGGGATATTCGGCAAAAGCTGACGTTGATAGACAATTCTGTGCTAAATGCATAGAGCTAGCACAGATGGAACAACTATCAACATTGAATATATTGGCTCCATTGATGGACTAGCCAGGCATCTTCATGAAAATCCTTGAAGATGTCCTCTAAAGACTGTGAAACTGACGTTGGATTTATCCATATTTTTTAATTTTTTTTGGGCAATTGCAAACAAATAAACTAAAATAAAATTGCAAAAAGAAAAATGAAACAAAAAATGCTAACTAAATTAGTAGAAAAATAAAATTAATTCAGACAAAAATTTGTTGTGACTTTTAAATTACTTGTAAACGCATGAGTCATTTGCAATATAGTGTTGTGCAAGTGCGAGGTCGAATCCACAGGGAATTGCGTTATGAAAATATATTTTTATCTAAACTAACCCTATTTTAACCTAGTTCTGAATTGTGAATTATATTGTGCAAAGAAATATAAACTTAAACTAAATTGGTGTAAAGCAAATGATAAAAATACTAAGGTTTCTGAATCCACCCCCACCAAAGTAAACATATATTTTCATGTTCCATATAAAAATAATCTATCAAATCATTCCATAAATTCACCATTATATAAATCACACTAAATACCCAAACTAAACCAAAACCATCCAATGTATCTGTTTAAAAATCACAATGGATATCCAATCTAATTGGAATGATCTGCTGTATCCAGTAGATAAAACACAAGGAATATCCAATTGAACAATTTAAAAGCAATCAATCATAATATTTTACTCAAATAATTGAACAGAACATTTATACTAAAAACATCATAATTGTACGAACAAATCTGAAAATATTATGCCAAATAATGGCATGGCTTCATCTTCAACCTTAGATGAAGATTTTAGCCTCCCATAATTATGAAACTAAAGTTCACAATAAAAGTACTAAACATTAAACTTTAAAACTAAAAAGAAATAAATTAAAACTGACTATACATTGGGAGAAATTCCACTCACTGTTGTGCGGCGCTTCCCCCCTTGGTAGCAAAGCCTTCGAGATCCACTAGAATGCTAGCAGAAGTCCTCCAGATTGAACACCCATTACTTCAATGAGGTGGGGATTTTATAGGGAAACTTACGAGTGCAATGTGCTTCAAATTCAATGTGGGATACTACCCGAGTGCGCTCCATCACAGTCATGTGCGCTCGAGCACAGCATGGTGCACTACCTGACATTTGTCTATTAAAACTACCATAACTTTCTATAGAAAAATCATTTTTATGAGCCATAAATTCCCCAGAAAATAGACATCGGGATATTTCCAAGCATATATGGTTCATCTCTTGGTTCTTCCTAAATCATTATAGTTTTAATCTGCAAAAATCATTTATGCCACGCTGAAATCACACACAGCCTGACTTTTGTCTACTGAAACTGCCATAACTTTCTCTAGAAAAATCATATTTATGAGCCGTAAAATTCTCCAGAAAATACATATCCGGATCTTTCCAAGCATATATGGCTCATCTCTTGGTTCTTCTTGAATCAATACAGTTTAATCCGCAAAAATGGCTGATATGTACAGACAATTCTGGTAATTTAGTGAAACTCCTTTCCAAGTGTTTATAAACCTGTAAAACACGAAGAAAAAAAAAACAACTCAAAGTAACAAATTCTTAAGCTAACAAATGTAAATTAAGGGGCCAAAATATGTAATATTTGGCACTCACCAGGTGTATAAAAAAGTGAGGGAGAGATTTTGTTTCTTCATAATCATCCATTCCTCCTTCTTTTCTAGAACTCTCTAGCGTTTTCTCCCTTCTTCTCTTTTCCTTTGACTTTTGGTGGATTTTAAGTGCAAAACCTCAAGTAAGTTGTCTTTGTTTTCATATTTATACTCTATTAGTCAAGATGTTTTAAGTTTTGTTTCAAGAATGATGAATTTGAAGTGTATTCAAGAAAGAATTTGAGAAAAAGTTAGGTTTTTGGTTGAAGAAAAAGGTTTTATGTTTGATTGTGAGTTTGAAACTTTTACCTTTATATTTTGACATGAGTAATGTAGAAATTTGATTCAAAGTCTTGGGAAACTTGTGTCTTAAAAGGATTTGAGGTTATACAAAGGATTAAATTGGTTTTGAGAAGGAAAAGGTGTGTTTTTAGTGAGTTTTCCAAACTCAGACCACTGGACAATCGATTGTGGTAACTCCACAATCGATTGTCCAAGGGACAAAGACTTTAGGTCTCGGGCACAATTGATTATGGGATTGGACAGTTAACTGTGTAAGAGGCAAAAAATCTAAGACCCTAACACAATCAACTGTGAAACCCTGTTTTTAGAATTTTACACCTTGAATGTCATCTTTCTTTTCAATCTTAAGTCCTTGAAAGTAATTTAAATTTATTATGTGATAATTATGACTCCTTGATTTAGATTAGTTGAAGTCTAATTATTTATGTTTAGACCCTTGATGTTAAACGATGAATCTGTAAGTATAAGTAAAGAACACTCGAAAAGAAAAGAAAAGAAGTAATTCGAAATTAGAGCTCAGTTCTCAAGGTGAATGTCTCCTTACTCCTAGTAAACGTAACAACCTATGACAAAAATCAAAGTTAAGGACTTATAAAAAGATGATGAGACTAATAATTAAAGTTACCCTATAAATTAAATTTGAAAGGAGAAATAAATGTATTCTTATATAAACGCATATATATACATATGTCTACTTGTGTAATTTGGAGGATATAATACTTGTGTATGAATGTTATGTTAGAGTTGGTTGTTGATTATAAAAGTTGGAAAGTTATTGAGCCGTAATTGCATACCATATTGCATTAAGCATTGCATGATCCGTTCTAACGAGGAGGGATATTGGGTGAAGTCAAAAATGAAATTGAAAGTTGTTTATATAATGATGATGATGATGTGAGAATGTATTGGTACGTGGGGAGACGTTCCTGTTGTCTACAATTAGCCCAATGAGGGGCAAGAAACTCTAAATGAATAAAGTTGATAAGTTGAAATGAATAAAAGAATAACTTGCATAGCATTGCATTGCATCATATTCCATGTGTTGGGTGACATGATTGATTCATGATGGGAAAATGGTTTGGGCTACCTAATAAGGGTATGTGTTACGGATGGATTGAATTATTAAATAAGGAAATGTGATCGGTATTAAAATAATTGTGCTTGAAGTGGAATCTTCTTGATACGCTTATATATATATATATATATTGTGTATTTGATATTTATTTAAATTTTCATTCTATTCACACCTTTATAAAAAGAAGTAATTATGTTAAATCGTCTATGACTGAAACAGAACCTCTAAGGGGTAAACCGTTTGTTTACGGTTATTCCGAGTAATGTGATTACTCACTGAGCCTTTTTAGCTCACTCCACTTCCCTTTTTATATTATAGGAAGCCCTTTTGAAGATCTTAGATAGTAGGTGAGAACGTTGTAAAGAAGAAGATGTTTTTAGGTGGGTCCACGAGCAAGGCATCCTCACCCAAATTTTTTTGTAGTAATAGTTAGACTATTCTGTATTTGATATATGTTGTAAACCAATGGAGTTTGTGTCTCATGAGACACTTTTGTAAACTAAAGTGTTGTACTTGGAGTTATTTGTTTATGTGTATCCTAAGTGTATGATTTCACTTTTGTTGCTTGATCTTATGTATATTATAATTTGTCTAGCTGTTCCATTCTAAAAAATAGTTATATTGTCTCGAGTACTGCCCGCTCAGGATAGGTCATTACATAAAGTGAAACTATATATCGGATGTGGAATCATATTTTTTGGACTGGGATGTCTCTAGAGAGACCAAGAGAAAGAGAAAAAGAGAGAAAAAGAGGAGAAAAGAAGAGAATAATAAGAAAAAGAGAAAGAGGAGGAAAAAATAGAGAAAATGGTAAAAAAATAAAGAAAAAATATTTTTTTCTATAGCTTTAATCTTCAAGCATGTTTATAGACTTATGATTTGAGTTTTGATTTATGGATTTGATGTTGTTTAAGAAAAACTTGAAGAGATTTAAGTTATTTTGAAGAAAAATGGGTTTTAAACCAAAGTTTATGATTTTGAAGCCTGAAGCTCAAATTCTTTTATGAGTAATGTTGGTTTTTGTTTATAAAACTATAAGAAACTTGTATATTTGAATATTTGAGATGACCCATGTAAATCAAGAAGAGTTTTGAAGAAAAAATATTATTTTTTCGTGAAGAAATTGTTGGAATCAGGGGACTTAGTCGATTGGATTGATTGCCCAATCGACTAAGTTAAGCTTTTGGGTAGAATTTGGGCTCTTCATGAAGGACCCAGTTGACTAGATCAGGTGCCTAGTCGACTAGGTGAAGTTTCTAGGCTGTTTTACAGTCAACTAGATCAGGTACCCAGTCAACTGCATCGTGTTGATTTTCGAAAATTTGGCCTTTTCCCTTCAGTTTTTTAATGTGAAACTTTTTCAAAGTGATTTTTGTATTTATATACATTGGAATAATGATTAATATACCTTTGAAATGCTTAGTATTCATGAAATTAAAGTGTTTTTTAAACCCAAAGTCAATGATTTGAAAAATGGAAGAAAAAGGGATGTAACACTTTGACTTTTGATTTTTGGTTGCGTGCAAAATGCTCACGTGATATTTAAAGTATACAAATAACTTTGAGGTTTCATAGTATTCATTAATGATTGATAATAATGGGCTTAATTATTATTTTACTTCTAGGCACAAATGAAAAACAACTTTGAAGACAAATGAAATAGTTGGGGACTAGTTTGTGGATCGCATAGTGAGGTGAGTTCGTATTACTTCTAGTAAGCAAGAAGGAAATTAATTACCTAAAGACTTAACTAAAAGTTGAATATGAGATAATTATAATATAAATGTGTTTCAAATTTGGTGTATTACATGAATTGGCATATATATGAGATGCAATATATATATATATATATATATATAAAAGTTAAAATATAAAGCTGTATCCTTTTCTTATATTATGAGATGTTATTATTGAAAAAATTGTGGTTTTGATACGGTGGTTTGTTATGAATTGGATGTGTGATTGCTTGTGTTTGAGATTTATTTGTGATGTTAATGTAATGCATAAATATGACTTTTATCGTTGTTGTGTGAAAATTGTGGTCTCATCATGAACATGTCTAATGATTTTGTGGAACGAGATGAGTGCATAAGTGAGGGTAAGGACCGCCGAGAATGTAGAGCCCAGTACTTTAATTCAAATATTATAAATCACAGGATTTTTTTTGACATGTTTTTAATATGCTTGTTCAGTTTTAAGTTAGAATTTAATTCGTATTCGGACTTATGGAACTTAGAGACAAGTAAACACAATAAGAATCAAGTAGTAAAGATATTTTCCATTTCAAAATTTTGAAGGAAAGTAAGAAGAACCAAGTAAAAATGGGAATGTAAAGAGTTATGTGGTGGAAAATAGAAAGAAGTGTGAGTTAAAGGGTGAAAGTGAAAAAAGGGTAAAGTTTTAGTTATAAATAAGATGAAGGGGAGTGAAAGACCAACAGTTATGCTGGAACTCTCCAGAACAATTGAGAGAGAGGAGAGATAAAGAGATAAAAAAAATAGAAGAGAAAAGAAAGGAAGAATGAGAGGAAAAAAGGAAAAATATGAGAGTTTTCTTGTAAATATCAAGGTAAAAGTTTGTCTTTATTTCTTTTTAACTCAATTGTTTATATTAAGTTAAAGATTTATGTATTTGAAGTTTGAATTTAAAGGATTTCTTAAGAAAATGTTTGAAGAAAAGGGTTTGTTTCAAGAAATATGAGTTTTCGACTAAATTGGTTGATTTTGGAGTTTTGGGTTCAATTTTTCTCTTGGGTAGTGAAATTTTTTTTACTTTAAACCCATAGAAACTTTTATACTTGAAGATTTAACTAGATCTTTTGAAATCAAAAAGAAATTTGGGGAGAAAGTTAAGTTTTTGGGAAGAAAAATGCTGATTTCAGAGACCTAGTTGACTAGATTAGGCACCCAGTCGACTGGATAGGTTTCTAAGCGGTTTTGGAAGGACCCAATCGACTGAATCATATTACTAGTTGACTAGATCATGTTACCAGTCTACTGGATCAAGTAGCAGAGGCTTTTGGACCTTTTCCTAGTCGACTAGATCAAGAACCTAATCGACTAGATCATGCTGATTCTTGAAATTTTGATTTTTTTTTTTAGTTTTTTAGTGTGAAACCTTCCCAAAGTGATTTTAATTTTTATATTCATTTGAACTATTATTAAAACACCTTTAAAAGTGTTAATATTCATGAAAATTAAAATTTTTTTAGATTCAAATTAAATGATTTGAAAAAGGGTTTAACGCCTCAATTTCTTTGAGTTTGGTTTCGTGCGAAGTGCATACATAATATTTAATGTGTGTAAAACACCTTGGGGTTTTTAGATATTCTTTTAAATGAATTAAATTAATGAGATTGAGTCATATTCATTTTTAGGTACTAATGAAATATCTTTGAGAGACAAAGGATGTAATTAGATCGTATAGCGAGGTAAGTTACAACTTAAATTTAGTAAGTGTATGAACTGTATAATAGAAACAAAAGCTTAAGAACATGTTTGGTTGTGTAAATCATAAATAATATAGTTATAAAAAAGTGAGTATATAAGATTTTGGTATGAAAATAATAAGGTTAATGTCATAAGAATTTTATATATGTTGAGATATGAGTTTAGAAATGACTCGATGTAGTTGTGTGAGGAATTGTTATATGTATGGTTGTAATGAATGTGATTGGTTGAATTGGTATGAAAATGTGATGTGGTTGATTGATGAATGTTTGTTTACATATTCACTGCTTGGTGAATGAATTATCATGCTATATATATGGTTAGCGTATTATAAAAGGGGGAGCAATGAGATTGTGGTAGGTCCCTTCCCACAAGGGGTAAGGGTACCAAAGAAACTTTGGATATGTAAGACCTCGCCCGAAAAAATGGTGTAGGGGATCCAAAGATGTTTTATTGAGAAATGATTGTGATGATTTGATGTACCGGTACATGGGGAGACATCCCCGTTGTTATGAGATTAGCCTAATGAGGGGCATGATGATGATATGAATACATGCATGACTATGCATCTCATTATATATACATTTGCATTGCATATTATTGAAAATGGATGTTGTGATGGAATTGACCCATAAGGGGTAACTATTATGATTTGCCATTGCGAGACATGTGATGTGTTGGCCCAAATGAAGGGCATAAATGTTATAAGTGATGATCGAAAAGTACTGAGATAGAGGTTCTCATATTTTATTGGATTTATGAGGTATACATTGTGGTAAGGACTGTACATTTGAAATTTATTATAAGGATATTGATGAATTTCTTATACTATTGGTATTTTCTTCTTGTTATGAAGTTGAGAAAAATAATTGGAGGAAACTAAAGAATTTCTTTATATGTACTTCGAAACTAAATAATTCATGTATTATACTATAATTAAAATGATAAATTCCTCTAATACGATTACTTCTCATAAAGTGTTTCTCACTTAGCTTTTTAGCTCACTCTTTTATTTTTACTAACATTTCAGGTAGCATCGAAAGTCTTTGGTCAAATTTGAAAGGGGTTCACCCAATTATGGCATTCTCATCCTTTAAGTTTTTGTTAGAAGTCTACAATTTTGGTTATGGTTTAGTCCTTGTAAAAGAAAATGCATAAGCTAGTTGTAGTGGGGGAGTTTTCTTTTTATTCGTGTCTTTTGTAAGGTTTAAAACTTTGATTACCTTGTATTATAAGATTTTTTGGGTTTGCAATTGAATGTGCAATTTGACAAGGTATTGCAGAAATTTGTTGTTATGGATTGTAAATTATATGTCTGCATCTTAAATTAAGGTGCTCAGTGCTGAAAGGTAATGGAGTTTTTCCAAGTAGGACCCACTCGAGATAGGTCATTACATTTTTAGTATCGAGCTTTAGGTTTAAGGTCCTGTTGACTTAGCTAGATAGTGCATGGTGTATGGTGCATGGTACATGGGATGGTTATAGAAAGTCAGTTGTTTAGAATTAGAGAGGATGTCGTTTAGGAGTTGTGACCAGTGATGGTTAAGTGGGGATAATATATCTTGAAACTGAAGTCGAGTCAATTTTTGTGTGCTTGTTGTGTGAATTTGGTGTAATTTGGATTAAATTGTTGTGTTTTGTGGAATGTTGTTAACGATGCCTTTGATGAGAGCATTTGATGAAATGCCTTGATGTAATGAAATGTTTTGATTGATATGTCTTTCTCGTGCAATTGTGGAAAGTTTGTTATGTGGTTGGGTGTTTGATGAAAGCATTAGAAGATGAGAAAAGCTCTTTTAAAAAGTTTTAATTAATTGAAAATCTTACTTTTATTTTGTGACCATTGGGAAATTTATTAACGAGTTGTTAGTTAAAAGATTTGGAGTTATTGTTAAGATTATATCCCTAAAGGTATAAGTTAAATTGAGATAGGTATAAACTTTTCTTTTGATAATTTCCTTTTCATGTTGTTTTTGCTAAGGTAATTATGTAGATATTGTGTAACATTGGTTTATGATATAGTAATTATAATTCGTTGACTCGAACTAGAGGAAGTTTTGGGTAGTGAATTTGTTTATGTGTGTATATTAGATGATTAAGGGGAGAGGGTAGTTCACTAGGTGTTAAGCTGAGATCTTTTGAAAGTTCAAATTGTGAGGTCTTTTAGAATTTGTGGGGAAGTTCAAGAGTTAGGGAGTCGTATCAATTTGAAGAAATTGTGAATATCACATTTCAAAGTGGGATTTGAGAAGAACAATTATGATACTAGTGGGGGTTTAGAGAGAATTTTGAGTATATAAAAAAGAGATAAGAGAAATATAGGATTCGACTTCTCATGCTACTTTTTTGTCATTTATTTGTTTTGATTGTCTATTGAGAAGAATTTTTTTCTTCTTTTTGTTTTGTTATATAGTGTATTTAGTATTAGAGAATGAGTTATCTTGTAAGGGAACTTTTGAAAAGAGATAGGAACCTTGAGAGTTGATTTTAAAAGATTATAAGAAGTGTGAGGGTGAATGAGAGAAATGTAAATAATTTTAAAGGGGAAGGCTAGAAGAGTAACTTAGGTTCTTATTTTAGAGTATAAAAATGGATGAGAGTGGAGGAAGAGACCTCATATTTCGGGTCTTTTTTCCAAGCCTCTAGAAATTTCCACTTTCTTCTCTTCCTCTCTTTTCTTCCTTTAATCTTTGGGTGAGATTTAAGTGCTTAATCACAAGTAAGGTTTCTTTCTTTCCATTTCTTGCATTCTTAAGCTTGATGCTTCAGACTTTTGGTTCAAGATTTCATGAAAAGTAATCCTTTGAAAAAAAGTTTGAAGAAGAGTTTTCAAGTAAAGGTTTCCTATTACACCTTTTCTTGTTCTTGCAACCTAATATATGAAGTTGAGTTTCAAGTTCTTGGGTTTTTGAAGAGCTTTGTGAAATTTAAGAGAAAAACATGTTTTGGGTTTCAAAAATGGGTCTTTGGGTTTAGTTTGATGACTTGGGGAGTTAAACTTGAGATTTTTGTTATACATAATGTAAATTTTTGTCATAAAGTTTGAAGAAACTTGGGTTTCCAAAGGATCAAAGGATTTTGGAAAGGATCAAAGGATTTTGGAAAGGAAAAACTAGAATTTTCGTGCAATTTCTGGTTTTCAAAGCTTAGGACGGTCGATTGTGAAAGAGGTAGAGACTTCAGGTCATTAACACAGTCAACTGTGAAGTTGAATAGTCAATTGTGCTTTCTCCCAGAGACTCCCACAGTCGTCTGTGAAGTTGGGCAATCGACTATGAATATCTTATGGGAGTTTCACAATCGACTATGAAAGAAGGACAATCTACTGTGGAGCCCTATTTTTATATTTTTGCACCAATTTCTCTTACTCCTTTCAAACCATAAGTCCTTGAGGATAATGTTATGAAATAATATGACAACTTTGGTTCCTTTACTTGAGTATTTGATGTGTGTTTGAGAGCATCTTAGTGGTTGATTTTAAGTGATTTGTTCTTTAGGTGTACTTGAAGAACGTCCTAAGGGCAAAGATGTGATTCATGAGTAGAGGTCAAATTTCAAGGTGAGTGTCACCTTACTTCTAGTAAACCTAACATTTTAAAACGAGGATAATGAGTTAAAAACTTATAAAAAGTGAACGGTATAAATAATAAAAAGTTATACTATTAACTACAAACAAATTGAGTAATGAGTAAATACTACATATATTCTCACTTATGTAAGTTGACGATACAATGCTTACGTATGAATGTTGTGACTATGTTGGTTGATGATTAGAAAATTGAGAAAGTTGTGAGCTATAATTGCATACCATTTTGCATTAACTATTTGCATGATCCGTTCTACTGAGGGGGAGTGTTGGGTGAGGTAGTGAAATGAAATCTGAAAGATGTTAATATTTGATTATGTTGTTGATGTTGAGAACATACCGGTACGTGGTGAGACATCCCTATTGCTTATGATTAGCCCAGTGACGGGGCAAACAAATTTAAATAATCAAAGATTACAAGTTGAAACGAATAAAAGAATAAACTTGCATAATATCGCATTCATCATATTCCATGAGTTGGATGACAAACTTGATGTATGATAAATTGTTGGGTTGGAGTATCTAATGGTGGTATGTAATGAAAATGAATTGAATCATTTGAGCATTTGAGAAGTAATTAAAGGTTATGTTTCTTATATGCCTATTACAATAAGAAGCAATTATGTGAAACCGACTAGCAAAGAAATAAATTCCTAAGGTTGATTGAATCATCTTCGGTTACTCCGACTAATGTGATTACTAACTGAGCTTTCTAGCTCACCCACTTCCTTTTTTAATATTTTAAGAAAAATATTTTGAAGATATCAAGTAATTGGTGTGAAAGCAATGAAGAAAGAGAAGTCTTTAGGTGGGTCCACGTGCAAGGCATCTTCACCCAAATATTTTTGTACTAGAAGTTAAACTATTTTGTACATATTATAAGTTGTAAACCCTTGGAGGGTGTGTATCATGAGATACTTTTGCAAACTAAAGTTAATTTTACTTGAAATTGTTTATTATGCTTATTCAAAGAATTTGATTATATTATTTTTGTTGCTTGATCTTATGAATAGTATCATTCGTTCAGGTGCTCATTTCTAAAAAGTAATGATGCTGTCTTGAGTAGTGCCTGCTTTAGATGAGTATAAGATTTAGTAAGAATTAGTAACAAAAATGAGAGGAAATAATCGAGTAAAGAATGGTTGTACTAGGTACACTACAAATAAAGTTTTTGTGGTATCTTGAGAGTTTAAGAGAGATAAAAAGGAAAGTGTAGTTTTCTTATGCTAATATTTTATGGACTCAATTAAGAGTATCTTATATAATGGATTTGAAGTGGAGGATATTAGTTGAGGACCAATTATAAGCTTCGACTGTAAATATTTGAAGAGTATAATTATTATGTGAGAATTCGTAAAGGAGAAAGGTGTATTGAATTTTGATTGGATCTTAATGTTAAACGAAGTGTGATGCTAGGAGATGGTGGACTTATTGAAAACCTAGAAAGCCTTGAGTTTAGATTTGAGAATGAGTAATTAAATAGTTGGTGCTAGTTAAATGAGCTTAAGATTTTTGCTTTATTGGGAGATGTAAGTTTGAAGAATGCTTTTAGTATCTAGTGAGGTGTAAGTAATGATGAACTAAGGTAATTAAAGTACTTGAAAAGCTAAAGATTTGTGGATGATTTGTCTTAGATGTGGTTGAGGTGCTAGATAGGTTGATGACTAGCAAAATTACGACTTTTATGCTTGTCAAAAGAAGGTGTATTATGGGAGATCAGGAGTTTAGTGAGACATAAGAGTATTAGAACGATTATAGTGAAAGAGAAATAGGTATGAAATACAAGACTAAGGGATTGTGGTATAAGTAAATGATTGAAAGATTGAAATTGAAGAAATTAACTTTAGCCTTCACCATTGTTAATATTAAACACTTGACAACTATCAGTAATAGTGTAAAATAAGAGATTGCAAAAAAAATAAGGTTAGTAATTTAAGACTCAATGAAATTAGGAGTACACTAGAAAAAGATAGAATTGTGAGAAATTGTTAGTGAAAGAGATAGTAGAAAGAATAAGGGTTATTAAATGTTTTGAAGCCGTATTGGAGTAATGTAAAATGAAAGGAATATCTTAAACAAATCAAGGAGTAACCATAAAGTGTTAAAAAGTTAATAATAGATGTTTACTAAGAAGATGAAGGAAAATTTTAAATAATCACTAGATTAAAATGTACTTTTGAGGAATGGTAGAGAATTATATGATGTGATTGTGAAGTACTTTATTCAAGGATTACTAGTGATAGTAAGTTAAAGAGAATTGGTGGATTTCAACGTACATTGTGTGGCTAGACATAAGATTTGGTAAGGAAAAGTGTGGAAGTGAGATGCTTGATGGTCTTCTAGAAGTTTTGATTTCCTAAATGTGCCAATGTACGAAACGAGATAAAAGAAAGAGTTGAAACTGTAATTAAGCCAAAAGAGTAATTTGAGCGTATAAATGGTTTGCTAGAAAGATGGACATGGAATAGGTAAACGAAAATATTATAGTTCAGCATGCAAAATGATGAGATAATAAGTAAGAAGTAAGGAAATAGGGTTACCATCAAGTTGTGAAGAAAAGAGGAAGAGAGTTGAGTTAAATAAATAAAGAAATTTCATATACAGTGTGATTGTTTTGTTGTTTGGATGAAAGGGAAATGGAGTAATGTAGTAAGACTGAGAAGAAATAGAGAATATCTTAAATTAGATATGATGAACTGAGGAATTGTGTTTAATTTACAATTAGTTGAGGATTTCTTTGAAGTATAATTTTGAAAATTTTGAAGCTATTGGTAATGATAAAGATAGAGTGATTGAAAAGAAAAAAAAGGGAATAGAAATATAAGGAGTTAGAAAAGAGATAAAAATCCAAATTTTAGAAGGAAAGGTTAAGTACAAATCAAGGTGTTATGTGTATAATTGAGAAGAAAGTTAAAAATTTGGAGACAATTGTTCATTTGAGAAGCAGAAGTTAAAAAATTATAGATTTAAGGACTAATGGTTATAAGAGTAAAGGATGGAGACACTCTTGAAAACTTTTGCGATGGAAAATTATCTAAAGTGCATCTTTAAGATTTTTTTTAGTAAGAGAAATATGAATTGGATGTGAAGTGTATAGCATATAACATGGGAAATGAGTAGAAAATTTTATCTATGAAGTTATGTAAGTATTTGAATGATCCTAAGAAATGGTAAATTAAGAGTATGATCAGCACCAGAAGGAAAAGTTTATGAGGGCAAAATCATTGGGAAGTTCAAATAAAGGTAGAGACAAGTTAAATAAGTTATTATCGAAGATAATTAAGTGATGAAGTAGGAGAAGAGATTGGTAGAATGGAGTTATTGGCTGTAAATGGAAATAACATATTCGAGATATGCTAAAGCAAAGCTATGAAATGGTCATGGTGTAATTATTATTGTTAAAGAAAGACTAGTCAAATTGGATTTGTAGTGAAGAGTAAGGTGTTTAGTTGTTACTATTGGAGAATTACACATGATTTTATTGATTATTATACCTTAGTGAAGAAAAACAGAGGAATTTGAGTTTGACGGAATTAATAAGAGAGGAACCTAGGTTTAAATTAAAAGATGCTTTGATTAGAGAGAATAAGTTACTAAATAAATTTTTATACTTAGGAGATGATAGAAATTTTGTGAATTATTGAGGAGTTGAATTCTATTTGAATATTTTCTTTTCGTGAGTGAAATTGGTTTGAACTATGAATTTAACCAAAGAACTAAACTGAAGTGAGTCCAAAAATTTTGGTAACATTCTTGATGAATTCTAACGATAGTATTTAGGTATGAAGGAATTTATTTATGAACAAGAGAGACTGATTAATTGGTAAGTGACCGTGTGAAGAGACATCTTTGGAGAGAGATATGATTTAAAAGTTGTACCACATTTAAGACCCTTGATTTATGAAGGAGAGAGAAAGAAATGTGAAATGGTATGATGTTTAGTTTTAAAAGCCCAAGAGCTTAAGGAAGATGGAAGATGTAAGAAATGATTGATTTTAAGTAATACTTTGGTTAGGAATATATTAATTGAGGGATTAGTTAGGTGAATTAAAAATCAAATAGAGAAAAAAGAATGAATTATAAGGATGAATAGTAGGTAGAAGGACGAACAACATTTATTAAGTAAAAAGATTTTCTAGTAAATTAGAGTGGAGTTCATTAAAGTAATGGGTTGGATCACTCAAGTAATTAATAGTGCGTTGACAACAATACATAAAAAGTTCAAGATGATGGCGAATAGGAAGTTTAACCATGTAAGGAGAATATTAAAGTAATGGGTTAGATAACTCTGGTAATTAATATTGGGTTGACAACAATAGATAGAAGGTTCAAGATGATGCCGAATAGAAAGTTTAATCATGTAAGGACAATTTATGATGAAAGTGGAAGATCAAGAAGGATATTCGAAAATGTGAAACAGACTTATGAAATTAATAACCCTGTTGTTTTATGGGCCTTGGTCAAGGAAATTTCGTAGATGAAATTTTTATTTGTGGGAGAAAATTGTAGAGCCTGTTATTTCAATTCAAATATTTTAAATCATGGGATTTCTTTCAACAAGTTTTTAGTATGCTTGTTTAATTTTAAGTTAGAATTTAATTCGTGTTCGAACTTGTGGAAGTTGGAGATAAATAAACACAATAAGAATCAAGTAGTGAAGACATTTTTCATTTGAGGATTTCAAAATTTTGAAGAAAGTAAGAAGAACTAAGTAAAAATGGGAATTTAAAGAGTTATGTTGTGGAAAATAGAAAGAGGTGAGAGTTAAAGGGTGAAAGCATAAAAAAGGGTAAAGTTTTAGTTTAAATAAGATGAACAGGAGTGAGAGACAACATTTATTCTGGAACTCCCCAAAACAACTGATAAAGAGGAGAGAAAAACATAAAAAAATGAAGAGAAGAGGAAAGAAATAAAGAAAGAAAGGAAAAGAAGGAAAATGATGGGAGTTTTCTTGCAAAGATCAAGGTAAAAGTTTGTCTTCCTTTCTTTTTAACTCAAGTCTGTTTATTATGTTAAATATTTATGAATTTGGAGTTTTAATGTAAATAATTTCTTAAGAAAATGTTTGAAGAAAATGGTTTGTTTCAAGAAAGATGGGTTTTTGACTAAATTGGTTGATTTGGGAGTTTTGAGTTCAATATTTCTCTTGGGTATTGTAAAATTTTTTACTTTAAACCCTTAGAAACTTGTATAATTTAAGATTTCAAAAGATCTTTTGAAATCAAGAAGAAATTTGGGGAGAAAGTTAAGTTTTCAGGAAGAAAAATATTGATTTTAGGGCACCCAATCGACTGGATAGGGTTTCTGGGCAGTTTTGGAAGGACCCAGTCAATTGGGTCATGTTACTAGTCGATTGGATCAAGTGGCAGAGGCTTCTAGACCTTTTCCTAGTCAACTGGATCAGGAACCCAGTCAACTAGATTATGCTGATTTTTGAAATTTTGACTTTTTTCTTTAGTTTTTGAGTGTGAAACCTTCCCAAACTGATTTTAATGTTTATATACATTTTAAGTATGATTAAAACACCTTTAAAAGTGTTATTATTCATGAAAATTAAAGTGCTTTTGAGATTCAATGTAAATGATTTGAAAAAGGGCTTAACACCTCGATTTCTTTTATTTTTGTTTCTTGCAGAGTGCATACATAATATTTTGATATTCTTTAAAATGATTTAAAATAATGAGACTAAGTGTTATTCATTTTTAGGTACTAATGAAAAATCTTTGAGAGACAACTTACTTTTCGTAAGCATATAAATTTTATAATATAAATAAAAGCTTAAGAACATGTTTGGTTGTGTAAATCATAAATAATAGATTTATAATAAAGGTGAGTATATAGGATTTTGGTATGAAAATAATAAGGTTATTGTCAAGAGAATTTTATATATGTTGAGATATGAGTTTAGAAATGATTCAATTTAGTTGTGATGAGGAATTATGACATGTATGGTCGTAATGAACATGATTGGTTGGATTGGTATGAAAAATTTGATGTGGTTGATTGATGAATGTTTGTTTTCATATTCATTGCTTAGTGAATGCATTGTCACGCTATATATATGGTTAGTGTAATATAAGAGGGGGGAGTGGTGAGATTGCGGTAGGTCTCTTTCCACAAGGGGTGTAAGGGTACCGAAGAAACTTTGGATGTATAGGAACCCACTCGAAAAAAAAAGTGTAAGGGATCCAAATATGTTTCATTGAGAAATGATTGTAATGATTTAAAGTATAGTACGTGGGGAGACGTCCCCGTTACTATGTGATTAGCCCTATGAGGGGCATGATGATAATATGAATATATGCATGACTATGCATCCAATGACATTCGTATTTGTGTTGCATATTATTGAAAATGGATGTTGTGATGGAATTTACCCATAAGGGGTAACTATTGTGATTTGCCATTGTGAGACATGCGATGTATTGGGCCTGATGAAGAGCATAGATGTTATATGTGATGATAAAAAAGTATTGAGATAAAGATTCTCATATTTTATTGGATTTATAATGTATACATTGTGGTAAGGATAGTATGGTTGAAATTTATTATAATGATATTGATGAATTTCTTGTACTATTTGTATTTTGTATTTTTTTTTCTTGTTATGAAGTTGAGAAAAATAATTGGAGGAAACACAAGAATTTCTTTATACATACTTAGGAACTAAATAATTCATGTATTATAATTATAATTAAAATGATAAATTCCTCCAATATGATTACTTCTCGTAAAATATTTCTCACTGAGCTTTTTAGTTCACTTTTTATTTTTATTTACATTTTAGGTAGCATCGGAAGTCTTTGGTCAAAGTTGAAAGGGTTCACCCGATTACAAAATTCTTGTCCTTTGAGTCTTTTTAGAAGTCTAAAGTTTTGGTTATGGTTTAGTCATTATAAAAGAAAATGCATAAGTTAGTTGTAGTGGGGGAGTTTTCTTTTTTTATCTGTGTCGTTTGTAAGGTTTAAAACTTTGATTACCGTGTATTATAAGATTGTTTGGGTTTGTAATTGAATGTGCAATTTGACAAGGTATTGAAGAAATTTGTTGTTATGAATTATAAATTTTATGTTTGCATCTTAAATTAAGGTACTCAGTGCTGAAAGGTAATGGAGTCGTTTTGAATAGGGCCCACTTGGGATGGGTCATTACACCGAAGGGGTGAAAGGACATCAAGGAAAACTTTGGATTGATATGACCCTGCCCAGGAAAGGGTGAAGGAGATCCTAGGATATATGCTCAGAGACGATGCTAATAGATGATACTGAGACGATGTTGAGAGACATACTGATATGCAGGGAGACATCCCCGTTGTGATATGATTAGCCTAGTGAGGGATGAAACAAAATGAAATGAGATAGATGAAATGAACTAAGATGTAATCTTGCATTGCATTGCATTTCATATGAAAATTGATGTGATTGGCCCAATGAGGGGCACATGATGTGATTGGCCCAATGAAGGGCATATGACGTTTATTTGTGTGACATGATGATGTTGTGCTTGTATGGTTGATTGTTTGTGATATGGAAAGTATGAGAGTGGATTGTAAATGATTGGGTGAATGTGCTTATAAATATATTTTTGATTATAAGATGGTGTGAAGTGTCATTTTGTGATGAGTACTCTTCCTTGAGTTAAAGACAAAAATAATATAAAGTTATATTCAAAAGAAATGGAGATCACTTACAATCATATATTAATCAAATGAATGTATAATATGGATTGGCAAACGAAATCAGAAATCGAATACTTTGAGTAATGTGTTACTCACTGAGCTTTTTGAAGCTCATCCCTCTTTTTATATTTTATTACCCCTAGGTTACAGCCGAAAATGGGAGTAAGCTCTAATTGAGACCTAATGGATAAAGTTTGTGGAGTGTTTTGGAAGAGGGTCATTACAATTATATACTATTTGTTTCCTTATTTACTTGCTTCCTCTTATCCGTAACTATAACATTTAGATTATTCTCTTGCCCATTACTTCAAATTTAAAATTTTCATTTTACCAATATATCTAACAAATTATTGCTTTGCCACTCTTTGTAATTTAATACAATACTACCAGTGCCAAATTTAGAAGTCTACCATCAACAGATTTAACTCGTAAAACCTTATTTATTAAGAGACCAAAATTCCTTAGAAAATCACTTTAAATCCACTTATACACCCAGTTTGACCAATTATTTCACATAACTACATTCCTTTCTCAAAATTCAGCAATTTCTTTATCAATTTACTCATCCTATCAATATTATTTCTAGTATATCAATTCACCCAAATCAAGTAATCTACACTGAATCAAATATATGTTTTAAATTGGTATTGCTTTGATACTGCTCTCCATATATTAATATCAATCATAAATTCTTATGATAATATCCATCAAATATTTATAGTAATTTTCTTTTCTATCAAGTGAATTTTTCAATCTCTGAAACCTTATTATTATTCATAGCCACTCTCTAAGTCCAATACACAACATTATGTTGTTTTTCCTTTTCATTTAAGGTAGTAGATCACCAAGTAATAATATGGTATATATCATATTGCAATTAAGTTCATTCTTAAACTTCTTATGTCAATCTAATTATTCAAGAATCATAAACAATTTAGTCATTCACTAATTAGAAATAAAAAGCAACATGCATCTTCTATGCTCTCCCTTAAAGATTGCTCTTAACTCGAGATTACAACAACCAAGACAACTAAAGAATTAAACTTCACTCAAATCGATGTATTATGAGTACACAAATTTCGATTCCCACAATTGACATGACTTATCTCACTCATAATGAATTTAAGAATAATATTAAAATAAATCAATAAACCGAGCTTGAACTCAACTACAACTTCTTCAAAATAAAAAACTCATATTCCATTCAAAGGTCAATGCCTAACCAACTTCATAACTAATCTGTAACAACCCGTCTCGAGTGGGCTCTACTCAGAAAGACTCCATTACGTTTCAGCAATGAGCACCTTGACTCAAGATGCAAACATATAAATCAAACAACAATTATTTTAATAATTTTAATTTAATACAAACATATAGTCTTAAATACAATAAATCCTACAATACAAACTACCAACTCTAAGGTTTTACAAGAGACACAATGAAAAGTAAAAACTCTTTTAAGTACTTCTAACTCAAACACCTTTTACAAATACTAAACTGTCCTTTCATATTTCTCAAGATTATTTAGGTTTTGTTCCAAGATTTTGGATTTAAATTACATTCAAGAAAGAATTTAAGAAAAAGTTAAGTTTTTGGTTTGAAGAAAAGAGTTTTGAACTTGGTTGTGGATTTGAAAATTCTAACTTGAAAGATTTGATATGGGTAATGTAGAAAATTGATTTAAGGTCTTGGAAAACTTATGTTTCTAAGGGGTTTGAAATTTTATGAAGGTTTGATTTAGTTTTCAAAATGAAAAAAAGTAAGATTATCACCCATTTCTAAGCTTCAGATCTCATGACAGTCGATTGTCGTGATTGCACAGACAATTGTGGTAGAGGCAAAAAGTTCAGGTCCTAAACACAATCGACTATGCAAATTAGACAGTTGAGTGTGCTTTTATTTTTTAGAGCCCACAATCGACTGTGTAGTTAAACAGTCTACTGTGAAACTCTCTGGAAGTCTCACAGTCGAATGTACAAGTAAGACAGTCGACTATGCAATCCTGTTTTTAGATTTTTACATCAAATTTCTCCTTTTCTTTCATGTCACAAGTCCTTAAGGATATTTACACGAATTAAATAGTTAATATTGCTCGGAGGTTGATTTTAATCAATGAATTCTTTAGTTGTGTTTGAGGAATGTTCTAAAGGCAAGGAGGTGATTCGAGAGTGGAGGCTTAGCCTCCAAGGTGAGTATCACCTTACTCTTAGTAAGCATGAGAATCTTCAATGAAATTAAAAGCTTAGATTATAAACATTAGTAAGGACTTATACGTTTTATTTATTATAAAATAAAAAATTTAGGGAGCACGAGATGTTAATACTTGTGTATTAAAAATCTATATGTTTGGGGTATGTTGAATATAATTAGTTCATGAAATGTGTATTGAAATGTTATATTACCAAGAATGCTCTGTATTTGTTATATTACCTTTGTTGTTATTGTGTAACATGGAATGAATGGATTTATTTAGTAGCTATGTAAATCTCACTCGGTAAGGGGTAGGGAGAAAGTATTAGTGTGTTAAATGTTATAACTCCGCCTAGTAAGGGGTAGGGAGGACATTCTTGTTCCTAGAAGTTGAGACCTCGCTTGGTAAGGGGTAGAGAGATGATCTAATTTATTTAAATGGGAGACATCCTGATACTCGTGAACTGAATTGAAGTTATTGAAGGAGTGCTTTACGTTGTATCATATATCATGCTTGAGTTGTATATTCAGAATCCGCGAGCCTTATGAATTGCTTTATATTGTATTAAGAGATAATTGTATAAAATCTGATTATGTACTAAACTACCTGTAAGGGATTTTATAAATGGATTCCTTTGATTCCTCTGAGTAATGTGATTACTCGCTAAGCTTTTTAGCTCACCTATCCCTCTTACAATTTCAGGAAGATTATTCGAGGACCTTGAACAATAAGTGAAGAAGTAAAGAAGAGGAATCTATGTGCTGGCATCCTCGTCCAATCCTTTTTGTAATAGTTGTCTAGTATTTTGTACTAAGTTGTTTATTTTGAAGCTTACAACTCATAAGACATCCTTTTGTAAAGTTAAAGGATTGTATTACGGATCGAAGTTATGAAAAGTAAGGATGTCGTCTTGAGTAGGGTCCGCTTAGGATGGGTCATTATATTTTTGGTATCAGTGGTTTAGGTTTATGATTCTATAGACTTTTTGGGTCTAGTGTTGTCATTTCTAAATAATTTCTTTTGTGTAAGGTTTGAGGATGCTGTTGTGAGTTTTAAATTACTCGCAAGCGCACGAGTCATTTGCAATATAGCGTTGTGCAAGTGCGAGGTCGAATCCACAGGGAATTGCATTGTGAAAATATAATTTTATCTAAACTAACCTTATCTTAACCTAGTTCCGAATTTTGAATTGTATTTTTGCAAAAGAAATATAAACTTAAACTAAATTGGTTTAAAGCAAATGATAAAAAGACTAAGGTTTCTGAATCCACCCAACCAAAGTAAAGCATATATTTTCATGTTCTATATAAAAGTAATCAAAAAATTCCATGAATCCAACTTTAAACAAAAAAACAACGAATATCCCAATTAAACCAAAAGCATCAAATGTATCTGCTTTTAACAAATCACAAAGGAAATCCAATTTAATCAGAAACGATTCAATGTATCCATCAGATGAAACACAAGGAATATCCAACTTAACAATTAAAAGCAATCAATCATAAGATTTACTCAAATAATTGGACATAACATTTATACTAAAAACATCAGAATTGTTATGCGGAAATCTGAAAATATAATTCTAAACAAAGGAAAGGCTTCATCTTCAACCTTAGCTGAAGATTTTAGCCTCTCATAATTATGAAACTAAAGTTCACAATACAAGTGCTAAACATTAAACTTTAAAACTAAATAAAAATAAATAAATTACTATACATGGGAGAAATTCCACTCGCTGTTGGGCGGCACTTCCCCTCTTGTTGGTTTTTTGTCTAAGGTTTAAACATGGTTCAAACATGGTCAAGGTTTGAACAGGTCCAAACATGGTTCAAAGGTTGGTTAATGTCCAAACCAATTGTGGGATATCAAAGTTCAGCAAGTTATAAGGTTGCACACATATGTGTGCTTCAATTTTGAGCATGGGAAGGTCAGGCACACTGCTGTGGAATTTTCTGCCCACAGGCAGGAGGTGTGCGCACAGCATCAGGAGGCTGTAGCATCAGGTCACGCCACAGCACACAGCACCACACCAAAACGCACAGCATCACTTGGAGAGTGATGAAGGGCTGAGATTAAAGGAAGAACATGATCAAAGGGTCAAGAATGATTCACAAGATTGTCCAAGAATTAAGAGGCTATAAAAAGGGTTTCCTAGCCTCATTTCAAGTGGTGAAAAAGGTGTGTGAGAGAACCACACAGGTTGTGACATTGTGAGATCATTGTAAACACAAGAGAGAATTGTGTGAGAGACATAAACACAAGAGGGACTCTTGTAGTGAGGCTGGTTGTAAAGAAGAGAGGTTAGTAGAGAATTGATAGAAAGCATTGTAATAGGTCTATCACTTTCTCGTTCTCTTCTTGGTTCTTCAAGAACTTGGATTCTTGAAGGGGATTGCTGTAACTTTGTAAGAACCACTGAGATAGTGCAGAGAGTTCGGAGGAACTCACGGGGACGTAGGCACATTGCCGAACCTCGACAACAAATTACTTGTCTTCTTTCTTTCTTTGATTTTCTGTTCTTGAGTTCGATTGCTGAAATTCTTTCTACAAGTCATTCAAGACTTGGGTGTTTGGAAGATCACCACCTGGGTATCTTGTCAAGGTGATTTCCAACAGTGGTATCAGAGCTTTGGATAGTGGTATCAGAGCTAAGTAGCTGGTTATCGGAGCAAGAAGTAGAAGGTACGGAGCCAAGACTCCAAGAATCAAAGATCAAACTTCTTGGGTGATTCAAGAACGGTGTAAGGATCAAGATCCGGTCGTGTTCTTGAAGGTTGATTCAAGAACGGTGTTAAAGATCCATCTTCGATCTGTGTTCTTGAGGTTGAAGAAAGTAGTTGTGGTTAGTTCACAAATCTGGGATCTTGTCCGCAAAAGATGGCTTCAAATTTTTGTGTGGAGAAGTTTGATGGAAAGGGGGACTTTGCCCTATGGAAGCGGAAGATCAAGGTGGTTCTCATGCAGCAGAAAGTGGACTTGGCTATTGGAGAAGATGATGCTTTTTCAGCTAGTGCCACGGAGGACCAACGGACCGAGATGAAGAAGATGGCCTACAGCACCATTTTCTTGCACATGTCGGATAATGTCACAAGAGAGTGCGGAGACTCGGAAGATCCAGCTGCAATATGGAAGAAACTAGATGAGTTGTTTCTTGCCAAGACTCTCCCTAATAAGAGGTATCTTCGAAAATGAATCTTTGCTTTTAAATTTGATCCTAAGGAAGAGTTGCAAGATAATCTTGATGCCAAGAAAAGGAGTGCATCAAGTGGTAAAGGGCTGTTCTTTAAAAGAAGGCCAGCAACTTGGTATGGCAGCAACCATGGCTACTACTGGGACAGAGGTAGAGGAGAGAGCCATGGGAGAGTGCACAGCAGCATGCATGGCTACTACCGGGACAGAGGTAGAGGAGAGAGCCATGGGAGAGTGCACAGCAGCATGCATGGCTACTACCGGGACAGAGGTAGAGGAGAAAGCCATGGGAGAATGCATTCCAAACTGAGATTTGGAGGGAAGAGCTGCTACTACTGCCATAAGGAGGGTCATGTCAAGAAAGATTGCAAGAAGATGACAAGGGATAGAGGAGGAAGCCATACCAAGAATGGAGAGGCTTCGGTTGCCAAAACAGAACAGCAAGATGATGATGTTCTTGTTGTGTGCTCAAGTGTGAGCAAGGGGCAAGAAGGCAGCGGGAAATGGATCTTGGATACCGGGTGCACTCATCATATGAGCCCTCACAAAGAATGGTTCAAGAATTTCAAGAAGATCAATGATGGAATGGTCTTCTTGGGGAATGATAATTCTTGCCAAGTGAGAGGGATTGGAGATATCCAATTGAGGATGTTTGACGGAGTCACAAGGCTGCTGGAAAATGTGAGGTATGTTCCAGATTTGAAGAGGAACTTGATCTCATTGGGGCAGCTAGATTCCATGGGCTATACATGCAAGATAGAGGGAGGAAAGATCAAGGTGGCCAAGGGATCTTTGGTGGTGATCAAGGCAGTAAGAAACGATGGACTCTATGAGATGATCGGAGAAACAAAAACCAATTATCAAGCAGCAAGCTTGATGGCTGAGCTGGACAAGGCAGCCCTTTGGCACACTCGCTTGGGACACATGAGCGAAAAGGGCCTGCAAGTGCTTAGCAAGGAAGGTCTACTTGGTGGTGACAAAGTAGAAGAACTGGATTTTTGTAAGAGCTGTGTTTTTGGGCAGCAACATCAGGTCAGCTTCAACACCGGAGTGCACAAGTCTAAGGGCATTCTTGACTACATTCATGCGGACCTTTGGGGACCAGCAAGGACACCAACACAGGGAGGTAACATTTACTTTCTGTCTTTAATTGATGATTATTCAAGAAAAGTATGGGTTTATTTGGTTAAGAATAAATTAGATGCCTTGAATAAATTAGTGGTGTGGAAAGGGCTGGTTGAGACTCAAATGGGTAGAGTAGTTAAGGGGATAAGAACCGATAATGGCTTAGAAATTTTTAACCAAGAACTTGATCAATTCTGTAGGTTAAATGGCATTCTAAGACATAGGACGGTTGTGGAAACTCCTCAGCAAAATGGAGTTGCTGAGTTGATGAATAAGACCCTTATGGAAAAGGTTAGGTGCATGTTAGATGGATCCGGGTTACCAAAATATTTTTGGGGAGAAGCTGTAGCTACAGCTGCATATTTGATTAATAGATCACCCTCTAGGATTGTGTTCCAAAAGACTCCCATGGAGATGTGGAGTGGAAAACCCCTTGAGTTGGACAACCTTAGGACTTTTGGGTGTGCTGCGTATGCACAACAAAAGGATGATGGACTTAGCCCAGGATCTAGAAAATGTGTGTTTCTAGGATATGGGGAAGGGGCTAAGGGATATAGGTTATGGTCCTTAGAAAAAGAAGGATTAAAACTCATAATAAGTAGGGATGTTAATTTTAATGAATTGTTATTTCCCTACTTGGAGAAAACTAACCCTGTAGGGGCTAGTGAGGAAACCAATTCAGAAATTGTTGAGCATAGCATCAAGGGAGATTCTGTTCAGGTAGAGCAAAGGAGGCAAGAGGGTTCAGACCAGGTAGAGCCCTTGGATGATTTCCAAGCTCAAGAAACTCAAGAAGAGGCTGAACAAGAAAAGGATGCTGCAGCAAGTCGGAAGGACTTTCAGCTCACAAGAGACCGGGAAAGAAGGCTGGTCGGACCACCTTCAAGATGTGGGTTTGCGGATGCTGCGGATGCAGCAGCTCCTTGGACAGAAGGAGAGATGAGTGAACAAGAAACTTACACGGATGCCATGGAGTGTAAGGATTCGTCAAAGTGGCAGCTAGCTATGGAGGAAGAAATGGATTCTTTGAGAAAGAACAACTTCTGGGAATTGGTGAAAATTCTAGGAAATCAGAAAGTTGTGGAATGTAAGTGCACTTACAAGATTAAAGAAGGGTGCCCTCCAAGAGATGAAGTCCGGAACAAGGCTAAGCTGGTGGCAAATGGGTTCACAAGAAGAGAAGACATAGGTTTCACAGAAACTTTCTCACCTGGACACAAGGTGGAGAAGATGGTGAGTATCCTCACCTATGTCATTGATGGGCTGTTAGTTTGGAACAGCAGGAAGAGGATGGAAAGGTTTACATCTCAACTCAGTGAGGAGTTCGAGAGGAAGGATCTCAGCCTTGCACAAAAGATCCTTGGGATGAGGAGAATCATCTGGGAAAGGAAGAGAAACAGGTCAAGTGTTTCTTGGGCAATGGATGTTTTCAGCAAATGTGTGAGTAATCCCGGAAAAGAGCGTTGTCTTTGGATGAAGTGGTTGCTGAGGTATATGGAGGCTCAGTGGCAGCCAGTTGTAGCACTCATAACAACCAGGGCAGAATGCATAGCGGCTACGGAAGCCATAATGGAGGCTATGGGGTGCAAGGGGTTGTTGGACGAGTGGGAGGTCCTAAAAGAGCAAGTGGTGATATCTTTGGATAGCCAAAGTGCGGGGCACTTGTGGAGGTATTCGGTGTTCCATGAGGGGATGGAGCATATGGATGTTCGGTACCATTACATTCTGGAAAATGGTACAGAAGGAAGCATTCATGTTGGCAAGAAGACCACGGAGAAAAGTCCTGCAGATTTAGGCACCAAGTTTCTACCTCTAAGTAAGTTCAATCATTGCCTTGAATTACTTAGGATTGGAGTCAGTTGATTGATGACTCAAAATGAGTTTGGATCCCGAAGGTCTCTGCACAAATGGTTCGGGTTTAAACGCTTAGACAAAGGTAGAGATTGTTGGTTTTTTGTCTAAGATTTAAACATGGTTCAAACATGGTCAAGGTTTGAACAGGTCCAAACATGGTTCAAAGGTTGGTTAATGTCCAAACCAATTGTGGGATATCAAATTTCAGCAAGTTATAAGGTTGCACACATATGTGTGCTTCAATTTTGAGCATGGGAAGGTCAGGCACACTGCTGTGGAATTTTCTGCCCACAGGCAGGAGGTGTGCGCACAGCATCAGGAGGCTGTAGCATCAGGTCACGCCGCAGCACACAGCACCACACCAAAACGCACAGCATCACTTGGAGAGTGATGAAGGGCTGAGATTAAAGGAAGAACATGATCAAAGGGTCAAGAATGATTCACAAGATTTTCCAAGAATTAAGAGGCTATAAAAAGGGTTTCCTAGCCTCATTTCAAATGGTGAAAAAGGTGTGTGAGAGAACCACACAGGTTGTGACATTGTGAGATCATTGTAAACACAAGAGAGAATTGTGTGAGAGACATAAACACAAGAGGGACTCTTGTAGTGAGGCTTGTTGTAAAGAAGAGAGGTTAGTAGAGAATTGATAGAAAGCATTGTAATAGGTCTATCACTTTCTCGTTCTCTTCTTGGTTCTTTAAGAACTTGGATTCTTGAAGGGGATTGCTGTAACTTTGTAAGAACCACTGAGATAGTGGAGAGAGTTCGGAGGAACTCACGGGGACGTAGGCACATTGCCGAACCTCAACAACAAATTACTTGTCTTCTTTCTTTCTTTGATTTTCTGTTCTTGAGTTCGATTGCTGAAATTCTTTCTACAAGTCATTCAAGACTTGGGTGTTTGGAAGATCACCACCTGGGCATCTTGTCAAGGTGATTTCCAACACCCTCGTGGTAGCAAAGCCTTCGGGATCCACCAGAATGCTAGTAGATGTCCACTGGATTACACCAAATGGCTTAGGAATTGCACTTCGGATTCCTCCTAATGGTCCTATGGATTGCACCTAAAGGCCCTCTGGATTCACTTTCTGATGATCTCAGATTTTCCGATGATCCTAAAGCTGAAGTGGAGTGGGTCTTATATAGGCAAATACTACGAGTGCAATGTGTTTCCAATCTGATGTGGGATGTGAGATATAGAAATATGTTTCCAACCGATGTGGGATGTGGGATCTAAGCCTTCACATGCCCTTCAAAACTTCTGCTCACGCTAGAATCCCGCACAGCCTGACCTTTGTCTACTAAAACTGCCATAACTTTCTCTAGAAAAATCCTTTTTACGAGCTGTAAAATTCTCCAGAAAATAGACTTCCGGATCTTTCTAAGAATATATGGCTCATCACCTGGTTCTTCTTGCATCAATACAGTTTAATTTTCAAAGATGACTGATCTCCTTTCTTGGTGCTTGTAAACCTGTAAAACAACGAAAAACAACTCAAAGTAACAAATTCCTAAGCTAACAAATGTAAATTAAGTGGCCAAAATATGCAATATTTGGCACTCATCAAATGTCCCCAAACTTACATTTTGCTAGTCCCTTAGCAAAACAAAATAAAAAACTAATTGAAAAACAAAGAACATCAAGATAAGTTCATCACTCATGGTATCCAAAAATTTAAGGAGCACTCAAAACCATGATATTCATTCATGAGCAAGCTTAAAAAATATTACTCATCTTCGCAATGAATAGGAATTTTAAAGCCTAATTACTTACAAGAGGCAAGCAAGACATCACAAGCTTGAATCAGTGTAAAGTGAATTAGCATATACAGATGAGGTTTCTAAATAATTCAATGTACAATGTCTCCATGTCTTAAGATTCACAGGATTTCTCATCAGAATGAACAACGATGGCATAGTTTTATTTTCTTTTTTTCTTTTTTTTCTCTTTTTTTATAAGGCTCTGCTATGTTTAGTTCCCTTAAGCTTTCTAATTGACCCATATAACGAGTGTTGAGTCAATGACTCCCAAACCAGATGGTTTTAGGGCATTAGGTGTAAAGACACCCCTAAGGACTTACTAACTCGAGTCAAGAAGGCTACGAAACTAAACTGTCCTTAATGCTACCAAGCAAAATTTTCACCTTTTGACGTGAACACTCACTGCTTACCGAGGCAAGAGGTCCAATTACTCAGTGGAAAATTTCACAATGATCATTATGAATAAAATTCCCACCTTTTGACGTGAACACTCACTGCTTACTGAGGCAAGAGGTCCAGTTACTTAGTGAAAAGTTTATTGATGATGGTCATCTTTTTTTCTTTTTTTTTAATCTATGCCCAAGTGTTTATCCAACAAGTCATCCCGTTTCAATTAAGATAAGAAACATGCACATTAACATTACATGTCATACCTCACACAAATATGTGCTAATATGCGCGTGTTAGATTAGATCAAACATGTGAATTCTCGAATGCCCAAAGTAAGTAACAAAGTTTTAAAACTCTATCATCAAATCATGTATTCAAAATTTTAAGCTCACCAATGAAATCACATCACAATATTTGTTTAGATCAACCAAAATTTCAAAATAACATGAGTATGCATTTACCTTCTTATTATTATTTTTTTAAATGAAGAAAAACAACAACAAATTAGGACAAAGTGTGTGTAATGTGTCTCTCATACCCCCAAACTTAAATTACACATTGACTCCAATGTATGAATAATATGGACAGAGCTGACCTAGGATATAAAGAACTATCTGGACTTGGTATGGCTCATAGCATACCCCCAAACTTGAATTGAAGTACGTGTTGTCCCTAAAAAATAAAGACTAGAAAACAAAAATACTGAAAACAAACATTAATCATAAATATATCAAATAATAAGTAAACAAAAAGGATAAGCTGTGGGGTGCCTCCCATGAGCGCTAAGTTTAACGTCTTCAGCCAGACCCAAAATTAGTAATCGTGCCCAACTAAATGCTCCACCATCTGATCAATAAATGGGAGTGGAAAATGATCCTTCCTTGTGGTAGCATTCCACTTACGGTAGTCTAGACACACTTTCCATTTTGATTGCACACGAGTTAGAACCAACTCATCGTCCTTATTCTTCACTACCGTCACTCCAGCCCGCTTGGGCATGACATGAATCGGGCTCACCCACTTGCTAATAGAGATTGGATAATTGATCACTGCATCAAACAGCTTTATCACTTCAATCCTCACAACCTCTTGTATAGTTGGGTTGAGCGTTCTTTGTGGCTCCCTTGATGGCTTGGCATTCTCCTCCAAATGTAACTTGTGCATCACCACCGAGGGGCTGATCCCCTTGATATTCTCAATAGTCCAGCCGATAGCTTCCTTGTGCTCTCTTAAAACGTCCAATAATTTATCCACTTGAGCATTAATCAAATCTAAAGCTATAGTCAGAGGCAAAGAATCCGTCGAACCTACGAACTTATACTTAAGATTGTCCGGTAAAGGCTTAAGTTCCTTTTTGAGGGGTTTAGGTGTTGTGGTCTCCTCCGTCTCACTGATATTCTGAGGAGCAGACTCCAAAGTAGCATTTGCTTGCTCAAACAACTTATCAAAATCCAAATCCTCTTCAAACTGAGCAAAGCATGCCTCCAGGGGGTCCTCACTGCGGGATTCATCCACAATCTCCTCTGTCTCACTGCTCTTCTGAGGAGCAGACTCCAAAATGGAAATCGTTTGCTCAAGTAACTTATCTAAATCCAAATCCTCTCCAAACTGAGCAAAGTATGCCTCCAGAATGTCCTTAGACTCCCCTCCTTTCTTGGGCCCTTGTAATCTCTTAGGGTAAGGCGTTTTATGTTCAAACGACCTAGGGAGATCCTTAATAATAGGTGTGGCTGTAGATGGCTTAGCATCTCTCTTTTCCTTGTTACCACTTTTTTGCCCTTGTTGCACAGCTGGGTTCTCTTCCACTTGATTGTCCACTTGTCTCCCAGACCTCAATGGGATAATCAATTGCACTTGTTCCTGCCCGTGCATAGGATTTGATGAACTTCCCACCGCAAATTGTTCCTTCGGGTTAGGCTCAGGTTGACTGGGGAACCTTCCCTTCTCTCTTTCACCCAAATGACTTGCGATTTGACCCATTTGACTCTCTATCTTAGCAATCCCTTGGGTGTTTACTATTCATGCACTCCTTACTTCGCTTATAGGTTAGTCAATCATCTTCCTGAAATCATTGAGGGCATTCTCCAATGACTGTGAAACCGATGCTGACACTTGAATGGGAGCTTGGTAAGCGGGTGATGGTGCTGGATAGGCTGAGTGACCATAACTTGGAACTAGTGAAGGAAATTCTGGAGGGTATTGATTGTGAGCATGATAAGGGGCTCCTCCCTGATTCATCAGTTGGTTCTGCGTCCATGAAAAATCAAGGTGGTTCCGCCACCCTGGATTGTACGTCTCGGAGTAATTTCCATTTGATTACCACCAATAGTCATTAAAAGCGTTCATTTGTTCCATGGGATACTTGACAAAAGCCGGCGTAGATGGACATTTCTATGCTAAATGCATAGGACTACCACAGATGGAACAACTATCAACATTGAATGTATTGGTTGTATTGATGGAATGGTCGGTCATTTTCATGAAATCCTTGAGGGTATCCTCTAAAGACTGTGAAACCGACGCTGGATTCATCCACATTTCTTTTTACTTTTTATTTTTTATAGGTCAATGCAAATAGAAACAAATAAAATAAAATAAAATTGCAAAAAGAAAAAAAATCAAACAAAAAATTGTAACTAACTAGTAGAAAAATAAAATTAATTCAAACAAAAATTTAATTTTCACAAACCAAACAACTCCCCGGCAACGACGCCAAAAACTTGTTGTGAGTTTTAAATTACTCGCAAGCGCACGAGTCGTTTGCAATATAGTGTTGTGCAAGTGCGAGGTCGAATCCACAGGGAATTGCGTTGTGAAAATATAATTTTATCTAAACTAACCTTATCTTAACCTAGTTCCGAATTTTGAATTGTATTTTTGCAAAAGAAATATAAACTTAAACTAAATTGGTTTAAAGCAAATGATAAAAAGACTAAGGTTTCTGAATTCACCCAACCAAAGTAAAGCATATATTTTCATGTTCTATATAAAAGTAATCAAAAAATTCCATGAATCCAACTTTAAACAAAAAAACAATGAATATTCCAATTAAACCAAAAGCATCCAATGTATCCGCTTTTAACAAATCACAAAGGAAATCCAATTTAATCAAAAACGATTCGATGTATCCATCAGATGAAACACAAGGAATATCCAACTTAACAATTAAAAGCAATCAATCATAAGATTTACTCAAATAATTGAACATAACATTTATACTAAAAACATCAGAATTGTTATTCGGAAATCTGAAAATATAATGCTAAACAAAGGAAAGGCTTCATCTTAAACCTTAGATGAAGATTTTAGCCTCTTATAATTATGAAACTAAAGTTCACAATTCAAGTGCTAAACATTAAACTTTAAAACTAAATAAAAAGAAATAAATTACTATACATGGGAGAAATTCCACTCGCTGTTGGGCGGCGCTTCCCCTCGTGGTAGCAAAGCCTTCGGGATCCACCAGAATGCTAGCAAATGTCCACCGGATTACACTAAATGGCCTAGGAATTGCACTTTGGATTCCTCCTAAGGGCCCTATGGATTGCTCCTAAAGGCCCTCTAGATTCACTTTATGATGATCTCAAATTTTTCGATGATCCTAAAGCTGAAGTGGGGTGGGTCTTATATAGGCAAATACCACGAGTGCAATGTGTTTCCAATCTGATGTGGGATGTGGGATTTAAGCCTTCACATACCCTTCAAAACTTCTGCTCACGTTGAAATCCCGCACAGCCTGACCTTTGTCTACTAAAACTGCCATAACTTTCTCTAGAAAAATCCTTTTTATGAGCCGTAAAATTCTCCAGAAAATAGACTTCCGGATCTTTCTAAGCATATATGGCTCATCTCCTGGTTCTTCTTGCATCAATACAGTTTAATTTTCAAAGATTACTGATCTGTACGGGAAATTCTGGCAATTTAGTGAAACTCCATTCTTGGTGCTTGTAAACCTGTAAAAGAACGAAAAACAACTCAAAGTAACAAATTCCTAAGCTAAAAAATGTAAATTAAGTGGCCAAAATATGCAATATTTGGCACTCATCAGATGCCACGTGGACGAAATAGAGGTAGAGGTAAGGTACGGGATGTGCCCAAAGAAGGGGTAGTGCCCCGACTTGGGGGCATGGACAACCTTTTTTGCCTAGGCTTGAGCTTGATGTGGAACTTAAGGTCCCTGAAGAAGAATATTTTGGTAGTGCAACTGGTGCTACTAGTAGGATTGCTAAGGATACTACTGTAGAGAGGGACAAGTTACGAGAAGCCTTAGCCTAAGGATTGGGAAGAATTGGGGAATTAGAGCATTGGATAGAAGAGTAAGCTAGATAAGCTCCTAAGTTATCTAAAGGTCCAATAAGGACTCTTAAAGAGCATGGTGTTTGAGTAAGGGAGGAAGATCTAAGACAAAAAATAGAGGGAGATTTATTTACTCAGTTTAATAAGTTGACACCACCAAGTTTCAGTAGTGCTGCTAACCCTTTGGACACAGAGGAAGGGATCAAGAAGATGGAATGCCTTTCTATAGTATTACTAGTTATTGAAGTGCAGAAAGTGGCCTTTGCATTATTTAAGTTAGAAAGAGAAGCATAAAATTGGTGGGAATATATCTTACCTAGATTGAGTGGAGATATGGATCAACCCTTAGATTGGGAAAGGTTTAAAAAAGTATTCTTTGAAAAGCATTTTCCTGAAACTGTCAAAGCCCAGCTAAAGAAGGATTTCATTCACTTGAAGCAGTATAGCATGTCAGTGACTTAGTATGATGGGAGATTCATCACCTTGTCTAAGTTTGTCCCTGAGATGGTGAATACAGAGGAGAAGAAGTGCAAATGATTTCTTGATGGTTTGAACTATGATATTCGCTCTCGGTTCTCTTGTTTGGAACTTCCCACATATGCAAGGTTAGTTGATAAAGCGGTGCAAGCAGAAAAAGACATGATAGAGTGAAAGAACGGCATAAAAGGTAAAAGAGAGGTAGTTTAGAAGGTGTTAGGGAGAGTGGTTATAGATTTGGAATCCAATATAGCGGCCCTCCTCAGAGAAGTAGATCAGTTATTCAAAGAGGACAAAGTGTGGGGAGTAAACCTTTCATGATGAATTAAAATCAACAGGATAGGCCGGTGACATTAGTTGTTCAAAGTTTGATAGGAAGAAATCAAAGAATTGTAGGATAGCTCAGAGCAGAAGAGCGGGTACTCAAGGCAGAGGAGGAAGTGTGGTCTCAAGATCAGGTTCTACGGCTTGTTTCCAATGTGGTCAGGTGGATAATTTTTTCCCAGAACTACCCTAATGGGTTATGTCATCGTTATGATTTGACTAGAGATCGCCCTGGGGATTGCCCTATGATGTAGAGTAAGGTATGCTTTGTCTGTGGTCAAAGTGGCCATGTGGGCTCAGAGTGTTGGTCAAAGTTCAAATCACCCGGCAATGTGAGTACTGTTGGGGGTCCTGGTAAAGGCCAACCGAGTTGAGGCAGTGGATTTGGAGGTGGTAGAAGTGGGACTCAAAGTCGAGGAGATGTAGTGGGGAGAGGAAATGCAAGTCACAATCAGCAAGGGCAAAGTCATGTCAATACCATTACCCAGTAAGATGCCCAGGCTACACTTAATGTTGTGACTGGTATGGTTTCTATTTTCGGTAGAAATGATAGAATATTGATTGATCTCGGAGTAACTCATTCATTTGTATCTACTTCATTTATGCTATTTTTTTATGCATCTAAAGTACATTTTGATATCAATTTGATTGTTAAGACTCTCACGGGAGAAAAGGTATAAATTAAATGGGTGTATCAGGATTGTATCTTGAAAATTGGAGATAGAAAATTTAGGGTGAATTTTTTTCCTTTAGAGATGAAAGACTTTGAATTGATTTTGGGTATGGATTAGTTAGCCGAATATTATGGTTGGGTAGATTGCTTTAAGAAATGGTGATCTTTTGAATTTTGGGAGAAGAGGAGTTTACCTTTCATGGGGAGCATAAAATACTTTCTTATTGTATTATCTCTGCTATTTTAGCTAAGAAGCTATGGAAGAAAGGGTGCTGATGTAGAGGAAAATTCCCCATCCAATGATATCGTGACATGTGGTAGCCTCCAAGGGTAAAATAATAATTTCACAACTCAAACAAATAAACCAATTAAATCACTACACATGACAAAGGGCATAATCATAATTTTACACCAATCTTCTAGTACTACTATAACACTCCTAAACATTATATATAGGGGCTCTCACAATAAAAGGTACACCGAAAATTCTTACAAATATACAGCTTTTTACCTTTATTATTCTCCTCTTATACATGTCTTCAATGTGGACAGGGGTCTGTGAGCTCATGTGGCATATTTTCGGCATCAACAAATGACATCGTTCGTGGGAACGACAAAATATTTTCTAAATATGCCGTTAAAGATAAGCCACCGATCCACAACTACAAAAAACACAAGATCTCGTTAGATCTAAGAATGTCTTCATGCACCACCGAAATATTGTTAAAAGGGGAATTTTGACCATCAGATCTATCAAAATTTGACCATCAAAATTCATATCAGCCCACAGAAATAGATTATCTAGCTTCCGATCTACATGCCTTCAAAGTTTCACTGCAACCGGACGTCGAAAAATCCTCCATCAGAACTGTTAAAGTTGGCTAGAAAAACATGATTTTAACGGTCAGATCTGACAAAATCTGGCCAACAAAATTCAAATCAGGTCACAGAAATAGATTCTTTGTCCTTAAATCTACATGTTGAAAGTTTCATGGCGATGGAACGTCAGAAAATCAATCATCGAAACCATTAAAATTTACTCAAAAAATAAAATTTTGACAATCAGATCTATCAAAATACAACCGTTGAAATTCAGATTAGGTCACATAACTAGATTCGTTGGACTTCGATCTATAAGTGTGCAAAGTTTTACTACGGTCAGACCTTTAAAAATAGTCCCGAGCCATCTCGAATCTTTGACTGGAAATTTAACTTTGACCATCGATTTGTAAATATTCGGTCGTTAAAAGTCAAAATCATCGCACAGTGTGTCTTGAAATCCTCCCTCGAACTTGCCGCAAAAATTTCACAGTAAAACCAGATCTCCGGCAATTGAAAAATAGCCGGTCAAACAGCGAATAGAAACTTGGCTGGTCAGCTCTTATACTTATTTAAATATTAAGAATCTATCTTTTTGCCACATGTCAACATCCTATTTGACATTCAAATTGCTTTTATCTATTTGGAATCTTACAATGCCACATGTCCATGTATCATTGGATATCGAAATTACTCTCATCTTGTTCTCTCGAAATCCATCAAAATCAAAATCCTCGAGTCGGTTACCCACTCACTGAATTTGCAATTGTCCACTTAGTTATGTTCATTGAGCTGCAAGCCTTGTGAATCCAATAGAAATTCTTATGTTTGTTTTCATAATTTATTATAAAAGGTCCAGGATCTAGTTGCTTTTACTCACCCAAATTGAACTTTCACCATCGCTGCTGTGATTACTGGATCCTTCAGTAATGAAGTTTAGCCCGTCAGACTACCAGAGACCAGAGGTGTTAAACATGAACTTGATTGAGGGAAACATCCTTCTTTGTGGATATTCATTCAATTTTGTGGTCAAAAATTCATCAATCAAGAAATTCTTAGAAGCAGCCAAGAGCCTCCGTACAATCAGCTTTGTTCTTCCTGTGGAAAATATTTCTCTAAGAACAAAATTTGATCATGTTCCCATTGGTATTCCTAGGATCCTGATCACTGATGTCACTAAATCAATGCCACCTAGGCACCTTTAGTTGACTCAAAAAAGTTGGTTCAACAAAGTTTGACTGTCCAGTTTAGTTAATTTTGAGCCAATTTCATATCAAACGAGACTAGTTCCTAAAGTTATATGACATTCTTATTTCAAATTCGGGCTAAGAATTCCAAAATTTTCCTGCACAGATGAGTTTCTTCACAAATCACCAGTTTTGACTCATCGTTGACCAACAGGTTCACCAAACTCAAGTTTTGTTTTAGATTAGTACAAACCAGTTCCTAAGGTCTTTCAGCCTCATTTTTCTAGAACCGGCCTTCGAATTTTGAAAATCTACTTTCTCAAGCAAGTTTTTACAAATGGTCAAAGAAAAAACTATTATTTCTTCATCAAAGGGCCTTAAACACACTCCAAACTTGAGCCAACAAAGCTCAAACAAACATAAAACATCATGTTCATTTATAATCAGGTTACAGGTATAATAGTAGCCTGTAGCTACTTCGGCTTAAGATCGAATTCTCCATCAACTTGATTTCTCCATCAGCTCTATTTCTCCATCAACTCTGAGGAGGTAGCCCCAAGCTACTTCGACCTTATATCAGTTTCTTCATCAGCTTTGAGGAGGTAGCCTCGAGATACTTTGACCTTAGATTAGTTTCTCCATCAGCTTTGAGGAAGTAGTCTCGAGCTACTTCAGCCTCAGCTCAGTTTCTCCATTAGCTATATTTCTCTATCAACTCTAAGCAGGTAGCCCCGAGCTACTTCGGCCTTTGATCTGTTTCTCTATTAGCTATGTTTCTTCATTAGCTATGAGGAGCTAGCCCTGAGCAACTTCAACCTCAGATTAGTTTCTCCATCAGCTCTAAGGAGGTAGCCCTGAGCTAATTTGCCCTCAGCTAAGTTTCTCAATTTTCTCTGAGGAGGTATCCCCGAGCTATTTTGCCCTCAACTCAGTTTCTCTATTTGCTATGAGGAAGTGGCCTCGAGCTACTTTACCTTCAGCTTAGTCTCTCCATCAGCTCTGAGGAGGTAGCCCCGAGCTGTTTAGACCTCGGTCCAATTTCTCCATCAACTCCGAAGAGGTAGCCTCGAGCTACTTCGACCTCAGTCTAGTTTCTCTATCGACTTCAAGTAGTTTGATCCAAGTCAATCTCCTTGGATCTATCTCCATTAAATTCTGATTAACCCAGACTCACTATTCTCCATTTACATCCGATGAACTCAGACTCGCTATTCTTCACTTATATTCGATGGACTCAAACTAGTTATTCTCCACTTACATTCGATTAGGTCAGACTCGCTATTCTCCACTTATGTCTGATGGACTCGGACTCATTATTCTCAACTAATGTTTGAATGACTCGGACTCGCTATTCTCCACTTACGTTCGATTAGCTTGGACTCGCTATTCTCCACTTACATCTGATTAGCTCAAACTCATTATTCTCCACTTACATAAGAATAACCCAGACTCACTATTCTCTACTTACGTTGGATTAGCTCAGACTCTCTATTCTCCACTTACATCTGATTTCTCAAACTCGTTATTGTCCACTTACGTTCGATTAGCTCAGACTAGCTATTCTCCATTTATGTTCGATGGACTCGGAGTCACTATTCTTCACTTACATCCAATTAGCGTGGACTCACTATTCTCCACTTACGTCCTATGGACTCGAACTTATTATTCTCCACTTACGTCTGATTAGCTCGGACTCACTATTCTCCACTTATGTCTGATTAACTCAGACTTGATACTTTCCACTTATGTCCGATTAACTCGGACTCACTCCACTTATGTCTATATCACTCAAAATCATTACATACCTCTCTTCGAGGCACTTCACTCAACTCTATATCACTCGGACTCATTACATACCTCACCCTTGAGGTACTCCACTCAAGTCCGTATCACTCAGATTCGTTACTCACCTCGCTTCAAGTAACTTAGCTCAAAATTGAGCCCCATGGACTTATCACTCTCCTTTTCGAGGGGTAGTGCCGAGCTGTTAGGCCTTCTTAGAGTTTATATTCCCTCCTGAGTAGGTACGTCAAGTTATTAATCCTCCTCAGGCATGGGACATGCAAAAGATTACCTTGTACTGTCTTTTAAACCACTCAGGCAACTTTGAGTGTCTACTTCTCACTTTCGTAGTATTTGGATTCCCAAATAATGTTAGACTTAATCCGAACTGCATGACACAGAAATAAATCACCCCAAAGAAACTGTACTTTCTCGACTGCATAACTGCACTTAAGGAAGTAGGGGGCATCTGATGTAGGGGAAAATTCTTCATCCATTGATATCGTGACACGTGGCAACCTTCAAGGCCAAATTAATAATTTCGTGAAACCAATTAAATCACCACATGTGGCATAGGGGCATAATCATAATTTCACACCAATATCCCAGTACTACTATACCACTCCAAAACACTATATTAAGGGGCACTCACCATAAAAGGTACACAGACAACTCTTACAAATATATAGCTTTTCAGCTTTATTATTTTTATATTATTCTTTCACATGATTGACTTGGGCGTCAAAGAGTCCCCCGGGGTAGAACCCCCTGGGGAACTTCTAGTTTACGTGTCTTCCATGTGCACAGGGATCTGTGAGCTCATTTAGTTGATTTTCGGCATCAATAGGTGTGAAGGTTAATTTGCTTATATAATCAATTCTAATAAGGAAAGTGTGAAGATAGAAGGAATGACTGTAGTTAAGAATTTCTTAGGTGTTTTTCCTGAGGAATTACCTAGTTTGCCACCTAGTAGGGAAGTCAAATTCATTAATCTTAGTATATCACCTTGGGGAGCTCCAGTTTTGTTTGTCAAGAAGAAGGACAAGACTTTGAGGCTATGTATTGATTATAGGAAATTGAACAAGAATTAAATATGTAACAAGTACCCTTTGCCAAGTATTGATGATCTGTCTGAATAACTGTAAGGGGCAAAAGTGTTTTCCAATTAAGGTCGAGATACCATTAGCTCCTAATCAAGGATCCAAATGTACCAAGAACTGCTTTTTGAACACGGTATGGTCATTATGAGTTCTTAGTTATGCCCTTTGGTTTAAAAAATTCCCTTGTAACTTTTATGGATTTGAGAATAGAATATTCAGGCCCTTATTGGATAAATTTGTAGTAGTCTTCATCGATGATATTCTAGTGTATTTGAAGAGTGAAGAAGAGCATGCTAGACATTTGGAAGTTATATTGGGAACTCTTAGAAAGGAGAAGCTTTATACCAAGTTTAGTAAGTGTAAGTTTTGGTTAAATAAATTAGCATTTATGGGACATGTAGTGTCAGAAGCAGGTGTGGCGGTAGATCCCCAAAAGGTCGAAGTGGTTTTAGGTTAGGAGAGACCTAAAAATGTGATCGAAGTGAGGAGTTTCTTAGGATTAGCAGGATATTATCGGAGATTCATTAAAGACTTTTCACTCATTGTAATTCCTTTATCTAAGTTGACAAGAAAGAGATAGAAGTTTATATGGTTGGATGATTATGAAAGGAGTTTCCTACTGTTAAAGGATAAGTTGACAACGGCACCAATGTTAATCCTTCCTTCAAGTAATAAAGAGTTTGTGGTCTACAATGATGCATCACATCAGGGTTTAGGTTGTATCTTAACGAAACATGGGAAGGTCTGGCTTAAGCGTCTCGGCAGTTGAAAAATCATGAGAAGAATTACCGCATCTATGATCTAGAGTTAGCAGCAATAGTTTTTGCACTAAAAATTTGGAGACACCACCTCTATAGAGCTAATTGTGAAATATTCATGGATCATAAGAGCCTTAAGTTTTTACCCACTCAAAGGGAGTTAAACTTGAGACAAAGACGATGGATGGAGCTAATCAGTGATTATGATTGTACTATAAACTATCATCTTGTAAGGATAATATGGTGGTAGATGCTTTAAGTCGGAAGTCTAGTAGTAAGTTAGAAAATTTGAAAACCTATAGTTTGGAACTAGTAAAGATATTAAGGAGCTTAGAAATGAGACTGGAAGTGAATACCGGTGGGGGACTAATAGCTAATATGGTAGTGAAATCACCTATTGTGGATCGTCTCCTAGATGTTCAAAGTAGAGATGAGGCATTAGTGTCAATAAAGAAGGAAATTTTAGAAGGTAGACGAACAAACTTCTTGGTAAGGGAAGATGACATACTAATGATGGTAAGTTAAATTTGTGTACTTAATGATTTGGAGTTGAAGAAGGAAATTCTGAAGGAAGCTCATGATATTGTTTATTTCGTGCACCCGAGGAACTTCAAGATGTACAATGGACTTAGACAAAATTTATGGTGGTTGGAACTAAAGAGAGATGTGGCGGAGTATGTGTCTCATTGTCTAGTATGTCAGCAAGTGAAGACTGAGCATAGGCACTTAAAAGGATTATTACAACCTCTTCCTATACCAAAGTGGTTATGGGAAAGAGTAAAGATGGATTTTATTACCGGACTTCCTCATACACAAAGAAGTTTTAATGCTATTTGGGTTATCATTGATCGGTTATCAAAGTCAACACACTTTCTCTTAATTAAGATAACATAGTCTCCTGAGAGATTAGTAGAGTTATATATGGCATAAATTGTGAAACTTCACGAATTCCCGTTAAGCATTATGTTAAATCACTATGCATGATTGACATCTTAGTTTTGAAAGGGATTTCAACAAGCTATGGGTACCTTGCTCCATTTCAGCACCGCTTTTCATCCTCAAATGGATGGTCAATCCGAGAGAACAATTCAAACCTTAGAAGATATGCTACGAGCTTATGTTATGAGTTTTACGGGTAGTAGGGATGCATACTCACCCCTTATAAAGTTTGCTTACAACAGCAATTTTCACACCAGTATCAAAATGCCCCCCTTTGAAGTGCTTTATTGTAGAAAATGTAGAACTCTAGTATGCTGAGAGGAAATAGGTGAGATGAAGGTTTTTGGTCCAGAAGTAGTAGAGTTGACTACTAAAAGGATCAAGTGTATACGGGAGCACCTAAAGAAAACTCAAAGTAGACAGAAGAGTTATGTAGATAAGAGAAAAAGACCATTAGAATTCCAAGTGGGTGATCGAGTTCATCTTAAAATTTCTCCATGGAAAGGAGTGTTCAGATTTGGGAGAAAAGGGAAGTTGAGTCCTCACTACATCAGAACTTATGAAATCATTGAAAGAATTGGGCCCGTGGCATATTGGTTAGCCTTACTCTCAGAACTTGCCCAGTTACCTGATGTTTTCCATGTGTTGGCCTTGCCTAAGTACATACCGGATGAATCACATGTTATTTTATCCTAATCCATGGAATTCCATAAAGATCTTTCTTATGTAGAGGCATCACTAAAAAATTTAGACACTAAGGAGCGAGCCTTACATAACAAGGTCATTCCCTTGGTGAAAGTACTTTGCAGGAATAAAGGAGTTGAAGAAGCTACTTGGGAAAGTGAAGCAAATATGAGAAATCAATACCCCTTCTTGTTCACGAGTTTAGGTAAGTTAAATTTCTAGGGAAAAATATTTGTTAGGAGGGGAGAATTGTAGAGTCTGTCTCATTCTTTTAATATAATTATTTAATGGCCTTTTAAATTTAAATGTTGTCTAGGTATTTTTGAGACCTTAATAATTAGTGATGAGTTAATTGGTTGGGGACTTGTGAGAAGAAAGTTTAATTTTGGGTCAAATTAGAATGTTAAGAGGTTTAAAGGGGGGAAAGGTGTAACCTAGCCATTTTATTTTGGTGAATAGTATAAATAAAAAAAAGATGAGAGAGTTCTTCATTTTTTTTTCCAACTCTTCTTTTTTTTTTTTCCTTTCAAGACAACATCTAGCTTTCTCTTTTCTCTTTTCTTATGATTTTAGTGAGTTCAAGTGCAAAGATCTCCAATAAGTTCTCTTCCTTTCATATCTCTCAAGATTCTTTAGGTCTTGTTTTAATATTTTGGACTAAAATTGTGTTCAAGAAAGAATTTAAGAAAAATTTAGGTTTTTGATTTTAAGAAAAGAGTTTTGGGTTTGGTTACGGATTTGAAGATTCTAACTTGAAAGATTTGCTATGGGTAATTTAGAAAATTGATTTAAGGTCTTGGAAAACTTGTGTTTCAAAAGGGTTTGAAATTTTATGAAGGTTTGATTTGGTTTTCAAAAAGAAAAAGTAATATTTTCGCCCATTTCTGACCTTCAAACCTCAAGACAGTCGACTTCGCGATTGCATAGTCGACTGTGGAAGAGGGAGAGAGTTCAGGTCCTTAATATAGTCGACTGTGCAAATTAGACAGTCGAATGTGCTTTCTTTTCGAGAGCCCACAATCGACTGTGTAGTTAATTAGTCGACTATGAAACTCTTTAGAGGTCCCACAGTCAGTTGTGGAGTTAAACAGTCGACTGTAAAACTCTCTGGAAGTCTCATTGTCGACTGTTCAACCATGTTTTCAAATTTTTACATCAAATTTGTCCTTTTCTTTCATGTCACAAGTCCTTAAGGATAATTAGATGAATTAAATAGTTGATCTTGATTTCTCAACTCAAGTAATTAGTGTGTAATTGTATACACCTCGGAGGTTGAGTTTAATTAAAGAATTCTTTAAGTATGTTTGAGGAACGTTCTAATGGCAATGAGGTGATTCGAGAGTGAAGGCTTAGCCTCCAAGGTGAGTATTACTATACTCTTAGTAAACATGAGAATCTTTAATGAAATTAAAAGCTTAGATTATACACGTTAGTAAGGACTGAAACATTTTACATATTATAAAATAAAATATTTAAGGAGTATGAGATGCATGTAGATAATACTTTTGTATTAAAAATCTATATGTTTGGGGGATGATGGATATAATTAGTTCACGAAATTTGTATTGAAAGGTTATATTACCAAGAATGCTTTGTATGTATTGTATTTCCTTTATTGTTATTATGTAATGTGGAATGAATGGATTTATTTAGTAGCTATGTAAATCTCACCTGATAAGGGGTAGAGAGGAAGTATTAGTGTGTTAAACGTTATAACTCCGCTCGGTAAGGGGTAGAGAGGATATCCTTGTTCTTAGAAGTGGAGACTTCACTCGGTAAGGGGTGGAGAGATGATCTAATTTATTTCAATGGGAGACATCCCGATATTCGTGAACTACCCGATTGAAAGGGTAAAGAATTGAAGTGATTGAAGGAGTGCTTTACATTGTATCATATATCATGCTTGAGTTGTATATTCAGAATCCATAAGCTTTATGAATTGTTATATATTGTATTAAGAGATAATTTTATAAAATTTGATTATGTACTAAACTATTCATAAGGGTTTTTATAAATGGTTTTTTTTGATTACTTCGAATAATGTGATTACTTCCTGAGCTTCTTAGCTAACCCCCTCCCTCTAACTATTTTAGGAAGATTATTCGAGGACCTTGAACCATAAGTGAAGAAGTAAGGAAGAGAAGTCTCTAGGTGGGTCCATGTGCTAGCATCCTCATCCAATCCTTTTTGTACATATATTATCATACGTTTGTGTTAGAATCTTTTCATATTATAATTGTCTAAGTGCTCAGTTCTAAAATGTAATGATGTCGTCTCAAGTAGGATCCGGTCGGGATGGGTCATTACAGTAAATGCTTTGATTATTGGTACCAATACTTTGATTGTTATGACATTCATGTGTTTGTAAAGATGTTATGATATGATTTGGTTATTGGAAGAAGTATATTAAGGTGAAGAGGGTAAGGGAAAGTTTTCCCCATAAGTGAAGCAATTTTGCTCGGAAGTTTTTACTTTGATGTTGTGAACATTGTTGATTATTAATGTACTGCTAATTAAAAATATTTGGAGATTTTATTAAGAATGTTTCCTTAAAGGAATGAGTTGTGCTAAATTAGAGAAGTAGTACCAACTCACAGAAGTTGCAAGTATATCGTTAGGATGTGAAATTTAAAAAGGATAATTAAAATATTGGTAAGAGAGTAAATGGAGCAATGAGTATATAAAGAAGTAAGAGTAAATTGTTGGATAAATGTTCAATGTCAGGAATTAGGTATGGTAGGAAGCTATTGATATAAAACTAGAGGAATGATAGTTTGGTTATAGTAATAGATATGTGATGATGAATTCAGATTTTTTTAAAAAACATTAAGAAATCAAAAGATTTATGGACGACTTGTTGTAAATATGGTTGGACTATTAGAAACGATGGTCATTATGTTATAAGGACTTGTGAATTATGAATGCATATTATGTTTCTTATATAAATAAATTGCTACTTAATTAGATTTATCTTGGGAATGTGACATAGAAGAGAGATGGATATGGTACGTAAGACCAAGAAATAGTTGAATAAGAAAAATGGTAGAAAGAAGGAAGATTCCAAGAGATGAGTAATATCTTAAGAGCTTTTCGAGTTCGGAACACCATAGGAAGGGTTAGTGTTAAAAGAAATGTTTATCAATGAGATAGTTTGAAAGGTTAGAGGTTATTAAACATTGTAAATCTATGAGGAAGCTTAATAAAAGGTGAAAAGAGGATCTTAAACTAATCAAGGAGTAATTGGGAAACTTAAAGGAATTGAAAGTAGACCTTTACTAAGTATATGAAGGAAGGTATCATTTATGATTGAGTAAGGGATTCTTTTAAGATTTGATTAAAATTTTGTGTTGTAGATATTGAATATTATTTTTAAGGTATCGTTAAGTCAAGAATGGCACTCAAGCTTGTAAGGATTTTTGGAAAGATAGAGGCGAAGTAAAGAGAGGGATATTATGTTTCGATAAACTAGAAGATAAGAGATCAAGTAAGAATCAAGGAAAATCCGTGTTACCATTTAGTTATTGTAAAAAGGAAGGAGACATTGGAGCTTGAGAATGATGAAGAAATTTATTGGGTGCTTGTATTGGTTTGTGCTGTTAAAATTAGAAGGAGATGAAGTAACTTGATAAATTTATGATTTTCATAGAAAATTAAAAGGTTGAGAACATGTTAGTTTAGATTCAAGAATTTACAAAATTATATATAATCATTGATACAGTTTAAACTTTCTTTGAAGTAAAAAAAAAAAAAATGAAAAGTAAGAAATTATTGAAGGTATTGACAATAGAACGGTTATAAAGAGAAGAAAAAAAATATGAAACGATGAGTTAGAGAATAGATAAAGCTATAAGTTTTAAGATAAGATTTAAAGTATGATTTGAGATGTTGTATGTACGAATGAGTAGGAAGTTGGAAATTTGGGAAATTTTGTTTTATATGGGGATTTAGTGTGAGAATTTGTTAATACAAGGACTAATAACTGAAAGGTTACAGGATAAAGATCCTTAGAAAATTTTGAGATAGATAGCCTCTTAAGGAAGAGAAATGATGATTTGAGGTGAGTTATAAATTCTTGAGTAGAATATTTAATATGTGAGTTTATGTGAAGAGATGGAAAGATTATAGGAGAATGGAAAAACTTGAAGTACGATCAACACCAAAGGAAAATCTTTGGAAGGTGCAAGTAAAATTATTATTGAAGGCAACTAAGTGATAAAGCTAGAATGGAGATTTGTAGAATGGGATTACTAACTGAAAATAGAATTGACCGATTTATAAAAATGTTCAAGTGTTGCTACGAAATGGATTACGACATGCCTATGGTTATCAAGGAAAGATAAAAGTTAAAGGATTCAAAGAAGAATAGGAGATAGTGAATATCTTAATTTTTGAAAGAAAAAAAAAGGTAAAAGAAAGATGTGAAGGAAAGGATTCTGAATGATACTCTTGTTTAGAGGGTTAGTTTGATGAAATATTAAGATGAATTAAATGCAAGAGAAAATGAGACGGACTAGGAAAGTGATAAGCCCAATACTTGTGAACCTATTTAAGGAAATTTCGAAGACAAATTTTTTATTAGTGGGGGATAATTGTAGAACCCAATGTTTTATTTATAATATTAAAAGTCACAGAGTTTCACTTCGGTGCGTCATTGATATTGCTTGTTTAGTTTTGAGCTATTTTTTTTTATATTTTGTACTTGAGTTTGTGGAACTTGGAGACAAGTAAATAACTAAGGATCGAGTATTTAAAATAGTTGTCATTTGGAATTTGTAAGAAATTTTGAGGAATAGTAAGAGGAACTAAGTAAAAACAGAAATCTGGAAAGTTATGTGGTGAAAATAGGAAAGAGTGCAAACTAAAAGGGTTATTATGCAATTAGTGGAAAGTTTGGCTATAAATAGATTGGATTGGGGGAGTGAGAGACCAGCCTTGAGCTGGAAATCTCTAGAAGGGTCTAGAGAGAGAAGAGAAAAAGAGAGAAAGAGATTAGGAGAGAAAGAGGGAAAGAATGAAGGAAAGAAAGGAGGATTTCTAGCAAAATATTAAGGTAAAAGCTTATATCTCTTCCTTTTATACTTTCAAGTATGTTTATCACAATAAGATTTGAAGTTTTTAGAAGCTTCAATTGAAAAGTTTGCTTGAGAAAAGCTTAAGAAGAAAATTGTTTCCAAAGAAATGGTTTTGTGTTAGATTTTTAAGTTCAATGTGTTTTCACATGAAATTTGCTTTAGGTAATGTAGAATCTTTGATTTGAAACCCTTGAGAACTTATATTTAGTTTGGATTGGAAGTCCCATGGGAGACAAGATGTTATATTAAAGAAAAGTGGAGTTTTGCCCTAAATTATTTGGATTTCGTGACCAGACAATCAAGTGTTCTGAGTGCACAGTCGATAGTGAAACTTTCTAGACCTTAGACAATCGACTGCCAAATATGGACAGTCAATTTCTCGAGCCCTTGAACCTATTTTTAGCCCTTTTTTTTCCCAAAATAAGCCACTCTTGTTAAGGTATTTCAACCATAGACTTCTTCCAAGGTGCTATGAGTTTAAAAACATGTTGAAGCTTTGAAAGATAACATTTTGAAAGGGGTTTTAATGGTTTTAAATCCATGCTAGAACAAGGTTTACAAAAGCTTTAAACAAAAGGGAGAAGATTTGGGACTTAACCTCTAGTTTTGCTTGCTTGTATGACCTGTATGGTATGCTTGGGTAAATTTAAATTATATCCTTCTTGAATAAGTATACTAAGTAATTATATATGTTAGGTGTGATTGGAGAAAAACAACAAAGGCTAAGAAGTAATCCAAGGTTGGAGCTTGGTACAGCAAAGGTGAGGTTCACCTTACTTTTAGTAAGCGCTATAGGATGTTTAAAAGTATGAAATATAATTAAATTATGAAATCATAAATATTAGTATATTGAGATTGATGCGTATATAGAGGTTGGGGTTTAGTGATAACCTATAATGAAAAACATATGAGAATATAATGGGCTTAACGATTGGAACCATACTCCCAAACTATTTGAAAATAAGTACTTAGTACGTAACTATATACATAGATGTATATGATTGCTTGTATAAGCTTCTTGGTATAACCTCACTAGTATGAACAATATACTATTTGAGTTGGTGACTACTAAATTGAAAAGTTATTGAAATAATCAATAGTGAAAATGAGAAACCTATACATATATGAAATGATATGATTGTATAAGAATTGAACATAGAAATGGCTTGATGGTGTTAAAAACTAGTGAATGTACACCCTTGAATGGAAATGACTAATGTATGTGTCTATGTGAAATAAATAATTGTTTAATTTAATTGATAAATCCTTCTTTTATTAGAACAGTAAATTGTTATGAGATTCAATACACAATTTTATAAGTTATGAATCTAATGATATGAGTAGTTGATGGATGCTTGATTTGAAGATTGTTTGGATCATGATTTACAATTATTGCTTATGATTTTAATGTAGAAATCCACCTAGTAAGGGGTATGGAGGGGATCCTACTTATTTAAATGTAAGGACTCCGCCTAGTAAAGAGTAAGGCGGAGATCCTAATTGTTAAAACGTTAAGACCCCGCCCAATAAGGGATAGGGAGGGGATCCAAATTAATTATATGGGGAGATGTCCCAGTTACTATATGATTAGCTTAGTAAGAGGTAAATGAAAATGAAGTGAAATTGAGATGAAGAGAAATGATTAAAAAAGTGAATTCGCATCGCATCGCATTGCATTCTTTCATTGATGATTGGTGAAATTTGTGATTTTTCCTATGAGAGGCATGGATTATATTTTTCCTATGAGATGAATTAATTATATTTGGCCCATGAGAGGCATGAGTTACATTTAGCTTATGAGAGGCAAAATTTGTGTTTTGACCCATGAAGGTATAAATTATATATTTTTAAACCATGAAGATGTCTTAAGCTTGGCCCACAAAGGATATATTTGATTATTGGCCTATGAAAGGTGTACGATGTGATTTATTAAATGAAATACATATGGATGATAATTACTTGTGATATGATAAAATATATAATGAAGGTAACATTATAAATAAATAGTTTGCACCAATGATACAGTAAGGTTGTACTATTTTGAAATGACTTGAGGTATATGTAAAACTCCTGGAATGGTTGTTATTTTCAATCATTAATAGTAACAAAAGTACTTGAATTTGTGTATAACTATATATATATATATATATATATATATATATATATATATATATATATATTCACTTTTATAAAGATTGGACTCTTTTCAAAAATCTAAAAGATGTAAGTCTTTTTATACCTATATCTGCTTATGACGTATATGATAAGAATTGAAATTTAAGAAGAATATCCCTAAAATTATTATTCTTAGTAAGATGTTTTACTCACTAAGCTTTTTAGCTTACCCTCTTTTTTACTAATATTTCAGGAAAATTGTTGGAAGGTTGTGGTCAAAGTTGATGGAGATCTTAATAAGATCATCGTCAACGGCATGCTCATTGTTGAGTCTCCTTGGGAGTTTTACTTGAGATATTTACACTTGAACTCACCAAAATCAAAGGAAAAGAGAAAAGAAAAGGCTAGGTTTTGTTTTGAAAGGAAAAAGAGAAGAGTTGAAAAAAAAAAGGGAAGAACTCTCTCATTCTTTTTCTACTTATACTACTCACCAAAATAAAATGGCTAGGTTACACCTTGCCCCCTTTAAACCTCATAACATTCTAATTGGACCCCAAATTAAATTTTCTTCTCATGAGTCCCCAACCAATTATTCATCACTAATTATTAACGTTCAAAAATACCCACACAACATTTAAATTTAAAAAGCTGCTAAATAATTAAGTTAAAAGACATAGACGGGCTCTACATTTACAATCCATGATTTCATTAAGGGTAATCATCCATATGGTTTCACAAACCACAATAAGTCATTCCAACAATATCAAGTTCACACAATAACAACACAAGTCCACTCAACTTTGGTATTAAGATATTTTAACCCCACTTAAACCATTATTGGTTATTCTTCCTAGATGGCATCCTCTCTAACTCTACACAACCGACTTTCTATAACTACCCCATATACCATGCACCATGCCACATGTAACTAAGTCTATAGAACCTTAAACCTAAAGCTTTGATACCAAAAATGTTATGACCCATCACGAGTGGGCCCTACTCGAAACGGCTTCATTACTTTTCAGCATTGAACACCTTGACTCAAGATGCAAGAATATAAATCAATGAACAATTCTTTCCATCATTTCAGTTTAATATAAACATACAATCTTGAATGCAATAAATCTTTCAATACAAACTACCAACTCTAAGGTTTTATAAGAGACACAATGAAAAGGAAAAACTCTTTCAAGAACTTCTAACTCAAACACCTTTTACAAATACTAAACTGAAAACAAAACTTATACTCCCAATAAGACTCAACAATGAGGATGTCATGGACGATGAACTTACTAAGGTTTTCCACCAACTTTGACCACAACCTTCTGACGATTTTCCTGAAAATATTAGTGAAAAGGAGGTGGTGAGCTAAAAAGCTCAGTGAGTAAAACATCTTACTAAGACTAATCGTTTTAGGGACATTCTTTTTAAATTTCAATTCTTATCATATACGTCATAAGTAGATATAGGTATAAAACGACTTACATCTTTTAGATTTTTCAAAAGAGAGTCCAATCTATATAAAAGTATATATATATATATATATATATATATATATAACACAAATTCGGGTACGTCTATTACTATTAATCACTGAAGATAACAACCATTACCAGGAGTTTTACATATACCTCGACTCATTTCAAGAGAGTACGAGCTTACCATATCATTGGTGCAAACTATTTATTTATAATGTTCATTTCATTATATGTTTTATCATATCACAAGTAATTATCATCCATATGTATTTCATTTAATAAATCACATTGTATACTATTCATAGGCCAATAATCAAATATATCCTTTGTGGGCCAAGCTTAAGAAATCTTCATGGTTTAAAAATATATAATTTATACCTTCATGGGTCAAAACACAAATTTTGCCTCTCATAAGCTAAATGTAACTTATGCCTCTCATGGGCCAAATATAATTAATTCATCTCATAAGAAAAATATAATTCATACCTCTCATAGGAAAAATCACAAATTTCACCAATCATCAATGAAAGAATGCAATGCGATGCGATGCGAATTCACTTTTTTAATCATTTCTCTTCATCTCAATTTCACTTCATTTTCATTTACCTCTTACTAAGCTAATCATATAGTAACTGGGACATCTCCCCATATAATTAATTTGGATCCCCTCCCTATCCCTTATTGGGCGGGGTCTTAACGTCTTAACAATTAGGATCTCCTCCCTACTCTTTACTAGGCGGAGTCCTTACATTTAAATAAGTAGGATCCCCTCCATACCCCTTGTGGGTAGAGTCCTACATTAAAATCATATGCAATAATTGTAAATCATGATCCAAACAATCTTCAAATCAAGCATCCATCAACTACTCACATCATTAGATTCACAACTTATATTATCATGTACTCAATCTCACAACAATTAACTACACTAGTAAAAGAAGGATTCATCAATTGAATTAAACAATTATTTATTTCACATAAGTCTATAAATTAGTCATTTCCATTCAAGGGTGTACATACACTGGTTTGTAACACTTAGGCATTAAGCCATTTTTATGTTCAATTTGTATACAATCATATCATTTTATATATGTATACGTTTCTTATTTTCACTTTTGATTATAATTCAATAGCTTTTCAATTTAGTAGTCATAAACTCAAATAGTATATTGTTCACACTAGAGAGGTTATACCAAGAAGCTTATACAAGCAGTCATATACGTCTATGTATATAGTTACATACTAAGTACTTATTTTCAAATAGTTTTGGAGTATGGTTCCAATCGCTAAGCTCATTATATTCTTATACGTCTTTCATTATAAGTTATCACTAAACCTCAACCTCCATGTACGCATCAATCTCAATATACTTATATTTAAGATTTTGTAATTTAATTATATTGCATACTTTTAAACATTCTATAGTGCTTATTAAAAGTAAGGTGAACCTCACATTTGCCATACAAAGCTCCAACCTTGGATTACTTCTTAGCCTTTGGTGTTCTTCTCCGATCATATGTAACGTATATAATTACTCAGTATACTTATACAAGAAGCATATAATTTAAATATGCTCAAGCACACCATAAAGCTCATATTAGCTGTAGACTGAGGTTCCAACCCAATAGTGGGGGTGAATTAGGTTTTTAAAAACTTCGCTAATTACTTGCAAGTTTATAAAAATAGTTAAATGCACAAGCGTATAAACAAGTAATGTGCTTTAAGTAAAGGAGTTTAAGGAAGAGAAAATACAAACTCAGTTTATAGTGGTTCAGTAATATTGGATTCGTTTCGACCCTATATACACTCTCTTTAATTAACCTCCTTGAAGTGATCCACTAAAACTTTTAGTCATACAACTTCATGGGTATTGTACAAACCTTACAAATAATCCTTTCCTCTCGGAAGCTAATCCTTTCCTCTCGAAAGCTAATTTCTTCCTTGCAGAAGTTAATCCCTTTTCAATAAATATGAGTTGCTGTAAAGTAAATGGCAGAGAGATAGCAATAAATGCTTTTACAAATGAACAATATCTCTCTTTCAAAGAAAAGCTTGAAGAATGGCTCAACAATAAATTTTTCAATGCTTTTGAGTATTAATAAGCAAACTATAGATTGAATGTGTATTCTTCTTATTTTAAATGCTCATTGAAGTGGGTTTATATAGCCTTGAATTAATATGGTTGTTAGACACTGACTTGCTAGGTTTGGTGCATTAAATGCTCAAGTCTGGTGTCCCAAACGGTCATATTTTTTTAATTACCAGTCGACCGGGTAAAGTGAAAAAGTTCACTTTTAGGCTGTGGGAGAGTACTAGTCGACTGGGTCCTAAGCACCAGTCGACTGGGAACTCATTGTCCTAGTTGCCAGTCGATTGGTCACATTTTGTCCCATATCCCAGTCGACTGGTATAAGAAGCCAGTCGACTGGGTTGCCTTTTAACCCAGTTTTGACTTAGAAGAGTTTGCATAAATAGTTTTGTCAAAATTATTTTATAAAAAAGAGCTATAAGACAAGTTTCTTACTTGAACATAAGAGATTTACAGTTTGTTTCAATACCTTAATGCCTATACTATATCTTCTGTATTGACTTGGTGTCTGATACGGGTTGAGTTCTTGCATCTTGATTCTTTGGTAAATGCTTTTATCGTTTAAACACTTAGATAAAACTGTTAGTACATTTAGAGTAGTGTTTTATCATTATTAAAATTTAGATAAGGGTCAACAATCTCCCTCTTTTTTATAATGACAAAACTAATGAGAGAAAACAGTTTTAAAAACTAACTGTTGGTTTTTTAGAAAGAAAAGAATGGGCAGAGTTTCTTCTGTTTTTTGGATAAAACCAACCTGTAAAATAGTTCAAAGCAGTTTATAAACAACCCAACCAAGCAACTCAACATAGTTTTATATTCAATAAGTTCTTTGGAGCTGTGCTCCCCCTAAATCTATGCTCTAATTTAAGTCTACAGTGATATATCTTTGTTTTCTCATTTTTCTCCCCCGTTTTGACAATAGCAGAAAAGGGGGTCTTAATCCAAAAAATAAGCAACATAGATATTATGGACAGTAAGATTATGCATAAAAAAATTTGTATACAAAAATTATGCATAAGTTGGAGCTGGGAAGACTTCCCGAGAAGAACCGAAAGTTTCCATACTAGCATAAGTAGTTAAAGCATATTTCCGAGTAAAAAAGGATTTAAACTAAGTAATCATAATGTGGAAAAGTAAAGTAAGTATATGAATCATAAGGTAATCATGAAATAAATCCAAATATCCATACATCACAGGCTTCTAGGAGTCGAAAATAAAAACCAAAATGTATGATAATGTGATAAATGTTCGTGCCAAGAGTAATTAAAAGCTATATATACAACTGAAAAGATAACAGCAGACAACTCAGCTAGTGGGAGAATCAGAGCTGTCTCGTATAAGATCCCGAAGCTCAGCCAAGGTGCCTTCTATGTGCTCTCGATGTAGCTCGAAGTCATCTCTAAGGAAGCGGAGGTCATGATGCATGGTATCAACAGAAGAGCTCAAGCTTTGGAACCCAGACTGCATGGATAGTTAGAGGCTCGATATGGCTTGGAGTAGATCACTGTATCCAGCTGGACCAATACTAGAATCACCATGCGGTTGTGCTCAGTCATTAGTGTCCATAACAGTGGTAGAGGCTGCATCACTTGGATCCTCGTCATCCTTTTCACTGCTGTCATCCTCTCCAATCCTAATGATCTTCCCAGCCTTAGAGTATATCATTCTATCTCAAACCGTGCACCCCATCTTCTTCAGAGATGAGACATTGATGATATCCTTGGGGTCGATGTCCTGAGCCTCAAAGGCAGGAAGAGGAACCCTGAAGTGCTAGAGGACGAAGGTGATGAACATCCCATAAGGAAGGCACCCGGAGTCACTAGCTTCGTCGTTTATCATGTTGGCGAGCAGTAAGGGGTAGATATTGAAGTGGTGTACAGTTTTAAAACACCAAATCAATACCACGTCTATCTTCGAGAGATAGCCCCGACTCCCAAGTTGTGGATGGATGGTCCAACTCAAAATGAGATTGAACAACTTCGAATCGAAGGGCATGTCACTACATGTGTGAAATGTAGTGGGCCAAAAGATATAGTTAGGGTCACCCCTAATGATCTGATATGCCTTCTCGTAGTCGAAGTTCTCTGGCCATTCGTCCAGACTCTATTGGATCCCTCCCACAGGGATCCCCAGTATGTTCACTAGGAGGTCAATGTTGACCTCAAACTCCACACCCATCACATTGGTTCTGAACTAAAGAGCCAGTGGACTAGGTTTCACCAAGTTTGCGTAGAACTGGTGAATCAAGCGTAGGTAGTATTTTTGGTGAATCCTGACCAGTGGGGTCAAGCGCACTGCCTCAAAGGGAGGTAGTATGTCAAAGTTAGCATGACAAATAGATTCGAAGTCAACGAATCTAACTGTCATGATCTTCTTATGACGAATGATAGAGTTATACCTATCTTTGGCTGCTGGACTCCAAAACAGGGAGTCGTCGAGCTCTGTCCTCGCCTTTTTGCTAGAAGAGCTTGCCAATCCCTTCCCTTTGGTGTCCGGTGCCATAGATTTCTTGGACTGTGGCCTAGTAGGCGCATGAGGTCCTCCAACAGTGGTTTTGATTCTGATTCTCTCAGACATTTTGGAAAAAAGGTGTCTTGGGGGAGATTGAGAGATTTTGGGGAAAATGGAAATTTCAACCGTGGAAAGTTGAAATAAAGGTTATGAGGGATGAGATCAACGATTCTATGGAGTGTTTTTTGTGAGATTTTGGTCAGAAAGAGGAGATTTTCTAGAGAGAGAAAGCTTAAGGTTTTCAAAAATGGCGTGAAAACTGAAAAATCTGAATAGACTATTTATAGAATCACGATACCAGTCGACTGGGTTAGGGTGCCAGTTGACTGGGTCCTTCTCAGATTTAGGAATTTTTAACATACCAGTCGACTGGATCGGGACACCAGTAAACTGGGTAAACTAGCAGAGATATACCATTCGATTGGGTCATCCATACCAGTCGACTGGGATAAACGTACTAGTAGACTGGACCCTTAAAAAAAACTTCTAGTTTAGAGTCTTAGCATGAAATTTGTTTATCTATGGCATCTTGAGTAAGGGAAATATTAAATAAGGTTTAATATTCATTCACTAGATGTCAAGCATGCAAATGATGAATGATGATGCAATCAAGTATACAATTTATCATAGTCTAATAATCCCATCAACAGTCTAATTTTACAAAAACTAGCTTCACTTAAAGGTTTTGTAAGAATGTCAGCTATTTGATTTTCTGAAGGAATGAATTCTAGTCTTATATCACCTTTTTTAGCATGGTCTCTTAAGAAATTATGTCTAATTTCTATGCGTTTAGTTCTAGAGTGCTTAATAGGGTTTTTGGTTAAGTTGATAGCACTGGTGTTATCGCAATGTATTGGGATAATTTTAAAGTTCATGCCATAGTCTTCTAGTTGTTGTTTCATCCACAACACTTGGGCACAACAACTTCCAGCTACTACGTATTCTGCCTTAGTGGTTGATAGTGCAACCGAGTTTTGTTTCTTGGAAAACCAAGAGGTTAACATTGTCTAGTGTTTTTCTATCTAACCTACACCCTACAAAATCAGCATCTGAATATCCTATAAGCTCAAAAGATGAATCTCTAGAGTACCATAATCTTAGGGTTTGAGTCCCTTGTAGATATCTAAGGATTCTTTTTACTACAATTATATGTGATTTCTTACGATTAGCTTGAAATCTAGCACACATGCATACACTGAACATTATATCAGGTCTACTTGCAGTTAAATAAAGTAAAGCTTATATCATGCTTCTATAAGTTTTAGTGTCTACACACTTACCTCCTTCATCAAGGTCAAGTTTTGTAGATGTGCTCATAGGAGTACCAAGTGACTTTGAGCTTTCCATCCCGAACCTTTTTAGTAGGTCAAGTTTTAGTGTATTTTGATTGATTGATGAAGATGCCTCCTTTCAATTGTTTGATTTGAAGTCGAAGGAAGTAGATAAGCTCCCCATCATGATGATTTCAAATTCACCTAGCATGCACTTGACAAACTCTTGACACAGAGATTTATTAATAGCACCAAATATGATAACATCAATATATATTTGAACTAGTAGAGTGTCATTTTTGTGAGTTTTTGTGAAGAGGCTTGTGTCTATTTTTCCTCTTGTAAAATTAATGTCAATTAAAAATTCACTTGGTCTTTCATACCATGCTCCTGGAGCTTGCTTCAATCCATATAGAGTTTTCGAAAGCTTGTAGACATGATTTGGAAGACTAGGATTCTCAAATCCAAGAGGTTGCTCAATATATACCTCTTCTTCTATAAAGCCATTTAAAATGGCACTTTTTGCATCCATTTGAAATAATTTAAACTTGTTAAAGCATGCAAAGGCTAATAACATTCGAATAGCTTTTAATCTTGCTATAGGAGCATAGGTCTCATCAAAGTCTATTCCTTCTTCTTGATTATATCCTTTAGCAACTAGTTTAGCCTTGTTTCTAGTTACTATTCCATTTTCATCCATCTTATTTCTAAATACCCATTTAGCTCCTATTATTGTATGATTCTTTAGTCTATGAACTAGATTCCATACATTGTTTCTTTCAAATTGATTTATTTCTTCTGGCATGGCATTTATCCAATCAATATACTTCTCAACTTCTACAAATGTTTTAGGTTCTATTTGAGACAAATAGGCTACATAGTTGCAAATATTACTAATAGAGGAATGATTCTTACCCCTTGTGAAGGATCACCAATCACTTGATTGATTGGGTAACAATTTACATACCTCCAATCTTTGGGAAGACATCTTCTTGTTGACTTGTAGATGGTTGGTCCAGTTTGAGAGCTTCTATCTCTTAATTTGTTTGAGGTGGGCTCTACTTTGGGTCAACAATGGGAGTAGGTGTTTCTGTTCTTGGAATGAAATCTTCATCATCATTGAAAGAAACTTCTCTACTACTAATTGGGTTAGAGTCATTAAGGGCTACATGTGCGGATTTTTCTACCACTAGAGTTCTCTTGTTGAAGACTCTATAAGCTTTACTAGAGGTTGAATATCCTAAGAATATCCCCTCATCGATCTTTGAGTCAAATTTACCCAAGTTAGTTTTATTGTTATTTAGGATAAAGTATTTACAACCAAAGGTACAAAAATAGGAGATATTAGGCTTTCTACCTTTCCAAAATTCATATAGAGTTTTGTTAAGCATAGACCTAACTAAAATTCTATTCAAGATATTGCAAGAAGTGTTTACCGCTTCCGCCCAAAAGTATTTTGGTAAGCTATTTTCACAAAGCATTGTTCTTGCAAATTCTTCTAGAACTCTATTTTTCCTCTCAATAACTCCATTTTCTTGAGGAGTTCTGGGAGCTGAAAAGTTGTGATCAATTCTATTTTCATCACAAAATTTTGAAGAGCTTTGGTTTTCAAATTCTTTACCATGATCACTTCTAATGCTTGAAATACAAATTCCTTTTTTCATTTTGAATCTTTTTGCAAAAGTTTTGAAATCCTTTGTAAGCTTCATCCTTGTAAGCAATAAAGATAACAAAGGTATATCTTAAATAGTCATTAGCAATAACAAGAGCATATTGATGGCCACCTAGACTAATGGTACTTGTTGGACCAAATAAGTCCATATGCAAAAGTTCCAATAGTATAGTAGTTAAGACTACATTTTTTGATGTAAAAGAAATTCGAGTTTGTTTTTCCATTTGATAAGCATCACACACTTTATCTTTTTCAAATTTGATTTTGGGAAGTCCAATGACTAAATCTTTTCTTGAAATGATTTTAAGCAAATCCATATTCACATGACCAAGCCTTCTATGCCATAGCCATAGGTTTTCACTAAATGTGAGAAAACATTTTTCATTTTTCGAATGCAAGGATTTTAAATCAACTGTTGGGAAACCACCTCAATGATGCCCAGGTGATGGTTTTCCAAACACCTAAGTCTAGAATGACTTGTAAAGAAAAGAAACAGCACACGAAGCATGAAAGAAAGACACAACAATTGTTATCGAGGTTTGGCAATAGCCTACATCCCCATGAGTTCGTCTGAACTGTCTGCACTAAATTAATGAGTTCTTACAATCCAGCAACACCTCTCCAAGAATCCACAAGTTCTTGAAGGAACAAAGAGGAGAACAAGAAAGTGATAAGGTCTTGAGTTACCCTTGAACTTTCCCCATTGCAAATTCCACTTACAAGTCCCTTGAATCCCCTTTCTATACTAATATCTCTCTTTACAACCAGCCTCTCTAATGAGTCCCTCTTGTATGTCTATGTCTTTGCACTCTAACATAATTCTCTCATTCAGCATTCCTCCTCCTCCAGCATTCCACCTTCTGGGCATCGCGACCTGGGAAGAGCAGGGTCGCGGCTTGACCTGATGCACACACCTTTTTCCAACTTTGTGCTGAGGCACACTCCTAGTGTGTTGAGGCTTCAAGGACTTCATGCTTGACCTCTTCCAACCTTGTTCAAACCTTAGACAAATACCAACAATCTCTACCTTTGTCTAAGTGTTTAAACCCGAACCATTGTGCAGAGAACTTCAAGATCCAAACTCATCTTGAGTCATCAATCAACTGACTCCAATCCTAAGTAATCTAAGGCAATGATTGAACTTACTTAGGGGTAGAACCTTGGTGCCTAAATCTGCAGGATTTTCCTCTATGGCTACCTTGTCCACATGAATGCATCCTTCTGTAACATTTTCTCGAATGAAATGATACCGAACATCCATGTACTTTGTCCTTTCATGGAACACCGGATTTTTCCACAAGTGCCATGCACTTTGGCTATCCGAAGACACCGCCACCTGCTCTTTTAGGACCATCCACTCGTCTAACAACCCTTTGCACCACATAGAATCCTTTATGGCTTCCATAGCCACTATGTACTCAGCCTTGGTTGTTAAGAGTGCTACCACCGGCTGCCTCTGAGCCTTCCAATACCTCAGCAACCACTTCATCCCAAGCCAAAGCTTTTTCTGGGATTACTCACACATCTGCTGAGAACACCCATTACCTTAGAAATGTCAGGTCTAGTGCTCACCATCATGGACATGACTGGTCCAACCGCATTAGAGTAAGAGACCTTTACCATTTCCTTCTTTTCGTCATCCATTCTAGGACACATTCGCTAGAGAACTTGAAATGACCAGCAAGAGGAATCTTCGCTGGTTTACCATCTTCTATAGAAAACTTGTACAACATCTTTTCTATGAAGGAAAACTGAGAAACCTTCAATACATTTCTCTCCCTTTCCTAAATTCTTCTCATCTCAAGGATCTATTATGTAAGGTTGAGATCCTTCCTCTCGAACTCCTCACTGATTTGAGATGTAAACCTTTTCATCCTCTCCCTGTTGTTCCCAACTGACAACATATCAACGACATAGATGAGGATATTCACCATTTTCTCCACCTTGTGTCCAAGTGAGAAAGTTTCTATGAAATCTACGTCTTCTCTTCCCGTGAATCCCTTTGCCACCAGCCTAGCCTTGTTCCGGACTTCATCTCCTGGAGGGTACCCTTCTTTGATCTTGTAAGTTCACTTGCAATCCACAACTCTTTGTTTTCCCGAAATGTGCACCAATTCACAGAAGTTATTCTTCCTCAAAGAATCCATTTCTTCCTCCATAGCTAGCTTCCATCTTGGTGAATTCTTACATCCCAAGGCATCAATGTAAGTCTCTTGTTCACTCATCTCTTATTTTTTCCAAGGAGCTGCTACAATAGCATCCGCAAAACCATATCTTAAAGGTGGTCTGACCATTCTTCTCTCCTGGTCCTTTGTGAGCTAATAGTCATTCCAACTTGCTGCATCATCCCCTTCTAGTTCAGCCTTCTCATAAGTTTCTGAGCATGGCCTTCATCAATGGGCTCTACCTGGTTCAAACCCTCTTACCTTCCTTGCTCTACCTGAATTGAATATTCCTTGATGTTATGCTCCACAAATACCGAACTGGTTTGCTCACTAGCCCCTGCAGGGTTAGTTTTCTCCAAGTAAGGAAATAACAATTCAAAAAATAACATCCCTACTTATAATAAGTTTCATTCCTTTTGGTTCTAAGGACCACAACCTATATCCCTTAACCCCATCACCATACCCTAGAAATACACATTTTCTAGACCTTGGGTTAAGTTTATCATCCTTTTGATGTGCAAATGCAGTACACCCAAAAGTCCTAAGGTTGCTCAACTCAGGGGGTTTTCCACTCCACATCTCCATGGGAGTCTTGAGCACTAAAGCTCTAAAGGGTGATCTATTTACCAAGTATGCAGCAGTAGACACAGCTTCCCCCAAAAATATTTTGGTAAACCGGACCCAACTAACATGCACATAACCTTTTCCATAAGGGTCCTATTCATCCTCTCAGCAACTCCATTTTGCTGAGGTGTTTTTACAACCGTTCTATGCCTTAGAATGCCATTTAATTCACAGAATTTGTAAAAATCCTTATTACAAAATTCTAAGCCATTATTGGTTCGTAAAGCCTTAACTACCCTACCCGTTTAAGTTTCCAGCAACTTTTTCCACACAACAAATTTATTCAAAGCATCTGATTTATTTTTAAGCAAATAAACCCAAACTTTTCTTGAATAATCATCAATTAAAGACATAAAGTAAAAGTTACCTCCCTGTGTTGGTGTTCTTGCTGGTCTCTAAAGGTCTGAATGAATGTAGTCAAGAATGCTCTTAGACTTGTGCACTCCAGTGTTGCTTCCCAAGAATGCAACACTCGCAGAAATCTAATTTCTCTACTTTGTCTCCTCCAAGTAGACCATCCTTGCTAAGAACTTGCAGGCCCTTTTTCGCTCATATGTCCCAAGCCAATATGCCAAAGGGCTGCCCTATCCATCTCAGCCATCAAGCTTGCTGCTTGATCCTTGATTTCTATCTCTCCGATCATCTCATAGAGTCCATCTTTAATTGCTGCTTTGATCACTATCAAAGATCCCTTGGTCACCTTAATCTTTCCTCCCTCTGATTTGTATGTATACCCCATGGAATCTAGCTGCCCCAATGAGATCAAATTCCTCTTCAAATCCGGAAGATACCTCACATTCCGCAGCAACCTTGTGACTCCATCAAACATCCTCACCTGGATGTCTTCAATCCCCCTCACTTGGCAAGAATTGTCATTCCCAAGAAAACCTTCCATTATTGATTTCCTTGAAATTCTTGAACCATTCCTTGTGAGGGCACATGTGATAAGTGCACCCAGAATCCAGAATCCATTTCTTGCTGCCTTGCCTCCTGCTCACATTTAAGCATACAATAAGAAAATCATCTTGTTGTTCTCCTTTGGCAATCGAAGCCTCTCCATTGTTGGTATGGCTTCTTCCCTCATCCCTCATCTTTTCTTTGCAATCTTTCTTGAAATGACCCTCCTTATGGTAGTAAAAGCATCTCTCATGGCTTTCTCCTCTACCTCTGTCCTGGTAGTAGCCATGTATGTTACTGTGCGCTCTCCCATGGCTTTCTCCTCTACGTCTGCCTTGGTAATAGCCATGTATGTTGCTATACGCTCTCCCATAGCTTTCTCTTCTACCTCTGTCCTAGTAGTAGCCATGTATGCTACTGTGCACTCTCCCATTTCTTTCTTCTCTACCTCTGTCCCGGTAGTGGCCATGTATGTTGCTGTGCACTCTCCCATAGCTTTCTCCTCTACCTCTGACCCGATAGTAGCCATGTATGTTGCTGCCATACCGAGTTTCTAGCCTTCCTTTAACGAATAGTCCTTCTCCACTTGATGCACTCCTCATCTTGGCATTAAGATTATCTTGCAACTCTTTATTAGGATCCAATTTTTAAAAAAAAATTTCATTTACGAAGATACCTCTTATTAGGGAGAGTCTTGGCAAGAAACAACTCATCTAGTTTCTTCTATATGACAGCTGGATCTTTCGAGTCTCTGCACTCCCTTATGAAATTATCCGACATATGCAAGAAGATGGTGTTGTATGCCATCTTCTTCATCTTATTCCGTTGGACCTCTGTGGTGCTTACTGGAAAAGCATAATCTTCTCCAATCGCCAAGTCCACTTTCTGTTGCATAAGAACAACCTTGATCTTCCGCTTCTACAGGGAAAAATCTCCCTTTCCATCAAACTTCTCAACAACGAAATTGGAACCCATCTTGCGGAGATGATCCCAGATTTGTGCAGCACCCACAAATGTTTTCCAACTTCTTCTAAACCTCAATAACACAATTGAAGATTAATCTCCACACAATTCTTGAATCACCCTTAAGAACACAATCTGATCTTGATCTTTACTCCGTTCTTGAATCACCCAAGAAATTTGTTCTTTAATTCTTGGAGTCTTGCTCCAATACCTTCTGTTCTTGCTCTGATACCCAGCTATGCAAGCTCTGATACCACTGTTGGGAAACCACCTCAATGATGCCCAGGTGATGGTCTTCTAAACACCCAAGTCTAAAATGACTTGTAAAGAAAAGAAACAGCAAAGAAAGACACAACAATTGTTATCGAGGCTCGGCAATAGCTTACGTCCCTGTGAGTTCCTCTGAACTCTCTACACTAAATCAGTGAGTTCTTACAATCTAGCAACACCTCTCTAAGAATTCACAAGTTCTTGAAGGAACAAAGAAGAGAACAAGAAAGTGATAAAGTCTTGAGTTACCCTGGAACTTTCCCCCTTGGAAATTCCACTTACAAGTCCCTTGAATCCCCTTTCTATACTAATCTCTCTCTTTACAACCAACCTCTCTAATGAGTCCCTCTTGTATGTTTGTGTTTTTGCACTCTCACGCAATTCTCTCATTCACATGTTCTATCACACACACACTTGTGTTTCTATCACATTGTTTTTTGAGAATGAAGCTAGGTAACCCTTTATATAGTGTACCAACTTCTTGTCCAATCTTGAGGGTTAATATACACCCTTAGATCTAGATGTACAATCAACTATAGCCTTTGATCATTCCTTAGTCAAGCTGTGCATTTTGGACATGTCTCATGAACCATAGAAGAGGTTTACACATGTGTGCATCAGTGTGCTTGGTGCCGCAGCCTAGAACAGGGGGGCGCCAAGGCCCAGGGAAAATCACACTTCCCTCAAGGTTCTAGGTGCCGCGGCGTTGGGAAGGGGGCGCCACGGCCTTTCCTCCTCCTCTAACATTCCATCTTCTGGGCACCGTGGCCTGGGAAGAGTAGGGTCGCGGCCTGACCTGATGCACACACCTTTTTCCAGCTTTGTGCTGAGGCACACTCCTAGTGTGCTGAGGCTTCAAGGACTTCATGCTTGACCTCATCCAACCTTATTCAAACCTTAGACAAATACCAACATCAACTATATAGACATTTTTGTGTCTATGGGAAACAAACTTGATATTGTTACTCTTAATGTCTATAACTAGACAATGAGAGGTTTCAAATATGACTTTGTTGCCTTTGTTACATAGTTGACTAATACTTAGTAAATTTGGCTTAAGGCCTTGCACAAATAATACATTATCAAGGGTTGAGAAATTATTACCAACTTTTACATGTCTGATGATCTTTATTTTTGTGTTGTCTCCAATGGTGACATGTCCGCCATCTCTTAGAGTTAGCTCTTTGAATACACTTCTATCACCGATCATATGCTTTGAGCATCCACTATCAAGATACCAATAGTTACATTTTTCTTTGGTGTGGAGACATATCTACATCACACAAGGATACACAATTGCGCTTTTAGGTACCCAGAATTTCTTGGGTCATTTGGGGTTAGTCCTACAAAATACGGTTCCTTTAGGGACTCATTAATTCTTAACAACATAAGGTATTCTATATTTATAGACATGATGATGATGCATAATCCTAGGATAATAATTATTGAAATTTCTAGGATTTCTTAGTTGTGCATGTCTATAATTCTTTGGATAAGAATTCCTAGGATATATGTTTCTATTGTGAGGGTTATGAACATGAATGTCATTTCTAGGAAATGTATGATTATGATTTCTAGGATACATGCTTGCAGTATTATGAATATGCCTATTATTTCTAGGATAACCATGATGGTAATTCCTAGGATATGCATATGCAGTGTGCAAGTTTTGAGTATACATATTGTTTCTAGGATACACATGATGGTTTTTCCTAGGATGTGTATAAGCATTTATTGAATGATTATACATATAAGCATGAGTATTTCTAGGATTTTTCATTCTAGTATATGCATTAGAATTGGTATTTTTAGACCTACTAGCATTCATTGAGGGAATGCTTTTGACCTTGCTAGTGGTCTTTGAAGTAAAGGCTTTATTCACACATGATGGTTTCATGAATAAGCTCTCTTTCGATTTTTGCTTGCCTAATGGAGAATAACCTAACCCGGATTTTCCTCCATTTAATCTTTGGCAAGATAGCACTTCATTTAGCTTTTCTTTTCCAAGCATAAGTCTAGATATAGTGCCATTCAAATATATTATCTTCTTTTTTAAGTTTTCATTTTCATCTTTAAGAAAATCTTGAGAAGAATCATAAAGCAAGGAAGATAGTTTTTCTTTTTCTTATTTTAAGCCTTCCATCTCTTTAGAAAGAGATGACACCTCCTTTTTGAGAATGGTGTTCCTAGAATCGAATTTCTTCAATTCTTCATGCATTTGATTTATGACTTTTATTAATTCTTCACTACTACTATCAATATTATTTTTAGAAGGGGAAGAATTCGATACCTCACTTTCGTCGTCAATTACCATAAGATATAGGTTGGCAATCTCCTCGTATCTGATCTCTTTATCTGAGGAGTCTTCTTCTTCGTCATCACTCCAAGTGGTTGTAATCATAGCTTTCTTTTTAAAGCTCTTATATGGTTTGCTTGTTGTTGTACAATCGGCCTTGATGTGACCGTGCTTCTTGCAACCATAGCACACAAGTGGTTCCCTTTTTGATGTGGGATCCTTTCTGTATGGTTTCTTGCTTTTTCTTCAAGAATCTATGAAACCGCTTGGTGATTAAAGCCATCTCACCATCTTCTTCGCTGCTCTCCACTTCTTCTTCTGTTTCTTCTTTTTTGTTGCTCGTAGAGGCTTTGAGAGCAATTGCCTTTTTCTTCTTCTCATCATCATTGACGACGGGATTCATTTCTTCCATCTTGTATGTCAATAGTGATCCGAGAAGTGTTTCGCCATCGAGTTTGTCTAGATCTTTGGCTTCCATGATGGCCGTCTTCTTTTCTTTCCAAGTGGGTGGCAAAGATCTTAAGATTTTTCTTGTTAGTTCAAACTCCTCAATGTTCCTACCAAGAAGCTTCAAATCGTTAATAATAGTTGTGAAATGTGAGTGCATTTGAGAAATTGTTTTGTTAGGAGACATTTTGAAATATTTATATTTGGACACTAACATATAGATTTTTGATTTTTTAACTTCGTTAGTTCCTTCATATGTAACTTGAAATTTATCCCATATCTCCTTAGTCGAAACATATGCGGAGATTTTATTATATTCAGAAATATCTAAAGCATAATGTAAAATACTTGTGGCTCTACTATTTAGAGGCATCATTCTAAAATCCTCATCATTGAACTCAGTTTTGAGTTTAGGCATTGTATGATTGATTTCTCCAATAGTTATTTCCTTTGTAGGAATTCTAGGTCCTTCCTCAATGACTCTCCATAGATTATAATGTTGTCCTTCGACAATGATTTTCATGTTCTTTTTCCAATAATTGTAGTTGGAGCCATTGAACAAGGGAGGCCTAGTGTAAGAATGTCCCTCAGAATATATATTTGATGCCATCGGATCAACTCAAGGATTTTAAGCCTGAAATTGAGAACGAAGCTCTGATACCAATTGTAGACTAAGGTTTCAACCCAAGAGGGGGGTGAATTGGGTTTTTAAAAACTTTCGCTAATTACTTGCAAGTTTATAAAAACTATTAAATGCACAAGCATATAAACCAGTAATGTGCTTTAAGTAAAGGAGTTTAAGGAAGAGAAAATGCAAACTCAGATTATAGTGGTTCGGTAATATCGGATTCGTTCCGACCCCATGTACACTCTCTTCAAGGAACCTCCTTGAAGTGATCCACTAAAACTTTTAGTCGTACAACTTCATAGGTGTTGTACAGACCTTACAAACAATCCCTTCCTCTCGAAAGCTAATCTTTTCCTTGCGGAATTAATCCCTTTACAATAAATATGAGTTACTGTAAAGTAAATGGTAGAGAGATAGCAATGAATGCTTTTACAAATGAACAATATCTCTCTTTCAAAGAAAAGCTTGAAGAATGGCTCAACAATAAAATTTTCAATGCTTTTGAGTATTAATGAGCAAACTATAGATTGAATGTGTATTCTTTTTATTTTAAATGCTTATTGAAGTGGGTTTATATAGCCTTTAGACACTGACTTAGTAGGTTTGGTGCATTAAATGCTTAAGTCTGGCGTCTTAAACGGTCATGTTTTTTTAATTACCAGTAGATTAGGTCTTAGTACCTGTTGTGAGTTTTAAATTACCCGTAAGCACACGAGTCGTTTGCAATATAGTGTGTGCAAGTGCGAGGTCGAATCCACATGGAATTGTGTCGTGAAAATATATTTTTATCTAAACTAAACCTATTTTAACCTAGTTTTGAATTTTGAATTGTATTTTGCAAAGAATATAAACTAAACTAAATTGAGTTGAAAGAAATAATAAAAATACTAAGGTTTCCGAATCCACCCCACCAAAATAAAGCATATATTTTCATGTTCTGTATAAAAGTAATCTATCAAATAATTCTATGAATCCATCATTATACAAATCACAGCGAATACACTAATTCAACCAAATCATCCAATTTATCCCTTTAGAATCACAATGGATATCCAATTTACTTTGGATGATCCGCCGTATCCGGTAGATGAAACACAAGGAATATCCAATTTGAACAATTTAAACACAATTAATCATAAGAATTTACTCAAACAATTGAAACCAAACATTAATACTAAAAATGTCATAATTGTATGAATATATCTGAAAATATTATGCCAAACAATGGCGAGGCTTCATCTTCAACCTTAGATAAAGGTTTTAGCCTCTCATGATTATGAAACTAAATTTCACAATTAAAGTGCTAAACATAAAACTTTAAACTCAAAAGAAATAAATTAAAACTGATTATACATTCAGAGAAATTCCACTCGCAGCTGTTGTGCAGCACTTCCCCCCTTGGTAGCAAAGCCTTGGAGATCCCCTAGATTGCTCGCAGAAGTCATCCGGATTGCACACATTTTTGATGAAGTGAAATAGGGCTTTCATAGGGGAACTCCATGAGTTCAATAAGTTTCCAATCCGATGTGGGATGTGGGATATATAATTTGTTTCCAACCGATGTGGGATGTGGGATTTAATCCTTCACATGCCCTTCAAAACTTCTGCTCATGCTGAAATCCCGCACTGCCTGACCTTTGCCTACTAAAACTGCCATAACTTTCTCTAGAAAAATCATATTTACGAGCCATAAAATTCCTGAAAATAGACATCTGGATCTTTCCAAGTATATATGGCTCATCTCTTGGTTCTTCCTGAATCATTACAGTTTAATCCACAAAAATCACCTCTGCCACGCTGAAATCACGCACAGCCTGACCTTTGTCTACTAAAATTGCCATAACTTTCTCTAGAAAAATCATATTTATGACCCATAAAATTCTCCAAAAAATAGACATTCGGATCTTTCCAAGCATATATGACTAATCTCCTGGTTCTTCCTGAATCAATACAGTTTAATCCACAAAAATGACTTATCTGTACGGGCAATTCTGGAAATTTAGTGAAACTCCTTTCCAAGAGCTTGTAAACCTGTAAAACAACGAAAAAAACAAAGATCACAAAGATAAATCCATCATTCATGGCGTCTAAAAATTTAAGTAGCAACAAAAGCATGATATTCATTCATGAGCAAGCTTAAAATATAAACATCTTCGTAATGAATAGGAATTTTAAAATCTAATTACTTACAAAAGGCAGGCTAAGGCATCACAAGTCTGACTAAGTTTAAAGTGAATTAGCATATAAAGATGAGGCTTCTAAATAATTTCAATGTGCAATGTCTCCATGTTTCAAGATTCACATAATTTCTCATCAGAATGAACAACGATGGCATAGTTTTATTTTATTCCCTCTTTTATTATAAGGCTCTGCTATGTTTAGTTCCCTTAAGCTTTCTAATTGACCCATATAGCGAGTGTTGAGTCAATGACTCCCAAACCAGATGGTTTTAGGGCATTAGGTGTAAAGACACCCTAAGGACTTACTAACTCGAGTAAAAAAGGCTACGAAACTAAACTGGTCTTAATGCTACCAAGAAAAATTCCCACCTTTTAACGTGAACACTTATTACTTACTGAGGCAAAAGTTCTAGTTACTCAGTGGAAAGTTTTGCAATGATTATTATGAATAAAATTCCCACCTTTTGATATGAACACTCACTGCTTACTGAGGCAAGAGGTCCAGTTACTCAGTGGAAAGTTTATTGATGGTCATTAAATTTTTTTTATACTTTTCTATGCCAAATTATTAATCCAACAAGTCATCCAGTTTTAGTTAAGTCATGGAAACATACACATTAAAATCACATATCATACCTCACACTATTTTGTGCTAATGTGCTCGTGTTAGATTAGTTCAAACATGTGAATTCTCAAATGCCTAAAGTAAGTAACAAAAGTTTAAAACTCTATCATCAAATCATGAGTTCAAGATTTTAAGCTCACCAGTGACATCTGATGAGAGCCATAAAATGTATCTCAACAAATGCTTAATTGTTAGCATTTTAGGGTTGATCTCGGTGTTAATTGCATTTTTATACGTTAATAACCCTAAAGTGATATTCTTGATCATTGACTTATCTCGGTGCATTTTCAGGTACTTTGAGTCCAAAAGAGAAGGAAAAACGATCGTTGCTTCAAACACCAAGATTCCATGCATCATGAAGTATCAAAGTCGATGCGGACAAGCAAACATGAAGAGAAATCAAAGCTCCAAGGTGTGCTGCAGTATGCCTCAATCTGTGCTACGACAACTAGGAGTTCCACCTTTTCTACATCAGCTCATGTTGCGGTATGCTCCAGCCCATGCTGCAGCACCCAGGGACCACCCAACCAAGTGGAAGGCCTTTGCCTCAGCTTGTGTTGCAGCGCGCACACGTTTTTCTCATATCTGAGTCTGAACTTAATTAGGGTTTTAGCAATAGATTAAACCCAAAAAAAACCCTTGGACCCTTGTACTATAAATAGATCACTTAGGGTCGAAGAGAAGGAAAAGGAAGAAAAGCCTGAAAAACTCAAAGAAGGAGCCACACTCTCCTCCATCAAAGTGATCAACCATGAGCCCTATGGCTAACTAATCTCCAAGCAAGGCGAAGGGATGAATCCCTAGGTGTAGTTGTTCCTATTTTCCTTTATTTGGTTCAGTTGTAATAAGGATTTATTGTCAGTATATTGTTATGATTTACTTTGCTATCTAATTATAAGATTTTTTCTAATCCGGTGATTGTATCTTTTTCCTTGATATAAATCTAGTCATGCTTTTCTTATGTCAAGATTGTTTGGGTATAATTGAGTCCGGTAGATTTATTCTTTAGGCTTGTCCATTACTTCAATATTGTCATAAAAGATATATTATTGTTTCTTGATAAACCTATAGGACAGATCATGTGTGTATGAATCAAAAGTAAAGAATTTCATAACAATTACATTAGGATTTATACATACTCTTATTGAATACTTGCCGATTGCCTGTTTGGGATATGAAACTTGCAATCGAGATAAAAACAACTGAATCAAGTTAGGATTAGGGCAATGAACCTAGGGAGGATTCCCGGAACCTTGTTGTTCCTCTACTATATTTTACAATCTATTTTACACAATTACTTCATTATCAAAAGTTCATATTTTCTCACTTAAATCTTTATCGTTTGTGTTATGGCTCACACCTTCTTTTGTAGATAACTTGTTTCCTTGTGGAATCGACACCCCAAAGCTGTGCTACAACAACTGCGTTACTCTTTGGGTGTAATCAAATTTTGGCGCTGTTGCCGGGGAAACGCGCCTACTTACAAAGAAGTTTGTCTACTCTAAAACAAGACGGTACTATCGTTCCTTTCTATTAGTTTTGATTTTCTGATTTTTTTATTATTTTATTTTGTTCTGTTTTATTTATCACTTTTAAAAACTCAGTTGGTGTATGCTTAGATCAAGAGATTCGTGAGGGAGATTCATTAAAGGACCCGAACTAGAATTACCCTTCCCTTCCACGTCCGTTAGTGAAACCTCACCTAGATCAAATCCTAGTGTACACCCAACAGAAAATTTAGAAAACTTTGTTAACATGACTGAAAAGCCTAATGAAAATGTTTCTAGGACACTTAGAGATTACCTACATCCTAGCCGGACAGCCACACCATCATGCATTATGTTTCCAGCCAATACTCGCCATCAAGACTTTAAAACGGGGATGATTCAATTACTCCCTACCTTTCATGGATTGGAAAATGAGAACCTATATGTGCACATTAGAGAATTTGAGGGAGTAGTTGCGACTTTTCATAGTCAAGATGCAACTTATGATATCGTGAGACTCAAGTTTTTTCCTTTCTCTTTAAAGGATAAAGCTAAGAATTGGTTATACTCGCTGAGACCACGATCAATTGGGTCATGGAATGAGATGACCTAAGTCTTTTTTAACAAATACTTCCCTTAACATAAGATTAATGCCTTGAAAAGACAAATCTCCACCTTTGCACAAAAGAAAAATGAGACTTTGTATCAGTCTTGGGAGAAATTCACAGAACTGTTAAGTATGTGTCCACATCATAGGTATGAAAATTGGTGTTTAGTAAGATATTTCTATGATGGTCTTACCTATAGAAAACGCCAATTTCTAGAGATGATGTGTAATGGTGAGTTTCTGCAAAAAGACCTTGATGAAGTTATTGAATACCTGATGAGAGTCATAAAATGCTTCTCAACAGTGGTTAATTGTTAGCATTTTAGGATTGATCTCGGTATTTATTGCGCTTTTATGTGTTAATAACTCTAAAGTAATGTTATTGGACCACTAACTTATTTCAATGCAATTTTCAGGTACTTTGAGTTTAAAAGATAAAAGAAGCGATCGTTGCTTAAAAGGCCAAGATCCCATTCTTCTGGAATGACAAGATGGATTGTTGCCTGTACTGCGATCGAGCGCACAAGCAGTGCGATCGAGTGTATATCCCACATCGACCAAGAATTACACTGCAGCGCAACTGCGATCGAGCGCGCAAATCTGCAATCAAGCGCACATGCAATCGAACGCACTAAGGCTGCGATCGAGCGCACTTGGGCAGTATCCCACATCGGTTAGAAAACACGTAGCACTCCAGGAGTTTGCCTATATAAGATCCCCTCCACTTCAGCTTTAGGGATGAATTGGAGCTCATCTGAAATCATCAGAGAGTGAATCCAGAGGGCCTTTAGGAGCAATCTAGAGGGCCTTTAGGAGCAATCCAGAAGGCCTTTAGGAGGAATCCGAAGTATAATTTTGGAGGGTAAGCTGAGGAATCGCAAAAGCTTTCGCTACCAAGGAGGAGATGATTGTTGAGAGGCTGGAGGCAACTCAAGGAAGCATGAGCTCCATGGCTGGCTAGTCTCTAAGCAAGGTGTAGGGATGAATCCCTAGGTGTAGTTGTTCTTATTTTCCTTTATTTGATTCAGTTGTAGTTTGGTATTATTTTCATTAAACATTGTTAAGTTTTATTCTTTAATTTAATTAGTAGATTTCTTATTATTCCGGTGATTGCATGCTTATTTTCCATATAAGTCTAGTCATGCTCTTCTTATGTGTATTTGTTTAGGTGTGATTGAGTTTGGTAGATCTCTTTTATAGATTTGTCCATTGCTGTAGTATTGTCATTTAGATATATCGTCATCTTTTGATAATTTATAAGTTAGGTCATGTGTGCTTGAAAGTAAATAATAATTCATATCAATTACATTAGGGTTTATACGTGCGCTTTAATTGAATATTTGTCGATTCCCTGTTTAGGATGTGAAACTTGCAATCGAGATAAAAACAATTGAATCAAGTTAGGATTAGGGCAATGAACCTAGGGAGGATTTCTGAAACCTTGTTGTTTCTCATTTATATTTCATTTACATTTACACAATTTTTCTCACATTATTTCATTATCAAAACTCAAAAATCTTTCGTTTAACTTTTATCGTTCGTTTTAAGGTTCACACATTTTATTTTGTAATTAACTTGTTTCCATGTGGAATCGACACCCCAAAGTTGTACTACAATAACCGCGTTATACTTTGGGTGTAATCAAATTTTGGCGCCGTTGCTGGGGAAACGCACTTAAGTACAAGGAAGCTTGTCAACTTTGAGTGTGACGGTAGAAGAATTGTAAATATTTTTCTTTTCAGCAGTTTGTAAATACAGTAATATTGTTCCTTTACCTTAGTTTTGATTTTCTGATTTATTTTATTTTATTTATTTCCCCTCTGATTCATTTGGTGTATGCTTAGACCGAGAGATTTGCGAGGTATATTCATTAGAGGACCCGAACTAGAATTACCCTCTCCTTTCGAGTCTGATAGTGAAACCTCGCCTAGATCAACCAATAGTGGAAACCCAAGTGAAAATTTAGAGGATTTTGTTAACATGGTCGATAACCTTAATGAGAATGTTGCTAGGACACTTCAAGATTACCTCCACCCTACACGCACAGCCACACTATCATGCATCATATTTCCAGCAAATACTCGCCAATTAGATCTTAAACCAGGGATGATTCAATTACTCCCTACATTTCATGGCTTGGATAATGAAAACCCATGTGTGCACATTAGAGAGTTTGAGGAAGTAGTCGCGACTTTTCATAATCAAGATGAAACCGATGACATTGTGAGGCTTAAGTTCTTTCCTTTCGCTTTGAAGGATAGAGCCAAGAGTTGGCTATACTCACTAAGACCACGATCTATTGGGTCATGGACTGAGATGACTCGGGCTTTCTTTAACAAATATTTTCCCCAACATAAGATCAACGCTTTGAAAAGGCAAATCTCTACCTTTGCACAAAAGGATAGTGAGACCTTATATCAGTCTTGGGAGAGATTTAAGGAGTTATTGAGTATGTGCCGTCACCATGGGTATGAGAGTTGGCGCTTGGTGAGCTATTTTTATGAGGACTAACATATAGAGAGTGTCAATTCGTAGAGATGATGTGTAATGGTGAAATTTTGGAGAAAGATCCTGATGAGGCCATAGAGTACCTCAATGAGCTTGCTGAAAAAGCTCACACTTGGACTGGACCTAGTGCTACTGAAAGCACAAATAGGTTACGGCCTATAGAGAACCCAAATGGTGGTGGAATTTACCATCTTAGGGAAGAGGATAACCTTAAGGCCAAGGTCAAGATGCTCAGTAGGGAACTAGAGGTATTAAAGACTAAAAGTTCAAAGTCAACACATGTGGTTAATCATGCAAAATATTTTGAACCATGTTTTGTGTGTGACGGGGTAGATCATCTCGCCTAAGAGTGTCCCACATTTGCTGATATGAGAGGGATGTATAAGGAACAATGTAATGCCTTAGGCATGTACACGAAGCCTTCTACACCTTTCTCTAATACCTATAATCTGGGATGGCGAAATCACCCCAATTTCAGCTGGAAGTTTGAAAACCAGCAGCTTGCACAACCCCCTGCACCTTATCATGAACCATATCATGCACCTATATCTTCTAGGAGTCCTTTAGAAAACACTTTGCATGGTTTTATTGAGGCACAGGGTAAGACTAATCAAAGGTTTGAATCTTTAATTATGCAGGTTGTTGAAGAACATAAAGAGATAAAAAGCCAAGTGTCCAAGCTGAGAGCTACTTGAGTGTGATGGAGCGAGGTAAGTTCCCTTCCCAAGCTCAGTCCACATCTTATGGTCAGCACCTAACGCAACAGAATAAAAAGGAAGTGAATTCCATTGAGACACTTAGTGGTAAGTCGTTACACATCCCAACACCGAACAAATTAGAGGATGTGGACGAGAACCACCAAGTATACATGATTGACTCATTCATGGAAAAGGTCCATCACCTTAATCCATTGGAGTCCACCCTCACCCATGGCTTCATAAGAGCATATATCGAGCTAGAATCTACAGGTGTTACTGATGACATCCTTAAGGCCTCTCAAAAACATACAAGCACCAAATTTAGCAATAAAGCAATGGCTAGTGCATCCAACTCATGTTTTTCGAGGAGAGAATAAAACTGTCTAGCTAAAGACGTAAAACTTAGCGCTCATGGGAGGCAACCCACAACATATCCTTTTACTTTTACTGTTTTTCATATTTCTTTTTCTTGTTTATTATTATTATTTTGTTGTTTTCCAGTTTTACTTTAGTATTTATTTTTCATGGACAAATAAATGAAGCAGTTCAAATAATCGTGCACAACTTTCAACTCCACACACCGTTGGTTAAAAAGGGAGTTTTCTTAAGTTTTGCTTTTTTCATTGAGGACAATGCTTATCTTAAGTTGGGGGTGGAAGATATACATTTCTTATTGCATATCATTGAACTGCTTGGTGTCATTTTTGTTTGTTTTTAGCATGTTTGGTGTTAGCCTTAGAGTTAATTTACATGTCAATGATATAAACTTAATTGAGATAGCATGTAGAAGAAGTTAAATCTTGCTTCGGTTTGAAATTAATTTAAGCATCAATCTTCATTTGGTTAGAGACTCTAGTTTGTGGTAAGATAGTATGATTACCATTGCTATATTTATCGCTAGTCACCTATTTGAGCCTTGTTTCTTTTAATAGCCCATTCACTCACCTTTATGAGCCTAAAAATATTTTATCCTTACCTTTCTTTTAAAAGAACTTAGTTATACACATATTGTGAGAAGCACTTAAAAGGAGTAAGGGTATAAATATAAAAAAATATATATATCACTACCACAACCCAAGTACATTAAAGGAGATAAGTTGGGGGTTGTGGAAAAGAAAAGAAAAAAATGAAAAAGAAAGTGAATGTTTATGTGCCAAAAAAAAATTGAATTATGGCAAAGAAAGAAGAAAGAAAAAAAAATGGTGATTTATTGAAAGAAATGCTCGAAAAATGGTTGAAAGAGTTGGGTGTTGAAGTAAGGTTATCCAGTGCTTAAAGAGTTGTGTTCAAAACTAAGAGATTAAGTTCTTCTACTTGTTGAATTCTTCTTGTTCTTTCTTAACCTTTACCTTAGCCTAACGTTACAAGCTTATTAAAGACCTTTTGATCCAATGTAGTGTGATTTTTCTACAATAGTGGAGAGTGATTCCAAAAGTGAGCCTATGGAGCTTGTTTCTGTGATTGATGTCACGCAATTTATTATGTTTTTAGAGGCCAAGACTTGTATTCATGAATGTTATGTATAAAATCATCCGGGTGTTTGGATTAATGGATTGTGGTAAGATGGATGGTAAGAGTCAATAACGATTTTAAGATTGATGTTTGGATTACTTTTGGATTTGGGTGAAATTTAATGATTCTATGTGCCGTATGTTATTTGCGATTTTTAAGACAAAAAGTGAATTACTCTTGGTTCAACACTAGCATTACTTTACTTTGTTTTTAACTCCTACCATAGAATTCATCTCTTATTTTCGCTTGAATTGCTAGGGACTAGCAATAAGCTAGTTGGGGGTTATGATGAGAGTCATAAAATGCTTCTCAATAGTGGTTAATTGTTAGCATTTTAGGATTGATCTCGGTCTTTATTGCGCTTTTATGTGTTAATAACTCTAAAGTAATATTATTGGACCACTGACTTATTTCAATGCAATTTTCAGGTACTTTGAGTTTAAAAAAGAAAAGAAGCGATCGTTGCTTAAAAGGCCAAGATCTCATGCTTTTGAAAGGACAAGATGGACTACTTCCTGTACTACGATCGAGTGCACAAGCAGTGCGATCAAGCTCACATCCCACATCGACTAAGAAGTACTCTGCCGCGTAACTGCGATCGAGCACGCAAATCTGCGATCAAGCACACATGCAATCGAGCGCACTAAGGTTGCGATCGAGCGCAGTCGAGTAATATCCCACATCGGTTAGAAAACATGTAGCACTCCGGGAGTTTGCTTATATAAGACCCCCTCCACTTCAGCTTTAGGGATGAATCAGAGCTCATCTAAAATCATCAGAGAGTGAATCCAAAGGGCCTTTAGGAGAAATCCGAAGTATACTTTTGGAGGGCAAGCTGAGGAATCGCCGAAGCTTTCGCTACCAAGGAGGAGATGATCGTTGAGAGGCCGGAGGCAACTCAAGGAAGCATGAGCTCCATGGCTAGCTAGTCTCCAAGTAAGGCGTAGGGATGAATCCCTAAGTGTAGTTGTTCTTATTTTCCTTTATTTGATTTAGTTGTAGTTTGGTATTATTTTCATTAAACATTGTTAAGTTTTATTCTTTAATTTAATTAGTAGATTTCTTATTAGTCTGGTGATTGCATGCTTCTTTTCCATATAAGTCTAATCATGCTCTTCTTATGTGTATTTGTTTGGGTGTGATTGAGTCCGGTAGATCTCTTTTATAGATTTGTCCATTGCTGCAGTATTTTCATTTAGATATATCGTTGTCTTTTGATAATTTATAAGTTAGGTCATATGTGCTTGAAAGTAAAGAATAATTCATATCAATTACATTAGAGTTTATACGTGCGCTTTAATTAAATATTTGTCGATTTCCTGTTTGGGATGTGAAACTTGCAATCGAGATAAAAACAATTGAATCAAGTTAGGATTAGGGCAACAAACCTAGGGAGGATTTCTGAAACCTTGTTGTTTCTCATTTATATTTCATTTACATTTACACAATTTTTCTCAAATTATTTCATTATCAAAACTCAAAAATCTTTCGTTTAACTTTTATCGTTCGTTTTAAGGTTCACACATTTTCTTTTTTAATTAACTTGTTTCCCTATGGAATCGACACCCCAAAGTTGTACTACAATAACCGCGTTATACTTTGGGGGTAATCAATACCTCAATGAGCTTGCTGAAAAAGCTCACACATGGACTGGACCTAGTGTTACTGAAAGCACAAATAGGTCACGACCTATGGGAAACCCTAGTGGTGGGGGAATATACCATCTTAGAGAGGAAGACAACCTGAAAGCCAAGGTCAAAATGCTTACTAGGGAGTTAGAGGCATTAAATACTAAAAAGCCAACACACATGGTTAATCAAGCCGAACCTTTAGAGCCATGTTTTGTGTATCATCCCGCTCAAGATTGCTCTACATTTGTTGATATGAGAGGGATGTATGAGGAAAAATGTAATGCCTTAGGCATCTACAAGAAGCCTTCAGCACCTTTCTCTAACACTTACAATCCGGGGTGGCGAAATCACCCCAACTTCAGCTGGAAATCTGAAAATCAGCAGCATGCACAACCCCCTAGATCATACCCAGTACCTTATCATGCACCCTCATCCTCTAGGAACTCTTTAGAAGACACCTTACATGCTTTTATAGAAGCACAAGGCAAGATAAACCAAAGGTGTGAGGCTTTAATTACATAAGTGGTTGAGGAGAACAAAGAAATAAGGAGCCAAGTGTCTAAATTAACGAGCTCCTTGAGTGTGATTGAGCGAGAGAAGTTTCCTTCCCAAGCTCAGTCCACACCCCATGGTCAACATATGGCATAAACAAATCTGGAAAATGTAAATGCCATTATAACCTGAAGTGGTAAGTCACTACACATCCCACCAATGAATAAACCCGAAGATGTGAGAAAGAGTCAAACTAGTAGTGAAGCCGAGCTGCCCAAAGACCCTGAAGTGACCAAAAGTCTTGTTAAGGCACCATTTCCTCAAGTCTTAAAATCCAACAAGAAAAATCTGGAAATAAATAATGAAATCCTAGAGAAATTAAGGCAAATGAAACTTAATCTCTCACTTTTGCATGTGATTAAACAGATTCCTACCTATGCAAAAGTTCTCAATGATTTATGCACAATTAAGAGGAAGCACCATGTCAAGAAAACTGCATTCCTAACTAAGCAAGTTAGCGCGTTAATTGAGCAAAGAATTCCCCCAAAATACAAAGATCTGGGCTGTCCTACCATTGCTTGCAGCATTGGAAGTCATGAGGTTGGACAAGCCTTACTAGATTTAGGAGCTAGTGTAAACCTAATGCCATTTTCTATCTATTTACAGCTGGGGTTAGGAGAAATCAAACTAACCGGTGTGGTATTGCAATTGGCTGATCGTTCTGTCAAAGTACTCCAAGGTGTGGTAGAGGATGTTTTGATTCAAATCGATAAATTTTACTATCCTGTTGATTTCTTAATTCTTGATACTACTTCTGCTGTTGACACTAACTCTAAAATCCCTTTGATTTTGGGTAGACCTTTTCTTGCTACTGCAAATGCTCTAATAAATTATAGGACTGGACTCATGAAGCTGAACTTTGGAAACATGACCCCTGAAGTGAATACTTTCAATGTTGCAAAACAGCCCGAAGATGAGGACGAAAACCACCAGCTTTACATGATCGAGTCACTCATCAATGAGGGAGTTTCCTTAGCTCATGATTATGATCCTCTTGAAAATTTTCTTGTTAATTCTGAGATAGATTTATTTGATGATAAAACTAAGATAATTAATATTTGTGCTATTTTTGACAAATTCAGGATTATAACGATCGGGCATGGTAAACAAAGTTTGAGGAGCTGCCCGAAAGATGCAAAACATAAGTCCCCTCAAGTGTGGAAGCATCTAAGGTCGAATTGAAGCCACTACCTAAGGGTTTAAAGTACACCTTTCTTGGTCCAGGTGATACCTTTCCTGTTATTATTTCTTCTGAATTATCTGAGACCCAAGGTAAGAAATTAATTCAAACTTTAAATGCACACAAATCAGCCTTAGGATGGAGCATGGCTGATTTAAAGGGAATTAGTCCCCTAATCTGCTCCCATAAAATAAATTTGGATGAAAGAACTAGTCCTCGTAGAGACCCTCAACGTAGGCTTAACCCCACTATGAAAGAAGTAGTGAAAAATGAAGTGCTGAAACTATTAGATGTGGGTATTATATATCTCATAGCTGATAGTAAGTGGGTAAGCCCTACGCAAGTTGTCCCTAAAAAGTCCGGGGTCACTGTGGTAAAGAATGACTTAGGAGAGCTAGTCCCTACCAAACTTGTGACCGAGTGGCGTATGTGCATTGATTATATAAAATTAAATGCTGCCACCCAGAAAGACCACTTCCCGCTCCCTTTTATTGATCAAATTCTTGAGCGTGTAGCGGGTCATCCCTTTTACTGTTTTCTAGATGGTTATTCTGGTTATTATCAAATAGAAATTGCATTAGAAGACCAAGAAAAGACCACCTTTACTTGTCCCTTTGGCACCTATGCTTTTTGTAGGATGCCATTTGGATTGTGTAATGCCCCTGCTACTTTTCAACGTTGCATGATAAGTATTTTTAGTGGCATGGTTGAAAATTACATGGAGGTTTTTATGGATGACCTAACTGTTTTTGGATCTTCATTTGATGCATGCTTAATGAATTTAGAAAGAGTATTGATTCACTGTGAGGAAAAAGAATTGGTTTTAAATTGGGAAAAATTCCATTTCATGGTACCATCTGGAATTGTCTTAAGGAATATTGTCTCTTCTAAAGGAATAGAGGTTGATCAATCTACGATTGAATTAATCTCTAAATTACCTACCCCTAAGACAATAAAGGATGCGAGATCTTTCCTTGGTCATTCTGGTTTCTATAGGAGGTTCATACAAAATTTCTCGAACATATCTAGACCACTATGTGCCCTCCTAGTTAAAGATACCCCCTTTGAGTGGACTCAAGCTTGTCAAGAGGCCTTTAAAACGTTGATTGGCAAGCTTACTTCCGCACTTATAATGCAGTCACTGGATTGGACTTTACCTTTTGAAATCATGTGTGATGCTAGTGACTATGTTGTAGGTGCTGTTCTTGGACAGCGAAGGGAGGGAAAACCATTTGTCATTTACTATGCTAGTAAGACTTTAAATGGTGCTCAAATGAATTACTCCATAACTGAAAAAGAATTTCTAGCTATAGTATTTGCTTTAGATAAATTTCATGCTTATTTAATTGGTTCCCCTATTCTTATCTTCACAGATCATGCAGCCCTTAAGTACCTTCTTACAAAATAGGATGCTAAGGCAAGACTAATATGATGGATCCTACTCCTATAAGAATTCAACATCACCATCAAAGATAAGAAAGGAGTGGAGAATGTAGTAGCTGACCATCTATCAAGGCTCATTTTTTAGGACACTTGCGATGACATGCCAATCAAGAATGACTTTCCCAATGAGTATTTACGCTCTGTAACTTCCTTACCATGGTTTGCTCACATCATGAATTATTTGGTTATAGGTGAGATACCAATGGATTGGAGCGCTCAAGACAAGAGGAAATTCTTATATGAGGTACGTAATTTCTATTGGGATGACCCCTATCTTTTCAAGTACTGCCCTGACCAAATTCTAAGGCGTTGCATCCCTAATAAAGAGATTGCAAGTGTCTTAGAATTTTGTCACTCCCAAGCTTGTGGAGGCCACTTTTCAATGAAAAAACCGCTGCGAAAATTTTACAGTGTGGATTTTATTGGCCTACTCTGTTTAAAAATGCAAACACCTATTGTCACTGATGTGAAAAATGTCAAAAGTTAGGAGCTGTGTCTCGCCGAAATATGATGCCCTTAAACCCTATTTTAGTAATTGAAATCTTTGATTGTTGGGGCATCAATTTTATAGGACCCTTTCCTCCTTCTTTTGGATACCAATGCATCATCGTGACAATAGATTATGTATCTAAGTTGGTAGAGGCAGCAGCTTGCCAAAGCAATGACAATAGAACGGTAATTAAATTTCTTAAAAAAAATGTGTTATCTCGATTTGGTACACCACGTGCTATAATTAGTGATCGAGGTACACATTTTTGCAATCGTTCTTTTGAAGATTTGATGAGAAAATATGGGTTGCTACATAAAATTTCTACTGTCTACCATCCTCATACTAGTGGACAAGTAGAGCTTGCTAATAGAGAAATTAAACAAATTTTAGAAAAAATAATTAACCCGGATCGCAAGGATTGGTCTTTGAGACTAGTTGATGCGCTTTGGGCTTACCGTATAGCCTTTAAAACTCCCTTAGGTATGTCACCTTATCAGCTTGTTTTTGAAAAGCCTTGCCACTTACCCATGGCACTTGAGCATCGAGCTTATTGGGCCATCAAGTCTTTTAATTTTGACATGGGCGAAGCGGGTAAGCTTAGGAAATATCAGCTGACCGAGTTAGAGGAATTAAGAAACGATGCTTATAAAAATTCTAGAATCTCTAAGGCTAAGATGAAAGTATTCCATAACAAAAACATTTTGAGGAAAACATGTAAACCCAATGATCAGGTGTTCTTATACGACTCTAGACTTTATAAGCATCCTGGAAAACTTTAGTCAAGGTGGATCGGTCCTTTCATAGTAAAAAATCTTTTTGAAAATTGAGCAGTGGAAATAGAGGACACTAGGGACGGTCGGACTTTTAAAGTGAATGGTCAGCGCCTTAAGATCTTGATTGATAGGCAAGATCAAGACATTCCACTTATGGATCTAGTCTATTTACCTTAACTATACCAAACAAGTACATTTTTATTTTTCTTTTGATTTGTTTGTTCTGTTTTTAATTAATTTTTATTTGTTAGTTTTTCTTTTAATCTAATTTTTTGAGGATTACTTTTTATACTATTATTTATTTGGCTGACTTTATTTTATTTTTCTTTCATTTCGCAAACATCTAAATTTTTCTGGTGAAAAACAGGACAGTGCGCACTGCAGCACACAGTGTGCGCACGCACACAGGCCCAGCCCATGTCGCAGCACGCCTCGACCCATGCTGCAGCACCCAGCGCACGTCCATTTCTGCTCCAGCCCATGCCGCAGCACGCTTAAGCCCATGCTGCAACACCCAGCACACGTCCATTTCCGCTCCAACCTATGCCACAGCACACCTAGGCCCATGCTGCAGCACCTTCTCGAAACTTTACATACTAAAAACGAAAATTTGCACTTCAGTTCTTCATTTCTAACTTTCCCAAAATAGAGCACACTCACTCCTCTCTCTACCTCTCACAAAACCCTCACAAAACCACTCCCTTTTTTCTCTAAAAATTCTAGTTTGTACCATTATTTCTTGCTAAATTGATCACTAATTTTCCAGATTTTGCTTGCAATCTCTCTCCAAAGTGGTCCTAAGAAGATTTTGGGTTCATCAAGAACACTTCAAGTTGGTGAGGTAGTCTTTCTCCTTCTAAGCTTTGGACATCAAGTAAGACTCATTTCTTCCCTTTTATTGTTCCCTTGTGCTATTTAGTGGTTAAGTTTTGCTTTAAGTCTATTGTTCTATATATTTGATTTTCATGGCACCTAAGACCAAGAGACCTAGGGGGAAACAACAACAAGAGCATGATGAAACCAAATTTGCTAGTTTTGAGGCAAGTGAGAGATATCTTAGAATGATGCAAACTAGAAAACCTATTCCCGAGAGAGGATTCAACATCACCAAGCGGGGGAACCCGACCTTATTTAGAATGATTCTCGATAGGAATTGGGGTACATTTACAAGACCACCCTCTCCTTCACTCACAAATTTGGTTAGAGAATTTTACGCTAATGCAGACGAGCATAGGAATGGCAAAGTAAGGGTGAGAGGACAAATAGTCTCTTTTAGCAGCACATCCATTAATAGTTTTTATGGGTTACCTGACATTGAGCAGAGTGAGTATAGTGCATATATGTCTACAATTAATTATGAAGAGATTCGCAGCACTCTCTATGTTCCAGGCACTACATGGAAACTGACGGGTGATACCCATGTCACCTTGCCGGTCCTTTTCTGACTACCAATGCTAGGGCTTGGTAATATTTTGTATGTCAAAGGATGCTACCTGCTACACATTATAGTACCATGACTGTTGAGAGAGTTGTTCTAATTTATGCCATTTTGATAGGGATGACTATCGATGTGGGCCAAGTCATCTTTAACTCTATCATACACACTATTAGACATAAGCTCGGATTATACTTTCCTTCTTTAATTACACAATTGTGCATCCAAGCTGGCATCCAATACAGTACTGATGAGGAGCCCCAGCAACCCAAGAAACCCATCGATATGCTCGCTCAGATTAGAGCTTCCCGACCACCAACTCTGGGAGAGGGAGCAGTGATTGCTGCCCCCCCTCCCCCCTCTAGGCATTTCACGGTTGCCGAGCACCTTGAGCATTTAGAGAGTCGTTTTAACGAGCATAAATTTTTTTGCTAGATAAGATAGATCGTCATGACTAAATCTTGGCTAAGCAAGACCGATTATTGGCTCGGCAAACCGATTATCAAGCGGGGGTCTACTCTTCTTTTGGTCAAATGTACCAACACCTTACCACCGCTACAGGTTGTAATATGGATCACTTTCCTACTATGCCACCCTATTCGGGTTCATCTTTTGATCCACCTCCTAAGGTAGGTGACGAGAATGAAGGGGATGAAGAAGATGATGAGGAATTCGAGGAATAGTTTGGGTTCTATCTTTTGTTTGCCTTTTTTTCTCTTTTGTTTTTTTTATCACCTCACTATACTACCTTATATTGTGTTTTCCCTTTAATTATTATTTTTCTTTTTAGTTATTTTTCTCCATTTTCTGTGCTAACCTAACATATGGTGGGAATCTTAAGGGTACACCGCAGTTGCTCTCTTTTTGTTGTCTTGTTCTATGTTGCAGATCAAAATTTCAGCAAGAAGAATGGCATACAATTCATCTGGTGGTGCACCATCGTCAGCACCTGTGCACTCGTGCTTATATAATGATTTTTCTTTACTTTCTCTTTAACATTAAGGACAATGCAATTTTAAGTTGGGGGTGGAGGAAACGTATTTCTTTTTCATTAAATTGCTTGGTGTTACTTTCCCTTACCTTTTGTTTTAAGCATGCTTTGTGTTTGCCTTGGATATAATTCACATGTCACTGATATAAGCTTAATTGAGACAACATATAGCATTTAGAAGAAGTTAAATTTTGTTTCAGTTTTGAGAATAATGCAAGTGTCAATCTTGATTTGGTTAGAGACTCTAGTTTGTGGTAAGATTGTATGATTAATCTAAAGCATTTAGAGAAGTTTTATGTGTGATTGCCTTGTGAATACTTTTGTGGTCTCAACAAGCTCTAGAACTTATTCGATAATCACTTGAGGCGAATTCCTGGAATGCACACTATGTAGGATATGATACATGCCATTTTTGGACCGTTTGAGCCTTTCAAACCTATCCTTGTAATATATATCACTAGTCACCTATTTGAGCCTTTTTCTTGAAAAAGAATTTGAGCCTTGTTTCTTTCAAAAACCCATTTACTTACAATTATGCGCCTAAAAATATTTTATTCTTATCCTTCTTTTAAAAAGAACTTAGTTGTACACATTTTTTGAGAAGCACTTAAAAGGAGTAAGGATGGGAATATGAAAAACCATAACCCAAGTACATTAAAGGAGATAAGTTAGGGGTTGTGGAAAAGAAAAGAAAAGAATGAAAAAAAGGAGGTAAATGGTCTTATGCCAAAAATAAAAAAGAAAAAGAGAAGCAAAGTATGGCAAAGAAAGAAGAAAAGAAAAGAAAAGTGGTGACTTATCAAGAGATATACTCTTATAAAAAAAATGGTTGAAAAAGTTGAACGTTGAAGTAAAGTTATCTAGTGCTTAAAAGTGGTTAAAGCTAAGGGATTAAGTCCTTTTACTTGTCAAATCCTTCCCATTCTTTCTCAACCTTTACCCTAGCCTAACGTTACAAGCTTATTAAAGACCTATTGATCCGATGTAGTGTGATTTTTTTTTTCTACAATAGTGGAGAGTGATTTGAAAAATAAGCCTATGGAGCTTGTTTAAGTGATTGATGTCACACAATTTATTATGAGGCCAAGACTTATATTCATGAATGGCATGCATAAAATCATCTGGATGTTCGGATTAATGGATTGTGGTAAGACGGATGATAAGAGTCAATAACGGTTTTAAGATTGATGCTTGGATTATTTTTTGACTTAAGTTATATTTAATGATTCTATGTGCTGCATATTATGTGCAATTTCTGAGACAAAAATGTGAATTGCTCCTTGTTTAACACTAAGCGTTGCTTTACCTTGTTTTGATTCCTACCATAGAATTCAACTCTTGTTTTTGCTTGAATTTCTAGGGACTAGCAATAAGCTAGCTCGGGGTTGTGATGAGAGCCATAAAATGCACCTCAACAAATGCTTAATTGTTAGCATTTTAGGATTGATCTTAGTGTTAATTGTATTTTTATACGTTAATAACCCTAAAGTGATATTCTTGATCATTGACTTATCTCAGTGCATTTTCAGATACTTTGAGACCAAAAGAGAAGGAAAAATGATCGTTGCTTCAAACACCAAGATTCCATGCATAACGAAGTATCAAAGTGGTTGCGGAGAAGCAAACATGAAGAGAAATCAAAGCACCAGGGTGTGCTGCAGCATGCCTCAATCTGTGCTACGGCATCCAAGAGTTCCACCTTTTCTACATCAGCTCATACTGTGGCATGCTCCAGCCCATGCCGTAGCACCCAGGGACCACCCAACCAAGTGGAAGGCCCATACCGCAGCATGCCTCAGCCTATGATGCAACGCGCACACGTTTTTCCCATCTCTGGGTCTGAACTTAATTAGGGTTTTAGTAATAGATTAAACCCAAAAACACCCTTGGACCCTTATACTATAAATAGATCACTTAGGGTTGAAGAGAAGGAAAAGGAAGAAAAGTCTGAAAAACTCAAAGAAGGAGCCACACTCTCCTCCATCAAAGTGATCAACCATGAGCCCCATGGCTAACTAATCTCCAAGCAAGGCGAAGGGATGAATTCCTAGGTGTAGTTGTTCCTATTTTCTTTTATTTGGTTTAGTTGTAATAAGGATTTATTGTAAAGATATTGTTATGATTTACTTTGCTATCTAATTATAATATTTTCTCTAATCCGGTGATTGTATCTTTTTCCTTGATATAAATCTAGTCATGCTTTTCTTATGTCAAGATTGTTTGGGTATAATTGAGTCCGATAGATTTATTCTTTAGGCTTGTCCATTACTTTAATATTGTCATAAAAGATATATTGTCGTTTCTTGATAAACCTATAGGACAAATCATGTGTGCATGAATCAAAAGTAAAGTATTTCATAACAATTACATTAGGGTTTATACATGCTCTTATTGAATACTTGTCGATTGCCTGTTTGGGATATGAAACTTGCAATCGAGATAAAAACAACTGAATTAAGTTAGGATTAGGGCAACGAACCTAGGCAGGATTCTCGGAACCTTGTTGTTCCTCTACTATATTTTACAATCTATTTTACACAATTACTTCATTATCAAAAGTTCATATTTTCTCACTTAAATCTTTATCGTTTGTGTTATGGTTCACACCTTCTTTTGTAGATAACTTGTTTCCCTGTGGAATCGACACCCCAAAGCTGTGCTACAACAACCACGTTACTCTTTAGGCATAATCAACATCACATCACAGTATTCATTTAGATCAACCAAAATTTCAAAACAATCATGAACATGCATTTATCTTTTCAATAATATATAAAAAAAACTGGGACAAAGTATGTGTGAATGTGTCTCCCATTACCCCAAACTTAAATTGCACATTGTCCCCAATGTGTGAATAATATTGAAAGAGCTGACTTAGGAGATAGAGAACTAGCTGGACTGGCATGGCTCATAGCATACCCCCAAACTTGAACTGAAATACGTGTTGTCCCTGAAAAAATAAAGACTGGAAAACAAAAAATACTAGAAATAAACAGTAACAAGAAATATGTAAAATAATAAAAACATAAAGGATATACTGTGGGGTGCCTCCCATGAGCGCTAAGTTTAACGTCTTCAGCCAGACTTAGTAATAGTAATCGTGCCCAGCCAAGCACTCCACCATCTGATCAATAAATGGGAATGGAAAATGATCCTCTCTTGTGGCAGCATTCAACTTACGGTAGTCTGGACACACTCTCCATCTTGACTGAACATGAGTTGGCACCAACTCGTCATCTTTATTCTTCACTACCGTCAATCCAGCCCGCTTGGGCATGACATGAATCGGGCTCACCCACTTGCTATTAGAGATTAGATAAATGATCCCTGCATCCAACAACTTTATAACTTCAGTCCTCACAACCTCTTGCATAGCTGGGTTGAGCCTTCTCTATGGCTCCCTCGATAGCTTGGAATTCTCCTCCAAATGTATCTTGTGCATCACCACCGAGGGGTTGATCCCCTTGATATCCTCAATAGTCCAGCTGATAGCTTCCTTGTGTTCTCTTAAAACATCCAATAATTTCTCCTCTTGAGCATCAACCAAATCTGAAGCTATAATCACAGGCAAAGAATCTGCTGGACCTAGGAACTTCTACTTAAGATTGTCCGGTAAAGGCTTAAGTTCCTTATGGGGGGGCTCAGGTGCTATGGCCTCCTCCATCTCACTGCTCTCCCGAGGTACAGACTCCAAAATGGCATTCGCTTGCTCAAGTAACTTGTCCAACTCCAAATCCTCTCCAAACTGAGCAAAGCATGCTTCCAAAATGTCCTCAGACTTCCCTCCTTTCTTGGGCGCTTGTAATCTCTCAAGGTAAGGCGCATTAGGTACAAACAACCTAGGAAGATCCTTAATAGTAGGTGTGGCTATAGATGGCTCAGCATCTCTCTTCTCATTGTTGCCACTTTCTTGCCCTTGTTGCATAGCAGGGTTCTCTTCTACTCGATTGTCCACTTGTCTTCCAGACCTTAATGTGATAATCGATTGCACTTGTTCCTGCCCGTGCGTAGGAGTTGATGAATTTCCAGTGGCAAACTATTCATTCGGGTTGGGCACGAGTTGACTGGGAAACTTTCTCTTCTCTCTTTCACCCACGTGACTTGCGATTTGACCCATTTGACTCTCTAACTTAGCAATCACTTGGGTGTTCACTTTTTTCGCACTCCTTACTTCACTGATGGATTGGCCGGTCATCTTCATGAAATCCTTGAGGGTGTCCTCTAATGACTGTGAAACTGATATTGACGCTTGAGTGGGAGCTTGGTAAGTGGGTGATGGTACTGGATGGGCTGAGCAACCATGACTTGGAACTAGTGGAAGAAATCCTTGAGGGTATTGATTGTGAGCTTGATGAGTGGCTCTTCTCTGATCATTGGTTGGTTTTGCTTCCATGAAAAATTAGGATGGTTCCGCCACCCTGGATTGTAAGTCTCGGAGTAAGATCCATTTGATTGCTTCCGATAATCATTGAAAGCGTTCACTTGTTCCATGGGATACTCGGCAAAAGTCGGCATAGATGGACAATTCTGTGCTAAATGCATAGGACTAGCACAAATGAAACAGCTATCAACATTGAATGTATTGGCTGCATTGATGGACTGGCCGGTCATCTTCATGAAATCCTTGAGGGTGTCCTCCAATGACTGTGGCTTTAGATCAAAATGGGTACAATTGGTTGGTGGCAACCCTATACAAGAAGGGGAGTTAGTCGCAACGGGTGCAAACAAATCCCTAATGGATGTAATGAAGTCCACGTTCCAAGCTCTAGGTTGCTCTACATTCTCTGGTTGATTTGCATTCCTTAAATTGTCCCCCATCTCAATTGTCTCTCTCTCAACAAGTGCTCTCTTATTTCTCCTAAGAGTTCTTTTTGTTTCAAGATCTAAAGGTATCAACTCTAAGTTCAGGGATCTCTGACCAAGTATACACCACACAAAAAGCAATAAAATAAACTAACTAGTAGAAACAAAAGAATAAAATAAAATATAAATAACAAATAACAATAGAATAAATCCAAAAACAGAAAACACAATACTCACAAAATGGGCCAACAAAAATTGACAAATTTTTTTATATATTAATTTTTTTTATTCTTTATGGACAATTGCAAATAGAAACAAATAAACTAGAATAAAATTGCAAAAAGAAAAATAAAACAAAAATGCTAACTAAATAAGTATAAAAATAAAATTAATTCTGACAAAAATTTAATTTTCATAAACAAAACAACTCCCTAGCAATGGCGCCAAATTTTTTTTGTGAGTTTTAAATTACTTGCAAGCGCACGAGTCATTTGCAATATAGTGTGTGCAAGTGCGAGGTCGAATCCATTGGGAATTGCATCATGAAAATATATTTTTATCTAAACTAAACCTGTTTTAACCTAGTTCCGAACTTTGAATTGTATTTTGCAAATAATATAAACTAAACTAAATTGAGTTGAAAGAAATGATAAAAATACTAAGGTTTCTGAATCCATCCCACCAAAATAAAGCATATATTTTCATGTTCTGTATAAAAGTAATCTATCAAATAATTCCATGAATCTATCGTTATATAAATCACAGTGAATACCCTAATTTAACCAAATCATCTAATGTATCCCTTTGAAATCACAATGGATATCCAATTTACTTTGGATGATCCGCCGTATCCGGCAGATGAAACACAAGGAATATCCAATTTGAACAATTTAAACACAATCAATCATAAGAATTTACTCGAACAATTGAAACAGAACATTAATACTAAAAATATCATAATTGTATGAACACATCTAAAAATATTATGCCAAACAATGGCGAGGTTTCATCTTTAACCTTAGATGAAGGTTTTGGCCTCTCATGATTATGAAACTAAATTTCACAATTAAAGTGCTAAACATAAAACTTTAAACTCAAAAGAAATAAATTAAAACTGACTTTATATTGAGAGAAATTCCACTCGCAGCTATTGTGCGGCGCTTCCCCCCTTGCTGCAAAGCCTTGGAGATCCCCTAGATTACTTGCAAAAGTCCTCCGGATTGCACACATTTTTTATGAAGTGAAATGGGGCTTTTATAGGGGAACTCCATGAGTGCAATGTGTTTCCAATCCAATGTGGGATATAGAATGTGTTTCTAATCGATGTGGGATGTGGGATTTAAGCCTTCAAATGCCCTTCAAAACTTCTGCCCACACTGAAATCCCGCACAGCCTGACCTTTGCCTACTAAAACTGCCATAATTTTCCCTAGAAAAATCATATTTACGAGCAGTAAAATTCCCCAGAAAATAGACATCCGAATCTTTCCAAGCATATATAGTTCATCTCCTTTTTCTTCCTGAATCATTACAGTTTAATCCGCAAAAATCACGCACATCCTAACTTTTGTCTACTAAAACTGCCATAACTTTCTCTAAACAAATCATATTTACGAGCCATAAAATTCCCCACAAAATAGACATTCGGATCTTTCCAAGCATATATGGTGCACTCTTGGTTCTTCCTGAATCAATACAGTTTAATCCGCAGAAATGACTGATCTGTATGGGCAATTCTGACAATTTAGTGAAACTCCTTTCCAAATGTTTGTAAATCTGTAAAACAACGAAAAAAACAACTCAAAGTAACAAATTTAAATTAAGGGGCCTAAATATGCAATTTGGCACTCATCAGTACTAGTCGACTGGCTAAAGTGAAAAAGTTCACTTTTAGGCTGTGGGAGAGTACCAGTCGACTGGGTCCTAAGCACCAGTTGACTAGAAACTCACTGTCCCAGTTGCCAGTTGACTATTATAGATCACCCAGTCGACTGGAGACATTTTGTCCCATATCCCAGTCAACTGGTATAAGGTGCCAGTCGACTGGGTTACCCTTCAACCCAGTTTTTCATTTTCAAAATGTTTTTGACATAGAAGAGTTTGAATAAATAGTTTTGTAAAATTTTTTTTATAAAAAAGAGCCATAAGACAAGCTAATTACTTAAACATAAGAGATTTACAGTTTGTTTCAATACCTTAATGCCTATATTATATCTTCTGTCTTGACTTGGTGTCTGATACGGGTTGAGTTCTTGCATCTTAATTCTTTGCTGAATGTTTTTATCGTTTAAACACTTAAATAAAACTGTTAGTACATTTAGAGTAGTGTTTTATCATTATTAAAATTTAGATAATGGTCAACACTAGCAAACAAAACTATAGGTTAAGTCACAAATCTTATTCCTTTTGTTTAAAGCTTTTGTAAACCTTGTTCTAGCATGGATTTAAAACCATTAAAACCCCTTTCAAAATCTTAGCTTTCAAAGTTTCAACATGTTTTTAAACTCATAGCACCTTAGAATAAGTCTATGGTTGAAATACCTTAACAAGCATGACTTATTTTGGGGAAAACGGGGCTAAAAATAGGTTTAAGGGCTCAAACAATCAATTGCCCATATTAGGTACTCGACTATAGGCTGCCTAGAGATATTTGGACAGTCGACTGTCAAAAGTCCAGAGAGTTTTGTTGGAAATCACCTTGGAGATGCCCAGGTGGTGATATTCTAAACACCCAAGTCTAGAATGACTTGTAAAGATGAATCGGAAACAGAAACAGAAATCAAAGAAAGGAAAGGACACAGTAATTATTATCGAGTTTCGGTAATAGCCTACGTCCCCATGAGTTCCTCTGAACTCTCTGCACTAAATCAATAGCTCTTTACAAATACAGTAACCCTCTCCAAGAAACTCAAGTTCTTGAAGAACCAAATAAGAAGAAGTAAAAAAAAAAAGTGATAAGAACTAACCCTGGAATTTTCCCAAGAAAATTCCCCTTACAAGCCCTTGAATCCCCTTTTTATTCTACTTTCTCTTTCTAAACAACCAGCCTTTACAACGAGTCTCTCTTGTTTTGTGTCTTTGCACTCTTACAATTGATCTCACTTTCAATCACAAGTTATGTCTCTTTGAAGCTAGGTGACCCTTTATATAGTGCACCATCTTCTTGACCCATCATGAGGATCAATATCCACCCTTAGATCTTGAGGACCAATCAACCTTAGCCCTCAATCAATTCTAAGTGATCATATGCATTTTGAACATGTCTCACGCACTTAACAAAAGGCTGAACCAAAAGGCATCAGTGTGCCTTCAGGCCACGGCCTAGAACAGGGCATGCCGCAGCCTGGAGTGTGCTGAAACTTCACCATGTTGCATCCATTCTGGGCGCCATAACTTAGGGGACGCTGAGCCACGGTGCACACCTCCTCCAGGTCTTCTCCCTTGTTAGGCGCCGCACCTTAGATGAGCCAGGCCGCAGCACACACTGGTGTGCACTTGATGCTGATTTTTCCTTATTTAAACCTTAAACAAACATCAGCAATCTCTACCTTTGTCTAAGCATTCGAACCCGAACCCATTGTGCTGAGAACTCAAGATCCAAACTCATCTTGAGTCATCATATCAACCGACTCCAATCATAATTAGTCCAAGGCAATGATTGAACTTACTTAGAGGTAGAGCCTTGGTGCTTAAATCTGCAGGATTTTCCTTCGTGGCTACCTTGTCCACATGAATGCATCATTCTACAACATTTTTCCAAATGAAATGATACCGAACATCCATGTGCTTTGTCCTCTCATAGAACACCGGATTCTTACATAAGTGCAACGCACTTTGACTATCCGAATACACCATCACCTGCTCTTTCAGGACCTTCAACTCTTCCAACAACCCTTTGCACCACATAGCCCCCTTAATGGCTTCCGTTGCCGCTATGTACTCAGCCTCGGTTGTTGAGAGTGCTACCACCGGCTGCAACTGAGCCTTCCAACTTATACAGTATTCGTTTAAGTTAAAGAAGTAGGAGGTAATCGATCTTCTTTTATCCTGGTCTGCTCTATAGTCTGAATCCGCATAACCCCAAAGACTGATGGACTTACCCCTCTTCTCATAAATCAGCCATACTTCTGGGCTTCCCTTCAAGTACCTCAGCAACCACTTCATACCAAGCCATTGCTCCTTTCCGAGATTACTCATAAACCTACTGAGGACACATATTGCATGAGCAATATCAAGTCTAGTGCTTACCATGGTGAACATAACTGAACCAACCGCACTGAGTAAGGGATCTTTTCCATTTCCTTCTTCTCCGACTCCGATCTCAGACATTAATCGCTAGAGAACTTGAAATGACCAGCAAGAGGAACCTTCACTGGTTTGCTATCTTCCATAGAGAACTTAGATATCATCTTCTCTATGTAGGAAGTCTAAGAAATCTTCAATCTGTTTCTCTCCCTTTCTCGGATTATATTCATCCCAAGGATCTTCTATGCATGGCCAAGATCCTTCATCTCAAACTCCGAACCGAGTTAAGACTTCAATTCTTCTATCCTCTCCCTGCTGTTCCCAACCAACAGCATATCATCGACATAGATGAGGATGATCACCACTTCCTCCACCTTGTGCCCCTTGTAATACAAGCACGAATCATAGTAGCTCCTCATGAAACCCAGGTTGGTTACAAAGGAATCGAACCTCTTATTCCATTGCTGAGGTGACTGCTTCAGGCCATAGAGAGATTTCTTCAATTTGCACACCAACTCTCCCTACCTTCTTTCCTCATAGCCTTCGAGTTGCCTCATGTAGATGGTCTCATCAAGTTCTCCATGCAAGAACACTGTCTTCACATCCATTTTCTCGATCTCCCAATTAAATTGGACCACCATAGCCAATACAATCCGTATCGTCTTGTATTTCACAACCGGTGAGAATATTTCGGTGAAATCTATGCTTTCTCTTTGTGTGAACCCCCTTCACCACCAGCCTAGCTTTATACCAGACTTCATCCCCTAAAGTGTTTCCTTCTTTGATCTTGTAGATCCACCTACAATCCAAAACTCTCTATTTTTCTGGTTTGGGCACCAATTCCCAAGAGTTGTTCTTCCTCAAAGAATCCATTTCTTCCTCCTTCCATTCTATGGCATCCATGTAAGTTTTTGGTTCAACCTCTTCTTCTATCCAAGGAGCTGCTATATTAGCATCCGTAAACCCATATCTCAAAGGTGGTCTGATCACCCTCATTTCCCGGTCCCTTGTGAGCTGGTAGTCATTCTGACTTGCTGCATTAACCTCTTCTAGTTCAACCTCCTCTTGAGTATCCTTAGCATGGCCTTCATTAATGGGCTCTACCTGGTCCGAACCCTCTTGACTTTCTTGCTCTACCTGAACTGAATTTTCCTTGATGCGATGCTCCACAAATTTCGGACTGGTTTGCTCACTAGCCCCTGCAAGGTTAGTTTTCTCCAAATAGGGAAATAACAATTCATTAAAAATAACATCCCTACTTATTATGAGTTTCATTCCTTTTGGTTCTAAGGACCACAACCTATACCCCTTAAACCCATCATCATACCCTAGAAACACACATTTTTTAGACCTTGGGTTAAGTTTATCATCCTTTTGATGTGCAAATGCAGCACACCCAAAAGTCCAAAGGTTGCTCAACTCAGGGGGTTTCCCACTCCACATCTCCATGGGAGTCTTGAGCTCTAAAGCTCTAGAGGGTGATTTATTTACTAAGTATGCAGCAGTAGACACAACTTCCCCCCAAAAATAATTTGGTAATCTGGTTCCTATTAACATGCACCTAACCTTTTCCATAAGGGTCCTATTCATCCTCTCAGCAACTCTATTTTGCTGAGGTATTTTTACAACCGTTCTATGTCTTAGAATGCCATTTATTTCACAGAATTTATCAAAATCTTTATTACAAAATTTTAATCCATTATTGGTTCGTAAAGCCTTAACTACCCTACCCGTTTGAGTCTCCAACAACTTTTTTCACACCACAAATTTATTCAAAGCATCTGATTTATTTTTAAGCAAATAAATCCAAACCTTTCTTGAATAATCATCAATTAAAGACAGAAAGTAAAAGTTACCTCCTTGTGTTGGTGTTCTTACTGGTCCCCAAAGGTCCGAATGAATGTAGTCAAAAATTCCCTTAGACTTGTGCACTCTGGTGTTGAAGCTGACCCGGTGTTGCTTCCCAAGAACGCAACACTCGTAGAAATCCAATTTCTCTACTTTGCCACCACCAAGTAAACTATTCTTGCTGAGAACTTGCAAGCCCTTTTCGCTCATATGTTCCAAGCAAGTGTGCCAAAGGGCTGCCTTATCCATCTCAGCCATCAAGCTTGCTACTTGCTACTTGATCCTTGATTTCTGTCTCTCCAATCATCTCATATAGTCCATCTTTTATTGCTTCTTTGATCACTATCAAAGATCCCTTGGTCACCTTGATATTTCCTCCCTCTTCTTTGTATGAATACCCCATGGAATCCAGCCGCCCCAATGAGATCAAATTTCTCTTCAAATCTGGAAGATACCTCACATTCTGCAACAGCCTTGTGACTCCATCAAACATCCTCAACCGGATGTCTCCTATCCCCCTCACTTGGCAAGAAGTGTCATTCCCCAAGAAAACTCTTCCATCATTGATTTCCTTGAAATTCTTGAACCAATCCTTGTGAGGGCACATGTGATAAGTGCACCCGGTATCCAAGATCCATTTCTCGCTGCTTTGCCTCCTGCTCACATTTAAGCACACAACAAGAACATCATCTTACTATTCTCCCTTGGCAACCGAAGCCTCTCAATTCTTGGTATGGCTTCCTCTTCTCTCATCCAACATCTTCTTCTAGCAATCTTTCTTTAAGTGACCCTCCTTATTGCAGTAGAAGCATCGCTTCCCTCCAAACTTTGATTTGGAATGAGATCTCCCATGGCTTTGCCCTCTACCTCTCGATTTCTCCTGGTAGTTGCCATGAATGCTACTGTCATTCCGCGTTGGTGGCCTTCCTCTAACGAACAGCCCTTCTCCACTTGATGCTTCCCTTATCTTGGCTTTGAAATCATGAGCCCTTATAGCGTTAATCATGATTTCCTTAGTTAGTGTATCTCTTCCATATTCAATTGTATTAATTAAACTTTCAAAACAATCAGGAAGACAATTTAACAAAATAGCAGCCATTTTTCATCCGGGAACTTTATACTACAACTAGCCAAATCTTGAACTAGTTTGTTAAACACATCAAAATTATCTTGCAACTCTTTATTAGGATCCATTTTAAAAGCGATGATTCTTTTAAGAAGATAAATTTTATTAGGGAGAGTTTTGGTAAGAAACAACTCATCTAGCTTCTTCTATATGACAGTAGGATCTTCCGAGTCTCTGCACTCCCTTGTGACACTATCCGATATGTACAAGAAAATGGTGCTGTATGCCATCTTCTTCATCTCAATTCACTAGTCCTCCGTGATACTTGCTGGAAAAGCATCATCTTCTCCAATAGCCAAGTCCACCTTCTGTTGCATAAGAACAGTCTTGATCTTCCGCTTCCAAAAGCCTCCCTTTCCATCAAATTTCTCAACAATGAAATTTGAAGCCATCTTGTGGAGAAAATCCCAGATTTATACTGCACCTACAATTGCTTTCCAACTTCTTCTAAACCTCAAGAACACGATTGAATATTGATCTCAATACCGTTCTTGAATCACCCTCAAGAACACGATCTGATCTTGATCTTTACTCCATTCTTGAATCACCCAAGAAGTTGATCTTTGATTCTTGGAGTCTTGACTCTGTCACCTTCTATTCCAGCTCCGATACCCGTTGTCTAAAGCTCCTCCAGCTCTGATACCACTATTAGGGTATCTCTTTTAGCTTTGATGCCACTGTTGGAAATCACCTTGGAGATGCCCAGGTGGTGATCTTCTAAACACCCAAGTCTACAATGACTTGTAAAGATGAATCGGAAACATAAACAGAAATCAAAGAAAGGAAAGGACACAGCAATTGTTATCGAGTTTCGGCAATAGCCTACGTCCCCATGAGTTCCTCTGAACTCTCTGCACTAAATCGATGTTTCTTTACAAATACAGCAACCCTCTGCAAGAAACTCAAGTTCTTGAAGAACCAAAGAAGAAGAAGTAAAAGAAAGTGATAAGAACTAACCCTAGAATTTTCCCAAGAAAATTCCCCTTACAAGCCCTTGAATCCTCTTTCTATTCTACTCTCTCTTTCTAAACAACCAGCCTTTACAATGAGTCTCTCTTGTTTTGTGTCTTTTCACTCTTACAATTGATCTCACTTTCAATCACAAGTTATGTCTCTTTGAAGCTAGGTGACCCTTTATATAGTGCACCATCTTCTTGACCCATCTTGAGGATCAATATCCACCCTTAGATCTTGAGGACCAATTAACCTTAGCCCTCAATCAATTCTAAGTGATCCTGAGCATATTGAACATGTCTCATGCACTTAACAAAAGGCTAAACCAAAAAGCATCAGTGTGCCTTCAGGTTGCAGCCTAGAATAGGGCATGACGCGGCCTGGAGTGTGCTGCAACTTCACCATGTTGCATCCATTCTGGGCGCCATAGCCTGGGGGAGGCTGAGCTGCAGCGCACACCTCCTCCAGGTCTTCTCCCTTACCGAGCACCGCACCTTGGAAGAGGCAGGCCATGGCGCACACTGGTGTGCACTTGATGCTGATTTTTCCTTGTTTAAACCTTAGACAAACACCAACAAGTTTCATAGTCAACTGTGCACTCGGGATAGTCGATTTTCTGGTCATGAAATCCAAAAATTTTAGGGCAAAAATTCCATTTTTCTTCAAAATAACTTGTTGTCTCCCATGGGACTTCCAATCCAAACCAAATACAAGTTCTCAAGGGTTTCAAATCAAAGATTCTACATTACCCAAAGCAAATTTCATGTGAAAACACATCAAACTTAAAAATCTAACACAAAACCATTTCTTTGGAAACAATTTTCTTCTCAAGTAAACTTCACTTCAAGATTCTAAAAACTTCAAATCTTATAGTGATAAACATACTGGAAAATCTAAAAGTAAGAGATATAAAATTTTACCTTAAGATTGTGCAAGAAATCCTCATTTCTTCCCTTCTTTCTTTCCCTCTTTCTCTCCTCTTCTCTTTCTTTCTTTTTCTCTTCTCTCGACCCTTCTAGATATTTCTAGCATAAGATTGGTCTCTCACTCCCCCACTCCAATCAATTTATAGCCAAACTTTCCACAATAAGCCTTCTAGTTTGTAGCCTTTCCTATTTTCACTATATAACTTTTCAAATTTCTATTTTTGCTTAGTTCCTCATACTATTCCTCAAAAGTTCTTACAAATTCCAAATGACAACTATTTTAAATACTTTGTCCTTTGTTATTTACTTGTCCCCAAGTTCCATAAACTCAAGTACGAAAGATTAAAAAAATTAGCTCAAAACTGAACAAGTAATATCAATGACACACTGAAGTAAAACTCTATTACTTTTAATTTTATAAATAAAACATCGAGCTCTACATAATAATTTTTAATTTATATATAACTTCATAACTAACCCAAATAATATAGACTAGAGAATCTTATCACAATTTTCGATAAAAACTATAAGGAAGAAGGCTAAAAACACTAATTAACATCTAGATACGATGTTTGACAAACTTACAACCTGACAAGGCAAGAACAATTATTTCGATTCATACCACAACCATAACTGGCATCGTCAAAGGTCCTATGAAGCACCTTTCCTGAAACTTTTTTTTTTAAAAGTACCTTACTGAAACTTTTAAATGATTACTCAAAACATTTATACAAAACAAGAATTCAAAACACTTATTCAAAGCATTTATTCAAAATAATTCTGCAAAAGTTTGCTCAAAAGTCTTTTTGTTCAAATCAAGTCTACAAAATCTTAAAACCAAAAACTTTGACACTGAAATTGTCAAGATCCATTTTAGGCGGGCCCTACCTAAGATAAAATCGTCACCTTTAAGAACCAAGCTCCAAATTGTTGTTATGCACACATTTTTCCATATTATACATGTCAATGATCGATTTTAGCTAAATTAAAATCAATTGATCATGATAGTTCATTTCCAAAATTTCATCAGTTCACATCAATAGAAAATTTAATAAAATGAAATTTATTAATTACAATTCCAATTTGATCAAAAAGAATTTCCAAAACCACCACAAATAAAATGATAAGACTTTAATTTTTTTTCAAACCTTTATTATTTTACTTACTAAAGAAACATAGCCTGAGGAAATGATGCCATACTTGACTACCTACCAAAGGAGTCATTGCTGCTAGAATCAAGGCACCTAACGCTTCTCCAAACCTGGCCATTTCATCAAGAAAACGGCCAGTTACCTTTAAAATCCAATATGTGTTTAAAAAAGAAAATGAAGAATACAAGAAACAATATACAATTACATATACATATATACATATGTCAACTTAAAAGAATTAATTGAATAAATAAATCCAAATACCATATCACACCTTATAAGTTTCAACTTATCTCCTCATCATAATTAAATTTATCTTCTTCCTTATATTCACATCTAAGACAAATCTCAACATTTAAATATATTTTTGTATAACTTTTCTGGGTTGGTCTCCAAATGCAATGATTCATAGAGCCATAGAAGGGTGAAGAAGAGATGTTACCTCGTCAAGATATCTCATTTATAACCTCAAGTGTAGGCAGAATAATCTCTAACAACCAAGAAATACCAGCCAAGTATCCCCATATAGCAGGATACATCTATGTACCCCAATGTATTGATACATAGAGCCATATAATAGAGAGAAGAATAGTACCCTCAGAATAAAAACCAGTCAAGTATCCCCAATAATGCAGGATACATCTATGTATTCATGCTCTAGTACCAAACACATTATTTAATATATTATTTCAACCATGAATTTTTCCTCAATTTTTTCCATAAAGTAAATATTTTATTTATCTATAGCAGTATACCACATAAGGATTTATTCAAGTACAAATAAAGATAATCAATTAATTACTCAAACAAAACCACTCTTCATAAACCATTTAAGAAAATTGACATTAACCATAAATTCTTAAAAATCATAATCAAAGACAAAAATTCATGTTTCCTCAGCCATTGTAAATTGCAGATAATTCAAACTTTCATTGCACAACCACATACCAAATAAATATGAAGAGAGGAGAATATCCAAGTTTGGTAGTAAAAAGTCACCTCAAACTAAGAACACAAAATATGCCCTCAAAAAGCAGGATTACTCGAACTTACTCCCCCTGAAGTACTACCTATAAGAAGGACATACTAGTATGAGTCACTAACTCATAACTGAACCTGAAATCTCTTAATATGCTATGATATATGAATTTGTGTGTATGCATGTATATATGTTCCAACCAATATCAAAGATAACAAATTTATCGAATTAAAATCATAGTTATTTGAACTCATTTCTTTCATTTCTAATAAATAAACTTCTCTAATTCTTTTATTTCTTTCTTTAAAAATTTAAGAAAACAAAGAAAATTCTATAAAAAAATCCAACAGAGTTTCCTTTGTTTTTCGGAGATTCCCAAATTTTTTCAATAGCTAATAACATGCATAACAATTTCAAATAAAATCCCAATATAAACTTCAATTCAATTTGTCCATCCTCATCAATCTTATATCCACCAATCAACCAATACAATTTTATATCCAATCCACAGTATTCCAAAAATCTCAAAAATACAAGTTAATAACTTAATGAAAATTTATTTCTTAAATAAATCATTTAAAACCAACTTAACCCAGACCTTCAGATGATAGTATTTTACAAACCTTTGATAAAATAATATAGAACGAAAACTATATATTTTCTTAATTAACCTCAACTAAAGCTTTTAAGAACAATCATTATAAAGTTTTAAATTTCCAAATTTAAATATTATGTTAAATAAGGTTCATATCAAAAGTAAAAATATAAACACCTAGTTTAGTAACAATTTATAAAGTATTTGTAAATGACCTAAATTTATCAAGGTTTGTAAAATTAAATTAGTATATCAAAATTGTATTTAAATTGAACAAAAAACCAACTACTAACAATTAACTTATTTTTCTATCTATATATACACTAAAATTCCATTATTCAATTTTTTTATTAAATTATATAACCCAAAATTTTCAAACATAATTAGAACCATTTCTTTACATATTCCATACATTTTTAACATCCCCAAACACATATATTTCATATTGATGGAGTTTGTCTAAGATTTAAATGGAAAAAGGAAGGAAGAAAAATCAGCATGTTCAACAAGAGGTGCACACCAGTGTGCGCCGCGACCCAGCCTTGTCCAGGCCACGACACCCAGCAAAAAGGAGTGCTAGAGGAAGGGGCAAGCCGCAGCACTGCCTCACCAAGGCCACGGCACCTAGAATGGATGCAAGTGGAGGTGCTTCAGCCCTATTCAAGGCCGCAGCACACCCTATTTCAGGCTGCGGCGCTAGGCACACTGATGCACACATATTTCAGCCTTTAGTTGAGTTCGTGAGACATGCTCAAAACACATAGGATCACTAAGGATTGATGGAGGCCTATGTTTAATTGCTCATCAAGATCTAAGGGTGGAGATTGACCCTCAAGATTGAACAAGAAGTTGGTGCACTATATAAAGGGTCACCTAGCTTCAATCCCTAACAACTTGAGACACAATTGTGAATATAAGTGATGATCATACAAGAGAGTTAAAGTGCAAGTGTGAGAGTGAAAAGACACAAAAACACAGAGAGGCACTAGAATAGATCTCAAAAGAAAGGCTGGTTTTAAAGAGAGAAGTAGTATAGATTATGGGTAGAGTGCTTTTGTAATAATTTTATCAGTTTCTTTCTTCTCTTCTTGGTTCTTCAAGAACATGGGTTTCTTGGAGAGGGTTGCTGTATTTTGTAAAGAACTCCATTGATAAGATAGTGCAGAGAGCTTAGAGGAGCTTATGGGGACGTAGGCACATTGCCGAACCTCGATAACAAATTACTTGTGTTCTTTTCTTTCTTGCTTTCATTTGTTGTTTCCTTTCATTACAAGTCATTTTAGACTTGGGTGTTTGGAAGATCACCACCTGGGCATCTTGTCAAGGTGATTTCCAATAGTGGTATCAGAGCTAGAGGAGATACCACAACAGTGGTATCAGAGCTTGCACAGCTGGGTATCGGAGCAAGACTCTAAGAATCAAAGAACAAACTTCTTGGGTGATTCAAGAACGGTGTAAAGATCAAGATCATATCGTGTTTTTGAGAGTGATTCAAGAACAGTGTTAAGATCCATCTTCGATCATGTTCTTGAGGTTAAAGAAAGCATTTGAGGGTACTGCATAAATATGAGATTTTCTTCGCAAGATGGCTTCAAATTTTTATGTTGTGAAGTTTGATGGAAAGGGAGACTTTACCCTTTGGAAGTGGAAGATCAAGGCGGTTCTTATGCAACAGAAAGTGGACTTGGCTATCGGAGAAGATGATACTTTTCTAGCAAGTATCACGGAAGACCAGCGAGTTGAGATGAAGAAGATGGCATACAACACCATCTTCTTGCACATATCGGATAGTGTCACAAGGGAGTGCGGAGACTCGAAAGATCCGGCTGTCATATGGAAGAAACTAGATGAGTTGTTTCTTATCAAAACTCTCCCTAACAAGATTTATCTTCTTAAAAGAATCTTTTCTTTTAAAATGGATCCTAGTAAAGAGTTGCAAGATAATCTTGATATCTTTAATAAACTAGTTCAAGATTTGGCTAGTTGTAGTATTAAATTCCTGGATGAACAATTGGCTGTTATGTTATTAAATTCTCTTCCTGATTTTTTTAATAGTTTAATTAATGCAATTAAATATGGAAGAGATACAATAACCGAAGAAATTGTGGTCAATGCTATAAAGGCTCATGATTTCAAAGCCAAGAGTAGGAAGGCATCAAGTGGAGAAGAGTTGTTCGCAAGAAGAAGGCTAGCAACTCGAAATGGCAGTATCATTCATGGCAACTACCGGGAGAAATCAAGAGGTAGAGGGTAGAGCCATGGGAGAGCACATTCCAAACCAGGATTTGGAGGAAAGAGATGCTTCTACCACAACAAAGAGGGTCACTTCAAGAAAGATTGCAAGAAGAGGTTGTGGGATGAGAGAGAGAACTCATACCAACAATAGAGAGGCTTCGGTTGCCAAAGGAGAACAGCAAGATGATGTTCTCGTTGTGTGCTCAAATGTGAGCACGAGGCAAGGCAGTGATAAATGGATTCTGGACTCTGGGTGCACTTATCACATGTGCCCTCACAAGGAATGGTTCAAGAATTTCAAGGAGATCAATGATGGAAAGGTTTTCTTGGGGAATGATATTTCTTGACAAGTGAGGGGGATAGGAGACATCCAGTTGAGGATGTTTGATGGAGTCACAAGGCTACTGCGGAATGTGAGGTATCTTCCGGATTTGAAGAAGAATTTGATCTCATTGGGGCAGCTGGATTCCATGGGGTATACATACAAAGCAGATGGAGGAAATATCAAGGTAACTAAGGGATCTTTAATTGTGATCAAAGTAGCAATGAAGGATGGTCTCTATGAGATGATCGAAGACACGGACATCAAGGGTCAAACAGCAAGCTTGATGGCTGAGATGGAGAAGGCAGCTCTTTAGCACACTCACTTGGGACATATAAGCGAAGAAGGCCTACAAGTTCTCAGCAAGAATGGATTACTTGATAGTGACAAGGTAGAAAGATTCGATTTCTGCAAGGGCTGTGTTCTTGGGCAGCAAAATCGGGTCAGCTTCAACACCGGAGTGCACAAGTCTAAGGGCATTCTTGACTATATTCATGCATATTGATGTTTGTCTAAGGTTTAAACATGGTTTAAAAATGGTTAAAGTTTAAATCAAGGTTGGAAGAATAAATTTCAATATGTTAAAGGAGTGCACATAAGTGTGTGCATCACTTTGGGTGTGTGTGCACACCTCCATTCAACACAAAGCAGCAAAAATGGGTGAGCATTAGGTCAGGCCGCGGCGCCTAGAAGGACAGCAAGTGTGCCCTGTTTCAGGCCGCACCTTGAAGGCACACATAGTCCATTTGATTCAGCCTTTGTTAAGTACATGGAGACATGTCCAAAATGCATAGGATCACTAAAGATTGATCAAGGGCCATGGTTGAGTGGTCATCAAGATCTAAGGGTGGAGATTGACTCTCAAGATTGGACAAGAAGTTGGTGCACTATATAAAGGGCCACCTAGCTTTATTCTCATCAACATTGTGATATAATTTGAGATCAATTGTAAAGAGTGACAGAAATACAAGAGAGAATTGTGTGAGGGTGCAAAGACACAAAACACAAGAGGGACTCATTGTAGTGAGGCTGGTTGTAAAGAGAGAGTAGTATAGATTTAATAGAGAACATTATAATAGTTTTTATCATCTTCTTTCTTCTCTTCTTGGTTTCTTCAAGAACTTGAGGTTTCTTGAAGAGGGTTACTGGATTGTAAAGAACCATTGATTTAGTGCAGAGAATTCAGAGGAACTCACGAGGACGTAGGCTATTGCCGAACCTCGATAACAATTGCTTGTCTTCTTTCTTGCTTTGGTTGTTGTATCTTTTCTTTACAAGTCATTCTAGACTTGGGTGTTTGGAAGATCACCACCTGAGCATCTTGTCAAGGTGATTTCCAACAATGCGGACCTTTGGGGACCAGCAAGAACACCAACACAGGGAGGTAACTTTTACTTTCTATGGGGGGGAAACGGTGTCTACAGCTGCATATTTGGTTAATAGATCACCCTCTAGGATTGTGTACCATAAGACTCCCGAGGAGATGTGGAGTGGAAAACCCCCTGAGTTAGACAACCTTAGGACTTTTGGGTGTGCTGCGTTTGCACATCAAAAGGATGATAGACTTAGCCCAGGATCTAGAAAATGTGTGTTTCTAGGATATGGAAAAGGGGCTAAAGGGTATAGGTTGTGGTCCTTAGAGAAAGAAGGATTGAGATTCAAATAAATAGGGATGTCCTTTTTAATGAATTATCATTTCCCTATTTGGAAAAAACTAACTCTGCAGGGGCTAGTGAGCAAACCAGTTCGGTATTTGTGGAACATCGCATCAAAGAGAATTCGGTTCAGGTAGAGTAAGGAAGGCAATAGGGTTCGGACCAGGTAGAGCCCATTGATGAATGCCAAGCTCATAATACTCATAAGGAGGCTGAACTAAAAGAAGATGATGCAGCAAGTCAGAAGGACTATCAGCTCACAAGAGACCAGGAAAGAAGGCTGGTTGGACCACCTTCAAGATATGGGTTTGTGGATGCTGCGGATGCAACAGCTCCTTGGACAGAAGGAGAGATGAGTGAACAAGAGACTTACATTAATTCCATGGGATGTAAGGATTTGCCAAGATAAAAGCTAGCTATGGAGGAAGAAATGGATTCTTTAAGGAAGAACAACTTCTGGGAATTGGTGCACATTCCAGGAAAATAGAGAGTTTTGGATTTTAAGTAGACTTACAAGATCAAAGAAGGGTACCCTCTAGAAAATGAAGTCCGGAATAAGGCTAGGTTTGTGGCGAAGGGGTTCACGCAAAGGAAAGGCATGGATTTCATAGAAACCTTCTCACCTGGACATAAGGTGGCTGAAGTGGTGATTATCCTCATCTATGCCAATGATGTGCTGTTGGTTCAGAACAGCAGGGAGAGGTTAAAAAGGTTTACATCTTAACTCAGTGAGGAGTTCGAGAGGAAGGATCTCAGCCTTACTCTAGTACTGTTGGTTCTGTTATGTTCACCATGGTAAGCACTAGACCTGATATTACTCATGCAACAAGTGTTCTCAGCAGGTTTATAAGTAATCCCGGAAAGGAGCATTGGCTTGGGATGAAATGGCTGCTGAGGTACTTGAAGGGAAGCCCAGAAGTGGGGCCAATTTATGAGAAGAGGGGTAAGTCCATCTGTCTTGAGGGTTATACGGATTCAAACTATGGAGCAGACCGGGATAAAAGAATATAGATTAACTCCTACTTCTTCAACTTAAACAGATATTGTGTAAGTTGGAAGGCTTAGTTGCAGCCTGTGGTAGCACTCTCAACAACCGAAGCTGAGTACATAGCGGCAATGGAATCCATTAAGGAGGCTATGTGGTGCAAAGAGTTATTGGAAGAGTTGAAGATCCTAGAAGAGCAGGTTGTGGTGTTCTCGGATAGTCAAAGTGCATTACACTTGTGCAAAAAAATCTGGTGTTCCATGAGAGGACAAAGCACATAGATGTTCGGTATCATTTCTTTCGGGAAAATGTTACGAAAGGATGCATTCATGTGGACAAGGCAGCCACGGAGGAAAATCCTGCAGATTTAGGCACCAAAGTTCTACCTCTAAGTAAGTTCAATCATTGCCTTGAACTACTTAGGATTGGAGTCGGTTGATTGATGACTCAAGATGAGTTTGGATACTGAGTTCTCTGCACAATGGGTTCGGTTTAAATGCTTAGACAAAGGTAGAGATTGTTGGAGTTTGTCCAAGATTTAAACGGAAAAATGAAGGAAGAAAAATCAGCATGTTCAGCAAGGGGTGCACACCAGTGTGCGCCACGGCCCAGCCTTGTCCAAGCCGCTGCACCCAGCAAGGAGGAGTGCTGGAGGAAGAGGCAAGCCGCGGCGCTACCTCCCCAAGGCTGCGGCGCCCATAATGGATGCAAGTGGAGGTGCTTCAGCCCTATTCAAGGCCGCAGCACACCCTGTTTCAGGCCGCGGCGCTAGGCACACTGATGCACACATATTTCAGCCTTTAGTTGAGTTTGTGAGACATGCTCAAAACGCATAGGATCATTAAGGATTGATGGAGGGCCATGGTTAATTGGTCATCAAGATCTAAGGGTGGAGATTGACCCTCAAGATTGAACAAGAATTTAGTGCACTATATAAAGGGTCATCTAGCTTCAATCCCTAACAACTTGAGACACAATTATGAATACAAGTGATGATCATACAAGAGAGTTAAAGTGCAAGTGTGAGAGTGCAAAGACACAAAACACTGAGAGCACTAGAATAGATCTCAAAAGAAAGGCTAGTTGTAAAGAGAGAAGTAGTATAGATTGTGGGTAGAGTGCTTTTGTAATAGTTCTATCACCTTCTTTCTTCTCTTCTTGGTTCTTCAAGAACTTGGGTTTCTTGGAGAGGGTTGTTGTATTTTGTAAAGAACTCCATTGATAAGATAGTGCAGAGAGCTTAGAGGAGCTCACGGGGACGTAGGCATATTGTCGAACCTCGATAACAAATTGCTTGTGTTCTTTTCTTTCTTGCTTTCATTTGCTGTTTCATTTCATTACAAGTCATTCTAGACTTGGGTGTTTGGAAGATCACCACATGGGCATCTTGTCAAGGTGATTTCCAACACATATCAAAATCTAATTTCGGCTAGCATATTTATATAAAAATTCCATATTTTTAACCTCCCGATACCTTTAATTGCACCATAAATTCTTCAACAAATAATCTAATAGCTTTAGAAACAATAAAAATTATTTAAAAATTTAATCTAAAAATCTGAAATTTCTAATTTTAAACAACAAAATTACTTAGTTATGCGTTCAATTGAATTTTACCTAAAGAGATTTGAAGCTAGTGATGGCAATAGGAAGCAGATATCCTATCAGGCTCAGAGTAGCGGCCAGAAAGTGATCGGAAGATGGTTGGAGAATTTGAAATTTAAATAAATAAAATCTAAAATTTTTGGGCTTTTAGTGAGAGAAACCCACTGCTAGTTGAGGGAGGAAGAGAGGAGAAGAAGAAAAATAAGAGATGGAGGAGTGTGTGTGTGAGAAATAAATTTTTTTTTAGAGAGTGAATAGCGTGAGAGAGAAAGAAATTGCAAAACAGTTTTTAACACATGAAAGTGTTTTTAAAAACCCTTTTCCAAACACATGAAACAGTTTCCAAAAACTGTTAACAAACAAGCCCAAAGCTTTTAAGAGCTTAAGCAATGAAAGTTTAAAACTTTCTTCTTCTATTTTTTATCCTAATTTATTTTACTATATTTTTTAAGTAAGTTGCGTGGAACATGGGAACTTTATATATGCTTCCAGGCATTTCTTGCCGCCTCAAAGTTTTGCATCCTTTTTTAACATATATATTATTATATATTATATATTTTTTAATATATATATATATATATTACTGTCCTTTTATTTACATGTTACATACATTAACATGTTTCCAGCGAACATGCGTCTTTCATTTTTTTATATAAATTTTAGTGTGTATATATATATATATATATATATATATATATATTAAATATCTAAACATTTATTTTAGTCTCAATAATATATTTACACATATATACTTTACATTAATCACACAATAAATTTATTTAATCAATTTATGTTGTATGTATACATGATGATCATGATAGTATCAATAATATATAAGATTATTAAATTATCCCTACACCTAAGATGAAGATTTTACATTTCTACTCTCCTAAAGAAAATTTATTCCATGAAATTTATCTTCAGATTCGAGGAGATACAATGCAAAATTCTACATGTTCGATTCACAATCCTACATTGTTCCTTCAACCGCGGGGTTATTATTTATTATAAAACATTCTTACCAAATAAATGGTTTTAAATACAAGATAAGATCCCTTCTGCAGCAAATATATATATATATATATATATATATATATATATCAATTCCTCTAAACTCAAGGCAAGATGAATTCAAAATGTATTTCCTAAAGGAGAGAATATAAAACACCACATACGAAATAATATGGAGACAAAATTAAGCATATAGAAAAAATCATAAACTCTCCTATGATGTTCAAGCTAAAATTCTGGAATTTACATAACGCCCCTATATGGCGATGCACACAAGAAAATATGCTTCCTCACTTAAGACTCCAAGTTATTCTCCTCTTGGCCTCTATAACTCCTCTTACTAATGTAAACTCAACTCGAGCTTAAAAATTGCCATACCAATTTTATCCTAAAACTTGCCTGAATTCTAAACTAAAAATGTATTGAATTTCGAATTTGAGAAAACCAAATTTATTTTAACCTTAATAACTTCATGTTTAGTTTCATATATTCAAATTTATGTATATATCAATTTTTCTCCACAAACTTATCAACAAAATCATCTTAAGATGATGTCTAACCCTTTAGCGTAACCCAAAATTTTTCTTTTCATCTCTCTTTTAATTATCAACAACTAATTAACTCCAAAGAAATTTAATGATGTTGTTGCAAGTTTCCAATCAAATAAGTATATTAATGAATCTAAAAACAAATATAAGTATATCAATTTAGTTATTTTGATAACTTTAATAATATTGCACTATTAGATTGAGATATATAACCCTTATTTTTCATCATCTTCCTTAACAATAACACATGTTCAAATCATTGTTCACCCCAAATATATGTATATTAATCTGGTCATCTCTCACCACCGACTATGATAAACTTACTCCCAAAACAAGCTGATGAACTCTCTCTCGTTCTAAACTATTAGTATGATTTAAACATAACACTATTAAAAACTTCACATGGATTAAGTTTTATTTATTTATTAATCATTCAGTCTCTATAATGATCATCAACCTCAAAAATTCTTAGAAGGATAATGTAACGACCCATCCCAAGGTGGGCCCTACCCAATGAAGTATCATCACCTTTTAGCTCCAAGCACCTCGACCTATATGCAACATACAAACTTTACAAAAAAATTAACATTCTTTTGCTTTTAAGGAACTTTGCAATACATTGACCAACTCTTTAGGTCTTACAAAATACATCGGTAACAAGAAGATTTCTCAATTTCAACTAACCTATACACCTTTACAAATGTTAAATTACAAAAAATAAAAATAAAAAAAAAATCTTAGACTCTCAAGTGATTCAAGAGATGAGGATACCGTGGATGAGGACCTTACTAATGACACCTTTCAAGTCTGATCACAAGCCTTCTGGTGCTTTTCCTAAAATGAAGTAATCACTTTTGGGATTCAATTCTTTGATTTCAAACTTTGCCATATAATTTATTTCTTTATCGGCATAATTTTATAAGTCCTTTATGTATGCTTTTATTACTTTTCTCATTTATTTATCATAAAGGAATGTTAACATCCTTACTTTACTATATTTTATTTAATCCTTAATATTATTCCTTATACTATACAATCAATCATTATGTAAACATTCACCTCAACACTATTCAGACTACAACAATTAACATTCCATGCCCCTCATTGGGCCAATCGTATCTCATGCCCTTCATAGGCCAAATACAACACATGCCCCTCAAGGGCCATTCTCATCAAATGCTCCTCATGGGACAATCTCAACACATGCCCTTCATGGGCCAATCACCACAATGTATCAATGAAATGTAATGCAATGCACAATTATGTTTTCAAATTTTTCTCATTTTTTTAATCATTTTATCTCGTTACCCCTCATTGGGCCAGTTTCATTATAATGCCCTTCATTAGGCAAATCATATAACAACGAGGACATCTCCCCACGTACCGGTATGTTCTCAACAACATCATCATTCAAATGATCGACTTCAATTTCATTTTCGACCTCACCCAACACTCCCCCTCGTTGGACGGATGTTTTCGCCCTTACTCAACACTCCCCCTTATTTGACAAATCATGAAATGACTCATGCAATATGAGATGCAATCAAGTATCCATCAATCAACAACATCATTAAATTCATAACAATCCATCCATCAATCACTCACATCAACAACATATTCACAACTTTAAAGCATAGAACTTATTAATCAATCACATCACCACAACTTATCAAAGTAACCACAGCAAGATTTATTTAGTCTTAATTTCTTATACATTCATTTATATAATTTAAGTCTTTTGTGTTCCCTTAATCTTTTACTATATCATTCATATCACCACCTTTCTTCAAGACACATCATAACATAATTATACTTATCTCTTATACCTCCATATTCTTATATGTATACATATAATTCTCATAACATTGTGTTGATGTTCAAAATCTGTCGAAATCTGGATATTCGAGGAGTGGGACCTGCACACACGAAACAAAGAAAAACCTTAAAGTCGCAGAGGACCGGAATGAGTGTGCCTAAGTTAGATAGGGCTTTTCGGAGATAGGGAAAGCGGTGTAAAATAGGAGCTGTGTGTTCTCAATTGAAAAAATTACCTTTTAATTTATGACCCCTTTTTTATAGTGTGTCAGAGCAAAGTCCGATTAAGAGAACAACTTTAGTGTTGAGATGTGAGTAGCATTCTTTTGGAGTTATCTATAATCCATACGAGTTTATCCAAAAGTTAGAGTGGTGGAATAGCATCAGGTCTTTTGGTGCAAAGATACCATTATGTCTCTTGCCACGTGTTGGGAAGAGACTGGCTATCTTGTTGTGGTATAAAATTACCATTTTACCTTTGGAGATTGACACATGTCATCATGCTATTCGAGAGGGAATTTTTCCTTACATCATATGCCCCCTACTTCCTTAAGTGCATTTATGCACTTGAGGAAGCAGGTCGTATGGGGTATATTGTACAACTTAGAATGGCTAGGAGTACTTTTGGCGTCATGGTGGCTTGAACCTGTTTGAGAGGAGACTGCGAGGAGGTCTGCCATACTGGTAACCCCTTGGAGTTCACTACGCGAATCTGAGTAGTTGACATTCAATCAAAGTGACTCGAAGTTTGGTGATTGAGTCCGACGAGAGGACACTCAATCAAAACTGCTCGGAGTTTGGTGATTGAGTCCGAAGAGCTGACACTCAGTTAAAACTGCTCGGAGTTTGACGACTGAGTTCAAGGAGTTGAGTCTGAAGAATTGACACTTTATCAAAACTACTCAGAGTTTGACAATTGAGTTCGAGGAGTTGACACTCAGTCAAAACTGCTCGGAGTTTGGCGATTGAGTCCGAGGAGTTGACACTAGGTCAAAATTGCTCGGAGTTTGGTGATTGAGTCCAAGGAGTTGACAATCAGTTAAAGATGCTCGGAGTTTAACGATTAAGTCTGAGGAGTTGACAATCAGTCAAAACTACTCGAAGTTTGATAGAGAAGTCCAAAGAGAACAACATTGAGTCAAACTGCTCGGAGTTTGATGGAGAAGTCCGAGAAGAAAGGCATGGATTCAAACTGCTCGATGTTTTATGGAGAAATCTGAGGAGAAAGACATAAAGTCAAACTACTCGGAGTTTGATGGAGAAATCCAAGGGGAAAGACATGGATTCAAACTGCTCTGGGTTTGATGGGGAAGTCTGAGGAGAAAGACACGGAGTCAAACTTATCGGAGTTTGATGGAGAAGTCCGAGGAGAAAGATATAAAGTCTAACTACTCAGAGTTTGATGGAGAAGTCCAAGGAGAAAGACGTGAAGTCCAACTACTCGGATTTTGATGGAGAAGTTCGATGAGAAAGACAAAGAGTCAAACTGCTTGGAGTTTGATGGTGAAGTGTGAGGGAAAAGACATGGAGTCAAACTGCTCGGAGTTTGATGGAGAAGTCTGAGGAGAAAAACATGGAGTCAAATTGCTCGAAGTTTGATGGAGAAGTCCGAGGAAAAATACATAGAGTCAAATTTCTCGAAGTTTGATAGAAAAGTTGAAGAAAAAAGACGTAGAGTCCAACTGCTCAGAGTTTGATGGAGAATTCTGAGGAGAAAAACATAGAGTCAAACTGCTTAGAGTTTGATGGAGAAGTCCGAGGCAGTTTGATGAAGAAGTCCAAGGAGAAAGACATAGAGTCAAACTTCTCGAAGTTTGATGGAGAAATCCGAGGAGAAAGACATAGAGTCAAAATGCTCAGAATTTGATGGAGAAGTCCGAGGAGAAAGACATGGAGTCCAACTGCTTAGAGTTTTAGCAAATGCGGACTGCTTCCGAAGAGAATGGACTTGGCTACTTTAAAAATACAAAGTAACTTTTCCTAGGGCCTTTTAGCCCTTCTGATTTTTTTGAGCTTTCTTGTAGTGGGCCAGGATTCCTACTGGGCCTAAGATGTTAAACTTTAGGACCTATAATTTGGGTTTGGCCTTAAATTTTTCAGGCCCATTGTCTGAGTTTATAGGCTTTTAATAAGGATACCTAAGTCATCATCTTAAATGCTGAAAAGTGACGGTGTATGTCCTAGGGTTTTTAAAGAGTCATGATCTTTCTTGGTTTTGGAGAAAAGTGTTGTTTCAATGTTCGAGAATATGGTTGGGGTAATCATGCCTCTTCTTTGTTTGTGTTAGGAGCTCTATATAAGGGAGAAGACTTTCCTTTGTTTTTCACTTCATTTGCAACTATCAAAAGATTTTGAAAGCCTTTAGAGTTTGAGAGCCTTCGGAGTTTGAGACCCTTTGGAGTTTGAGAGCCTTCATAGTTTGAGAGCCCTCGAAGTTTAGAAGCTTTTAGGGTTTAGGAAACTCTGAGTTTAGATGCTTTTGAAGTTTGGGAGCCTCGAAGTTTCAATCACTGTGTGATGCTCAAAGTCTTGAAGAAGCTAAACTTCTCGGAGTTCTTGATTGGTGAGTCTAATCTTTATTTCATCCATGTCTACTTTTGAAATTTACTATGATGGAGATAGTAGTAGTGATAGTGGTAGGGATGACAATAGGGGTAGTGAAGATAGTAGGTGTGGCAGTGGTAGTGAGAACAGTAGGGGTAGTCAAGGTTTAGAAATCAAGGTAGATGATACCTTGATGGATTCTCATACCTTAGTTCTTTATGAGGGAGTTGAGTCATCTTCCACCTCTTCAGAGGGCAACCATGCCCTATGCGAGCTTCAAGAAGAGATGGGAGAGGATGAAAGGTTGAATATAGGATTTGCTATGAATCTTGCTCCTAATAAGCTGAAGGAGGATGAGCTCGAGGAGATAAGGATTACATATAGGATCCTCGAGGAATTCACACTTAGGAATGCTGGGATTGGGGACCGTGCTTGTGATGATCTGAATGAGGGGGAGTTATGCGTCTAACTGCATCATCTGAAGGTGGGGCTTAGGTTCCCCATTTACCCTTTTGTTCGTACTGTGCTTAAACATTACGATATAGCCCTGTGCCAATTTGTGCCAAATTCCATATGTTTGCTTATGGCGTTCATATATGTCAACACAAAAGTAAAAGGGGTGATGAACCTGAGTGTTTTCAAGAACCTTTTTTAGATTAGTAAACATAAGGAGAACAGCTTGGTTGTATTGAGTTCTAAGCCAAAGAGATGGTTATTGGAGAAGAAACCTTTATGTATCAAGCAATGGAAAAATAGTCTTTTCTTTGTTCAGAGTGATAGGGGTTTCGACCTTCCTTCGAAGTGGGATTTAGATATAGTTAGGTCTAATAAGAAGCCAAACCTTATGAGGATGGAGATAGATACCATGGACAACATGATTGGTGGGCAGATGGACATTGAACTTCTATACCAAAATGTTAAGTTGGCTAAGCTCGGACTTTTCCCTAATGGTCTAAAAGAGGAGATAGGTTCGAGCTCTTTCCCTTGTACTTGTTTTTCTTTTTTCTTCTTCTGTTCTCATGTCGTGTTCCTCTTTTGCAGCTATAGATACATTGAGGGCCACTCACAAGGCAACAAAGCAGACCTAGAAAAGAAAGCTCGACGAAGAGGCTCAAGCCATGGCAAGCCAGTCTTCTGGGAAGAAGGCTACCACGAGAGGTTCCCACAATCAAAATCCTCCTCTTACTCCCATCATGGTGGACGATGATGCTGCCACTACTCCCTCTCCACCTCCTGTGAGGATTACTGCACTCGTTTAGGCTCATCCTCCCTAAGTCTTCAGGCCTGATTGGTATGTTAAGGTCAATGACTCGTGCTTCGAAAGTGCCAATGTTGCTAGGGAGCACTTGGTCAGGGGGATCCTCCCGAAGAACATGGCTAGGCTGACCCAGGAGCCCATAGAATGTCTTGCGGTGATGGTCGAGGGTTTGGCCTCTCAAGTAGCCCACAATCCTTTAAACTTCTTCATAATATTCTTGCTTTCATCTGAGGAGTTTTAACTTATTTTATTTTTCAGTCAAGTATAGCTTCGGGCATCTTTTCTCGCCGATGCCTTGACCTAGATAAAAAGTTGGGGGATTGCCACAACTTTATCTAGACTTTGCGGAAGTCCCTCGCGAAGCATGTTGTGGAGGCTAGGTTCTTGGAGAGGAAAAAGGCTCTACTGATCGAGGACCTGGAAGAGGCTTGATCAGAGCAGGATGCAACTGAGGTTGAGATGGTGAAGCTCTGAGCCGAGAAAGAAGTTGTGGAGAAGGACTTGGAGGATTTTAAAGAATCCCAGCAGTTTAAGTCAGTTGTGGAGATTAAAGTCGAAGACTTCTATCTCAGGGGCTTCGAGGAGGCCAAGCAGTAAGCTTCGACAACCTATCCTGACCAAGACTTATCAATGGGGGAGATTCCTTTTGATGATGAGGGTGCTGGAGATGAGGGTGAGGACCAGACTTTTCCTATTGAGGAGGAGGAAGAGGTAGATGTAAATTAGGATTTCCCTTTTTACTTTTTGTACTCCTTACCATCCGTGCATTTTGTAAAAAACTTTTAAGTTAATGAATATTTCTCTTTTTGTTTTCCATTCAATTTGTTCAATGTCCACACTCTTTCTGTAATCAAAATAGGAATTCAAGGGGAAAGGCTCTAGGCCTTCTCCTCGACATAGGAGAAACTTAAAAAAAAAACTTGGCGAAAATGGATTGTTCTTTTATTAAGAATATCTAAGGATTACATAAGCATTTGGAAAAACAGAATTGACGAAAAAATTTGGCGACAACTAGGGGGTCTTCAAAAGGGTTCTACTAGTAGAACTTGTGGAGATTCTCGGCATTCCAAGTGTGTGGTATTTACTTGCCATCTAAGTATTTAAGCTCGAACGTTCCAGCTTAATAAACCCTCTTGATACGGTAGGGACCCTCCCAGTTTGGAATGAGTTTTCCCATCTTCTAGGGGTGAGACACCTTGTTCTTTCTCAAAACCAGGTCGTGCAATCTAAGGACTCTCTCTCAAACTCGGGAGTTGCAGTACCTTGACACCCTCTAGTGATAGGCGGCAAGCTTGATCTGGGATTTGTCCTTGGTCTCGTCAATTGAATCAGTGTTCATCTTGAGAGCCTTTTTATTATCTGCTTCGTTGAAACATTGCACTCGTAATGATGGCATCCCTATCTCGAGGATATGATAGCCTCAGACCCATACAGCTAAGAAAAACGGGGTCTCTCCAGTAGGAGTTCGAGCGATGGTTCGATAGGCCCAAAGAACATTTGGGAGGTGGTTAATCCATTGTTAGTCGGCATCGTCAAGCCTTTTTCTTGATACCCCACAGCAGGGTTCTGTTGGTTACTTCAGCTTGTTCGTTTGCCTGAGGGTAACCGATCGAGAAAAATCTTTGTTCGATCTAAAGGTCTTAGCAGAAAGACTTAAATCGGGTGTTGTCAAACTGTGTACCATTATCGGTAACCAATACCCTTGGTATGCCAAATCTACAAACAATTGACTTCCAGAGGAATCCTCGTGTTTAGTGGTCAAAAATGCTAGCGAGCAGCTCGACCTCTACCCACTTGGTGAAATAATCGATGACTACTATCAGATGTTTGTTTTACCATGTGCTTCTCGGAATGGTCCCAAGATATCAATTTCCCACATGGCAACGGGAAGAGGAGGATTGGTGATTGACACCAAGAGGTTGCTCGATCGCTATGGTATGGAGGCATGTTCTTGGCAAGTCTTGCAATTTTTTACAATTTCAGCTGCGTCAGGCTCATTTAGGGCCAATAGTAACCATGGCGAAGTATTTTGAATGCCAACGCCCGGCCTCCGAGGTAGTTGCCACATATCCTTTGGTGTACTTCCCTAAGAGTGTAATCTACGTCAGTAGTCCCTAGGCATTTTAGATAAGGTGTGGTGAGACCTTTTTTATACAGTTGTCCATTAATCACAACGCATCTTGAGGCACGAGAGATGAGCTTCTTGGCCTCACTCTTTTGATCAGGGAGTATGTCGTCCACTAAGTATTTTAGGATCGGATCCATCCAGGTCGGCTCATTTTTTAGCGGTATAATTAATACTTCATCGATGCTCGGGGTGGAAAAGGTCTTAAGGTAGGCTGCCTGAGCAAAATCGTTATGTCTGGAGAAGGCATGCTAGGCCAAAGCATCTGCCTTTGTGCTCTCCATCCGAGGTACTTAGGTTATTTAGAATCTCTTGAAGGTAGCTGCAAGCTAGTAAGCCTTTTCGAGATACCTTGCAATCTTTACACTCTTGGCTCCATATTCATTGGTCATTTGATTCACCACCAACTGTGAATCACTGTAGGCTTCTAAAGCTTCAGTAGCTAGATGCTCCTTCATCCCTCATAGCCAGTGCCGGCCATGGCTGCCATGTATTACTGAAGCTTTTGAATTGAGGATCCATTTGAAAATACCCACCCAAGAAAGGATCACGAACATCTCCATTTGATAATTTAAATAGAGGTGTTTCACCTCTCCTCTTGCCTTCTCTCCTCATTCCCTTACTGTCCAGGTTGTCTTGACTCATTTGCTAGCTTCACTAGTTATCTCCATAACCTCATTGGTAAAACTGAGCTCTTTTGATCTCATTCGACGTTATTGACCTTACTGGTTTAGCCTTGCTACTCCATATCTCTTTGGAACCTTCAAATTTCTCCTATCTCTTAGCTACCTTCCTGTGAAAAAAAATAATCCATGTATAGCATAATGGTAGTACAAGCAAGTAACAAATGTTCTAAAATTTGAACCCAACAACAAACCTACACCAAATCATACATGTATATCATAATGGTAGTATAAACAAGTGCTAAAAACATCAAAATTTGAACTAAGTAACAAATCAGTATCAAAATATCCATATATAGAATGATAGGAGCACAAATAAGTGACAAAAGCATCAAAAAGGGATCCGAACAGCAAACCACTGTCAAACCAAGCATATATATCATAATGGTAGAACAAGCAAGTGCCAAAAGCATCCAAAATTGAACCTAGAAACAAACCAATACCAAGTCAAGCATATATAGCATAATAGTAGCACAAGCAAGTGCTAAAGGCATCAAAATTTGAAACCAAACACAAATCAGTACTAAACCATGTATGCATAACATAATGGTAGCACAAGCAAGTGCCAAATGCATCCAAAATTGAACCTAGAAACAAACCAATACCAAGTCAAGCGTATATAGCATAATAGTAGCACAAGCAAGTGCTAAAGGCATCAAAATTTGAACTCAGTAGCAAACCATTACCAAACCATTCATGTATAGAATAATGGTAGCACAAACAAGTGCTAAAGGAATCAAAATTTGAACCCAGCAACAAACATATACCAAACCATCCATATAATGGTTGCACAAGCAATTGCCAAAGGCCTTAATGAATCATGTAGCAAATTAGTACCAAACTATGTATTTATAGCACAATGATAGCACAATCAATGCTAAAGGCGTCAAAATTTGAACTCAACAACAAACATGTACCAAATCATGCATGTATAGCATAATAGTAGCACAAGCAAATGCCAAAAGCGTCAAAATTTGACCATAAGAGCAAATCAGTACCAAACCAAGAATGTATAGTAGAATAGTAGCACAAGCACGTGCCAAAGGCATCAAAATTTGAGCAAAGCAGCAAACTAGTACCAAACCATACATGTTTAGCATAATGGTAGCACAAACAAGTGCTAAAAGCATCAAAATTTTATCCACAACAAATCAATATCAAAATAAGAAAATATATAATGATGGGAGCACAAGCAAGTGGCAAAAGCTTCAAAAAAGGAATTAAGCAATAAACCAATGTCAAACAAATCATATATAGCATAATGGTAGAACAAGCAAGTGCCAAAAGGCATCAAAATTTGAAATCATACCAAAACATGCATACATAACATAACGGTACCAGAAGAAAGTGCCAAAGGCTTAAAAAATTGAACCTAACAGCAAATCAATACTAAACCATGCATGTATAGCACAATGGTAGAACAAGCAAGTGCTAAAGGCTTCAAAATTTGAACCCAGCAGCATACCTATACGAAACTATCCATGTATAGCATAATTGTAACACAAGCAAGTCTGAAATATATCAAAATTTGAACCCAACAGCAAACTAGTACCAAACCAAGACATCAAAATTTGAACCCAAAATAAATTAGTACCAAACCATCCTTGTATAGCATAATGATAGCACAAGCAAGTGTCAAATGCATCAAAATTTGAACCCAGCAACAAACCTATACAAAACCATGCTTGTATAGCATAATGGTAGCATAAGAAAGTGCTAAAGGCATCAAAATTTGAACTTAACAGCAAATCAATATCAAAAGAAGCTGATATAGAATGATGAAAGCACAAGCATGTGACAAAAGCATCTAAAAAGGAATCAAGTAGCAAAGCAGTGTCAAACAAAGCATATATAGCATAATGGTAGAACATACAAGTGCCAAAAGGCATCAAAATTTGAAACCAATAGCAAACCAGTACAAAACCATGCATGTATAGCATAACGATAGCACAAATAAGTGCCAAATGCATCAAAAATAGAATCTAACAGCAAACCAATACTAAACCATGCATGTATAACATAATGGTAGCACAAGTAGGTGCCAAAGGCATCAAAATTTGAACCCAGCAGCAACTAATACCAAACTATTCATGTATAGTATAACAGTAGTACAAGCAAGTGCAAAAAGCATCAAAATTTAAACCCTGCAGCAAACCCGTACCAAAGCATCCATGTATAGAATAATGGTAGCATAAACAAGTGCCAAAGGAATCAAAATTTTAACCCAGTACCAAACCATCCATATATAGCATAATTATAGCACAAGCAAATCCATAAGGCATCAAAATTTATACCCAGCAACAAACCTATACCAAACCATGTATGTATGTATGTTATACATACATGGTGGCACAAGCAAGTGCTAAAGGCATCAAAATTTGAACCCATGAGTGAACTTATACCAAACAATCCATGTATTGCATAATAGTAGCACAAACAAGTTCCAAAGGCATTAAAAAAAAATAAACACAGCAGCAAACAAGTACCAAACCAAGCTTATATAGCATAATGGTAACACAAGTAAGTGCCAAATGCATCAAAATTTAAACTTAGAACCAAACCAGTAACAAACCAAGGTATATAGCATCATGGTAGAACAAGCAAATGCCAAAAGCATCAAAATTTGAATGCATCAGCAAACCAGTACCAAATCAAGCATATATAGCACAATGGAATCTTAAGCAAGTGTGAAAGGCATCAAAATTTGAACCTAGCACTAAAGTAATATCAAACCAAACATATACAGCATAATGGTAGCACAAACAAGCGCTAAACCTTATTTTATGTCCATTTATTAGGTACATGTCTCTAGATAGATTTTCCCTTATATAAAAATAATAATCACACATTTCTATCATTCTTTCTAATCCATGAAAATAATTAATTCAAGCAAAGAATATTGCACACCATCATCATGAACAGTACTAGTAAAATCGATTTCATACCAATCTCGTTTTCACTCAATTCAACGTGTTTCATCCCATTCCAGTTCATCTCATCTCATCATAACTCATTTCAATCATCAAGACTCATCTCAGTTTTCATTACTTATCTCAATTATCATGGCTCATCTCCGTCGTCTCATAAATCGCAATAGGGACATCTCCCCACATACTAGTACATTTCTCAAGTCCAATAAAAATCTTTAGTACCTTCACCCATTTTGGGCGGGTCCTATAGTCCAATGTTAACTTGTATTCCTTCACCTTTTTTGGGTGGGTCTTACAATCTAATGTTACCTCGGATCCCTTCACCCCTTTTGGGTGGATCCTACCCTCAAATGTCATTCTATGTTTTTTTCACTCATTCCGAATAGGTTTTATGGTTATCATACATACAACATCAATACTAGATAACAATCATAAAACAAAATATATAAGCAGCTAAATGTATGTTTTAACTCGCAAGTGCAAAAGATCAAAAAAATAGTATAACTAGCAAATACGAGATCATTCCCACGATGATTGGATTAATTGTGTTTAAATATAATTTCCTAAAGCTTCTATCTAAATGAAAAAAAAACATATTTGAATAAACAGTAAAGATTGCACTAGTAAAAGAAAATCGTAAAACAGTTTTGAAACTAGAATTGAAATAATGAGAAAATAAGTTAAGGCTTCAATATTCACCACTAATCATCTTCTTTAAAATAAACGACTTGCACAATGCTACAAACTAGATTTAGATGTTTAATGTTTACCAACTTAAGGGCATGATATTTACTCCTTAAGCTATTGATTTCTCTAAGCAACAAGTTAGGCATGGGTGTCTACTCTAACTCTTTTCATTCTCAAAGTACTTAGCATCGTATCTACTAAGTTGCACTTCAAGAAAGCATAAAACAATGGAAATAAATAAACACACGAAACCTTGAACATGGTATCTATTCTGGTTTTTCATGTTGATTAATCCCAAGAACCCATAATTTGTTCATTCGTCACTTAGTGTAGGCACAAAACTCAGTCATCTAAATTTACCTAGATGACAATCTCCATACAACACATGTATATGATGATCAAGCATAACACAAACTGTATGAAGAATGAAATAAAACCAGGAATTAATAATTAAACATCACAAAAAAAATAATTTTTAACAAAGCAAATCGAAATCCTTAAAAAACATGACTAAAGCTTCAATCGAGCCTTAACTAAAATATTTAGTTACACATAATTCTAGTGAAAACCATAGTTTTCCTTCTATAAGAGCACAGCCGAAAACCCTTTTGGGGGGATCTTTTTCTCTAACCGACGACTGAGTTCTCTACTCCAAATTCAAGAAACAAGAGGCTGAAACACTCCACCATTCCATCTCCAATCATGAGCACATAAGGATTTCTCCAAATTTTGTTTACCTTCATTCATCATCATAGTCGTGAAGATCATCACCATCAACATCTCAATCTTTCTTGATTGTGTTAAAAAAAGTGTAACCCTTATGACTATTCTTTTTAATTGTTTCAAACCTGGTTGTTGTTGGATTAAAGAATACTGTTTTGGATTCTTATGTTGGAGATTATTGTTAATTCAATGAGTTAGTTAATTTTCAAATTTATTCTTTGATGTTTTTGAATTATTCATGATATGTAGACATATGAATTCGTGATCTTTATTACATATGTTGAATTTTCGGTTCTTTTATATTGAAAACTTTGATATTGCAAATCATTGAAGCCATAATCGCACTTTTGTTCACCTAATTGATCTGGAGTACGATTTAAAGTGGTAAAAGCTATGAACAAAAGCCAATGTTCTAAAAATTTCATATTCTTTATCCATGGATATTTTTTTTTATAGGAATAAAGAATCATAATTCATTTTGATCTTAATGATTTGTTTAAGTAGTTGCAAGGATGCGCTAAGTATTAAGTTGATTGCTTAAACAAAATAACATACTGATGGACTTTTCTTAAGCTTAAGGATTATCTAAGAAGGAATTTATAAAATGCATGATCTCTTTAGGTTTGCACTTTGATTCAATTCTGATATGAGATTGAGGCATGAATTCGTTTTCTACATTCAAACAATTTGATTAGTCATTTAATAAATTTGATTTTCTGAATTGTGAGAGAAAATGATCAATTGTAAATAATTGTTCTTTAATTTCCTTAGTAATATTCAAAAAAAATCAGATCATAAACATCCCCTAATTTTGTGTAATATGTTAATAGATGTAGATTTATATTTGTTTATAAACTGCTAATTAAACCAACCAAAATTTTTTTTTATGACTCTTTCATATAGGAGTACCCGCAATCCCTGGCCAATAACGATACCCTACTAGTCACTTTACTACAATCTTCTGCAGGGTTTATTGATGACTAAAATCGATGGTTTATCAACGAGCCATAAAATTCTCCAAAAAATAGACATCCAGATCTTTCCAAGCATATATGGATCATCCCCTGGTTCTTCCTGAATCAATACAGTTTAATCCGCAAAAATGACTTATCTGTACGGACAATTCTGGCAATTTAGTGAAGCTCATTTTCACCATTTGCTAGTGACAATATAACTTAGCAAAATACTCAATTTATTTTTAACAGTCTAGAAATGATGGGTTTTGTTGCACTTCTTTTGGAAAACCTGAAAGCATGTAAAACACTACAAAAGATCAAATTGTAACAAAACAAAAGGATTAACGTATACAAATTAAGGAGTTTGAATGTGTGACATTCAACGCTTATCACACCCCCAAACTTACATATTGCTAGTCCCTTAGCAATACAAAACTGAAAATAAAACAATTACCTACTTCTATCTTTAGTGAGGTGTACGATTGCATTTAGCGTATGCAATAAGCTTTTTAAACCCCTAGGCATCCCTAGAGGACGAGTGAAGTCTCATGAGGGTTTAACAAAAATGCAACCCACAAACATTTGTCACAATCATGTTATCAAGAAGAATAAGGAATCACATCAATAATATTTTTCATTCATTAACAAGCTTAAATTGCATTTTCAAGACGTCTAAAAGAATTCAAAGTCCAATCACTCACAGCTGGCTAGCAAAGACTTTACAATATCAACTAGTGTAAAGTGAATTATCACATAATCCTAGAGTTTCAACTCAATCCTAATATGCATATATCGTTATCTCAAAATTCAGTGGAATCTCCATTAAATAAATGACCAAGGCAATATCACATCAGATATGATGATTTTCTTTACTTTTTTTAATTAATTTATTTATTTATTTTTTTATTTAAATGCAAGTTGTGCAATGCTTAGCTCTTTAAGCTTTCTAATTGACCTATGTATCAAGTGTTAGGCCAGTGACTTCAAAATCAGATAGCTTTAGGGCAGTAGGTGTAAAGTACCCTAAAGACTTACTAACTCGAGCCAAAAAGACTACAAAGCTAAACTAACCATGTCATTAACCAATCCAAACTGTTCACCTTTTGACACGAACACTCATTGCTTGGTGGCAAGAAACCCGGTTACTCAACAAACAACTTAATAAAGTCATTATTTCATCATTGCTCATCATGCCATTATTCATTGCCAATGTCATTCATCTAATAACATCTAATCGAACTCAAGATTTTGATAACAAGCATCATTAATTCTTCATTTCATACCCCACAGATCGTGTGCTAATGTGTTCGTGGTGAAATCAAAATGAAACATGTGAAATTTCCTAAGCCAAAAGTAAGTAACTAGACTCAGATTTTCTATTGAATTGATCATGTGTTCAAAAATTTAAGCTCGCCAATGAAATCAAATCATAGTTTCAATTTAACCAAATTCTTACATAAACACTATTTGGGTGATCAAACAGGTGCACAATGCTCACATAAGGACATACAATTGTTTTCCTACACCCCCAAACTTAAATCACACATTGTCCCCAATGTGTAGTAAGAGATACAATACTAAGAGGAGAAAGAAAAGTTGTGAAGGGTAAAGCTCCCCAGAAAACACGTCTTGAAAAATCAAAGCTAAAAAAAACTAGCATAAATGTGAACAAGATGGCAAGAAACAAAAATAAAAATGAAACACAAAAAGAGATTTTTTTTTTTTAATTAAGGATGGAGTCTGAAACGAAAACAATCAAGAACACTCAAATTGGGCTACCTCCCAAGTAGTGCTAAGTTTATAGTCTTCAGCCAAACCGTGTGACTCTCATGCTATGTATTGGACGGATTCGAGAATCACATCCTTATCTCTAGGCTCAAAGTTCATCTCAATGTAAGGCTTCACTCTGTGTCCATTCACCTTGAATGTCTGATTTTTCTCTATGCTATGAACCTCCAAAGCTCCATGAGGGAAAACTTTGGTGACAACATAAGGACCATACCACCTAGACTTGAGCTTACCAGAGAAGAGTCTTAATTTCGAATTGTAGATCAACACCTTCTGTCTCACATGAAACTCCTTGACAAGCTGCTTATCGTGATATGCCTTGGTTCTTTCCTTGTATAGCTTGGCATTCTCATATGCATCATGCCTCAACTCCTTAAGTTCATTAAGTTGTAGCTTTCTCTTGTCACCTACTTGTTTCATATCAAAATCAAATTTCTTGATGGCCCAATAAGCTCTATGCTCCAACTCTACTGGTAGGTGACACACTTTCCCAAAAACCAACCGATATGAGGACATGCCAATAACGGTTTTGTATGCAGTCCTATAGGCCCACAATGCATCATTCAAGAATCCTTCCTATTAGTATTCACTGTCTTTTCTAAGATTCTTTTGTTCTCTCTATTGCTTATCTTCACTTGACCATTGGTTTGAGGATGATATGGGGTGCCAACCTTATGTGTGATCCCATTTTTTTTTTTATCAAAGAAGCAAAAAGCTTGTTGTTGAAGTGGATACCTCCATCACTGATTATCACCTTTGGTGTCCCAAACTTAGTAAAGATGTTATCCTGTAAGAACTTCACAACAACTTTGTGATCATTAGTTTTTTAGGGGAAAACTTCAACCCATTTAGACACATAATTCACACCCATAAGAATATATAAATAACCAAATAAGTTAGGAAATGGACCCATGAAGTCAATACCCCACACATCAAAGAGCTCTACCACTTGAATGTTTTGCAATGGCATCTGATTTCTGAAAGAAATGTTACCTATCCTCTGGCATCTATCACAAGAACTACAAAAACAAAAGGCATCTTTAAACACATTAAGCCAATAGAAACCAGATTGTAATACCTTAAGTGTTGTTCTCTTAGCTCCAAAGTGCCCTCCACATGTAAGCTGATGACAATGTTGTAAAATTCTCATGTGCTCCTCCTCTGGAACACACCGTTGGATGATCTGATCAAGACAAAATTTGAGTAGGTATGGCTCATCCCAATGGTATTGCCTAGACATAGACATCAACCACTTCCTTTCCTGACTAGACATACTTAGAGGAAAAACCTTAGTAGTTATGTAATTAAAAATATCTGCATAACAAGGAAGTTGGAAATCTATTGCAAATAACTACTCATCTGGAAAGTTTTCATTCAAGGGAAGCTCGTTTCCTTCTTCATCATGAAGTAACCTGGATAAGTGATCCGCAACCACATTCTCAGTACCCTTTTTGTCCTTAATCTTAAGATCAAATTCTTGTAATAATAGTACCCATCTAATCAATCTAGGCTTAGCATCTTTATTAGCAAACAAATATCTCAAAGTAGCATGGTCAGTGAATACAATAACTTTAGAACCAATCAAGTAGGACCTAAACTTCTCTAAAGCAAATATAACAACTAACAATTCTTTTTCAGTAGTAAAATGATTTAGCTGAGCATCATTTAAAGTTCTAGAAGCATAATAGATAGCATGATGTACCTTATTAACTCTCTGACCTAGAACAACACCTAAAGAAAAATCATTGACGTCACACATGAGCTCGAATGGAAGGTTCCAATCAAGTGACATCATAATCGGTGCACATGTAAGTAATATTTTTAATTTGTTGAAGGCAATCATGCACTTTTCTGTCCAAACAAACTTAATATCCTTAATCAACAACACACAAAGATGTTTGAAAATCTTTGAGAAGTCTATTATGAATCTTCTATAGAACCCTACATGCCCTAAAAAAACTTCTCACACCTTTAACTGGTGTAGGAGGAGGTCATTTGGAGATGATATCGATTTTTGTCTTGTCCACCTCAATGCCCCTGCTGGAAACAACATGACCCAAAACAATACCTTGTTGTACCATGAAATGACATTTTTCCCAATCCAACACTAAGTTAAGGTCTTTACATCTCTTAAGGACAACTTACAAATGGTTAAGACACTCATCAAAGTTAGAACCAAAAACACCGAAATCATCCATAAATACCTCGATGAATCTTTCTACTATGTCTGGGAATATGCTCATCATGCACCTTTGAAATGTAGCAGGTGCATTACATAACCCTAATGGCTTCCTTCTCTATGCAAATGTACCAAAGCAGCATGTGAAAATGGTCTTCTCTTGGTCCTCTGGTGCTATAGCAATCTGGTTATAGCCACTATACCCATCTAGAAAGTAATGGCTATGACCTGCTAACCTCTCTAACATTTGATCGATAAACGACAGAGAGAAGTTATCTTTCCTGGTTTCTGATAGATGCTTAAATATTCATATTTAAGCCCCCTTATTTACAGTTGTTAGGTCCTTAATTACGTTAATTTTATCTCTTTTACTCCATTTGTGTGTTTTACATGGTTTTATAGGGTCTTGGATAAAAAGAAGCAATTTTAGCACTTAAATGAAGAAATCTGGAAGCCCTGGAGCATTCTCTGCACAAATTGCGATCGATCGCACCATGCAATGCGATCGAGCACACAATGCGATCGTGCGCACACTTGAAGGATCGAGCGCACACTGTGATCAAGCGCAAGGCACACTGCGATCGAGCGCACATGTACGGGTGTGAACAGTAAACTGCAGAACCCTATTTTGAAAATAAGAGAATTGTTGTTTTAGGAAGGTTTAGGAACTCATGGTTCTCTTAGGACTTCTCAAGGACCTATAAATACACTTGTAACTCACACACAAAAAAGACACCTTAGATAGAAAACACTTTTCTCTTTTCTTTTACTTGGAGTGGAGAGCTTGGGAAAGAATTGACGCCTCTTCTCTCGGGTTTATTCTTCTCCCTTATGTTTTGTTTAATTATGTTTACTTCAGTTAGTATGTGTAACTAACTCTCTTATAGGGCTCGATTGAAGCCCTAGTTATGCATTCCCATATTTTTATTCATTGATTAAATCTTTGCCGATAGCTTATTATGTTACTTAACTTGATTAACACCTGTGCTTATTTAAATTCCTCATATGTATGTGTAAGGCCAACGTATGCATGTGGTATGGATGGGTTAGTTAGATCAATTTGGATGACCGAGTCCTGGGTCTAACATTAGTAATAAGGGATATCTTATCCGGGTACCCGGGTTAATCAACATGGGAAACTAGGAGTAGATACCATGCCCTAGGTCTCATGTGGTTGTCGATTTCCACAGTACTTATGTTTTCTTAAGGAACAACTCAAGTAGATACCATGCTGAATCCCTTAAGGAAGAAAAGAGTTAGAGTAGATACCATGCCTAACTCGTTGCTTAGGGAAATCAATAGCTTAAGGAGTAGATACCATGCCCTTAGGTTGGCAACCAGTAGGTATACATAATAAAGCTAGTGCACTGATACCTTATACACATTGGGAATATATGACTAGTGGTGGATATCAAAGTCCTATGTCTTTATTATTATGAAATCACCTTCCAACAAATATTTATCTCTTTTTACTTTTGAGAATCTAATTCTAAAAAGCAACTTTACCAATCCCTGTGGAGATGACCTTGTTTTCGCACACTAGACTACACTGATGACCTTGTGCACTTGCAAGTATAACTAGTACGATTATTCACCTATTTATTTAGGTAGATAAATGCACAACAAGTTTTTGGCGCCGTTGCCGGGGATTGCGCTAAATTTTCTTTTAGAATTATTTTCGTCATTATTTTTATTCTGCTTTAAATTTTCTAAAAAAATTTTAAGTTTTTCACTTTTATTTTTATTTTTCATAAAACCTTAATTGATTTCCTTTCTATTTCAGGCACTTCAAAACCCTACTCGTACTTTATGTGGTATTTGCGATCGATCGCAACCTCTTGTGCGATCGAGCGCAATTCGGGCAGAGAGTTGCCCTAGCAGCAGAGTTGAACTGCTGCACTGAAGTTGGTTTACCTGATTTATGCACGGACTTCGATCCCGACATCAAACACTCTTTCCCCTCGATCCCGAGCTTGAGCGGACCATCCGACAAAGGCTTAGAAAAAACTTCAAGGAAAACAAAGAGGAATTCGAGAACGAAGCTCCAATGGCGGAACAGCTCGAAAATCAGCAACCACCTGCACGAATATCGATGAAGCAATCCTTCACCCCACGGAACCTTATTTAGCCATCATGCATTGCATATCAACCTGAGGCGGAAGGCAATTACTACATATCTCCGCAAATACTAAGTGCACTAACTCACTTTCGGGGTACACCCAACGAAGATCCACACTTGCACCTCTGAGAATTTTTCGATCTTTGCAAGTTCCAGCATATCCAAGGCCTAGACCAAGAAGGAATAAGGTTAATTCTATTTCCCTTTTCCTTAAAAGATAATGCTAAACTATGGTACAATTCTTTGCCTGCAGTTTCAATCCACACTTGGGAGGAGTTGGCTGGCAAATTTCTGAGGAAGTTCTTCCCAGCCCCAAAGACGAGGCAAATGAGGAAGGAGATCCAATCCTTCCAACAAAGGGATGGAGATCTGTTCTTTGAGGCATGGGGACACTTCAACGAGCTACTACTCAAATGTCCACACCACAACCTACCTCAAGATGAGCTGGTACTAGCCTTTTATGAAGGTCTAAATGACATGAATAAAGGTATTGCTGATTCTGGTTGTGGAGGTGTGATAATGGAGAAGAGCAGTGAAGAAGCCATGGAACTGTTTGAGGCATTGAGTGAGCATACCCAACAATTCTCCTCTAGAAGTAGACAAAGAGTCTAGAGCAAAGGTATGTATGAGGTTACTCTGAATGGTGGACCCTCTGCCCAAATAGCTGCTCTGGAGAGGAAGCTAGATATGAGGCTAAATATGATTGTAAAAGCCATGACTGCTCAAAACACCTCACCAAGTCCACAAGCTACATTACCTCAGGTATGTGCTATATGTTCCCAATTTAATCACACCACTAAGACCTGCCATTTGTGTTCATCTACAGATCCCGAGCAAGTGAATTATGGGGGACCAAACAGTGCATATGCATACAACCCTGGATGGCGGAACCACTCTAACCTATCATGGAGCAACAATCAAGACACCTTGAACCCTCAAGGGCAACAATGGAACTTCCATAAAGCAACCCAACCCATTCCAGAACCCAAAAAGGATGATCTAGAGAGTTTTGTAAAGCAACTGGCCCTTCAACAACAGCAACTAATGACAACACATGAGCAAGAAATTCAAAGGTTAGAGGCACAAATGGGACAATTGGCTAAGGAGCTAAGTGAAAGGAAGCAAGGTGAACTCCCCGCACAAACATTACCTAATCCAAGAGGGCATCAGCAGCTGAAAGCCGTTACAACTCTCCAAAATGGTAAGATCATAGGAGTTAATAAGCCAGCTCAAGCATCTCCAGCTAAGCCATCCATATCCAAGGTGAGTGAAATAGAGAAATGGAATGCACCACCTTTCCCTCAAAGGTTAGTAATGCCCAAGAAAGATAAACTGCTTGATATTTTTGAAACCTTGAGAAAAGTAAAAATTAACATTCCCTTATTAGATGCAATTAAACAAATTCCTGCTTATGCTAAATTTTTAAAAGATTGTTGCACTAATAAAAGAAAGTTTCAAGAACATGAAACAGTGGCTCTAACTGAAGAGGTAAGTGCGGTATTGTTAAGAAAACTACCACCAAAACTAAAAGATCCGGGTAGTTTTACTATTCCCTGTAGGATAGGTGATCAGTTGTTTGAGCAAGCATTACTAGATTTAGGAGCAAGTGTCAATTTGCTACCATACACAGTAGTTGAAAAGCTAGGTTTGGGGGAGCTTCAACCAACCTCCATCACTTTACAATTGGCAGATAGAAGCATCAAAAGACCTAGAGGTATACTTGAAGATGTCCTGGTCAAGGTAGGTGAGTTTATTTTGCCTGCTGACTTCATTGTATTAGATATGGAAGAATACCTTATGCCATTACCTCTGCCCATTATCTTAGGAAGACCCTTTATGAGAACTGCTGATACAATAATTAATGTGAAAAAGGGTATGGTAAGTATGACAGTAAATGGAGAAACAATAGAATTTAAGATATTTGATGCAATGAAATTACCTCAAGATGATAATGATGATGAATGTTTTAATGAACGTATGATGCAAAGTGCTGTCAAGCAAGTTTTTCAGGTCCATCACACTGATCCATTGGAGGCCGCCCTCATTCACAGCTTCACAAGTTCGGATATTGTTCCTAAGTCAGAATCTGAAGATATTACAGATGACATCATTGAAGCTGTGCATCTTCTTAAAGCCTCTTCAAAGCATCCAAGTAAGTTCACTCCTCCGTTTGAAACCCTTTAGCATACTAATACTACTTCTCTCTCATCTATTGTCCAGGCACCAAACTTAGAATTGCAGAAGTTGCCTACAAGAAAACAGACCTTCACAGTACATGGACACAGAGTCACACCACACTCTGAAATTACAGTACGACCAAAGGATGAAGATTTAGCACCCCAAATTGTCCAGTATGCAATAGCAACAAGAGCACTTAAGCCACATGCAGTGGATTTTAAGTACTCCTTGCCAAAAGACTAAATGATGAAGCTACTATAGAGAGCGCTTGAGCAGTTCAGACTTTGATAAATGTGTAGCTCAAGTGCCTCTATTGAGGTCAGTGGCAGTAAGGCCCCTCAGTACGCACTCTCTGCCACAATTACGATCGAGTGCACTTCACAGTGCGATCGAGCGCACATTGGACAGCAACTTGCCATGATGCCTAACCTGTCAACCTCCACCTCCTGCACCCGGTTCCTTCTCGACTACACCACCTGGAGACTAGCAGTGAGAGGGTACCACGTCTGGTTGAAGACGTTAAACTTAGCGCTCATGGGAGGCACCCCAGAGCATATCCTTTTCATAGTTTATTATTAGTATTTCATAGTTTACTTTTCTATTGTAGTTTATTACTTGTTTTCTATTTTATGTCTGCTTTTCTTTCTTTTTCGAGGACAGTGTGAGTGCATCCAGTTGAAGTTTGGGGGCGTGCTACGAGTCATGTTAGCCATCAGTTCTCTATCTCCCAGGTCAGCTCCTTCCATGCTATTCACACATTAGGGACAATGTGCAATTTAAGTTTGGGGGTATGGGGACACATTCACACACTCACTATGTCCCACATTTTTTTTTTGTTGTTATTTTCATAGATAAAGGCATGTTCATTCTATCCAATAAACCTTTTTGTGATCTCAACAAAACCTTATGATTCGACTTCATCAGCGAGCTTAACACTTTGAACATATAGGCCAATAATCAAGTTTTGAACCTAGATCACTGCCTTTTAGGCATTTAAAGATTCACAAGTTTAACTTAAACTATCACGAGCACATTAACACATAATTGTGTGGGGTATGACATGTTATTTGGATTAGTATGTTTCTTTTGCTTGATTGTGAACTAGATGACCTATTAGATTAACATTTTGGCATATAAAAATAGAAAAGATTGATTCATGCTAAAAAAAAATGCTCATAATGATCAAGAAAAAACAAATCTTCCGCTCAGTAACTGGCCGTCTTACCTCAGTAAGCATTGAGTGTCACGTCAAAAGGTGGAAAATCTTAAATGGTCATTAAAAAGAACTTTTCCCTGAGTAACTGGCCCTCTTGCCTCAGTAAGCATTGAGTGTCACGTCAAAAAGCGAAAAATTCTAAGTGGTAGCATTAAAACCAGTTTTGTTTCGTAGCCTTGTTGACTCGAGCTAGTAAGTCCTTAGGGGTGTCTTTACACCTAATGCCCTAAAACCATCTGGTTTGGGAGTCATTGACTAAACGCTCATTACATGAGTCAACAAGAAAGCTTAAGGGAACTAACTCGGCAAAAAGATCACAAATAAAAGTCTATGCCATATTTGTTGGCTCTAATAGGAAGTTTGGTGAATCTTGAGTCATTGACACAATATACGTTTGAATTTCTTGGAAACCCAATCTTTTGTGTGCTAGTCACCACACACTAAAGTCAAATTTGTGATGTCTTAAGCTACCTCATGAAAATGATTTACGTTCAAAACACTTAATTATTGTAAAAATATGTTTACACTTGTTAAGCTTGCTCATGAATGCGTATCATAATGTTGTGCAAGATCTAGATTTTTGATTGACACTATGAACATTAGATTTATCTATGTTTTCGTTTTAGTTTTTAATTTAGTATTGCTAAGGGACTAGCAATATGTAAGTTTGGGGGTGTGATAGATGCTTAAATATTCATATTTAAGCCCCCTTATTTACAGTTGTTAGGTCCTTAATTACGTTAATTTTATCTCTTTTACTCTATTTGTGTGTTTTACATGTTTTTATAGGGTCTTGGATAAAAAGAAGCAGTTTTGGCACTTAAATGAAGAAATCTGGAAGCCCTATAGTATTCTCTGCACAAATTGCGATCGATCGCACCATGCAATGCAATCGTGCGCACACCTAAAGGATCGAGCGCACACTGCGATCAAGCGCAAGGCACACTGCGATCAAGCGCACATGTACGGGCGTGAACAGTAAACTGCAGAACCCTATTTTGGAAATAAGAGAATTGTTGTTTTAGGAAGATTTAGGAACTCATGGTTCTCTTAGGACTTCTCAAGGACCTATAAATACACTTGTAACTCACACACAAAAAAGACACCTTAGATAGAAAACACTTTTCTCTTTTCTTTTACTTGGAGTGGAGAGCTTGGGAGAGAATTGACGCCTCTTCTCTTGGGTTTATTCTTCTCCCTTATGTTTTGTTTAATTATGTTTACTTCAGTTAGTATGTGTAACTAACTCTCTTATAGGGCTCGATTGAAGCCCTAGTTATGCATTCCCATATTTTTATTCATTGATTAAATCTTTGCAGATAGCTTATTATGTTACTTAACTTGATTAACACCTGTGCTTATTTAAATTCCTCATATGTATGTGTAAGGACAACGTATGCATGTGGTATGGATGGGTTAGTTAGATCAATTTGGATGACCGAGTCATGGGTCTAACATTAGTAACAAGGGATATCTTATCCGGGTACCCTGGTTAATAAACATGGGAAAATGGGAGTAGATACCATGCCCTAGGTCTCATGTGGTTGTCGATTTCCACAGTACTTATGTTTTCTTAAGGAACAACTCAAGCAGATACCATGCTGAATCCCTTAAGGAAGAAAAGAGTTAGAGTAGATACCATGCCTAACTCGTTGCTTAGGGAAATCAATAGCTTAAGGAGTAGATACCATGCCCTTAGGTTGGCAACCAGTAGGTATACATAATAAAGCTAATGAACTGATACCTTGTACACATTGGGAATGTATGACTAGTGGTGGATATCAAAGCCCTATGTCTTTATTATTATCAAATCACCTTCCAACAAATATTTATCTCTTTTTACTTTTGAGAAACTAATTCTAAAAAGCAACTTTACCAATCCCTGTGGAGATGACCTTGCTTTCACACACTAGACTACACTGATGACCTTGTGCACTTGCAAGTATAACTAGTACGATTATTCACCTATTTATTTAGGTAGATAAACGCACAACAGTTTCCTTATTGAGCTTCCTGTAATCGATGCAGACTCTCCAACATGTGGTCATCTTGCTAGGAACAAGCTCATTTTCCTCATTCTTCATCATTGTGATTCCACTCTTCTTAGGCACCACTTGAATTGGACTCACCCACTTACTATCTGAGATGGGGTAGATTATACCAACATCCAACAACTTAAAAACCTCTGCTCTGACTACATCTTTTATATATGGGTTAAGTCTTCTTTGTGCATCTCTGGTCGGCCTTGCATTATCTTCAAAGAGGATCCTATGCATGCACTTGGCTAAACTTATGCCCTTGATGTCAGCAATGGTCTACCCTAATGTAATCTTGTGCTCTCTAAGAACTCTCAATAGCTTATCCCCTTCCCCCAAACTTAAGTTTGCAGCAACTATCACTGGTAATGTATGGTTCTCTCCCAAGTAAGCATATGTCAGGTATTTAGGCAACTGCTTCAATTCCAAATCTGGTGCCCTGACAGTAGAAAGGAAAAGAGTAGTATTAGTAGGCACGAGTTTCAAAGGGAGGTGTGTACTTACTTGAATAAGGCTTAAGAGCCTCAAGGGAGTGTATGGCCTCAATGATGTCAACATCAACACTTTAACAGTCCTGCTCCATGTTAGGCATTGTGAGACTGTGAGTTATGGTAGCCTCCAATGGATCAATGCTATGTACCTGAAAGACTTGCTCAACAACACTTTGAACCACATAAATATTGAAGCAATCATGATTATCATGTGGTAATTTCAATGCATCAAACACCCTAAACTCTATCTTTTCATCATTTACTCGTATGCTTATAGTACCTTTTTAACACATATTTTTGTATCAGTAGTACTCATAAAGGGTCTACCTAAAATAATGGGCAGAGATGATAGCATAGATGATTCTTCCATATCCAAAACAACAAAATCAGCAAGCAAAATAAATTGATTTACCTTAACTAAGACATCCTCTACAATACATCTAGGTCTCTTGATGCTTCTGTCTGCCAATTGCAACGTAATTGAGGTTGGTTGAAGTTCCCCCAAATTCAATTTCTCGTAAACCATATAAGGCAGCAAATTGATACTTGCCCCTAAATCAAGCAAAGCACGTTCAAAGAGTTGTCACCAATCCTGCAAGGAATAGTAAAACTACATGGATCTTTTAGTTTAGGTGGTAACTTTCTCGACAAGACCGCGCTTACCTCCTCTGTCAATATAACTTTCTCATATTCATGAAACTTTCTTTTGTTAGTACAACAATCATTTAAGAACTTGGCATAAGATGAGATTTGTTTAATTGCATCAAATAAAGGAATATTAATTTCTACTTTTCTTAAAAGTTTCAAAAATATCAAAACATTATTGTTCTTTTTTTGGTTAACTAACCTTTGAGGGAAGGGTGGCAATATCACCTTTTCTTTCTCACTTACCTTTGTGGAGGTCGTAGCTCCTGTTGAAGGTGCTTCCACTTTCTTATCTATTCCCACATTGTTGTCAATGACTTTACCACTCCTAAAGACTGTCACAGCCTTGAGCTCCTCTTGACTTCTTGGGTTTGGTATGGTCTGTGATGGGAATTCTCCTCTCTCTCTCACTCAGTTCTTTGGCCAATTGCCCTACTTGTGCCTCCAATCTCTAAATGATTTGACTAGTCTGAACATTAGTCTGTTGTCGTGCAGTTAAGAACTAGAGTATGGCACCTTCAATATCATTCTTTTTCTGCTCAAGATTTTGTTGCACCACCTGTGGTGGAGTCTGATAATTACTTCCCTGTTGGAAATTTCTCTGCTGCCCTTGTGGATTCAGAACTTTCTGATTGTTACTCCAAGAAAGATTAGGGTGATTTCTCCACTCTGCATTGTAAGTATTTGAATAAGGGTTGTTCTTGAGAGGATAGTTGTTTTGTCCCACGTAATTTGCATGTTCTTGCTCTGTAAAAAGAAGACATAAGACAAGTCTCAGTAATATGATTAGAGTGAGAGCATATAGCACATACCTCGACTTTCGCAACTTGTTGAACTTAAGAGATGTTCTGGGTTGACATTGCTCTCACTAGCACATCTAACTTCCTCCCCATTGCTGCCATCTGAGTCTACATTCCACCATTGGTGCTTACATCATACACACCCTTACTTTTTACTCCTTGTCTCTCTCTTGATGAGAATTGTTGAGAATTTTTACTTGAGATCTCAAATAGCTCAATAGTTTCCTCACTGTTCTTTTCCATAAACACACCTCCACAAGCTGAATCAACAAACCTTTTATTAGTATCATTTAAACTTTTGTAAAATGCTTGTACTTGATGATCTTGAGATAAATTGTGGTGTGGACACTTGAGAAGCAACTCATTGAAATGTTACCATGCTTCAAAGAAAAGATCTCCATCTTTCTGTTGAAAGGTTCTAAGTTGTCTTGTCTTTTGATCTGGGAAAAACTTCTTTAAAAATTTAATAGTCAACTCCTCCCAATTTTTAATAGAACCTGCTGACAAAGAGTTCAACCACAACTTAGCATTATCTTTTAAAGAAAAAGGAAAGAGGATTAATCTGATTCCTTTTGGAGTTAAGCCCTGGATATTCTGAGTCTTGCAGAGATCAAAGAAATCTCTAATATGAAACTATGGATCCTTAGAAAGTGTACCATACTAAGTAGATGAGGAGATAGATTGAAGTTGCTCTGCACAGTTGGTTGGTAGGCGATGCATGATGGTTGATTAAGGTTTTGTGGAATAAATGAGTTCTTCATTGGCTTTCGAACTGGTTGATTTTTTGCTTGTTCATCCTTCATTACTTCCTCAGATTTTTATCTTTCTTCTTTTTTAGATTCTCCTTTTTGCCTTTGACGTCGTCTAAGGTTTCGTTCAATCTCTGGATCGTATATAATGATGGTTAAATTCTGTGACCGACATCCTTGCATGAACGAAATTTCAATCCTGCAATATATCACATAGACTGTAAATTTATTTTTTTATTTTTTTAATACGAAAATTAAACACAATTTAGCGCAATCCCCGGCAACGGCGCCAAAAACTTGTTATACAAATATCAACCTAAATAATAAGCTTCTAAATGTATGTTTTAACTCGTAAGTGCACAAGATCAAACAAATAGTATAGCTAGCAAATACGATATCATTTCCACGAGGATTAGATTAATTGTGTTTAAATATAATTTCCTAAAGCTTCTATCTAAATGAAACAAAAAATAACAGATTTGAATAAACAACAAAAATTGCACTAGCGAAAGAAAATTGTAAAACAGTTTTGAAACTAAAATTGAAATAATGAGAAAATAAGTTAAGGCTTCGATACTCACCACTAATTATCTTCTTTAAAACAAACAACTTGCACAATGCTACAAACTAGATTTAAATGTTTAATGTTTACCAACCTAAGGGCATAATATCTACTCCTTAAGCTATTGATTTCCCTAAGCAATAAGTTAAGCTGGGTGTCTACTACTCTTTTCATTGTTAAAGTATTTAGCATGGTATCTACTAAGTTGCACTTCAAGAAAACATAAAACAATGGAAATAAATAAACACATGAAACCTTGAACATAGTATCTATTCTGGTTTTTCATGTTGATTAATCCCAAGAACTCATAATTGGTTCCCTCGTCACTTAGTGTAGGCACAAAACTCAGTCATCTAAATTGACCTAGATGACAATCTCCATACAACGCATGTATATGATGATCAAACATAACACATAAACTGTATGAAGAATGAAATAAAACCAAGAGTTAATCAATTAAGCATCACAAAAAAATAATTTGTAACAAAGCAAATCGAAATCCTTAAGAAAACATGACTAAGGCTTCAATCAAGCCCTAACTAAAATATTTAGTTACACATAATTCTAGTGAAAAATATCCTCATCATAAAAAAATAGATAAAAGAAAAGGCAACTCCTCTATGATGATAATCCTCAGAGAACAAGAGCTCCCACGCGTTAAGACGACCACCGTAGAAGAAAATATAGTAAAAAAAAACTCACCTCTTTGGGTCTCTTAAACATGTATTTATAGAACCCTAAACAAAACCCTAGCAATTGAACGTGTGCCTATTTTTGTTTTTCTGATTTTTCCCTAGACTTATTTAGGTAATCAACTTCCTTTTCCAGCCATGTAAATCCCAAAAAAAAAATCGGAATTTAATAGCTCCTTCACGTCTGCCACGTTAAAATCACGCACAACCTGACCTTTGTCTACTAAAACTACCATAACTTTCTCTAGAAAAATTATATGTACGAGCCATAAAATTAGCCAAAAAATATATATCCGAATCTTTTCAAGCATATATGGCTCATCTCCTAGTTCTTCCTTAATCAATACAGTTTAATCCGCAAAAATGATTGATCTGTACGAGCAATTCTGGCAATTTAGTGAAGCTTATTTTCACCCTTTCCTAGTAATAACATGACTTAGCAAAATGCTCGATTTATTTTTAACAGTCTAGAAATGATGGCTTTTGTTGCACTCTTCTAGGGAAACCTGAAAGCATGTAAAACACTACAAAAGATCAAATTGTAACAAGGCTAAAAGATTAATGTATGCAAATTAAAGAGCTTGAATGTGTGACATTCAGCACTTATCAGGTGGGTCTTACAATCTAATGTTACCTCGGATCCCTTCACCCCTTTTGGGCGGATCCTACCCTCAAATGTCATTCTATGTTTTTTTCACTCCTTCTGAATATGTTTTATGGTTATCATACATACAACATCAATACTAAATAACAATCATAAAAGAAAATATCTTCCACACAACCACACCACAATGGTTACAATCACAATTCAATCAATCAACACATATCACGGCTCAAACATATACAATTTCAATACATAAATAAATATGTGTGTGTGTGCGTGTGTGTGTGTGTGCGTGTGTGTGTGTGTAGACACACACATTCACATACATACAATCATATCACACATCATGTATATCCATATCCATACCGTTAACATTTTTTATGCATTTATAATTTGTTCAATCTTAGGGTTTTCTATATCCTTCTCGCTTACTAAGATGAAGGTGAACTCACCTTGACACCATGTTGTCATCCATGAATCAACTAATAACAATTCCTTGATACTTGCTCTCATGCCTAATCACTATACCAAGTACATAATTATAAGTAACTGCCATTTTAGTTTTGTGAAAATTATGCTATGTCATGATGCATGCCTCACATACCCTTTTTCTTTTGAACTCTTCTATAAATATATAGAAGGTAGTAAAACTTATAATAGTTCAAAATAAAGATCTATGATAACATTTATAAAAAAAAATATTTTTGGTTTCCACTTCCATAAGTCTCACTTCTAACAAGTTAATTCCTTAAGAGTGCATTTTGCCTCACAAATCACCATTTCTCTTTAATTCAATTAAACCTTTGAAAAAAAATGTTAGTATAAGTCCTACCGAATTTTCAATAGCGTCTCCTCCTTTTTTCAGAATTTTCTCCATTTTCTAATAGCTAGAATAACCTGCATAACAATTCACAATATACTCAACTAACCACATTCGTTCTCCCTAACTAAGAATTCGATCATATTAAAACGAACCATTTAAAATTTTAATTTTATCATCCTTTCAAGTGTTACACACTACCAAAGAATTTAAAATTTCATCATGTAAACATTTGATATAAAAATCATAGTTAAATTTAGTTACTTACCGATAGATCAATAATGTAGATGAAAATTTAATAACTCTCAACTTAGTCCTCCTAAGATTATTTTTTTTATGTGAGATAACCACCCATGTTAACTTAGGACCATCAAATATAATTTTTCTTATCCATGGTACCTTTAACTCATCAAATAAATAAACTCAAGATAAGTATTAGTCATTCAAATGAAGTATCAGCCCTTATATTACTCTCAATTAAGTGTTTTTCACTAAATTAACTTTGGATCCTCCTTTAATATCTTGAAACCTTTTATACTCTTGCTTTCCTTTCATTTGAACTCAAATTTCCCATCTTACTCGTCTGCCATTTAAATTACAAGTCTGTCACGCCAAATTTACAGTTTTCCCATTTAAATTTTTATCATTGTTCAGCAATTAGTAAACAACCAGTTATGCCTCTTAAATATTTTTTTTAGCTAAGCCATTTCTGTCATTTTCTTCGAGTACAACTCTTAACACCATAATCAAGCCCCTTTATTTCAATCACAAATCTAAATCTTTTCAAACATCGGGTTCAATATATTACTCTCTAAGTGAAGAAAATAACATATGTAACATCTAAACTCTTTCGGACAAATTCACGCACCAATACAATTGCAACCTATACTCGTGCTTAAATCCTTCTCATCCTCGAACAAGCTGTCATTACTATGACTACATTGTTTATCTCTCATTTCCTTTCAACAACATGCTAAATTAGCCCGTAAATTAACTTCAATCTCCTCCTAAAGATACCTACCCAATATAACCAACAAAATCTCAAGATTAAAGAATGAATTGAATCCTAAATTGAATTCAGGTCATTGATAATTTACACAACTAGATTGATTAGGAACTAAATACTAGAAATCTACATGTGTAATTGACACAAAATTGGAATATTGGTTTCCATTGAAACCTATCCAAACAACATAGAAGCTCAGTCAGGTTTTACAAATTTATTTTGGTATTGGATTCAATAAGTTGTATTTCTGAGTTACTAGCAATTTCTTTTTCTACTCCCCTTCTCAATTCTGATTAAGTTTGATTTTATTTATAGATAATTTTTCTGTTTTTCGTTTTTTTAAGACGTGGAATTTTTCATTTTCAAACTTTTGTAAGACCTGAGATTGCAATTGAGACTAAACTACGGATTGGCCCTGAGTGATTAATTTAACGCCATAATGCTAAATTCATGGAATGAAATCATAATACCAAATTCCTAAATAATACATACTGCTAAATGTTATACTATAATATCTCTGGGAAAATATATTAGATTATCGATGTTAGGATGGACCACGTTTCTTAATCTTTTTCAAGAAATCCATATACACATAATACTTGCATTTGATTATGGATATCAAATGACATACTAAGGTAAATATTTATTATTTTTATTTTGTCCAATTTATTGAGAGAAACCAAAGCAAGAAGAGAACAATAGGGAGGGGAGAAACTGTAAGAAATCAGAGGAAAAGAAAGGAAAAAGAATATAAAGTAAAGAGGAATGGTTTACCTCCTCCAGATAGCAGCTAAAATCTTCGGAATCCAGTGGTCTATTACTGGATTTCATGGCAGACGGTGAACCCCATTTTACTAAAACTTTTAGAGTTACGACACCTAAAACAGGGCTAATTGCATGGGGTGCTTTCTATCATGGTTCATGAAATCTAGAGGGAGAGAAGAAAGAGAACTAAAAAACAAAAGAAGAGGAGAAGAAGAGGTAAAGAAATCGTTAGGGAGAGGGAGTGTTGCGAAAGGTAGAGAGGGCATGAGAATGAGAGAAATTTCTCTTTGGTTCTGCAGAAGGGTAAGAAGAAATGAAGACAAAATATGGAATTCACTAGAATTCTAGGGCTTGTTTGGGGAGGGTTTTCAAAAACTCTTTTCAGTGTTCAAACACTGAAAATCCTTCTCAAACACTAACAAGCTTGTTTGGAAGATAGTGTTCACAAGCAGTTTTTTAACACAGTTTTGTAAAATTGGCTGTTCAAACACTGATTTTAGAACTCTACTATTTGGTGTTTTCAGTGTTTATTTTCATTTCTCAGCCCCTAAAACACGACTATCTGCTCTCTGCTCTCTTCTCTCTTCTCTCGATCGCGTCTCTCTGCTCTCTGCTATCTCATCTCTGCTCTTGATTGCGTCTCTCTGCTCTCGATCACGTCTCTCTGCTCTCTTTTCTCTTCTTTCGATCACGTCTCTCTGCCACGAAGTGAAATACGGCCACAAAGTGAAAGACGAAGACGAAGACGACGTTAACAGTAATTGTGATGGCCATCAAACCCAAATTCGACCCAAATTCCAAGAAACCGAGCCCCGTAAAGGCTTTGATGTCCCAGTTCAAGTCTCCCTAGACCCGCCCTAGCCTGGTCCGGTTCTCCTCCCCTGTACCTCTGGCGACGGCGTCGTCCAGGTTCTTCTCTCCCTCTCTCTCTCTCTCAAATTTTATTTCGCTTTTATAATTTTTTTTCTTAATTTTTTTTGGGTGTTGAGAGTTAACGATATTTGGTTTATTGATCTTTCTCGTGGGGTTTTATTTTACTAGTTGACTTGGGTGTTGAGAGTTTTTTCTTTTTCAGAGTAAAATTTCTGAATAGTTTTTTTGTGTGTATGATTTAGTGTGAGAACTGGATTTAAGGTTAGCACTTGTGTTAATTTTTAGTGGGTTTCGCTGGTTATTCAGTTTGGCTGGCAAGGAACTCGCTTAAAGGATCAACAGAAAATTTCTTTATTTACAATATTTTGTTCTATTTTCTCTGATTTGATGTCGAAGAACTGAATTTGAGGCTCTTGTTTGTGTTAGTTTGTAGTACATTTCACTGATTATTTTGTTTGGTTGCCGAGAAACTGAGGGAAAGAAACTTGATTGACTCAATTTAGTGAAATTTTTGCTTGATTGGGTTCTAATTAGGGTGGAATCTGAGATTCAAGGTTTTTGAGCTCCATTCTTGTGAAATAAAATAGGAATGTATTTGCTAATTCACCCAAGAATCTTGTTGGTTTTCTTGCTTTGATATCGCACAAGAGTTGCAATCCATGAAAGACTCAAGTATTTTAGACAAAGTGGAAGTTATATTATCTGAATGAGTTCGCAAATATTTTTGCTATTGATAGATTCATAGGTAGTAATTAAGAAGAATTTTCAGGGATAGAAATATTTGAGAAATGACTACTTGTTCTGATATTTATGCATACTGTTTGTGCTTGTTTCAGTATTAATCAGCCTCTACCACTTGCAGTTTGTTATTTTGGAATCTGATTATGCTGGATAAAATGCTAATTTGTATTACTCCATTAGGGGTTATTGACTGATTTTCATTGTTCATATTACTGTTAGTTAGTGTTATTTACATCGAAGTTTGATTGCTGTTGTGCTTGCTTCTTCACTTCTTTAGGCCTCATATTACATCAGAAGTCCTGCTATAAATGAAATTGCTTAAATGCTTGCACTTGTAGTGACTAGTCTTACACTGAAATTATATTGTCTTGTTGGTTTGCCTATAGCAACCTGGACATATAGACGAAGATGTTTTTATTAAGAGAATTGTCGCCAAAGCAGGAGACTTCGTCCAGGTATGGTTGATTATTTCACCTGCTTATGCATCAACATCCATTGAATATAGGATTCAATAATTACTTGAGAATATGTTCAAGCGGACTCTAGTTTAAAATTAGCTGAATTATTTTCTCATTAGTACTGTCCCTTTAACTAATTTCCTTTATCTGGTTAATTTGAAAAGCAAGAATACAATGTTGCTCTGGAGTCTGGCTAGTGTTTATTTTCTGCCTCATTGGAAAATTTTCTACACTGATTAATTCATCTTTTTTAATTAGACTAATAGCTACCATGTTTAGTGATTTGTTACTGACTTGATTGAAAGGGACAATGGATTGTAGTTCATCATATACTTATGATTTAACTTGCTAAATAATATAAAACCAATTGAGCCATGAAAGTGCAGGTTGTTTCCCAAAATGATTCCCTCTAATGCCTTGCAGGTTCATCATGGATCACTCTATGTATAGTGAATGCTTGTTGAGGGAGACAATCTGATTCTCAATTTCTTTGGCAGATCCTGGTTTTCACTTTAGCTATTTGGAAAGGAGCTTGCTTTTGAAGTGGAAGAATCAAAAAAAGAGATTTTTTTGACTCTTTTGTTCCATTTAGGAATGCCTAGATCTGGTTGATATTGAATAAGCGTTTCCATCCATTGTTCACATCTGTATTGAAGAGAAGCAGGTGGCTATGGAATCAGAAGGCGAAACTAGGGTATGTGCCAAAATTAATTTGGTTGTAGCTTATGTTTTGCCTGATTTGGTTTCTAGGATTTGAATGTGTTTGCCCAATTCTGGGTTTCCAAATAATGGAAGAATGTTACTAGCTTGTTTCTTTCCTTTTTTAATCTGTCCAAGGCAAGCATAATAAGACATCAAATTCATTCAAAGCATGGATTTTGACTATTTTGTACAATTTTCTCTAAAATGCCTGCACGTAGGCATGCATGCATGCCATAGATATTCGGTTGGATGTGTTTGCATTGTTTAAATTGTTTTGCTGGTGGATTTGGATTGACAGAAAAACTGTCAGGTTACTAAACTTTCTGATCCGTAATCCTTTATTTCTCAGTACTGATTCTATCTGGCTTTGAATGCCAAAGACTGGAGAATGTGCCATGGAATGATTTCTTCCACAGTGGCTTGAACTATATCTGTCAATTATTTTTTCTGCTTTGTAAAAAGCCACTTTTTACTTTATAACATATGATGTGTTTTGTGCAGGTTTTAATCACTATGTTCAGGTTAAGACAGTTTGAAGGGTGTGCAAGCACAGCAAATCAACAAAGTTTCAAGCTTAATGTTGGTGATCTGTTGGTTCAGGGAACAACATCACCATCAACCAGCTATCTGGATAGACTTGAACTTTGATAGACTTGAACTTTGATTAACTTAGTTGTAAATGAATGTGGCTTTATGTCATGGATTGAATTTCTAAGAATTGAGCCTAATTCGATTAATTGAATATAGTTATGCTTGATTTTATGTGATTGGTTCGTCCAAAGAATTGTTTTGGCATATGGTGCACATGATTTATGTATATATTGTAGAAAAATTGCAATTAAGTAAACTTGGAAAACATATCTCATTAAAAAAAAAAGGTAATTAAAAATGCAACACTGCTTATGGACAAAAGTCTAAGAGAATATCATGAGAATAAGTAGAAAAAATTACTTATTTTCATCATTTTTCATTGTTTAGATTTTTTTTTTGTTTCTTTTTGTTTTTCATAACTTTTTAAAAAATTTGTTTCTAATCTTTTAGATATTGAACAAACTTAAATATTGTATTTGATGGGTTGATGGGTTACATTTTAAAAATAAAATAATATTAATTATTTTCAAGTATTTGGTGTGTGCTTAAAAAATTATATTTAGTAAAAATGAGAAATAAAATTAATTTTAGATATTAAAATTTAAACTGAACACTGAAAACTGAAAACTGGAAACAATTACAAAAAAATGTAATCCAAACAGTTTTCTATTTTCAAAACAGTTTTCGAACACTGATTATCCAAACAACATTTCACTAAAAACTGTTTTGGAAACAGTTTTCGAGTTACAGTTATCCAAACATGCTTTCATCAGAAAACTGTTTTCAGAAACTCTTTTCGAACACTGAGAACTGAGAACTGAGAACTGAAAACTATTTTCGAACACTGAAAACTGAAAACTGTTGCCAAACATGCCCCTAGAGACTTGGAGAAAGTCTCCTCCCTTATTCTCATAATGAAAGCGCTTCTTCCCCTTTTTATACGTGGACCGGGCCCCAAGCTTAAGGCCCTTTTGATCAACATGGTTGGGTTTTTTCTAAGTTAAAATGATTTCAGTCCAAGGTTTATTTATTTATTTACTATCATTTATATTATTATTATTAAAAAAAATATACTGCATTACTTTTAAGTTTGTTGAAATAATATTAATATACTAAACTTTTTTAAAACCCACGGGTTACCCCAAAATACCAATTTCCACCATCAAGCAGTTCCAAAATAAAATTCTTTGAAGAATTAAAATTTTAATTGGATATTATTTTTCATGATGATGAAAGTACATTTAAGTATCATAAACGTTACTTTAAAAAAAAAAATAGAAGCATTAATGATGAAACATATTTAACAATGAATTTTTACGGCTTTTTTTAAAAATAAAATTTTCATCTTTTTTTTGAAAATTATTAAAAGTATATTTTAAATTGATTTATATTCTATTATATGATATAAAATTTACTTTATATATTTTATATTTGAAAAAAAATATTATGATATCATTGTCTATCGCATCCTCAAATAAATGAAAATAAAATATCATCATAAAATAAAAATTAAATATTTTAAATGGAAAGTTTATTGATATATTTTTTATAAAATTAAATAGTCTAACATCTCAAATAAATTAATATCAAAGACCATCATAAAATAAAAATCAAAGATAAAATTTTCTATTTTAAAAATTAAAATGATATTGTATGTTTTTTTTTTTAGAAAAATATGAATTCAAATAACCTAAAAAATTTGAGTTATAAACAATTTTGAGATAAACAATTAATAAATAGAATTATTAAACTTATCATAATCACTTAAAGATATTTTAACACTAAGGGTACTTTGGTCATCATGAAAATTAATATCCAATTAAAATTCTGATTCTTCAAAGAAATTTATTTTGTGGTTGTTTGATGGTGGAAATTGATGTTTTGAGATGAATCGTGGGTTTTAAAAAAGTTTAGTATATTAATGTCATTTTAGCAAACTTGGAGATAGTGTGGTGTAATTTACCTTTATTATATTTATTATCATGTGTAATTATCATAAATTATAACGTGTATAATGGGTTTGAGGCATGATCAATGTGGGAAATGCAATCCTTTGGTTCGAACCCAATGGAGGATTAAATTTCATTCTTATATTTAGTGTCACGACAATGTTATCAAAACAGTTTTAAAAACTCTTTTAACTTTGGGTAACTAAAACTATATCTAACCTAATGATACTTTATGGTCCAATCTTATAAGAAAATCATTCAAATGCTAAATATAAGAATATAAATTTTAAAAAGAAAACAAGAAAATGAATAGAGGTAAGATCGTTACATTTCATAGAATTTGTTTAACATAATTTGTAAAATGATTTTTATTTCAAGAAACAAGCATTTGGTTCAGTGGTAAAAGCTCATCCACCTTGCTAGAAATGTTTGGGTTCGAGTCTCTCCATTGACGCTTATTGGTGCTAAATCTAGGTTGAGTGATTCTTAGCTTCACACTTGATGCAGGTGCAATGAGAACTACTCCAGATTCACTATGTGTGTTGGGCCCAATACTCATGTAGGATAATCTACTTACTTACCTATTTTCTTCACCAAAGAATAATAAAAATTAGACCAAACACCCATTCAAAAAAAGGTTTATCAAATGGTTTTTGTTTTTAAGAAATTGAATCTGTGTTAAAAAAAAATTGTTTTTATTGTAAGTTTACCAAATACTAAATAAATTATACCTTCACTGTTGTTTAGCATAAATCATTTTAAAAATCGTTTTATAAACAATAAACCATTTCTACTATTATATCAAATGGATTTAATGATTCATAGTTGGATTGGGCATATATTATATTTTCTTTTCTAAAGAATTAATTTGTGAGCTAAACATGACCTTCACAAACAATCTAGGTAAAGAGAAAGTGATCACTAGATTAAGCACCGACGAATTTTAGGCGTGCCTAACTGGTAAACATATCATCATAGTTTATGGTAAAAAATGTTTGGTTGGTTTAAGATGTGCACGAGCAAAGAATTGTTCAATTTATTGATAAGACTTGTCTTAAGTAACTAAATGCCAAGTTTAAATTCATGTCAAGAACATGAGGTCAAGCTTGGTTTATAGGTTAATAAATACTTAATAAAATAATATAAGATAGTAGAAAAAGAAGTGGTTAAGATGTAACCAAAGGAAGGGATAATGTAAATTAATATAGAAAATCAGCAAGTCTCCATGCCCTCGTGCTCGTGGGTTTCTTTGGCTTTTCTGTTGTTGGAAGTACAGTCTCATGGTCACAAAGTGACGAAGAATCATAGATATTATATAGGGCTTAACAACGATACTATTGAATGTCGTGTTGCTTTCAATTTCAGTGCTTGTTTGGTACATTAAGATTTTTAAAATTATAATACAATGATTTAAGAGAGATATGATTAATTTTATGTTTTTATATTAATTATAAGAATAATTAAGAATTTATTTTATGTTCCTATTCTTTTCTTATTATTTTTATTTATAATTATGGCAAAAATTTGAATAAAGGATGTAATTTTTTTTGTATTTGTTGATGTCAAAACTCTGTCACCCGGATCCCTGCACACATGAGAAACACATAAACTAAAAAGTCCCCCGGAACTCTCCGATGCCTAAGTTAATATAGGGCTTAACAAAATAAACTAGAGAATATTTAATGTAAGTTGTCAATATATACCTTTGATGGTGAGAGCCCCCTTATATAGTGTTGTGGAACAGAGTCCAATTAAGATAGTGATTTAAGTGTTGTGATAGGAATAACATTCATCTTAGATAAGACTTGAGTTATTCACATGCTGGATTTAAACAGCAGTTTATCCATAAATTGGAATGTTGTAGTAGTACTAGGATATTGACGTGAGATTACCATAATGCCCTTCAGTATAAAATTACTGTAATGCCCCTTGCCAAGTGTGCAGATTTGATTGGTTGATCTGTCTAGATTATGGATATTGACGTAAGTGGAGAATAACGAATCTGAGTTATTCAGATGTAAGTGGAGAATAGCAAGTCCGAGTTAATCAGACTTTAGTGGAGAATAGCGAGACCGAGTTAATCGAACTTTAATGGAGATAGATCCGAGGAGATTGACTTGGATCAAACTATTCAGAGTTGATGGAGAAACTAGACCGAGGTCGAAGTAACTCAGGGCTACCTCCTCAGAGAAAATGGAGAAATTGAGCTAAGAGCAAAGTAGTTCGAGGCTACCACCCCGGAGTTGATGGAGAAACTAAGTTGGAGGCGAAGTAGCTCGGGTACTTCCTTAGAGCTAATGGAGGAACTAAGCTGGAGGCAGAACAAAGTTGATGGAGAAACTGAGCCAAAGGAAAAGTTGCTCGGGCCTACCTCATCGAAGCTGATGGAGAAACTGAGTTGAAAGCGAAGTAGCTCGGGGCTACCTCCTCAGAGGTGATGGAGAAATAGAGCTGATGGAGAAACTGAGTTGAGGCCGAAGTAGCTAAGGATTACCTCTTCAGAGCTGATGGAGAAATATAGTTGATGGAGAAACCGAGCTGATAGAGAAATGAGGCTGATAGAGAAACGAAGCTGATGGAGAAACGAGGCTGATAGAAAAACAAAGCTGATGGGAAACGAGGTTGATGGAGAAACGAAGCTGATGAAGAAACGAAGCTAGTGGAGAAACCGAGCTTGTGGAGAAACCGAGCTGGATGAACTGAGGTGTTCGAGTGTTTTGGAATTTCTATCTGGTTTTGTGAAGTGCTTCTGTTTGTTTGAGTTTAGGGCGTGTTTGAGGCCCTTGCCCGAGGAAGTCAAATTTCAAAATTCAGAGGTCGGTTCTCGAAATAAGAGGTTGAAAAATCTTAGGAACCAGTTTGTACAAGTCTGAAACCAAACTTGAGTTTGGTGAATCGGCTGGTCAAATATGAACTAAAACTGGTGATTTGTGAAGAAACACATTTGTGCAAGTAGAATTTTGAAATTTTGAGCCCAAATTTGAAATGATCATGTCATAAAACCTTATAAATCGGTCTTATTAGATCTGAAATCAGATTAAAAATAGCTAAATCGGATGGTCAAAGTGGCGAACCGATTGGTCAAACCTTGTTGAACCAATTGGTTTAAGTCAACTGACATGGCAATGATGTGGTACATAGGTGGCGTTGACAATGGCTCTTAGGTGGTGACGAACAAGATGCTTAGGTGATGATGATGTATCACTTAGGTGGCACTGCTATGATGATGACACGATGCCTATGTGGCATTGACTAAGTGTTGATTGACCATTTACATACTGACACGTGACTGAATTGCATCATCTTTTAAGATGTATTAAAAATTTGAGTGTCCAATGAAATTTTGACATGTGGCGGGGACATATTTTTGAGAAGTAAGGAAAATCTTGCTGTTCAATGAAAATCAAACATGTGGCATTAATAAATAAGTGAAATTGGAATCATCTAGTTTGAGCTTGACAAGTGGCGGCAACATGTTGTCTTAAACATAAGATAAAGTGTGAGTTTCCATTGAAAAATGAACATGTACCTGACAAGATAGATTTTAGAGATAGTAATAATCTTATTGTCTAATAAAAATTGGACATGTGGTAGAATTTCTTTTTCATAGTTTTAAAGAAGACGACGTCTTCGTGTAGCAATTTCATCGCCCGTTTGACCGTTCATTTTTTGATGGTTGAAGATCTGGTTTTGCCGTGAAACTTTGTCGGCGTGCTCAGGGGAGGATATCGAGGCACCACGTGGTGGTGGCAGTGGCTTTTTATGGTTGGATTTTCATAGATCGTTGTTCAAAGTTTCTTTTTTGGTGAGGATCTGGGGTGTCTCGGGATGAATTTTTTATATCCGATCATTGTAAAATTTTGCAAACTTGTAGATCGGGGTCCTAGGAAACTAGTTATATGATAGACCTAAACTTTCATGGTTGGATTTTAACAAATCTGACAATCAAAATTTTGTTTTCTCAATTAATTTTAACGGTTCCGATGGAGGACTTTTCGACGTCCAATCGCCGTGAAACTTTGAATACATGAAAATTTAAGGATGGAGAATCTATTTTTGTGGGTTGATCTAATTTTTTATGTTGGATTTTGGTAGATCTAATGGTCAAAAATCTATTTTCCTGACGAACTTTAATAGCTCCGATGGAAGATTTTTGGATTTCTGATCGTCGTGAAACTTTATAGGGTGGTAGATGTGGAGGTGAAGAACGTAGTGGTGTACTCCGATTGGATCGTTGATGGTTGGATTTTTACAGATCTAACTGTAAAGATCTTATGTTCGACGATATTTTAATGATGCACATTGTTGTGAGTTTTAAATTACTCGCAAGCGCACGAGTCGTTTGCAATATAGTGTTGTGCAAGTGCGATGTCGAATCCACAGAGAATTGTGTTGTGAAAATATTTTTATCTAAACTAAGCCTATTTTAACCTAGTTCCAAGTTTTGAAGTGTCTTTTGCAAAACAAATATAAACTAAACTAAACTAAATTGATTTAAAGACTAATGATAAAAACACTAAGGTTTCTGAATCCACTCCACCAAAGTAAAAAATATATCTTCATGTTCTATATAAAAATAATCTATCAAAACATTCCATGAATCCAACTTTAAACAAATCACAACAAATATCCCAATTAAACCAAAACAATCAAATGTATCCGCTTTTAACAAATCACAAAGGATATCCAATTTAATCAAAAACGATTCGATGTATCCATCAGATGAAACACACGGAATATCCAACAGAACAATTTAAACTCAATCAATCATAAGATTTTACTCAAATAATTGAACATAACATTTATACTAAAAACACATCAGAATTGTATAAACAAATCTGAAAATATTATGCCAAACAACGGCGAGGCTTCATCTTCAACCTTAGCTGAAGATTTTAGTCACTCATAATCATGAAACTAAAGTTCACAATAACAGTGCTAATGCTAAACATTAAACTTTAAAACTAACAAAAGCAGTAAATTAAAAACTGACTATACATAGGGAGAAATTCCACTCGCTGTTGGGCGGCGCTTCCCCTCGTGATAGCAAAGCCTTCGGAGATCCACTAGAATGCTAGTAGAAGTCCTCCAAATTGCAACAAAATGACACTTGGATTGCTTACTAAAGATGAAGTGAAGAGGGGCTTATATAGGGAAACATCACAAGTGCAATATGCTTCCAATTTGATGTGGGATACTACAAATTCCAGCTTTTGCTCTTTGACCTTTGTCTACTAAAACTGCCATAACTTTCTCTAAAAAAATTATTTTATTGATCCATAAAATTTCTCAGAAAATAGACATCGGGATCTTTCCAAGCATATATGGCTCATCTCCTAGTTCTTTCTGAATCAATACAATTTAATCCTAAAAAATAGCTGATCTATCACACTGAAATCATGCACAGCCTGACCTTTGTCTACTAAAACTGCCATAACTTTCTCTAGAAAAATCATTTTATTGATCTGTAAAATTCTTCAGAAACTAGACATCCGGATCTTTCCAATAATATATGGCTCATCGCCTGATTCTTCCTGAATCAATATAGTTTAATCTTCAAAAATGGCTGATCTGTATGAGAAATTCTAGCAATTTAGTGAAACTCCTTTACAAGTTTGTAAACCTGTAAAACAACGAAAAATAACTCAAAATAACAAATTCCTAAGCTAACAAATGTAAATTAAGGGGCCAAAATATGCAATATTTGGCACTCATCACACATAGACTTTTATTATCTCTGATGAGATTTTTGGAGCAGCGGATCAGTGGCTCATCTATTAACGGAATCTTCAGAAAATAAAATTTTTATCATTTCCCACGAATGGTACTATTTGTTGATGCTGAAAATCTACCTCTCGGATCCCTTGGGGTTGTGCCCCAGGGAGACTCTCTGATGCCTAAGTTAGTATAAGGCATAAGGAGATAAACTAGAGAATATTTAATGAAAGTTGTCAATGTATACATTTGATGGTGAAAAGCCCCTTATATAGTGCTGTGGAGCAGAGTCCAATCAGGAGGGTGATTTTAGTGTTGTGATAGAAATAACATTCCTCTTAGATAAGACTTGAGTTATCCACAGGCTGGATTTGAACAACAGTTTATCCATAAATTGGAGTGTTGTAGTAGTACTGGGACATTGACATGAGATTACCATAATGCTCTTCAATGTAAAATTACTGTAATACCCCTTGTCAAGTGTGAAGATTTGATTGGTTGATCTGTCTAGATTATGGAATTACTTTTTTGCCCTTGAATGTTGCCACATGTCTTAATGTCATTGGAGAGGGAATCTTCCCCTACATCAGTATTGAAAAGACCTCATCTTAAAAATAAAAATAAAAAAACCATGATTATCAATTGAGTTATGTTCAAATCACTTGTAATCTTATATTTAAGTATACTAAACAAACATTTAATGTATTTTGATATAAAAAAATTACTCGAAAGGTCTACAAACTTTAGACTCATATCATTTAGGTCACTAAATTACGAGTTTAACGTAAGAGGTATTCAAACTTTCAATTGTTCGCAATACCACTTTTAATCAATAAAATGTCTATTTATCCATTTTTGAGATGATTAAACGTATTGAAAAAGATTTTCCACAGACTCTAGGAAATATTTAGAGGTCACCAAATATTCTTTTATAAATTTTGCACCCACGTGCTATATTTTGTGAGTTTTCAAATGTTTTACATAAAAAAAATTAGTTTAAGTACTCAAAGTTTCTTTAAAAAATTATCATGGTATATAAATATTTCTTGTACAAAATATCGTATGTAAAATATTTATATTTTAATTTTTTAAGAAAAATTCATGGATGAATAATAACTAAAAGGTTACACTACATTTAATAAAAAGTTTGAAAATTTCTAACGTCAAATTCATAATTTAGGTATCTAAATGCAAAATGTCTATAGTTTAAGAATTGTTGATCCAATTACTTCTTTGAGAAACATACACAAAGTACCATGTGGTTTGAAGGTATTTAATTAAGAGACTTGTGGTTTAAAAAGTTAAACTTGAGTACCTTAAGTTTATGTCATAATCATATAAAGATCAAGTTAATTGGAGAATTCCTCTATTCACCACACTTCAAGTTGATTTGTTTGTTGCAATGTTTTTTGTGCTTAAGTTATCAATATCGAACACCGAAGAAGAAAACATGGTTGGAGTTTTTTTTATAAAACTTAAATGATTCTTCTTGTTTTGGGGTTTATTTACCACGCTCCAAGTTGATTTGGTCGTTGTCATGATTTTACAGGCTTATAGTTATCATTATCAAACATGAGCGAAAAAAACTTGATTTAATTTTTTATTTTTAATTTTGTATTACAAAATAAGAGAAAACTACACAAAAATATCATGTGATTTATGCTTTTATTTGACTACAACAGAATCTTGGATTCAGTTTCTCTCCATTTGGGAGTCTCTTCTATTTGGTCCGATTAAAAGTGAAATAATCAAAATAATCCTACAAATTCAAATTTTCTTAAAAGAAAATAGAAAGAAATTTTGGTAATTCAATAAAGACATGGATTTAATTTTTTAACCCTCAGAGTTTATTTGTGATATTGGGCCAACTGTTAGATATTTTAATAAAATAAATAAATAATTAAATATGTGTTTAATATGAAGTTACATTAAGTTACATAATCATTGTAACTCCATTATTGCACTAACTCCCTAACTCTCTAAGCCTACATATAAGGCTTGCATGAAAGTTTCTCCAACACACCTCAACTCACTTCTATCTTTGTCTTTTTTTTCTCATCTTGCTCCTTTTACTTTATTTTTTGGGCAAAGAAGGGTATATCTTGTGGAGCTTTGAGCTCTCCTTTAGTGCAAAATTGAGAGAGCTATATAGTGTAGCAAAGATGGGCGACTGTATCCTGAGGGTGACAAGTCAGTGATCTTGTTGCAACGGTTGAGAAGTGACTCCCGCAATGGCTTGAATCACCTTAAAGAGAGCTAGTGTTGCGCCTCAGCCCATTACTACATAACTTTTTCTTGTTTTGTAAAATATTTTCTATTTATTATTTAAATTAAATTATTATAATTGCACCAACAATTTTAAGGTAATTTAGCACTCATGGCGAATGATGAGGAGAAAGCTATCGAGAAAAATTGGTGATTTGAAAAAGTCATTCCGTTTCAAGGGAGTTTACTTCAAATGGTGAAAAACCAAGGTAAATTTTATTTCTAGTGATAAATTTCCCAAAGAACTAAATATGAGAAATCATTCACAATTGAAGCCTAAAAGGAAAAACTTGAAAAATAAAAATTTTGGTAAACAATTCACTCACCAAATCAAAGTTGGAGAAACCTGAGTAAAAAGAGTAGAAATCGAAATTACCCTTCTAAATAAAACCAAAATTATAGGCATTTTGTTTGTGGCAATAGTGGGCATGTTGCTCAAAATTGCCGATTCCGTAAACAAAGGTTTATTCCTCAAGCCAATGTTTTTGAGGAGCCACTTATGGGCTATGATAACTGAAATTAATTTGGTGAAAAGTTTAGAAGGGTGGGGGGCAGATTCTGGTGCCTCAAATCATATCTGCTATGATAAAAAAAATTGGTTCAAAAGTTTATACTCCTTATAAATAACCCAAAATTGTTATGATTGGTGATTCTCATACTGCTTGAGTTTGGGTGAAGGTGAGGTTAAGTTAAATTTCACTTTTGGAAAAAAATTCACACTAAAGAAAGTGTTGCACACTTATATTATGAGAAATAATTTTAATTTCTAGTTTTCTCCTAAATAAGGTTGATTTCAAACAGATTATGAAATCATATTGATATGTGATTATAAATCGTGACATGTTTATGGGTAAGGAATATGCACGTGGGATTGCCCGCTGAGGGGCATTAAAAAAAAGTGTGTTGATTCTGCTAAGTACAGTGAGCTACTAAAAAGTGTAAAACCTTGAACACAGTGTATATAAACTTAACATCAAAAAAATTATTTTTGAGTCTAATTTTTCATGGAGATGAAATTTTTTTTTAAATTTAAAAAATAGTAAGGGCAAAGAAAATGAAAATACAATGTTGGGGATTCTCCCATAACATTGAAAGAAGTTTTAGCATCACCTGATGTAGTATATTTTGAGAGATGCCAAGAAAAGAAAGTGTGTAAGTTGACCAAATCTTTGTATGGTCTAAGACAAGTCCCAAACAATGGCATGAAAAAATTGACATGTTCATAATAGAAAATGGTTTTAAATCCAATGAGTGTGACAAATGCATATACACTAAAAGTGTTTATAATATGCATGTGATTGTTAGCCTATACGTGGATGATCTCTTAATTTTTTGTTATAATTTGAAGATTGTAAAAAAAAAAAAAAAAAAACCAAATTACTGCTTAATAGCAATTTTGAAATGAAAGATCTTAGCGAGCCTAACTTTATTTTGGGTATAAAGATCACTAAAACATGTGATGGCATCTTTCTGGATCTATCATATTACATAGAGAAAATCTTGAAAAATACAATAATTTTGATTACAAATATGTGAATACTCTTTTTGATACTAGCTTTCATTTGCATTCTACTATTAATGATAATGAAATCATTGATCAAAAGGGATATGCTAGCATAATTGGATTTTGAGATATCCCACTGATTGTGCTAGACTTGACATTACATATGCAATAGGAGTACTTTGTAGATTTACTAGTAAATCAAGTTCTGACCATTGGCGTGTCGTTGAAAGAGTTATGAAATATTTGAGCGGCACTAAAAATTATGGTCTATTTTATAAAAACTATCCTGATTTCATTGAAGGCTTTTGTGATGGCTATATTGGAATACTCATTCAGGTAATTCATTATCTACCACTAGTTATGTTTATACTATTGGGGGTGGTGCAATTTGTTGTAAATTGAAAAAACAACAAATAATAACTAACTCAACTATGGAGGCTGATCTAATGATGAAACTAATTGGTTAACATATTGGTTATTTGAAATTCTTATGTGCAAAAAAACTATACCTCCAATCTTGATACATTGAGATAACACTATTACTATTGGTAGAGTACATAATCAGTATTATAATGAAAAATCAACACTTATAAGGAGAAAACACAATATTGTGAGATCTTATTTGAGTAATTGCATTACAACTATTAATTATATTCGATCATGTGATAATCTTGCAGATCCTTTGATTAAGGCTCTAATTAGAGAAAAGGTTTTGATGACATCGAGGGGGATGGGGCTTGTTGACCCGTATTTGATTTTAATAATGACAAAACACCTCTCTAATTGCACTAATAGTTTTATCTAAGTGTTTAAGCCATAAAAACATACAGTTCAGAACAAGATGTAAGAACTCAATGCATTCAAACACCAAAAGAAGACAAAAGATCTAGAATAGGCACTAAGGTAATTGAATCAGTTTGTAAATCTCTAAATTCAATTACTTAGCTTGATTTATTGTTCAATTTACAAAAGACTTTGACAAAACTATAATACAAAAAGCTTCTAAGTCAAAAAATGTTTTAACAACATGAAAACTAGGTTCAAGGATAACCCAGTCGACTGGGTCTATATACCAGTCGACTGGGATATGGGACAATAAGTTCCCAGTCGACTGGTGCTGAGGTCCAAGTCGACTGGTAACTTCACCCAGTCGACTGGGGTATAGGACAATAAGTTCCTAGTTGACTGGTGCTGAGGTCCCAATCTACTGGTAACTTCACCTACTCATCTGGTCCTATGACCCAGTCGATTGGTACAAGGACCCAATCAACTGGTAATTCGAAAATATGACCATTTGATACATGGTACTTAAGCATTTAATACTCAAAACCTATCAAGTCACTGTCAAACAGCCATATTGATTCAAGGCTATATAAACATACCTCAATGAGCATTTAAATAAGGAAGATAACACATTCAATTCATCTTATAGCTCATTAATTCTCAAAAGTTTTGAAAAATTTATTATGAGCCATTCTTTAAGCTTATTCTTGAAATAGAGATACTATTAAGCTGTAAAAAGCATTCATTACTATCTCTCTACCATTTATTTTACAGTTAATCAAATTTATTGTAAAGAGAAAGAGTTGGTGTAACTCTTAGAGTGTTTAGGATTAAATACTTCGGTTGTAACTTCCATGAGGAAGAGTTTATTGTAAGGTTTGTGCAACACCCGTGAAGTTGTACGACTAAAATTTTAGTGGATTACTTCAAGGAGGTTCCTTGAAGAGAGTGGACATAGGGTCAGAAGGAATTCGAAATTGCCGAACCACTATAAACGGAGTTTGCATATTCTCTTTCTTAACTTCTTTATTTTCAAGCATATTATTTGATTGTGTGCTTTGTGTATTTAATTGTTTAAAAACTTGCAAGTAATTAGAAAAAGTTTTGAAACCCAATTCACTCCCCCTCTTGGGTTTGAACCTCGGTTTACAATTGGTTTCAAAGCTTCGTACTCAATTTCAGGCTTAAAATCCTTTAGTTGATATGATGGCATCAAATAGCTATACCGAAGGGCATTCCTATACTAGGCCTCCTTTGTTTAATGGCTCCAACTATAACTACTGGAAAAATAGAATGAAAATCTTTGTTGAATGACAAGATTACAATCTATGGAGAGTCATTCAAGAATGACCTAGAATTCCTACAAAGGAAATAACTATTGGAGAAATCAATCATACAATGTCTAAACTCAAAACTAAGTTCAATGAAGAGGATTGTAGAATGATATCTCTAAATAGTAGAGCCACTAGTATTTTACATTGTGCTTTAGATATTTCTGAGTATAATAAAGTTTTTGCATGTGTTTCAGCTAAGGAGATTTGGGACAAACTATAAGTTACATATGAGGGCACTAGCGAATCAAAAATATATATGCTAGTGTCCGAGTATGAATCTTTCAAAATGTCTTCTAGCGAAACAATTTCTCAAATGCACTCACGTTTCACCACTATTGTTAACGGCTTAAAGCTTCTTGGTAGGAACATTAAGGAGTTTGAACTAACAAGGAAGATCTTAAGTCTTTGCCATCCACGAAAGCAAAGAAGACGGCTATCATGGAGGCCAAAAATCTCGACAAACTTGATGTTGAAACACTCCTCAGATCACTATTGACATACGAGATAGAGGAAATAAATCTCGTTATCAATGATGATGATAAGAAGAAAAAGATGATTGAGATGGTTTTAATCACCAAAAGTATAGCTCTTATGTCGCTTCCAAGTGCATTAAAGTATAGTCCAAAAATTAGACTGATTAGTGAGAAAGCACTAGCACGTCCAACAAATTCTGAGTTACTAAAATATATTATTAGCAACTGTCTAGAAATTCAGATTTCCTTCATAATTGAACAGTCTTCTAAAGCAAGTTAAATTCATGTCAACTTAAGCAGTTCCTAGCACAACATTCAGATGAAGAATGTGTTTTTCAATATAACAATGAATCATTATTCTAACATCAAGGGCTCTAGGTTGTGAGCATGTAGATAAGCAATTGACCATGGTCACTTCATCAAGCTTTATATTACTTGCTTGCATTTCATGAAACAATGCCAAAGCATCCTTACCGAGTTTGGCTTCAACATAGCCTCCAATTATGGAATTCTATGGCACAATATCATTCTCTTGCATGTCATCAAAAAACTTCTTAGTAGTATCCAAAAAACCAAATTTAGCATAGCCTACAACCATTGTAGTTCATGAGACAATTGTTCTCTTTTCCATTTTATCAAAAATTCTTTATGCTGTCAGACACACATATTTTACTTGTAATATGAATGGATTTAGTTTTGGATTTAATAGATTTTTTTTTTGTTATGTAATATGTATGGTTTAATTGTTTAGTAAAAAAAATATATCAACTCGGTGACCCAAACAGATTAAAATGGGTTCATTGAGTTGAGGTTGGATGGGTTCATGGGTTGGGTTGGGTTGAGATTTTTTCAACCCGGTATGAGTGGGTTGGGTTGAAATTTTAGGATAATCTGACCCAAATCGATCCATGCTCATCCCTACTCGTGTGTTGTTAATTGCGATTTGAATAGGATCAAAATAAAGGTATGTTACTAGATTGAAAGGGGGACAAAAACAAATAAATAAATGATAAATATAACCGTTGACAGATTATAATGATTGTAGTTAGATGCAAAACTTGGGATGTAATGAACTCTGTTTTTTTTGTGATTGTTTGTTTAAGTTTATTTTTAAATAATCCATACTTGAAATTAATTTAAGCACTCAAATACCTTAACACCAAAGGCTTAAACATAAAAAAAAAATAACGAAAAGAATAATTATTAAAACACCTACCTACTTATAATAGCAGACACAAGCGGTTTAATAATAGCAAAATCCTAATAAAAAAAAACTCCTCTGAATACAAACTCGATCAAACCACAATAAGATTCCAACCTCTTTCTGCAAAATATATATAGCATCACAAACCACAACAGAAAAGACTAGAATCTTTTCGTGCATCTTACAGCAGAAAAGACTAGAATCTTTTCGTGCATCTTACTTGTATTCAAAAACAAACTCTTGCCTACAACTTTAAGAAGATTTTGTCGAATCAAATGCTTTAGAAACACGGTGTGATTTTTATTAGACTTGGTAACACATTGTAAAGTTAAGAAAAAAATGATAATATGATAATTTATTAAGTAAGTTAAATGAATGAATCAAATTCCATATGTAGTGTATCAAAAGTCACAATATTAAACAACTCTTAGAGTACCAAAAGTCGAGAGACATCTTTTAAAACACAAATTAATACATAAATTAATGATCAAAATTATTTATTTCATTGTATTCGATTATTATTATTGTTGTTGTTGTTAAAATGTAGTAGTATAAAAGAAATCTCTCAAATGATTTGAATCATAACCATATATGGGTTCCTTATAGTTATATGTTTGGAGGAGGAGCTGGAACGATGACTTTAGATGAACTTCTTGTGCTTGAAAAGCATCTCAAAATTTTGATATATCATATACACTCTACAAGCAACAAAGAGGAAGAGAAAGAAGAAGAGGATGAGAGCTGCGAAGAAGATGGTGAGATGGCTTTATTCACCAAAAGGTTTTACAAGTTCTTGAAAAAGAGCAAGAAACCTTACATAAGGGAATCTACTCTAAAAATGGAACATCTTGTGTGTTTCGGTTGCAAGAATCCCGATCACATTAAGGCCGATTGTCCAACAATGAGCAAACCTTATAAGAGCTTCAAAAAGAAAGCCATGATTGCAACCACATGGAGCGATAACGAAGAGGAAGAAACTATGCTTGATGGCCATCAATATGCTTAAGGAGATTGCCAACCTATGCTTAATGGCAATCGATGATGAGAATGAGGTATCAATTTCTTCCCCTTCTAATAATAATAACATTGTTAGTAGTAGTGAAGAGTTAATTGAGGTTATAAATGAAATGCATGAAGAATTAAAGAAATTCGATTATAGGAATATGACCCTAAAAAAGGAAGTCTCATATCTTTCTAAAGAGATGGAAGACTTAAAGAAAGAAAAAGAAAAATTATCTTCCATGCTTTATGACTCTTCACAAGATTTTCTAAAAAATGAAAATGAAATTTTAAAGAAGAAAATAATATAATTGAATAGCACCATATTTAGACTGATGCTTGGAAAAGAAAAGCTAGATGAAGTGTCATCTAGCCAAAGGTTAAATGGAGGAAAATCTAGTTTGGGGTTATTCTCCATTAGGCAAGCAAAATTCAAAAGAGACTTTGTTCATGAAAACAATATGTATGAATGAAGCCTCCACTTCCAAGACCATTAGCAAGATTAAAAGTACTCCTTCAATTTATGCTTGTAGGTCTAAGAATGCAAATTTAAATTCTAATACTAGAGATAAGCATTCTAAAACTACTCATGCATATACGTATGCTCACCCAAGAAATGCAAATTCTAGGAATAATCATTCAATGAATGCACATACTATAAATACACATCCTAGGAACTATCATCATGCATATCCTAGAGATATTGTGTATACTCATAACTTGCATGGTAAAAGTGGACATCCTAGAAATTACCATCATCTAGAGATAATATGTATGTTCATAATGCTACAAGTGCATATCCTAGAAATCACCATCACACCACTCCTAGAGATAACATGCATGTTTATAATTTTCATAATAGAAACATATATTCTAGGATTGCTTATCCAATGAACTATAGATATCCATAATTAAGAAATCCTAGACATTTCAATAACTATTATCCTAGGATTATGCATTATCAACATGTCTATAATTAAAGAGTACCTTATAATGTTAAGAAAGTATGGGTCCCTAAAGGAACCGTATTTTCTATGAGTAACCCTAAAAGACCTAATAAATTCTAGGTACCTAAAAGTGAAATTGTATATCCTTGTGTAATGTAAATATGTCTCCACACCAAGGAAAAATATAACTATTGCTAACTTGATAGTGGATGCTCAAAGCACATAACTGGTGATCAAAGATTATTCAAAGAGCTAGCTCTAAGGGATGGTGGACATGTCACCATTGAAGGCAGTACAAAGATAAAGATCATTGAGCATAGCAAAGTTGGTAATGATTTCTCAACTATTGATCATGTGTTATATGTGCAAGGCCTTAAGCAAAATTTGCTTAGTATTAGTTAATTATGTGACAGAGGAAACAAAGTCATATTTGAAATCTCTCATTGTCTAGTTATGACATCAAAAGTAACAAGATCAAGTTTGTTGGCCATAAATATGAAAATGCCTATATAGTTGATTTAAAATCTTTGCATTCGAAAAATGAAAAATGTTTTCTCACTTTTAGTGAAAATCCGTAGTTATGGCATAAAAGACTTGGCCTTGTGAACATGGATTTGCTTAAAATCATTTCAAGAAAAGAATTGTCATTGGACTTCCAAAAATCAAATTTGAAAAAGACAAGGTGTGAGATGCTTGTCAAATGGGAAAGCAAACAAGAATTTCTGTTAAATCAAAAAATATAATCTCAACTTCTAGACCATTGGAACTTTTGCATATGGACTTGTTTGGTCCAATAATTACCATTAGTCTAGGTGGCCATCAATATGCTCTTATTATTGTTGATGATTATTCAAGATATACATTTGTTATTTTTATTGCTTACAAGGATGAAGCATACAAAGGATTTGTTAACTTTAGTAAAAAAGGTTCAAAATGAAAAATGTATTTCTATTTCAAGCATTAGAAGTGATCATGGAAAAAAAAAATTGAAAACCAAAGTTTTTCAAAATTTTGTGAAGAAAATAGAATTAATCACAACTTTTCAGCACCTAGAACTCCTCGATAAAATGGAATTGTTGAGAGGAAAAATAGAGTTCTAAAAGAATTTGCTAGAACAATGCTTTGTCAAAATAGTTTGCCAAAATACTTTTGGGTGGAATCCGTAAACACCTCTTGCTATGTTTGAAATAGAGTTTTAATTAGGCATCTGCTTGACAAAACCCCATATGAGCTATGGAAAGGTAGAAAGCTTAATATCTCTTATTTTCGTGCTTTTGGTTGTAAGTGCTTCATCCTAAATAACAATAAAACTAATTTAGGTAAATTTGACTCAAAGACCGATGAAGGGATATTCTTATGATATTCAACCTCTAGTAAAGCTTATAGAGTCTTTAACAAAAGAACTCTAGTGGTTGAAGAATCCGTACATGTAGCATTTGATGAGTCTAACCCAATTAGTAGTAGAGTAGTTTCGTTTAATGATGATGCAGATTTTATTCCAAGAATGAAAACACCTACTCCCATTGTTGACCCGAAGGAGAGCCAAGTCAAGAGGCAGAAGTTCTCAATCTCGATCAACCATCTACAAGTCAACAAGAGGATAGTCTTCCCAAAGATTGGAGGTATGTGAATTATCATCCAATAGATCAAGTGATTGGTGATCCTTCACAAGGGGTAAGAGCTCGTTCCTCTATTAGAAATATTTGTAATTGTGTAGCATATTTATCTCAAGTAGAACCTAAGACTTTTGTAGAAGCCGAAAAAGATGTTGATTAGATAAATGCTATGCAAGAAAAATTAAAATCAATTTAAAAGAAACAAAGTATAGAATCTAGTTCCTAAACCAAATAATCACACTATAATAGGAGCTAAATGGGTATATAGAAATAAAATGGATGAAAATAGAATAGTAACTAGGAACAAGGCTAGGCTAGTTTTTAAGAGATATAATCAAGAAGAAGGAATATATTTTGATGAGACCTATGCTCTCGTAGCTAAATTAGAAGTCATCCGTATATTATTGGCTTTTTGCATGCTTTAATAAATTTAAGCTATTTCAAATGGATGTAAAAAGTGCATTTTTAAATGGTTTTATATAAGAAGAGGTGTATGTTAAGCAACCTACTAGATTTGAAAATCTTAGTCTTCCAAACCATGTATATAAGCTTTCTAAAGCTCTCTATAGGTTGAAGCAAACTCCAAGAGCATGTATGAAAGACTAAGTAAGTTATTGCTTGAAAACAGTTTTACAAGAGGTAAAATAGACACAACTCTCTTCACAAAAACTCACAGAAATGACACACTACTAGTCCAAATATATGTTGATGATATTATATTTGGTGCTACTAATGAATCTATGTGTCAAGAGTTTGCTAAGTGTATGCAAGGTGAATTTGAAATGAGCATGATAAGAGAGCTTACCTATTTTCTTGGACTTCAAATCAAACAACTGAAAGAAGGCATCTGTATCAATCAATCAAAGTACACCAAGGACTTATTAAAGAGGCTTGGGATGGAAAGCTCAAAGTCAATTGGCACTCCTATGCGCATTTCTACAAAACTTGACCTAGATGAGGAAGGTAAGTGTGTAGATACTAAAACTTATAGAAGCATGATAGGAGCTTTACTTTATCTAACTCCAAGTAGACCCGATATAATGTTCAGTGTATGAATGTGTGCTAGATTTCAAGCTAATCCTAAGGAATCACAAATAATTGTAGTAAAAAGAATCCTTAGATATCTATAAGGGACTCAAAATCTAGGGTTATGGTATTCTAGAAAGTTAACTTTTGAGCTTGTAGGATATTCGGATGCTGATTTTGCGGGTTATAGGCTAGATAGAAAAAGCACTAGTGGAATATGCCAATTTTTAGGTGCAATGTTAACCTCTTGGTTTTCTAAGAAACAAAACTCGGTTACGCTATCAACCATTGGAGTCGAATATATAGCAGCCGAAAGTTGTTGTACAGAAGTGTTGTGGATGAAACAACAATTAGAAGACTATGGCATGAGCTTTAGAGATATACCAATTCATTGTGATAACACTAGTGCTATCAACTTGACCAAAAACCTTATTCAGCATTCTAGAACCAAACATATAGAAATAAGACATCACTTCATAAGAGACCATGCTCAAAAGGGTGATATTAGATTAGAATTCATACCTTCAGATGACCAAATAATTGACTTTCTTACTAAGCCATTGAATGAAGACAACTTTAGAAAGATTAGACTATTAATGGGATTGAAAAACTATGATAAAATGTATGTTTGATTGCATCAACATTCATCATATGCAAATTTAACATCTAATGAATGAGTATTAAACCTTATTTAATATATCTCTCACTCAAGATGGCATAGATAAACTATTTCGTGCTAAAATTCTAAGTTGGAGCTCAAAATTTTATGTTTTGTAAATGACCCAATCGACTAGTATCTTCATCCAGTCGACTGGTATCTTTCTGTCCAGTTACCCAGTCGACTAGTACCTTACTGCCCATTTCACCAGTCGACTAGTTCAAAGGAATCAGTCAACTAGTATCAAATGAGAAGCTTGGAGCCAAAAAATTAAATTTCTCCTAGCCACCCTAGTTGACTGGTAAGGGACACCCAATCGGCTGGTATCTCACTGCCAGATTACTCAGTCGACTGGTATATCACACTGTCCTCAAAATATGATGGACCTAGTCGACTGGTACCCTAACACAGTCTACTGGTATCGCGATACTATATATAATCGCTTTAGTTTTTCAAATTTTACACCATTTTTTAAAACTCTAAGTTTTCTCTCTCTAGAAAATCCTTGATTTTAGACCAAAATTTCTCAAAACCACTCCATAGAAACTTCAATCGTACCTCAAATCACCCATTTTTCAAATTTTTACGGTTAAAAACTCCACATTTCCCAAAACCCTCTCTCAAAACAATTTTTTCCCAAAATGTTTGAGAGAATCCTGATAAAGACCACTATTGTCGGACCTCACACACCTACAAGGCCCCTGTAACACCCGTGTTCTTAAAGTACGGGTAAAGAACTCTTTCTTAACTCCTTTATTTTCAAACATATTATTTGATTGTGTGCTTTGTGTATTTAACTGTTTAAAAACTTGCAAGTTAATTAGCAAAAAATTTTAAAACCCAATTTACCCCCTCTTGGGTTTGAACCTCGGTTTACAGTGCTAAAGCCCATAGATGCATAAATCAACTATGAAGATACCCAACCCTGGGACTGAAGATCCCGAAAACTGGGTTCAATGGGAAGAACGAATCATAGGGGTGGTTTGGTGATGAGATACACTAAATCTATAGCAAATAAGCTCTTAAATTCATCCCTAAGTTGTTAGTGTATCTATCTTGTAATGAAATGAGAGGTTTAGGTTTTAAACTCTTAATAAAAATCTGTAGCTCTTATGAATGGTGTGTTATAATTACAGGAGCACCCTTGATGGATTTCACCTATGTGAACGTGGAAGTGAGGCCGCTTCCTAGGAGAACTAGGCTTGTTCTCTATATCACTCATGAAACTGGGATAAGCACAAGGTCGTAACGTGCTGGCTAATAAAGCTCATGTCGATACCTAGACTGTTATGTCTGTGAAGCAATATCCTATCTCCCTTAAGTAACTATAGTTCAAGGTTTGGTCCACTACTGGTTCTAGAATAGGAATCACTGAATCACTAAGTGAAGGTTTAATGCAGAGTACACCTTCATGATGCATAATGGTCTATCTTTGCCCGGTAATTTTATTTTATTTTATTAAAATTAGAAAGGAATGTTAGATATTTTAATAAAAATAAATAAATAATTAAAAATGTATTTAATATGGAGTTACATAATCGTTGTAACTCCATTATTGCACTAACTCCCCAACTTTCTAAGCCTATACATAAGGCTTGTATGATAGTCTTTCTACCACACCTCAACTTACTTCTATCTTTGTCTTTTCTTTCTCATCTTGCTCATTTTACTTTATTTTTTTGGACAAATACATAAGGATGCGATCTTTCTCATCTTTCTACCATACGTCTGTAATGCATTGTATGTCCCATAATAGGTCCCATTCTTCTACCCTTTCCGGGGAGTCGATGACTATTCATAGCTATTACCTTGACACCAAAGAATAGTTCGACCCAATGCTTTATTTCTGTCCTAGTTGATCCTGATTCGACATTAGAAGTATATTGATTTTTCCCCAATAACCGAATACTTTTGTCTGTAAATACTGTATATTTGATTCCATCCATAAATCTATTTTCTTCCCTAAGGGTATATCTTGTGGAGCTTTGATGTCTCCTTTTAGTGCAAAATCGATAGAGCTATACGGCATAGTAAAACTGTGCTGTTGTATCCTGGGGGTGACAAATCGGTGATTCTATTGCACTAGTTGAGAAGTCTCTTTGCAGTGGCTTGAATCACCTTAAAGAGAGCAAGTGCCACGTCTCAGTCTATTACTACGTAATTCTTTCCTTTTTGTAAAATCTTTTATATTTATTAATTTCAATTAAATTATTATAATTGCACTAACATCAACTAGAAATCGAAAGATCGCATCCTCAATACCGTTGAAAAGCTCTCGCTAATATCTACCAAATACGACCCATCGCCCTCCGATGCATCGGCCCCTCACGCACCGCCAACCGTCTCACCACGAATTGAAAGGGATCATGTTTTTAGATATGCTCTTTTCGAGTGACTTTTGCCGGAAACTAGCCATATCATTGAACCAAAATTAAGGAGATGAATCCAAACATTCAAGTGTTATCGCCAACCGAACCGCCATAAGCCGCATGTGTCCCCACGCGCAATCGTTATGCATGTGGAGGCCTTGGTGAACAGTACCTATTGAACTTTTTTTTAAAATTTCAAAAAAAAAATTTGATTTTTTTAAAAATATCCTTATTTTGCTGATGTGGTAAAGAGGTATTTTGGTTCGAAAAAAATACTAGTGTTTTCAATCTTAATATATAACTTTCGAATAACTTGGATATCCGTCTCACCATAAAATGAATTCAAATGAAAAAATACCAAATAAAAATGAGCTAAATCTTATAACTGAAATACTGAGTTTAACTTTTTAAACCTTAAACCATTTGGTACTTCTACATGTTTTTCCTTATTGCTTTTTTATGGCACTTTGTGTTATTTTATTGAATAGATAATCCGACTTGAAACTGTTGAGCAAAGTTTACGGTCTTAATATATATTAATAAAAATGTAGTACTAGCATATGCTCTGTAGGTATGTTAATAAAAAAAATCTTTAATTTGTCTGGTGTGAATGAATGACTCTTACGTTTGATTTTGATTCTATGAAGTAAAAAACCTTTTTATAGAAACTACAAAAAAAGCCCAAAGATTCTCTTTACATCCTTCTCACCTGTGGCCTGTGGGTCTAACTCGGTGAAAAAAGTTGTCGTGTGAGAAAGAAAAGAATCCTGATATGATAGAAACCCTAAAATCGTAGTAAATTATATTCTATTAATAAAAATTAGAATAAAAATTGAAACCCTAAAAACGTAGTAACAAACTGTTAGAAATTAGAACAAATAAAAAGTGAAAGAAAAAGGAATAAAAACCTGAAGAAAAGAAAAGTAACAAAATAAAATCTTGGGTCTTTCCTTTCTTTCTTTCCTTTTTTTAAATAAAATAAAAAATAAAAGGTAAACGTGAAAGTAGAAGAGAAGCGAGTATCTTTTTCATCTGGGTCGCCCGCCGCCTCGAAAACAAAGAGAAGCAAAAGGGAGAGCCGCTGGTGGTGTGAAGAAATTAGCATCTTCTTCCTCTTCCTCTTCCTCTTGTTCTTCCCTTTTACCTTTTTTTACTTTGATTTGATACTTTGATATTTATCATTCTATAGATAATCTTTCCAAATATCACATTCACATTGTTGGGTTCGTTTGGGTAATTGATTTCAAGGCAAAAGGAAAAGAAAAAGAAAAAGAAAAAGACACTATTGTTCACTATATTCACATAGACTAAGACTATTAGGCCTAATCCTTTGAGAGAGGTATAAAGAGGGAGGGAGCAGAGGCAGAGGAGGCAGCAAAGCAAAAGGGCTTTGTAAAAACCGTCATTGTTAACAAGGTGGCCTTCTCATTTCTCTCTCTTCCTTAGTTTTTTGCTTCTTATGATATCTATGTCTTTGTGGTTCTTTGTGGGTGTTTACTCTTATCCTTTGGTTTTATCAGACAATAGCCCAAGTAGGTTTCTACTATAACTACTGCCACTAACAGATACTAGTACTCCTCTGCTTGAATCTGTTAAGGGTGTGCTTGGTTGTTGATTATTTGGTATTTATAAAGCTTTTGCTATTATCAGATTGATAGATTAAGGACAGAGAGAGATCAAAAATGAAGTACGTGTTGGTTACGGGAGGTGTAGTTAGTGGACTGGGCAAAGGGGTCACAGCCAGTAGCATTGGACTTCTCCTCAAAGCTTGTGGCCTTCGTGTTACTTCCATTAAGATTGGTATTCTTTTCTATTCTTTGTCCATTTCTCAAAGTTCCAAAGGTTTTGCTTTTGCTATTACATGTTAATTCCAAAGTCTGCATTTTTCTTACTTGTTCTTTGTTAATGTTTGTGTCTCTATCTTCCTGTCCAAGCTACCAAAAGTTGTTAATGTTTATTTTGCTGTGTCTGCTTTGAAAAATTAGGATGGAAATGTGTTGTTATAATGAGAAAGGTGATTTTTTTTTACTATGGTCTCATTTTGGTCAAGTAGGTTTTTTGCTGCTAAGTGAATGAACCATCTCATGCTATAATTTCAATTGTATTGGGGATTTATAATATTCAATTGACTGTCTATTTTCAAAGATTTAGCATGTAACAATGGTTGTCTGTTTAAGCCTGTGAATTCCTTTGCTTATTTGATGGAGTTTTAGTTTTGTTCAGCAAACCCTTCACTAAATTTCTCACGTTTTCTTTTTTCCTTTCTCCCTTCAAATTACTTTTGGAGCTGTGATAAGTGTTGCTTTCTGCTACTGTTATCACCACTTTAAATCTGTCCAACATGTGCAGATCCTTATCTAAACACTGATGCTGGAACTATGTCTCCTTTTGAGCATGGGGAGGTGTTTGTATTAGATGATGGCGGTGAGGTACATAATTTCAACACTTCTTCTGCTACATGTTTTTAAGCTTTCCTTATCATGTATATTTACTGTCTTTCAATTAATGAGGTTTCTGTAACTTATTATTCTTCTATAGTAACAAGGACCTTTCTGTTTTAAAGGTGGACCTCGACCTTGGAAACTATGAGCGATTCTTAGACATCAAGTTGACCCGTGACAATAATATAACAACTGGAAAGATATATCAGGTAGATTTACCATCTTCTTGGAATGTCTCAAAGATTTGCAGAATCTTATGTTATGCTACTGTTATTTGTGTCTTTAAATTTTGTCTTTGAATTTTGACAGTCTGTTATTGACAAGGAAAGAAAGGGAGATTATCTTGGAAAGACTGTCCAGGTCTGTGTGGACATTCTGTTATTCTTATTCAAGCATTCCAGTGTAATGTGGTAGAATTTTAATTTGTAGCTTTTGCTTACTTTAGGTAGTTCCACACATTACGGATGCCATCCAAGAGTGGATAGAGCGCGTAGCAAAGATACCAGTGGATGGAAAAGAAGGTCCAGCTGATGTTTGCGTAATTGAATTGGGTGGAACTATCGGTACATTTAATTCCATCGATGTTTGTGTCATGTTGGATGAAATTTTTCAGTTTGTTTCAGAACATTTCTTCATGCAGGTGACATCGAATCTATGCCATTTATTGAGGCCCTTGGCCAGTTCTCATACCGTGTAGGTAAGGGTAGAGTGCACTGGTTGTTATTTTGGAGGTTCACATAAATCACTTTACTTGCAGAGGTGCCTGGTAGAATGATTTTCTTACCCAAAATTGCTTGTTTTAGGCCCTGGTAATTTTTGCTTGGTTCATGTCAGCCTTGTGCCAGTTCTCAATGTTGTCGGTGAACAGGTATCTCTAGACAGTCTTAAAGGCATCATTTGTTGTAGATTGTACATGGTAGAGCTAAGTTTGACTAAAGAATAACCTTGTCCATCTTATTAACTTATATGCTCAAGTACTCATTGGTTATAATTATGGTTGTTTTTGAGTTTTCGACTTGCAGAAGACAAAGCCTACCCAGCATAGTGTTCGGGGACTTAGGGGACTTGGTTTGACACCAAATATTCTAGCTTGTCGCAGTACAAAGGTTTTCTCCTTTCGCTTCCTTGCCACTAGGCATTTCCTTAAATTGTATGAGCCAGTGAGCCTGCGGTTTTTAGTCCTTTTTTTTGTCTTTGACAGGCACTTGACGAAAATGTCAAAAGGAAACTCTCACAATTTTGCCATGTGCAGGTATTGCTATCTTCCTTTTGTTATTCTTTTTTCCGTCTTTCTTTAATCTATCAGAAAATGTTATTAAGCAATCTCTGTATTTCCAGGCAGAAAACATTGTCACTCTATATGATGTTCCAAACATTTGGCATGTTCCTTTACTTTTAAGAGTGAGTAGTTTCTCCTGAAACCATTTTGAACTATACTTATCATAATGCAAGAATTTGAATTTGTTTTTTTTCCAACTTCATGATGAATAGGATCAGAAGGTGCATGATGCAATCTTAAAAGGACTGAATCTTCTAGGGTTTGTCTCTCCATCTCACTCTTTGCTTGCTGCATTAGCTGGTTTACTCTTCATTTTCTGCATGATCTATCTCCATCTCCCTCTATTAACCTATTACATTTACATTGTCTGCAGTATTGCCAGGAAGCCTGATTTAACAGAGTGGACTGCTAGGACAAAAGTTTGTGACATGCTGCAAGATCCTGTTAGTAGCATCTCTCTTATAACTGAGAATTGTTTACCCGTGTAATGTGAATTATAATGCTCTTGATTGTCATGTACTTTACAGGTCAAAATTGCCATGGTTGGTAAATACACCGGTCTTTCAGATTCTTACCTTTCTGTTTTGAAGGTGAATTCATAATTCTCTTTTACCAATTTTTCCAGTACACTAATATGGTGGTTATACTATTATAGTATTTGGCTACTAGTGCTTTTATTATTTTTTTGTTTTCCTGTTATTTGTTTCTTTCCCTTTTGATAAATAATTTATTATGAGAAAAAGAAGGGTATTGGGCATACACTTCATTTCTGTGTCATTTCCTGGGGATTTTATACCAAAATAATTGATTTACAGCAGTTCTGCATGCAGTATTAACATGTGTTTTGCACATATAGAGTTCGAGTTGAACTTGTGCCAATCCTAAGTTCCATCTAGTCAGGAGCATTACTGAGCTTGTGTTGAATTGTACTTGTTTTTTTTGTCCTTGTTAGCACGATACTGTAATAATAACCCAATCACAACTGAGAATCCTGCGGTGTATTTTCCTATTTAAAAAAGAAAGAAAAATACTTATGAAAAAAGGAAAGAAAAATAGAACAGATTTGGAGATTTTTGAGGTTGGCTACGACAATAGATATGAAATAAAAAGGAAAAAAATGCACCACTAAAGTTAAATATAGTGATTTTTGAAGTTGGATCTTTTATCTTTGTTGTGAGTGTTTATATGTTGTTACCTGGTCTTAAGGATCTGATATCCGTTTTTTATAAGTGTGATAGCTCAAGCTTTAATACTTATAGTTGTTGTGACAGGCTCTTTTGCATGCTTCTGTTGCTTACCGTCGGAAGCTAATTGTAGAGTGGATTGCAGCAGGTGATCTTGAAGATGTTGCTGCAAGAGAGGTGAGTATTGATTGTAAATTTTCTTTGCTGCAAGGAAAAGGAAAAAAAGATTCATGTTTGTCTTTCATTTACTATAAGTTTACAACTTGAGTACAATTTACTCTTTGCAGGCTCCTGATGTTCATAAAGCTGCATGGGATCTTTTGAAGGTGATCCTAATCTAAGGGTTGTCTGTGTTTAATAAATACTTTTGAGTCGAGATTCTGCTGGTTACATAAATGCTGAAGGTGATCCTAATCT